>LR990042.1:5339378-6539378 GCA_905147135.1 Blastobasis lacticolella | reverse complement strand
CATCTAACACCATATCATACAAAATTTCATATAAGTCTGACATTTGTAATTTAGGCGTGAAAATAATTTTGATACGGTACCTATCGCAAACTGATTAACATTAGATAAAGTGTAATACACTATGCCCTGCTGGACTGTAAATCTAATTGTTTTTCTAAAATGAAAAAATGAAGGTCCATATTGAATTCATAAAGTTGGCCCTAGTAATTTATTGAACTGAAAATCGAAGTCTTGATCTCGCGAGTGGAGCGCAAGCTTGTGTGCATTTCATTATAAGTACGAAATAATAAATTGAAGGCGCATTTGCCAGATATGGTATGGTAGGTACAGATCCCGACAAACTTCCTTGAAACGGCGAGAAGACGAGGTCGATCCGCAAAATTGGCCGAGGTTTCTAAGAGTGTGGAGAAGGCCAATCTGCAGAGTGGCTCGTCCCAAAGCCTTTGTGAGTTAGGGTTGGCAGGAATATCGGCGTTGGGGCAGATGAAAGACCATGCATTCCTGGCCTCCAACAGGCACGACACCTCGACGCCACCCAGGGACGAAGAGATAATTTTCGTTGTCAAGGTGTGCGTGCTATGTATGGAGGACAGGAAAGCTGGTAGCGATAGATCAGAAATTTCACGGATACCCAGACCTCCAAACCGGATGGGCAGAGAAGCCTGGGTCCAGGAATGGGCATCAAAATCACAGTTGAGGATTGATGATAGGGCGGTTTGTATGGAGGCGTCGAGGGAAGAAACAAGATGGGGGTATTTCCACATGGGACTACTGTACAGCGAAGTATGTATATGGCATTTGGAGCAAATAAATAAAAGCGGATTATGGTGATGGCGATATGCGGATGGATTTTTAAAAGCCGGTCATGTAAGCTGTTGAACTCAACAATAAGATAAGAATCAATAAGAGGTAAAATCGATTCAGGAAGTATTGGGGCACCTAAAAGGGAAAGAGAATTCTGGTAATACAACGGATCCTACAAATTTTAGACCAGTTTCAATTTTACCGACTCTAAGTAAAATATTTGAGAAAATCATATTAAATCAACTAAAAGCTCATTTTTATGGAAGTAACCTATTGCATCATAAACAATTCGGTTTTACTCGCGGTCGTTCAACAACTGATGCAGGTGTTGAACTTATAAAACATATCTTTGGGGCGTGGGAGGAATCACGTGATGCCTTAGGGGTTTTCTGTGATTTATCCAAAGCCTTTGATTGCGTTAATCATGACATTTTGGTCAGGAAATTACAACATTATGGAATAAAGGACTTGGTCCTGAACTTGCTAAATTCATACTTGAGTCATAGAATTCAAAAAGTTGATGTGAACGGAGAGAGATCTATGGGGTCTGTTGTCTCTATGGGTGTCCCCCAGGGATCTATTTTGGGCCCGTTTTTGTTTCTTGTTTATGTAAATGACTTACCGTACTTTGTAAAAGATGCCCATGAAATTGTCTTGTTCGCGGACGATACATCTTTAGTGTTTAAAGTAAAAAGACAACAATTAACATATGAAGACGTGAACAAGGCTATTGCAGAAGTGGTAAACTGGTTTACGGTTAATAATTTATTACTGAATGGCAAGAAGACAAAACGTTTAAAATTCTCTTTGCCAAATGTTAGATCAGTGCCCACTAATGTACAAATAAAAGGCGAAAATTTGAATTTTGTTGATTCTACAGTATTTTTAGGCTTTACCCTGGATAATAAATTGCAATGGGGTCCTCACATTGATAAATTGGCGAAAAGGCTAAGTTCTGCAGCATATGCTGTAAAGAAAATACGGAGTATTTCTGACGAGGCTACAGCAAGATTAGTTTACTTTAGTTATTTCCACAGTATTATGGCCTATGGCATACTGCTGTGGGGACACGCTGCCGACTGGCACAATGTATTTGTATTGCAGAAAAGGGCTATTCGCGCGATTTATCAATTGAGACCTAGAACTTCACTAAGAGATAAATTCAGGAACATTGATATAATGACACTGCCGTCACAATATATATATGAGAATTTAATGTATGTTCATAAAAATGTACACTTATTTAAGAAGAATAGTGATGTTCATAATATTAATACGAGAAATAAAGATAAGCTTGTTGCTGGTGCTTGTCGTCTAGCCAAAGTCCATTAATCATTTATGGGTCAATGTGTACGCTTTTATAATAAGGTTCCAACAGATATTCAGAATTTACCATTGAATAAATTTAAAGTCGCTATAAATAACAAATTATGTCAAAAAAGTTATTATAGTATATCTGAATATGTAAATGACAAAAGTCCATGGGACTGAACTGCTGTTCTATACAGGTATTTACTTTTAAGATAGTATATAGGACAAATAATGTATTAGTACATAAGACATGTTTAAAAAAAAAAAGAATGAACGTAGGCTCTGTGGGTTTCTTGCCGTTTCTTTCCCCCACAGAGAACCACCTTGGAAGCGGCGTTAATTTTCCTTCCTCTCCCACACATGGTGTCTCCTGTCTGCGCTAGGGTAGGGGTAGGGTAGTAGTTAGAGTAGGGGTAGGGTAGGGTAGGAGTAAGATAGCGGTAAGGTAGTATAGGGTGGGGTAGGGGTAAGATAGTGGTAGGGTCGGGGTAAGATAGTGGTAGGGTAGGGGTAAGGTAGTGGTAGGGTAGGGTTAAGGCAATGGTAAGATAGGGTAGGGGTAAGGTAGCGATAGGGTAGGGATAGGATAGAGTAGGGTGGGAGCAACTACCTATCACATGCAGCATTTGTGATGCACGCTCACTTAAAAGTCTGTCTGGCGGTGGCGTGGGGGCCGGATCGCTCTTTTCCCTCAAATATGGTTAAATTGGACGATGGCTGGGCCCTGCGTTATACTCGTGAACGGGTGCTGCCTTGGTGGACTGGCTTACTCTTGCTGTAGTTTTAGGTGGTTTTTCTTAATTATACTAGACATACCTACGAGTATATAATATAATATAGCGTTCCGGCTCTGTCTGGCATTGTCGAGCCCGGTTCGGTTGTGGTTGGCGAGGGATACGTTTATCTACAGCCATAGGGCGGTCAGCGTGTCACTGTGTGTTTCCTTCCTACTTTCCTACCCCCCTCCTTTTTGACGATTGAAAGAGATATTTAATGTCCTAATCAATAAATAAATTTTGATTTGATTTGATTTGACTTGTTTTGAATTTTTTTTTATGTCATACGGTAGGCAAACAGGCAAGCGGGCCACCTGATGGAAAGTGGTCACCACTGCCTATAGACATTAGCAACACCAAGAGTATCGCTAATGCTAATGAATTTAAATGTTTGGTGCCAATAAGTTAAACTGTGCGATTATGACATTTTTTTCATCTTCCGATTTGAAGTCCGAGATATACAGCTCACATTTACTAGAAATTAGTTCTAAACCGATGGTACTGAACTCAGCAATGAGGGAACGAAGATCGTTAAGAACTGTATTTACATCCCCTCCGAGAGTGCCATCGTCCAGGTACCAAAGGTTTAGTTTTGATTGGAGTGATGATATAAAAGGATGGATACGAGACTGAAAATGGCGGGCCCAAGAGGATCGCCTTGCTGACAACCTACTGCAGAATTTATAGGAAAACTTTTGAATGTTGTAGGAGTGCTGTAGCATTGCCAAAGATAGTTAGAAATAAAAGGGGTTACTTTTTTCACTTCCGTCAGCAAGGCGCCCCTGTCGTCAGAGTAAAAAGCGTTTTTAACGTCTACCTTTAGCAACACTTCGCCTCCACTGTGTTCCATGAAGGTGCGGGTTGCGTGGACAGCAGATTCGCAGCCGGCTCTGCTGCGGAATTACAATTGCACTGGACTGAAATGGTCCGTTAAGTTAGGCAACGCGTATCGGTAGCAGATTTTTGAGGCAATACGGCGCCAAGTACACCCCACAGCGATAGGTCTTACACCGCCATCATTTTTCTTGAGTGCGCAAAGGTTGGCGCCATACAAGACATCCAATATATTGGAACATACTGCACCTGCCAGCATCATATTAACCAGCTTGGTCATGTCCTCCAGGAGTGATCTGCCAGCGTCACCGATTATATCACTAATTAGATTTAGTGTTGCGGGGTGAGGCCATCAAGCCCACCCGCCGAACCACTCCTGAAGGACATTACAGCTGCAAAAACCTGCATCGGTGCTGAACACCACATGCTCGTCCGATACTTCTGGCGCGTCGGGGAGGCGAAGTATTGGTGAAGGGGTAGGGTGTTTGTCCTCCAGGGCCAGACGGGTCTCTGGGCAATCAGGAGCAATAACATCGTTTGAGAAGAGTAGGCAGCCCCTCTCAAATCACCAGAGGCAACCTTCTCTTCTACCTTCTGAAAAATGTAATTTGTATTAGGCTGCCTTTTATTTGTTGTAACACTTAAAGAGGGCTGCGACTCTGAATGAAGGTTTAAACAAATTGTTTTGATTTTATTTGTAACTGAAGTGCGTTTGGAATCTTTATTTACTCTGAGAATCAAATCAAATGTTCCCATTCCGATAGGGTATTTTCCGATACGACCTTGCGGATTACTTGGGAGAGGCTAGACGCTACCAAAGGGCGAACACCGCGTGGTATTCTCTTAATTAGAGGGTTGGAACATTTTAAACTGCCTAGTCTCTCCCAAAACGCGCAGCCGTCGGAAAAGGTGTTAGGAGATGCAGAAGAGGAAGTGGATGGTTGTGGTACTTGTTGGGGGCCCTGCGAACCGGTCTTATGCGTTCTAGCATCGTATATACGGAGCCCCCGCAACAGCGGCCGCATACCCTTAAAGTACGGGAACATTTAAAGCACTGCACAGCATCCATAGAGGCACCTGTATTGCTCTGCTATTATCCTTATCTGAACTGACTGCACAGATCGGAAGCTACACTTGTAGATGGTCCGGCCTGCGACATGCACCAAGGTAAAATTTTTAAAAATTAAAGAAAAACTATAAATAAATATACCTAAATAACAATCTTACACTAAGGTAAAACCATGGGTAAAACACATAAAACATAATAAAAAGAAATATATAGAAAGATGACAGCTCAATTTGACACTGCAGCAGATGCGTTGACAACGCTCTTCTTTGGTACGGTTTTTCCTCATCGAGGGCTGCGCGCGCAATAAACAGCGGCCGTTGCCGAGCAACCCTGTGCATTGCTCATGGACTTACTACCCAAAGGGACTGCGCACTGCTTTGACTAAAACCGGGCAGAGCGAGAGTCACCATCGATAGTCCTGTGTCCCTTTCTAGTGTTGCCACCATTGTTGATGCAAATTCCGAATTACTTTTAGTATTTGGCGCGGACACCAGGGCCAGGCAGAGCCGGACTGGGTGCAATCTGAAGGTCATGTTTTCACCAGAGTCCAGCCCAAGCTTACCCTGCTACTCGGAAACTATTGGCCCTAGAACACTAGTTCCTAGAGTGAAATGATAGCACTCCTCGAGATCATCATTGCGTATGACAGCTGTCAAAGTTAACCCATTGGTCCTAAAACACTAGTTTCTAGAGAGAAATGATAGTACTTGTAGAGATCTACATTTCGCATGACAGCTGTCAAACTTAGAACTGTTGTAACTCGAAAACGATTGGTCTTAGAACACTAGTTCCTAGAGCAATACGATAGTACTCATCGAGATCTACATTTCGGATGACAGTTCTAAGTTTGACAGCTGTCATACGAAATGTAGATCTCGACGAACACTATCATTTCTCTACAGAAACTAGTGTTTTAGGACCAATGGGTTCCGAGTTATAAAAGATTTCACTTTGACAGCTGTCATACGAAATGTAGATCTCGACGAGTACTATCATATCTCTTTAGAAACTAGTGTTCTAGAACCAATGGGTTCCGAGTTATAACACATTTAAGTTTGACAGCTGTCACCCGAAATGTAGATATCGACGAGTACTATCACTTCTCTTTAGAAACTAGTGTAGTAGGATAAATCGTTACCGAACTCTTATATCTCTTTTGTGGAACAAAAAGTCGTAGGTTAATAATTATGTCGACTCGACGTTTGTCGGAGAAACGTTCAGTAGATCAAAAGGTACTTTGACAACAACTTTTCGGATTGTACGGATTACCTCATAATAATACCAAATTCACGGTAAATATATTTCTCCAATAATGGCAACACCAAACATGACACTTGTCAATTTAGAATGACGGTGATTATGCCAATAACATTGTGTTTACACTGTTAGAAAGGGACAAAGGACTATCGATGGTGACTCTCGCTCTGCCCGGTTTTAGTCAAAGCAGTGCGCAGTCCCTTTGGGTAGTAAGTCCATGGCATTGCTACAATGACTACAGTGTCAAAATTATTGAAATTTTAGTGGCAAAAATAAATTTATACTGACTTCAATCAGGGCGCATGCCCAACACCGCCTACACTTACACTAGCGCACCAATATTGTAAAAAGGCATAGACCAGCAAAATATGTGACCTATTTTTATTATAAATTAAATTCGCAAGAGACTTTTTCTTTATTTGGTTATAAAAACGTCGCCCTTGTAATTAGAAAGTGAGTCAAAGAAATCCTGTTAATTTGATTTCAAATGATAACTTCACCGTACTTTTAATTAATGTAGACTACTATTATTAATTCTTTTTTTTATTACATTGTACATCACTATGTATTTCCTGTGTACATTAAACCGTTGAATAAATAAATAAAAATAAATGGGTAAAACATTACAACACTCAAGTCGCAAGTCAATAAACTCATTTGTTGTATTCAAAATAATTTTCGTAGTTATGAATAACCACCAAGTTTCAATTAGACGTCATAGCGCTATTAATCGTCCCCATTTCCACTAAACGATTTGGTGACGACTTTGTCATCAATCACTTAAAATATTAGTAGCCAGCTCCAAAACATAAATCATTCTATCTACAGTTTGGACTAAAATAATGATGCTCGTTTAAAATGCAGGAATTTTGTCATTGGCTCGAGCGAATTCAGTCTAGGTACGCTGTGGGAATCATGATAACATTATTAAGCGCAATATTTTAAATCATGAGTCATGACGTTATATTACAATACAATATATTAGTCTTAGAAAAGTAAAAATTTCCGCCATTTAGAATGAGACTAAACAGTCGAAAATAAGCATTTGGAGGTTTCTTTTTAGTTGAATGATACAATGCCTGCTTCTCACAGGATTCGGTTGGGCCTAAGTTAGGGCACAGGTTACACTACACGAAGAGCTTTTGCTTCAAGAAGTACGAGCAATCATCATCATCATAGTTGATATGACATTTATATATTTTGTATATTACTCTGATGCCATGTAGTGCCTCAATGTTGTTCAAGTACCTAACAAAAATACAGAACCGTTGCGTTGTCACTGATAAACTAAAATGATAATATGCTTAATACATTTTAAAAGTATGTTCCTGGTTTCCTACCGCGTACTCGTAAACAAAGGTTTGCGAGGAGCGAATTATTTAGACGCAGTTTCATGCATCATGGTCACGGGAGACTGGTGTTGGTTAGCGATAAAGCGGCCGAAGCCGATCTATCCGCTTTCGCAAAAGTTACAGTAAAGTTAGTTAGGTAGGAAACCAGGAACATACCTTTGAAATGTGTGAGAATAACCGCGATAGTCTAAAACATGCCTCATACATGTAATATTGTGCTACCTACCTTATCGTTCCAAGCGGAACATAACACAACCTATTCACACCAATTTAACCAAACAGCTCATTTTTGAGTCACAACAAAAGCAAACTCATGCCTACCGCCTCCGCACTACTCATGAAAATCTGGCCCAAGTGTGTATTTCCCCTGCAATAGTTGGTTTTTTCACCTCGTGTTTTGAGCAAACGTCCTCGGGCGTTCCAATTTTCCCCGGGGCCCTTGTCCCGGTCCGTGTTGTGGGATCGTTTCTCTTATCTCCATTATCGTTCGCATCGAACCCTTTTTCAATTTAGCGGCAGATTGAGTGCCCCGTTTGGGAGACTTTGACTATGATATTCCTTTGCAAAGTTTAGTTGGAAAAACGATTCGTAGTTTTTATATGTAGCTGTTGAAAGTAGTCTTCAGTAATTGAAGTCAAAAGAAGATTGACAGAAAAGAATACGACTTCATAAGATTAAAATAATGCTAAGGCTAAGGTATGGACCACGTTGCCTGCGAACGTGTTCCTTGATCATTATAATCCGGATGCCTTCAAGTCTAGAGTTAATAGGCTGTTCCTAGACAGGCATGCTCCATCTTCGGCACCATCGTCACTTACTAACAAGTGAGATGGCGGCCAAATGCCTGTCCAGTGTTAAATAATAAAAATTACATACGTCCGCCGACTCTTAATTGGGTAATTCAAATCAACGCTTATGTTCCTTCATACGCTGAGTCAGTACTCAGCAAATAAACTGTTTTTATAAAAAAAAAACGTGTATGTGTGCTTTACAAAATTGTAGCGCTAGTTCTGGTTTCTGGTTGCCAAAAAATCCTTGTAAGTACGTTGTAGGCATGAGTTGTAGATCTGTAAAGTTTCATAAGCTAAAGATAACATAATTATAACGAAGAATATAATATTATGCTCATAAAGAATGACGGCAGGGTGTTTAACATTCAACGCTCGCCACTGCATCAACATTAATTTCCGCAAAAAGAAACTGTCACCCATTGATACTTACTTACAAAAAGCAGGAAACAACTACAAATTACGAGTGGAGGGACGGATAACAAAAACTACGAACAGCTTCCTTACGAGTTGCGTATTGAATTCAAAGGACGTGTCCCGCTCAGTGCCACCTGCTACAGCCCGAAAGCTCGAGGGGGACAGAAGGGGACAGTGGGGCACATTTATTCAGTGTGCAGATTACACGGTTCGGAGAGGATGGGATACATTCGATCAATCTGATTTGTTGTTCTGATCTACTAGTCCAATTGTGGATACCGATTCGTTTGTATTTTTTTTTCGTCTTATATCGGGATTTTTTACGTAAGCAGTTTGCAATACCATGGGTATCACTAGCTGGCGCTCGACCCCGTAAAAACCTTTTCAAACCCTTCTTGAAGATCTTTCAAAATTCAAAATTTATTTATTGATTAGGACATTAAATATCTCTTTCAATCGTCAAAAAGGAGGGGGATAGGAAATTAGGAAGGAAGCACACAGTGACACGCTGGCCGCCCCATGGCAGCATCAAACTTACCCCACGCCAGTCACGACCGGACCGTGCCCGGCAATGAGAGGCAAAGCCGGACCGCGCTCAATATATTATATAAATACATATTATTATGTTTAAATTAAGAAAACCCACCTAAAACTACAGCAAGAGCAAGCCAGTCTACCAAGGCAGCACCCGTTCACGAGTATAACGCAGGGCCCAGCCATCGTCCAATTCAACCATATTTGAGGGAAAAGAGCGACCAGGCCCCCACGCCACCGCCAGACAGACTTTTAAGTGAGCGTGCATTACACATGGTGCATGTGATAGGTAGCTGCTCCCACCCTACTCTATCCTATCACTACCCTACCCCTAGCTTACCCCTACCATATTCTCCTACTGCCTTAACCCTACCCTACCGCTACCTTACCCCTACCCTACCACTATCTTACCCCTACCCTACCACTATCCTACCCCTACCCTACCACTATATTACCCCTACCCTACCACTATCTTACCCCTACCCTACCATTATCTTACCCCTACCCTACCACTATCTTACCCCTACCCTACCACTATCCTATCCCTACCCTACCACTATCTTACCCCTACCCTACCACTATCTTACCCCTACCCTACCACTATCTTACCCCTACCCTACCCCTACTTTAACTACTAACCTACCCCTACCCAACCGCAGGCAGAAGTCACTATGTGTGGGAAAGGAAGGAAATTTAACGCCGCTTCCAAGGTGGTTCTCCGTGGGGGAATGAAACGGCAAGAAACCCACTCCAAACAACCAACTCCATGTGTACCTCGTTTTATTAGTTCGGACTCTTAGGTTGTACCCACTTATTTGTAGTATTCACATCACATGTTGTAAGTGCTACATAGTAAGTAGATGCTTTAAAGAGCACACTGAAAGTTCTGCGCCCCTGGCTGCTCATAAAGGCCTTGCCACACACAAAGCTCGGCGCGAGCGCGGCTCGGGCGCGGCGCGATGCTGGCGCGTTGCCTAGGCAACTATCGCGCCGCGCTATGGTTGCCTAGCAACTATCGCACCGCGCTCGCACCGCGCTCGCGACGAGCTCACGCCACGGCGGCATCGCGCCGCCAGGGGTGGACTAACGAACAAAGCGGGAAAGGCGGCCCGCCCCGGGCCTCTGGTCCAGGGGGGCCTCCAAACGTCTCCAAGTTGCCTTGATCAAATCCTATACAAAGCTTTAAAATATGCTTAGAACATATCGAAGAGCTGGTTCGGAGTTGTGACAGGGGCGTAGCTATCGCCGTATCACTATTCAAACAGAATTAAGATCAGGGTCGAGGACCCCCTCCGCCAAAGAAGTAATTTTAACTAAATAAATAAAAACACTTAAACATACAAATGTGAACTGAATAAAAAGCTTGTAAAATTACATAAAACTTCTTAAACTGGGGGCCTTATAAAGGTTGTCCGCCGTGGGCCTCTGATGGACTTAGTCCGGTACTGCCGGCGTCGCGCCAACAAAGTGTTGCCAATGTAGGCTATTTATCGCCATTTGGGGTATTCGAGATTAAAATTGGCGACGAAAAAATTTTTATGGCAAATTGTTTAGGCTATCTCAGGCTTTGGGCCAAGGTACATAAATAAACATAAACTTAAGAGAGAACACCCGACGGTTTCGCGAATGACTGTGAGTTCCAAGTACATTTACCTACTACTGCTCTTGCTGACACTAGCACCCATAGAGATATACATCTTGATGCGGTTGAACGAACAAATAACTCTGACGGTTACCGTAGTTAATAAAACAGCGCCGTCTACAGTGCCACAAAAATGTCTGACCGGGTGACAGCATCGCTGTTGTTGGCATTGACATTACATTTCAAACGGCAACACTTAGTTCCGGTTTTGGCCACCGGATCGAATAGGTTTGTCAACAATCTTGTCAAGCCGCCAGATATAACATTGTTAACGCGTACAAGAATTTGTATGGACAGTGGTAACCATTCCAATAGCTATGTGTAATACGTCGTTGGATAGCTATTTTCAAGCTGAAAAAAAGTAACTATGGCGCTTGTTCCAAATATTAGTCCGTTCCGGTTTATGCTGTACTAAACATATTACAGTAATAAGTATTTTTTTCTGTTCTACCCACATTTAATGGTCAGAACTAAATTCACGGTGTTATACCGCCAGTGCAAAGTCACATCGTGCGCATGCATGTAAGACGGCCAAATAAAAAACAATCAGATGGAGTGCATTGAATTTGATTGAAGATACCAACGAGGATCGAAAAAACTAAAATTATTTTAACAATCCCATCAATTATGATAAAAGCAGCATCAGCATTTTATTTGTGCGGCGCATTTGTGGCTCGCCGCGAGCACGTTGCCTCAACGAACAAACAAATGCGCAGCTGAGCAGCCTCACCGCGCGTGGTGAGCATCTCGCCGCGCACGGCGAGCATGCCTCGGGCTGAGCCGCTCTAATTCGTAATACCTTTACATTGTAAAGTAACGACCATTCGTAGACATGTCCGAGACGTCACTGAGACGACATTGGAGCTCTATTGCAGTTTTAGCTCCAATGAAGTGGTCTCATTGCCTTTGTACAATGAACCGGTCCATATATAGAAGTCTTTGCTGGCAGCACTACATTACTTTAAAACTCAAATATAATATTCCTATCTGTAATCAAACTGATACTTCAGCTGTCACATCGACCAGACATTGTTTTTTTTATGTTTAAGTTTTCATGTGATATCACAGTGATATTTCCAGCATTTTACTGTGTGGGACGTTTATTTTCGAAATAAGTACAAAAACATAAAAGCGGCACGAAAACAGTAATATTTTGAGTTTCTCAAGCATGTATGGCCGAGTTTAGAGCAGATAAGTTGCTGTTTGATTTGGAAGATGTACAGCAAAGATTTAAACGGTACGTAACATGTATTCAGATAGATTTTGAAAATATTGAAATAAATGTGATCTTTTGGAAATCATTTGAATTTAAGTGGAATTAATGTATTTTGTAGTACTTATTGTTTACATTTATTTGAGGTTACAAAATTAACCGAAAAATATTATGGTAGCTTTGTTCGTTTTGTATTTTTGATATTTGTTGTTTGACAGTATCTAGATCTATATCCAGGCACAGTGCAATGTACCTAAGGCTATTCGGTGCTGGTGAAATGAAACCCTGCTGACCCTCGGTCAGAGAAACTTGAGAAATCTATTTTTAATTTCGGAAATCGTAGTAAATCATTATCACTGGCTGGTCAAACAGTGACACAGAGAGACAGAACATTTCTATGAGATTGACATTACAACGTTGTCAGTGTTGCGGCTAATAAATTAATAAGGATATATACAAGAATATGATTTCTATATCCCTCAAACTTATTATTTCAGCAATTTATCTATATTGTGACAGTTGAAGTAGGTACTCAGTTTGACATTAGGATTGTTTAGACATTGATTAAAACAGTCATGTATCTAATAAACCTCCCATTTGTTCCATTTGCTTCGAGTAGACATTATGACAATTTTGCTTTCCCTACATGTTACCTATCTATGGTCAATTATTATTTTCTATTACGTAGTGGGTTTATTGAAAAAAAAAAGAATTATGTTATTATTTTATACTTTTCGATTACAATATTTAAATTTCTAAAATTTTCATTTAGATGTGCACTAAATTACACCGTCTTTTAGGTGCTTTGATTTAAATTATATTAGGAAATTATAAAATTATACACCGATGTTTCAAAAGAAACGTCAGGTCTTCAGGAGCTCCAGCAACATGTGGAGCGTTCAAAACATTGCGCGCGTTATTTTCTGACAGCTTATTTCAATAGACGAAAAAACGGGATAGCGAGGTTCATAATAATTGTAGAGTGAGAGAACAGGGAATATTTTTGATTTGTGTCTAGTCTGTTATGTGTCTTTGCCAGTGTCTACTGGTATAGTAGAACCACGCTAAGTCCGAATCGCTTTAAAAAAAAAAAAAAACTCTGTATGGCAACTAATGCCATGTCTTTTATCCGTCATAGAACGTCATTTATAAAAGTCATAACAAAGAATTTGACTGATTTGAAAAATATTGTTGAGGCGATTGGCACATTGGAGCGCAGCATTCATTCTGGCGAAATTTAGAAATATGTGTAATTTTTTATATTGTTTTATACAATACAATAAAAAATTTAGGAATTCTCCAAATTGTTATAATCTTTTCATAAAATTATATTATTTAGGCAAAAAATAATTAGAGAACTGAGTAACGGAATACCTATTTGACAATCCTGGAGACCTCACTTCACAGCAGCGGCCTATTTGACGCCTTTTTATGTAGAAAGTACAGCGCCAAAAACTTATATGACCCGCAGCCCGTGTCAAATGTTGCAAAGAAAAAAAACGACGGATCCGCACGAAGGCGCGTGGATGCGTTGTCAGTGTGTTCGACTATGAGTAATTTCCATAGAAACCGATGACAGCTCAAATTACTTTATGTCACGCACTAACGCACGTCACGCACAAAAGTACGGTGCTGCGTTCCAGTGTGCGGATCGCCTAAATAATAATGGACAATGACTGACAAGGACAGATTATCCAATAGATATTGCCATATCCACATTTTATAATTTCTACCACTGTCAGTTGATTCGGACTAAGCGTGGTCCTATTATAGCCAGATTATATAAATTACTAAAAAATTCTACCATATATATTTAAAAAACTACAAAAAAATTCTACCATAAATATTTAATAATTTCACCTGGCAAGTGCGTTTTGACAACTGTCAAAGACACAAATACGTAAGAGTGGGTTACTTAAGCCCGCGGGGACTATTCTAGCGACAAATCCCGGTTCAGCCGCTAGAGATAAATCTGTTAGAAAAAAGTCGAATTTGATTCTGTATGGCGGTAAGTCAATTGTACACGAACAAGAAGAACTACGATCCATGGCCATGAAGTAAGCTTTGGGCAATTGTTCGTCTATTTTATACTGAACTGAAAATTGTGGTGGATAAGATTGAGCGCAATTTTCTGTGCACTGTAGCGGGTAATTAAACAAAACATCTATATCAGCGTTAGACTCTAGCCACCGAATTTTTGCACTGTAGAATTTGTGCTCTATGTTACGGTATCATTAAAAGTTTGTCTAACTCGACAAGTAAGTCGTACTGAAATGTTTTGATTCTGATGTAGGAGAGCTGTGCCCCCTCATCCTACCTACCTTAGGGGGCCTACCTAGGGAGCAAAATTTGCAGTGTGGTGTCCAACAGAGTAAAATAGCATCGCCGTCCACACTAAGAGGTGTCGTAAAAGGCGACTTATTTCAGAGGTAGGGCGTTACTTTTCCAAGCTTCAGGTTTTTACCTACCTTATATATACTCTTGCAAGCTAGCGAGTGGAGGGGAATAAAAAGTAAGCCTATATTCTTCCTTAGGTTTAAAATTATCTGCGTAATGCACCAGTCAAATTAGGAGGAAAGATTCGGACTGTTGGTAAAAAGAAACGAGTAATTAACCCGCTATTACGACATGCGGGAGTATTACCATCCTAAAAATTCATTTCCCCGAATAATGGAGCAGCCACTCTATGTGTGCCGATTTGCATAGAAACGCGGTGGCCAAAACTGGAACTGCGGAAAAATAACGACACTTACTTTTGAAATGTATTTGAACTGACATGTCAATCCCAAAAACAGCGCCGCCGGTACCAGGTCTGATAAGTTTGTGGCACTGCACAGCGCAGGCGCGGCGCCGCGCTCACGCCGGCCTGAGCGCGGCGTGAGCGCGGCCTGAGCGCGGCGCGAGCGCGGCGCGATGCTGGCGCGTTGCCTAGGCAACTATCGCGCCGCGCGATGGTTGCCTAGCAAATATCGCACCGCGCTCGCGCCGAGCTTTGTGTGTGGCAAGGCCTTTAATGTTTGAATTTAGAATGTCAATTGTTTTTATCAAAAGTTGAAGTTCGTCATAGCAAAAATTAAATTATTGCGTAAAGATTTTAGGGCGATGATTTTTTATGATATATAAAAGTTCGCTGTCATCGCAAGACTGCACTGCTCGTCTAAAAAATGCTTTTAGGAGGGAAGCACCTCAATTTAACCACCGTAATGCGTTGGTACGTAGAATTAGATCAGTGCCGTTTTTCTCTCGTAATGAAATTAATGAAGATCGGACCTCAACAGCGATCACTGAGAGAAATATGGCTACTGTTAGGCAACAAATTGAAGAAAGCCGACCTATAAGAAGACATTTGGGGATTGGTATACGCCAAATTCAAAAGATCTTTCATCAACATTTAAAAAGGGGAAAACTTCGTTGCCGCTGGATTCCTCATAAACAACTCAGAAAAAAACGGACTTGAGTTGATTGGTATAAAAAATGTTGTTAGAGTACGATCACGGACGTTCAAATGCTTTGTACGATATTGTGACATGTATTGTTACATGCCGGAGAGAAAGAAACAGTTTTCTGTACTTATGGGATTTCGAAGGCTACAGCAAACTAATAAAATTGAGAGATCAGGCGAGAAGCGTACAAAAAAGTTCTTGCCTTGTTTTTCTCCCGGAAGGTTCCTGTCTGCACGAAGAACAAAATCGAAGAACAAAAGACAGCCATTACTGAGTGATACATCACCAATTGTTTTTTTTTTTAATTTTTTTTTATAACAAACAAGTCGGGCATTTGACCGCCATCTCACCTGTTGGTAAGTGACGATGCGGCCGAAGATGAAGCATGCCCGTCTTGGAATAGCCTATTCACCCTAGCCTTAAAGGCATCCAGATTATATTGATTATATTGTTTGCCCAGTGTCTTTGAAGTAGTCGGGGAAATACGACCAAGAAGTCATGACAATGCTTCGGTGCTCACTGCGAACTAGACAAAGTAATTTTTGACTTCTGAAAGGTAAATCTTATAATCCATCCCGCACATATTCCAGACCTGGCACCATGCGATTTCTTTATTTTCTTTATTTTTCAAAATCAAAGATTTGATGAGAGGTTTAACATTTACGGAACTCCGGCCATGATAGCTTTCAACCAGTACGGGAAAAACATGCACTCAGACCAAATGTCCTCATGTATTAAAAATGGTTTGACCGAATGAAAAATCTTTAAAATGTAATGGAGAATACTTCGAAAAGCAGTAAATAAAATTGTTTATTTATTTATTTTAGAAAGTTAACAGCTACAATACAGTATGTATAGGTAGAAACATTTGGTACAATGGATTGTCAATTAGAAACTTTAACAATACAGATTAAACATAATAGCACACATAACAGATTAAAAACTATCGGTATAGTATCCGCCACACGACCGGCAGCTGGCCCCCGGCAGAGGAGCAAGACCGAACGCTTGGGTTAATAAAGTAATAAGATAAAAGAACCAGGCAAACTCCATTTCTTTACATTTGCATAACTTTCATAATACCCGCTAATTACATACGCGATTAATTTGATACATTTACCTACATCTACTAACGTCCAATTGCACAAACGTACATTAAAAACGTTAAACCCTTCCAAGAATGTACTTAACAGGTTACACAAAATTTGTATGACAAACGTAGGGTACGGTAGGTACTTAAGCCCGTTAATAATTTGAAATTATTTAATATGAGTATGACCATTTAAAATTGGACATAGGACAATTCTGCGGAATCAGTGATAGGCCAATTGGAACACGGATTAACCTCCAATTACTCTCAAACTTTACCAATACAGCCAACGATTCCGGGAAGATAAAAATCTTAAACAAAAGGTGGAAGAAGCTGGCAGAACGAGGGCGTTAGTAATTTTTGTCGTTTCGGATTTCACCGCAATTCGCAACTCGCACAATTTGCGGAAGTTTCATTTGCGCCGAGCGCGATCGGATATTGAAAGCCATGGCGCCGGCGGACGGTGTAACGCAGAACCGAATTAAGGCTCTCCCTAACATGTGCGATATACGTCCCGCAATTACTATCACCACCGCCGCCTTATTCTGCCGCCAAGCAACTGCATTGTTGTATTCAGGTTTAAAGGATAAGGTAGTCCGCACCAACACAGGCATGATCTTAGTATTCACAGTGACAACACACCTGCGGTTGCAACCTAAATGCATGAATCACATATGTTACGGGCGACACCCGCTTACCAGCAGGTGGGCTGTCTGCTCGTTTGTAACTGTGTAGCATAAAAGAAAATCTATTGAGAGTTCTTATATTGCATTAGGACTAAGGGTATTTCTTTTTAGTACATTTTGTATTGTATACACAAACTTGAAATTGTGAAAACAAAGGGTGATAATAACGCAGCAGTGGCAGTGCGGAACGCATTATCGCAAGAACGTATGCGATAATATCGCACATGTTTGGAAGGGGCTTTATCGTTTTGATAATCTGTTCTATGGATTATTACAACGACATTCGGCTCAGCAACACAGGCCGGAAATTATCGAATGAAAAAAAAATTTCTACAAAAGAGTGCTGTAAAAGCCATCTATCATTGCGTCGAAGGGATTTATTCAAAGAATTAAATTGAACTAAACTGGATCAAAGTCATATCAGCAAAATCTTGGCGGTCTGTCCCCGTGGCGCCTCCGCGCGGCTCGCGAGGGTTCATGGTTCGCATACTGGACTAAAGTAAGTAGGAGAATAAAGTTGGTATACTGCACCAGTTATTTTTGTTATGGTGCTTGTATATGGCGCATGTAGCTTGCTCATGGTTACATGCTCTTTGGAAATGTGTTGTGCGGGCCAGCGACACGCGCATGTTACTTGCGCTAGCCATCCACGCGATCTTCGACGCGACTTGCTTGAGCAGTTAGCGACGTGGAGGGATTTTCAAACTGCCGATTAAAAAAGGAGGTTTACAAAAGTAATGAGATCTGATTTTTAAATTGTATAAATGTAATCTTAATGGTGTCACGGGTACCGACAGGCGGTTATGATCATTTACAGGTTGACTTACTTGTTCTTTGCCTTCCCTCACTAAACAAAATCAACATTTAGGTATCTAGAACCACAGAGAATAATAGGGTATAATTATGTTCCGCTTTTAGAACTTATTATTAGCGGTATTTTATTATGAAATAAGATTTTCTCCTTTATCAGTTGATATTGATACCAATTAGTAAGAAAGTCTTACTTTTCATTGAACACAAATACAGCAAAATTCGAATTCTAATTCAGTTAAAATAATCTGCAAGCTTTGAGCTTTTTTATATTAAAAGGGAAAGGTTCTATCAAAGAAAATTGTGAACAATTACACGAATCTGGGAGGCCGCCGTTGATTATTTGATAACAGTCAAGGGGAAAAATTTTGAACGTTACATTAAGGAAAAATATTTTTTTTGGAAAGGGTTTTTATCTAAGTAAAATAAATATTTTCTCAAGATACTTCAGAATTTTTAAATTGGATTGCGCAGGCAATTATATAACGAGGACTGTAACAGCAAAGGCACACGATAATTACACCTACCAAAAGCGATAAAACCTTACAATTTCCGATAAGTGAACCTGAAACTTAGAAAAAAAAACATTCAGACGACAGAATGTGTAACCATTATCCAATCTGGTCAGGTTCCCCTGGTAGCAGGGTCACGGAGGTCAGATGGCAGTCGCTCCACTCTAATTGCCAGTTTTGCCAAATCCTGGATCATGGTCAAGACGGACCCCGGGTCCTCGCGCGAGGACATTAACGCCACACAAAATTACAGGAATACAATCTTGTCTTTTTAAGGCAAGCGTGATTAGGCTTGTGTGGTGTCCGGCACAGTAGAAATAGTAAGCGTTTTCCATTTGTATATTTACAACACTGCGAATTCCAATTAGACTGGCAAGCGTGGAGATTGAACAGTGAACTGTCATGGACAGTGATGATGTGAATAGGCTCTATCAAGACACACCACCAGGTGAGGTACGGACAAATATCTGTCTACAATACTCGCATGAAATCTGGGACACCTTTAGAAGTGGTCTCAAGTACACCGATACGCACGTGGTTCCATTGTGGGTATAATATAGGTACTTAACGGCGACCCTTTTTTTCAACATATTCCTATCGTATCTCTGTGCTTACCCATATCATAAAAAAGTGTCAGGACGCGCCGAGAGGAACGTTTCATCAAATTAAACTGATTCGTTTTGTCTGTGCCTACGCAATTGAGTACATCCGCTCAAGGGTTGGATTATACGCTTTCGTAAAAAGTTTAGTTCACAGCCACCTAAATTAAAATTGAAGTAATTTATTCGCAGCGTTGAATTATTGTGTTGATTAACGCCTCTGTTTGGGAGTAATTAAAATATAATGATAAAAGGGGTATTTATGTAGGCAAAATTAAATATTTTCTTCCGTTGGGTATTAAAGGCTTTTTATTGGTCGGTTACTTTAATCTGTTTTTAGTAGGTTTAATCTGAATCTGAAAATAAAAATGCTATTAACGGGATCCTGTACCTGGAGCAGATTCTAAAATGTGTGTATACCTGTCCCCATCTAAAGCCTATCTACCTGTCAAAGTCTTCATTTTGATAAAAATAAGATTAGGCCTTATTGAACGCCGGTGGCTTAGTGGCTGGCCGGTCCTACTATTAAGCTAAACGTACCGTGTTCAATCCCCCGTGCCGTCATGTACCAATGACTTTTCTTGAGTTATGTACCTACATTCATTGAATACTAACCGCTGCTCTTACATTCAGGCGACTGAATGTGTAACCAAGATCCAATCTGGACCATCTATACGTCCGCGCCTTTGTATCTATGTACCCTTAGATCTTTTAAACTGCGCAATCGATTTTAATGCGGTTTTCAATAATTGAAGGAAGGTTTATAAGCAAGAAAAAGTGGGTAGGTAGGGGTAAAGTAGGTTCCAACGAAGTCGCGTCGGGTCCACTAGTGAAACATAATTTCTAGTCAGCTACAAATTTTACATATTTTTTATGAGTAGGTGTACCCATTACAAATGACTTAAAACATTATAAGGGAGTCAAAACATTTACTTCTTTCAGAGTTGTTGTTGAAGTGCTTCCACTTGGGGAGTTGAACTTGTAATGAATTAGCAACTTTGGTAATCCATCATTTACTCTGTTGCCCGCGTTATTATTATACTCTGATAATCACTTGGGGCTCACTAATTAGGGTAATTTGCAAATAAATAGTTTTGGTTATTAATTTATGGGTGTGTTTTTTTAAATTGGCCAGCTTTGAGTGTTGTAATATCGAAAAGAAAAAAAAACACTCAAATCTATTTCCAATTAATTAAACATGAAGTAAATAAAATAAATAAGATAGTCCTCTTCTAAACTATTTCTTACGTCGATATAATATTATTATAAGAGAAAAGATTTGTTTATTTGTTGGTTTTTATGTTTGTAATGGATAAAGTCAAAAACTAATTAACTGATGTAAAAAAATTCTTTCACCTATAAAAACCTACGGTATCAGCGAGTAACATAGGATATATTTTATGTTTAACAATATTTGTGTTTCCTAGGAAAATTGTAATTATATAGGTAACTCAAGGTCTTAAGATATTACATTTAAGCGCATAATTTCAGAACGGCGTTTACGAAGTTTGTATGTAAGAAACAAAAGGGTTAGGGGTTGTGTAGATGTAGGGTAGGTGTAGGGTAGAAGTAGGGTAGGAGTAGGTGTGGAGTTGGGTAGAGTAGGTGAAGGGTAGGGTAGCGGTAGGAGTAGAATCATAACCGACCGAAGTCGCGCCAGCTGGTATAACATAAAACGGAAGGGACACCCTGTCACGAGCAGTACACATACTTCAATAACACTTTCAACCGAATTTAACCGCAATATGGACGCCGAACGAATGGACTGTTACGATGCGTGTTTTTTTTATTTTATTGACAATTTATTAATTAATATAGTTCTTAGCTATGCAAAATCGGATAAGCAGTTTCCGCAGTGTGCTGTCTGAATTTTGTTGTGTAAAAATATTTTAAATTTAACCTTTTCACTCGAGATGATATATGGTAAACAATTTTTAAAGTACACACTTAATGGCTTAATATTTCAGTTAGTCGTAACAAACAATCAACATTTCTACTAACATACGATTTAAGCATCAACATAATCATACAATTCTAACCAAATACTCGAAAATGCGGTTGAGTTTCATACTCGATCGCAATTGGAAACCGGGGACAATACAATGTAGTGTTGGTTATTGCATTTCATAGGGATAATAGCATCATAAAGGCTGCATATTGAAGCACTTTGCGTTTATGTTTCTCGTGTGTGATAGAACGTATTTGATGCATAAATATACGATTTCTGTAGCGAATGCAAGCTATTATTAAAACTGATACAGGATTATGTTGAAGAATATGGTTTGGAAAGTTGTAACTCGGACCGGTCGAGTTGCGTTTTGGTTGCGTTTGACAATGAAGCTCGAAATGCCCATAGAGTGAAAAATTGCGCTCTTTTTACTATTTGACTAGCCGGGCATTTGACCGCCACCTATTTTCAATTAGAATTATTGAATTTGTAAATATTTATTTTTATTAAACTGTTTTTCGTTAATCGAAAAAATTTACGACCATACATTAAATGTTATTTCTCTACACTCATAGTGTAATGTTCCAATTTCATATTCGAAAACAGTTGTTTAAGGATACACGTTTATCACGCCAGTGTATAAAATTTTTAAAAATTACTTTTCGATACAGCATTTCCCATATAAATTTCATTACAGCTGTAATGTAAAATCTTTGACAAATTCAAATTCAAAATTCAAAATTTCCTGTTAATATTTGTGTGTAATTATTTTCCCGCTAAACAGAATATTTTTTCTAATTGTTGTAATTTGTGTTTGTGAATGTTTTTTCTTGTTTGAAGCAAATAAATAGATAAATGTGAAAGTAGTGAAGTGAGTTTCCCGCTACTTAATATCCTCGACGCTTAGACAACAGAACTGACTCGCAGCTTACTTCCAGCAAAGTTGAGAAAATTATAGGTACGATATTTTAACATAAAAATATGAGTGTAGATAAAATAGTGTATGCAACTGCATATAATTAGGTATTAAAACACTCGTGTCAAACTATTATCATACGAGGCGTAAACAGACACTCATGTTATAATACCCCCTTTTATATGACAGTTGCATAAACTACTATTATTTATTTAACCATTTATTGTGCACATAGAAAGTACAATAATATGAACATAAAGATAGCAATCACAAAAGGTACAACTACATATGTGTCTCTGGGTTAAAGAATTGGACCGTCGTGTTTGTGGGCAACCATGACATGGGAGTAAATTATTTTCTGGGTACACATTCATAACAATGGAAAAGAAAGTAACTTAATTGAGATCATGTCCTTCAGACAAATAAATTACAAGTAACTACCTACCATGTTTGCGTCGAATATAATAAAATCAACCCACTCAGAGATCTATTTGAAAACAAAGTGGATTTTCATCAAATTGAGGGCCCGGCCCTTCTCCTGAGGGATGACGAAGTTACTTACGGTCAGTGGTAAGTGTCCTTTACGGAATAGCGCAGATTTTCTGGGGAAAAGCGTTATTTATTTTCTTTTACTACTGTAATTTTGTCCTTTATAGGTTTTAGTGTGTATCTTTTATTATTAGATGACCTCTACGCTTCTACGCGATACGCGTAGACCCTCTACGTATTTGATACGAAATTTAGTTAACTTGTGTATATTTCTAAATTTATCGCGAAGCTAACGTGTACTGTTTCATTAATCTAATGTACATTTTCTCTATAAGATATTATAAATATATGCAAAAGTTAAGACTTTTAGAGTAATTAACCGTTTTAATGGTAGGCCGCGTGGTGTCTGGCAGAGAAGAATAGCACCAACCTCTTACACTCGTGGGTGTCGTACGAGGCGACTAAAGATCTAAGGCGCGGATTATATCAAGCGTCGGCGACGCACGTTGCGTCGGCGACGCAACTTGCGTTATGCTGTCAACTCAAAATTGTATGAACTTCTAATGCGCGCGCCGACGCAACCTGCGTTTTACCTGCGTCGCCGACGCAACCTGCGTTATCGACGCTGCCTGCGTCGGCGACGCATCTTTCGTTAAGCTGTCAACTCAAAATTGTATGATTTTCAAATGCGCGCGCCGACGCAGGTAAAACGCAGGTTGCGTCGGCGACGCAGGTAAAACGCAGGTTGCGTCGGCGCGGCATTAGAAGTTCATATAATTTTAAGTTGACAAGATGCGTCAAGAATTCTAAGGCCGGGCACAGACCTACCGGTCAGGGCCGGGCCGGGCCAGACCTGCCGATCAGGGCCGGGCCGGGTTTAACGTGAAGGCCATATTTTTTCATCGAAAATGTACTAGCCGTCACACACTTATAGACGCCCGGAGAGCGCACCCGGTTAAAACTTTCAACCGTCCTGAAACGTCCGAACCGTCCTTGCATATAATCTTCTTATAATCGGCATATACAGACCGTAAGCTTTCCGGGCCGGGCCCATTCGTGGAATCGTCGTGGACATTGGGGCGGATCTGTAATTATCAAAGAGATTGGTATACCTGGGAAAGGTATATTCCTCTATGGTTGACCCTGAGTCCATTACTTTGGCAGGGCAAAAATTTCTATGTTGAAACATAAAAAACAAGGATTATCACAACCGTAATCTCAAAGACGTTGCGTGGCAAGAAGTAAATAGATATGTTGATGTGAAATTTAATGTTAGATGAAGACGAGAAAAAAATACGTATCAGTCTACTGTCATCAGTCTTCGTGAATACATGAATTGGACCCGGGTCAAGTTGGCTCTGTTTAGCCTGAGGCTTGAACTGGGTCCAGCCCCAAGGTGACTCTTTCTATTCGGAAACTATTGGTCCTGGAACACTAGTCCCTAAAGATATATGATAGTACTCGTCGAATTCTACATTTCGAATGACAGTTTTAAATTTAACGTCTCTCTCACAAAACGTAGATTTCGACGAGTACCTAATATCATTTTTCTATAGAAACTATTCTTCTAGGACCTATGGTTCTCAAGTTATAACAGTTTTCAATTTGCAACAGTTACTTTAAATGTGTATCTCGACGAGTGATATAATTCTTTTTAGAGACTAGTGTTCTAAGATCAATAGAATCAGAGTTATAACGGCTTTAAGTTTAACAGCCATCATTCGAAATGTAGATATGGACGAGTAGGTACAGTAGTTCAGTAGACTGATACTGCCTACCCGAATTTTTTTCCTCTCCTCATCCAACCTACCATCTTTCCCTTTTTTGTAGGTTTTCAGCGCCAAGCAGTAAGGCGATGCACATTAATTCGTCATCTATTTCTACCCGTTAACCTTTCCCGGCAAGCGCTTGATAACGACTAAGAAAATTTTAAGAATGTCCGGCCCGGTAGGTGTGCCGGTTGAGCCCGTCCCTGACCTTTTCCATAGGTCTGTGCCCGCACTAAAGCAGGGTTTTTGTATCAACAAGACAAGGAGTTTATATACTGCAAAATGAGTTTGGATAGAGACTGGGAGACTGGATATCACAAGATATATCCATAGAGTTATATACCTCGTATAGTAACTCTATGGGCTATCCATAATAGACCCTGACCCCACACAGGCGTGGGCGATGCGGTCGCGTACTATTGGACTGAATGCGCCCGCGTACAGACGTTCATCATATCAGCCAAAAGACACCCATGTTGAGCATATGCCGCCTTCCGAGACCTCCACAACATCCTGTCCTGTGCTTCCGCATCCGGCTGGCAGCTATCGCCCTCAGATTTATAGTTAACAGTCGCCTCTAGATCAAGCCATTGACAAAAAAAAGAAAATAATTATACTTAATAATAATAAACTACACCCAAGTCACACCGGTCAGAGGTATGCCCAACCTCCGAAAGATAGTCAATGCACTGGCCTATCATAATAATAATCACATGTATGACCTGTGCAGCGAAGGGGGATGTCACGGCCACCCGCTTGCAGAACGCGTCGTGGGTTTTCTGCTGTGTTCCCTTTAAGAACTACAGATCGCCCCTGTTTGGGGGAAGCTTTTAGTGACAAGTCATTGTCACTAAAATTTCGCCACAAACTTATCTGGCCCGGTGGCTAAAAGCTGAACTAAGTGTCGCCATTTAAAAATGTCATTTTGTTTGTCAACAACAGCGACGCCGTCACCGTGTCGGGTAAGTTTGTGGCACCTACCATTGAGTATTGCAAAGTAAAAAGTTTGCAAAAATATCCAACTTAATTACTAGCGGTTGCCCGCGACTTTGTTCGCGTTAAATACTCATCTTCAACTCATTCTATCATATGCAAAAATATTCCCCATGAAAATAATCACACTTAAATCTGTGATAAACTGCAATGGACTACAGTCCATATAGATATTACAATGGGCTGTGATGATGAACCATTTTAATGGCCAAAACATTCTGCCACTAAAATAAAGATGATAGTGATTAAATACACAAAAATAAATATTTCCCGACATGATTGAAAAGACTCAGAAAACGTTATTGTTTGTTTTAAGTATATTTTTAAGGAATACCATTTAAGTTATAATGTCGCCCTATATCGGTTATTCATCATCATCATCGTCCTAGCGTTTACCCCGGCCTCTGCCAGAGTCCGTTCTCCTACTCATTATTCTCCACTTCACCCGGTCTTCGGCATCCTCGCGTCGTAAGCCGTTGGCTCTCACTGGGCCTCTTTCGTGATACCGGCAATTCATGCACCTACTCCACACGTATCCCTGGGGCTTACGCGACACGTGACCAAACCAGCACAGGCGATCCTCCTCGATCTTATCTGCGAGATCTCTCATGCCAAACGGCCATGGATGTACTCGTTACGTATTCGATCGAGTCGCGTAACTCCGCACATCCGCCGCAGCATTTTAATTTTGTTGGCGTGGAGTTCGCGACCGTGTTTCGTCAGAGTTCCTATATCGGTTATTGTAAACTTTAAATTGGTTTTGGAAATATTAGCAACCGACCGTTACTATATTGCTTGCGTATAAGTATTTCACTAGGGAACATTGGCAAAACTGGCATTAGCGAAATGAACGCCTGCACATTCCGGCGACTGAATGTGTATCCATTATCCAATCTGGACAGGTTCCCCTGTTAGTAAGGTCATGGAGGTCAAATGGCAGTTGTTCCACTGTATTTACCTGATCTGCTAAATCCTGGTTCATGTTCAAAGCGGACATCGGGCCCTCGCGCGTTAAAGTACAATCGTGATATTAACGCCAAGGTGACATTGCAGTTCTTATTTGGGATTATCGATTTTGACGAATACAAACGCCGTGCGGACTCTATTCGTACTTCGTATACAGCATGCTTCAAGGGAGCTACTTTCTTCTTGATTCGTAGATAAAGTGTAAGTCTGATCAAAACATGGTAAAATTCATATAAAATTGAAATTGCTTTCGAGTAAACGTCTATTAAGCAATGCTTGTAATGTCCGGGAACTGAAGGACCGTTTCGTACTTTGAGGCTAGCTGAACTTCAGTAACTCAAAGAGCTCACCACTCGTTAGGTGACCCTAATGCAGACCTGGAGACTAATGAACAGTTTAGGGCCCTGTGACGGTATTATTTATTTAACATCTATCTATCTATGCTATTTATTTATTTATTTATCGTATGGCTTTTAAGTTCCTACTGCTACTTAAATTTAGACTTAGACTTAGACTTAAGTAGAAAGGAACTGAAGTTTTTATCTATAATAATGAATAAATAAATAAAATAAATTTTACAAAGACAACATATGCTATTGCTCGTGAGTAAGAGTCTCCGAATCGTGACTCTAAGAGTCCAGCTTTTAGAGTCACGCCATGAACGCACATTCAACTCGTTCGTTGCGTTGTTTCCCACTGCAGATCTAGAGTTCTTCATGAGGTAACACTGTTGGCCGAAGGGTGTGGTGTTCCGGCTATTCCGTGGGTGATCTAGGATATCTAGTGCCGCCGAAACGACTTTGAAAAAAGTAGAAAGGAACTGAAGTTTTAATCTATAATAAGTTTTATGTGTGTATTTATGAATATGGGCCTCAGTTACTTAAAATAAATAATAAATGAAGAAATAAATTAAATAAATATTACAAAGACAATATATTTTATATTTTGTTTGTAATGGATAAACTCAAAAACTACTAACCGATTTAAAAAGAAAATTCACCAAGAGAAAGCTACATAATAAGGAAGGTAATATAATTTTCCCTGAAATTCAATATGGTTTCAACGGAAACAAATCCGGAACGTACCAAGAAAATTTTACGCGGTGAAGTACTGGGCAAAAAAGCTAGTCCCTAATAATTTTAAGGTCGGATAATCACAAATTAGCTGTATATAGCGATTATCTGATGCATTTAGTTGTGAAATGATTGTGCCCATCATAACATGCCCGTATTATCGCTATATACCGCGCGTAATCGGAATGGGATGTAAGTTACTTACTTCGATGTAAGTTCGAAGGTTCACTTAAATTGAATCTAAGTAAATTTAGATGAGAGTTTCAAAAAGTTCTCAAATATTATTTTTACATAACAACCGTAAAGGTACTACGCGTTCTATTTAACTGAACAGATCATCACAACCCATAACAGTCCACTGCAGGACATAGGGCCACTCCCACGAAAGGGGAGCTTACTGCCACAATCTCCACGCTTGGCAGGCGGGTTGGAGATCGCAGTGTTGTAAATATAACAATAGAAAACGCTGCTGCCCATTTTCTAGTCGACGTAGACTCTAGATCTTTTGCGTTAAAAACATTAGTTGCCTTGTACGACACCATGAGTGTAACGGGTTGACGCTATTCTACTCTACCAGACACGGTTAATATGTACAATAAATGAAAATTTAATAAAAACCACCTCCGGCTTTATCCGGTCATACAAGTAGCAAAGGCACCCTGTAGTTCTCACGGCTAACATGTGGCGACGACCCAGTAACAGCCAGACTGTAGAATGTAGTTCAGTTTTGTGGTGAATTTTATTTCGCCGATGGAATAACAATGGATCCAGCAATTTTATTCCGTGAATGCTACGTTTTATCTTTTGCAACTAAGTTTACATGACGTGTGTGTCAAACAAAAAGTAGGGAAATACGTATTTCATTTTTCAGCACGGTTTTTGAATATTTCGTTATTCTGCATTATATCTACCTTAACATATTTATTACTACTTTGAGTGCCGAATAATGAACTAATAAAATCTTGAGAAATAAACATATTTTAGTAGTTTTCTTTGATATCTTTTTTCTATTTTGAGCACTACTTTTAGCTAGCGTGATACTTACCTTTCGCCAAAGGTAATTTAGAAGACTGACGCCGCCTTTGAGCGCTATAATTTTTTTTATAAATTTTATGTGTGCAATTTCGTTTTTTATATCAAGCGATAGGCAAACAGGCAAGCGACCTAGCAACCTGATAGTAAGTTACTGCCTGGTGGTAGATTACTTAATTAAATTGGCTTCCCCTGTAAATAGGAGGAACAAGACTATAATAGAAGACAATTTTGATACTTTATAGTACCGAACGTAAACTAAGCGGAACGTAGCAAAACTGCACGCTCGGCTAAAACGTAAGGCGGGGCCGTCTGGGCCATCATAAATTGCATCTCGGGCTAAACAATATTTCGTGCACATAAAACTGAATTGTTCGCTACGAAATACCGGTACGTTTTAACGGCAGGGTCAGATTGGATCTAAATAATTCAGAATACCGGCACTATTACACCGGGTGGTGCTACACGGACGTGATTCAGCGCAATAATGTAGGCATTTTATTAGGGTGCTGTTTTCGAAGCCGTGGCGGTGGATTGCCTAGAGATTCAGATGAAATATGTTACTGTTTTAACCCTAGCAGAAATAAGGCTGTCAGACATATTTTCCGTTTAGGTTGAATATTCAAAGCTGGATCCTTTTCGGCACTTCAATGGTTATATTATGACGTTCGTTTTGAAACTAGCGTTAGTCGCGGTTTTCCCGCGTTCGACTGCTCGCGGTTTCCCCGCGTTCGGTCCCTTGAGGTTCCCCCACGTTCAGACTGAAACATTGTTTACATTCGACTATTGCGCGGGATCCTCATATATTTTTGGGACATAAAGTACACTCGCATCCAATTGCAGGTGTCGGATTAGGGTCAAGACCAAGATCTGGATCTCGACAGAGTTCATCTCTCTTCGCGTTTGGGCAAGTTTTGCAGCTCATCTGAATTCATGACAAGACGAGTCGACGAAGATTTCAAAAGTTTCTACTACGTCTTGTTCAAAGATACTTCTTTATCTTGTACTACGTAGGTTCAGTTTACCAAAACGGGCATGTTTTCAACAGCGTTAATAAAAATAATATGGAGGGACATCATCTCATCACTCTCAACATTGAGATTTTACGAGATGTTAGGGTGCCAATCAGCTCCAGGGACTCTTGCACCAGTTTGAGGTTGACCAAGGTTATCTCTGAGACGAGTAATGATGGCTAATATGAGAAAATTCTTCAGTCAATAAAGCAGTTGTAGAGTGCATGAGTACTATTCTTCGCTACGTATTTCATTTCAATTTAAACATTATAACATTTTGCACAGTGTTTGTTATTAAATAAAGAAACGAGGTCAGCTCTTAACAAGAAACATGAAACAGGAATAAGTACATAAAACTGCATTATTATGCTAAGGAAATTGTGTAGCAACCGTATTTATAACAAGCACTCTGCACAGAGCGCTGCGTATCGAGTGCTCTTTAAAATGGTATAAATTTCTAGGTATATAACAAATTATATTAAGCGCTGCCTTCTCGAACGCCCTTAGCGCGCTCTCCAATATGGCTGTAACGAGGAGGTTGTTCACTGATTGATTTTACAAAAAACAATGAATAGAGTTCTGGGTACCGATTCTGGTGTGCAATGCAGTTGTTATTATGTTGCAATGTAACTGTGATGTTACTATAACTGCGTCGAGGTATCAAGTCAGTCACAGTAACATCGCAGCATCATCCCAGTTAAATTGCAGTTAAATCGTTGTTCGACTTTGACACGTTTTCGTTGACAGAATTGAAGGCAGTTTGACAACTAAGAAAGATGCAACTTAGTAATGTAACTAAAGTAACAGAAAACGAATTGTGGAAAAGTTCGAACTCATGAAAGTTGCAACTCAACATCTGTCATTTGAATAACAATCGCACGTTTGACATGCGATGCAATTGTAATGTTATTGCAACTGAGACGATTTCCGTACCAGAATCGAAGCCCTGGGCACGAGAGTTCAAAAGTTCAACAAATGCTTGGATACAGCGCCATATCTAGCTCCAAAGTAAGCAAAGCTTGTGTTATGGGTGTTAGATAACTGATTAATTATAGACTTTATAAATACATACTTACTATACATACTCCACCCAGACCCGTAATAGAAATTAAAATTCTTCATTTCAATTTCTGTTCGGCCGGTAATCGAACCCGGGACCTATGCGTGGCAAACTGGTTTGTTAAAAACTAAACCACTCAGGTTGTCAGATAGACAGACAAATAATGTGGACATCTTGTTGCATTTGACGAGAGTCGAATAATAAAATATGAAACGAAGCGTACAATGCGTGTACTTCGGGCGCTTGTAACTAGTCTCTAAAACTTTATGCCTAATAGCGTTACTCGAGCGTAAAAATAATTGGAAAATTAATGGAAACTGAAGGAAAGGGCGCTGGTCTAGGCGTCGGGGTGCTTGCGAGACCGATAATCAAGATTATGCAATGCTCGCAGAGTTAGAGAACTGGATAGCTGACCGTATCGTGCTTTGAGGCTCGTGACCTTCAGCGCCGCAACGAGATCGCCGCTCGTTAGGCGTGCCTTCTAATACCGTTGGCGAATGGTTGTATTTTATTTTATTTTACTTTATTCAGAACACCAACAGCAAATTACAAGTAATACTTACAAACATATATAACAGCAAGGCCATTAACAGGTGCTCGCAGATAGTTATTTAAATGATACGGGATGCTAGAAGTAGGATTACAGTTTGTACAGAATTACATAAATTATCGTAAGAAGTCTGAATTACTCTTAGTGTAAAATTAGTTCATTAATTTGATGTTGCGTCTTCGGAAGAATGAAATAACTTTTCTGCATACACTCGCTTTACTGATACCAGCTTTGTGTTAAATAAATCCATCTCAATGTGCAAATTATGTAGGATGTTAAAAGGTCTCACGACCCGCGAGAAAAATGACCCTCGCCGATAGTTCGCATTAGCTTGCACATTAGCTAATGATTGAAAGTGTCTGATACTACGTCTGTTTGGTACGAAAATATTAATTTTCTCAAGCAAAGCTGAACAATCGATAGCTCCGTTCGCGATTTTCAGTAGATAAATAATATCAGCCACTTCCCTTCGGATTTCAAGAGGCAAGAAATGAAATTTCCTGCAGCGGTTCTCATACCCATGAATAATCTGTCGGCTTTTAAATTGTAAGTATCTCAAGAACTTTTTCTGCACTGATTCAATACGACTAATGTGTACTCTATAGTGTGGGTTCCATACCATAGAAGCGTACTCAAGAATGCTTCGCACATAGGTACAATATAATACTTTGATAGCTTTAATGTTATTAAACTTAGAGGTAGATCTTTTAATGAAACCTAGGGACTTCGATGCCTTTCTTACCACGGTGTCAACATGGGAATCGTATAATAGTTTTGAGTCTTGTGTTATCCCAAGATCTCGAATGAGCCCGACTTTTGATAGGGGTTTGTTGCTAATTAAATAATTATATGTGATGGGATTCGGTTTCCGTGTGAATGTCATCGTAAAACACTTTTGTATGTTTAAGTCCAACTTGTTTCTGACGCAATACTGTTCTAGATTGTCTAAGTCGCTCTGTAGTCCAAAGCAATCAGACAAATCTTTGACGACTGCAAATAATTTTGTATCGTCAGCGTACAGTAAGAAATTGGAGAACTTAAAGCAATTACCTATGTCGTTGATAAAAATGACAAATAACAGCGGACCGAGCAATGATCCTTGAGGAACGCCGGATGGAATTGGCATCCATGTAGATGTATAGCCACTCACCGTCACCGCTTGGGACCTATTTTCCACATAAGAGCAGAACCATCTAAATAGGTTGCCATGGATACCAGCATTGCGTAGCTTCGTGAGAAGCAGAGTATGATCGATGCGGTCAAAAGCCTTACTGAAATCGGTGAACACCGAGTCAACCTGTCCCCCTCCATCCATGTGTGACGTCACGAAATCGTTAAACATCAGTAAATTAGAAGTAGTAGATCTACGAGCCAGGAATCCATGTTGTTCTGGTGTAAAATACAACTGCAATGAGGCATAGACTTGTCTATAAACAATTCGCTCAAATATTTTAGAAAATATACATAATTTGGAAATCGGTCGGTAATTTTTTATATTACTTTTATCCCCACTTTAAAATGGGGATGACCAAGGTTTTCCCTATATCTCTTATGCAAATTGTAAGCTGTTGATCTTCCAAATATATAAAAATAAAATATATGGCCGTGTGGTGTCCGGCAGAGTAGAATAGCACCAACCACCACCAACTCATGGGTGTCGTACAAGGCGACTAATGTTTTCGAGGTAAAATATCAAGAGTCTCCGTAGTCTGGAAAATTGGCAGCAGCATTTTCCATTGTTATTTAAACACTGCGATCTCCAACCCGCCTGCCAAGCGTGGAGATTATGGCAATATCCTCTCCTTTCGTGGGAGGAGTTTGTCTTAAGTCCTGTAGTGGACTGTTACGGGCTGTGATGATGAAATAAAATATATAAAACGATTGAAAGTCCGGGTCGTCCCACACTAATTATTATTACATCCTGTTTCAGGATGTGCTTTCATCTGAAAGAGTGGATTCCATCGATTGTGAATATAGTTGAGAGTCTCTATAAAACAATAATTTAAGAAGAGGCTTAGCTATCGCCCAAGGGAAACAAATAGGCTTAGAAACGTCTTAAAAACACTCAAAACGTAATTTGTAAATTGAAAACTCTCAACATCCAAGTGTTTTGTTAGAAATTATTATGAATTTAAATTGGCGTCAATAATTGAAAGCTAGTCAGAATTTATTTTACACCACCTAATTTTACATAAGGAGCATAAACAGAAAACATTTTCATTTATCTACTCTATCTAGATAATCTACGGGATCTACTTGTTCCATTAGTAGAACACGTAAATTAGTCAGGAATTAGTTCCGGAAAATTAAATTACCTAATTGCCGTGGTTAAATTTTCATGTTCGGGGCTTTACATATTATTTTAGTTGGGTGAGCTATTATTTCAATAGGTGTAATTCTTTGCTTTGAATGAAAAAGCATTTTGCTGTAGCTATCTTCAACAGTCCTACCGCTGAAGTGATGTTGTATTTAAGATACTTTATTCAAGTAGCTAAGTATAAATGGTGTAAGTATAAACCCAAAGGTGTCGAAAAGAAAAGTAAAATTACCCCTTGTGTTGCACAGCATTCGATCAGAATCCGAGATAATACAGACAATAGAGTCCGTCTACTTCCGAACCTCCCAACGTTCGAAATACGAAACAGAAGTACGTTTCCGTGCCACTCTGCAAATTAAACATGACACATTGTAGTAAACTCGGACACTGCTTCTGTGGCTACATCGCACTACATTTTCTCGGTAGCATATTCGAATGAAGACGAATATTTGGTATGGTTTGCCACACCATACGTTTTATACAATACCAGAATATTGCGGTTTGTTTTTTAAGTACTTTAATAACACACCTCCACAGCGTATAATCTCCAAATTTGTACCCACATCACTTTCGAGCTGACACAAAACCATTCGCAAAACAGAAATGTCAGCGTTGACCTCCATTCCGGGTGTTCCTCATAGTGCTTACGGCCTATTTCAAAAAATTGTAAAGCCAACTGCGCAATTGAAAGATAAATATTTTATTTGCGAGCCACAAAGCCCCAGTCGCCGTGGCGTCACTCATTTTCATATATAAAAGACCGTAAGGAGCGTCGGTTCACTTGACCCAGTCTTTCCTTTGAAAATACTTGTGGACGGCACAAAATAAACTCGTTTCTTTTGTTCGTTTGTGTTATGTTTGCCGTGTATTGTCCTGTGGTACGGGGAAGTAATGGATTTTATTGTAGGTTTAAGTATTTCTGTCCAACGTTACTATTTAATTTACGTGGGTACGTTAATGTCGTCGTTATTGTCAGCAGTCTGTGATAATGAAATGTATGATATCAGCCTTATATTGATATTGTTATGGCTTATTCTATACGCAAGTAAATTAAGGATCACATCACATAATTGTATTCAAAGTCCACAGCAGCTCACCTTTGGACTAGAACCTCCTCCGCATTACAACAGTGGCGGGTTTTGCCGTAATCTCCACGCTCGGCAGACGGGCTGGAAGGCCGCAGTATTGGAATTACTTAACAGAAAACACTGACTTCTTCTAAAATGTACCAATTTCAAATATTAATAGTCTCCTGAAGAAAGGAATATAAATTACAGTCTCGCAGTCTACGAAGATCAAATCACTGACTGAATAGGTACTTTTCGTAGGTAGGTAAAAAGGTAATATACTCATGTGAAATGTGGCCCTTTATGTTTAATTTGTTTTTTTTTTGACTTGCGATTAATGAAACTGATAAGTGACACCCTAATTCTAAAAGATAAGATGAATGAATTATGAGACTAAGCCCGGCTTGTACCAAATTTATAAACACATTTAATAATGTGATTTAACGTCATTTTGAATGAATATTTTCGATTTGGTGCAAGTCGCTTTTAGGTACTGCATTGCAGACAAAGTGGCGGGTAAAACGTAATGCCTAAAATATAATTGCAATATTAATTTATTCAGATCTAATTGATTAATCAAGCACTAGTGCGATACCATAAATTTATCGGGGTCGCTTATGAATATGCATATGCCGTGGCAGCTTTGATTTTGATTACAGTCTCGAAGCTTTCGCATACGTTTACGTCAGCAAATATGCATGACACAGAGCGCTGAACTATGACGTTATTAAGACATCACACGTGAAGATCTTAGTGTGGAGGAATAAAATTACTACAGTAAATAAATAAATATGCTTGGACTTATTTACACAGCGCCATCTAGCCCCAAAGTAAGCAAACCTTGTGGTATGGGTGTTAGATAACTGCTAAACTACTTAAATACTTTTCTTTAAATATATACTATATATATTACACACAGACCCGTAACAGAAATTTAAAGTAATCATTTTAAATTTAGCTTAGCTGGGAATTGAGCCTGGGATAACAGAACTACTTAGATTGTCGAAGCACGGAATTCTGTTCTTTAATCGAAAACGGAAAATTTAATCTAAAAATTTCTTCAGAAGTTCAGATACCGTAAATAATTTCAAAAGACGTATCCAACGACACCCCACACAATGGACTAGGCGCGAAAAAACTTCATCCCCCGTTTCACGTGTAGGGAAGGTACTCAAATAAGGGCTCACAAATTTGTCGGCGTAATTAATATGTATAACTCTACTAAATTTCAGCTTTCTAGTACTATCAGTTTTTGAAATAAGTCGCGGACGAACAGACGAACATGGCGAAACTATAAGGGTTCCTTGGTTTACTACGGAGCCCTTAAAAGTTATTGGATTGAGGCAAACTAACAATGACATTGGCCCAGATAATACATTGTATCACCGAAGGGTTTTAATTATATCCAGACCATCAAATCGAAAACCCCAACCTATTACTAGCCACCTCAATATTAGCCGAAAAGGTAAATCAAGCAAAACACCGGAATCGAATTAAGTAAATTCTCCAATTTTCCTGAGAGAATTTATTAACGAAATCTCCGGGAAGGGAATCGCGGAAACGTCTCAGATAATGCCTTGTTAGTGTAAAATATAAGCGCGGGACAACTCGGCTGCTAATCAAATTGTCTCAATTTATTTTGTTAGCGGCCCGGCGCTCAGTTTGAATTGTAAATCAGATAGAAAGGACGCCTCGCCTTTCAACGTCTTGGGATTGAAAAACCTAAGAATGCTATTTTTAATTGTTTACTTTGACCGCGTATTGTAAAGTCTAATTATTATAGGATCGTAAGGATTTGAGATGAAATAAATATTGTGTTGGTATTTTAATAACGAAATTCAGTTTCAGTCAGAAGGTTGTACTTTAGTTATGTTGCATATCATTTACATCAACTAAAACAGTATTGGGTATTACTGTCTGAAACACGAAAAATGATTCACTATCATTGCTAATAATTGATAATTGATGCCTTTGTATTAGTGTAATATTTCTAACAAATAATAAATAAGTATTATTATTAGGTCCACCTCCGGCCGCATTGTCACTTACCAACAGGTGAGATGGCGGTCAATGTAAAAAAAAAAAAAAAAAAGTCAGTATGTTTCAGTAGACAATAACAAAAGAAGAGAACGTATTATCCACAAAAATTTAAATTAATGAGGTTATTTAAATAAATATGCTAACGTATGTGTAGTTAATAGTTTATTGTTGGAACTTTCTCAATTATTTTCCAGTTACTGTTCAATGTTGCTAACATCTTCTGTTTATCCCGTTGTCGACATCGCTAGGAATCCAATCCCGATGCAATCCAGAAACAATCTCAGACAGCCTTAATCTCGGCTGCATCTGAAAAGTTTCGCTAGATTTCTCTAAGGCTAGACGCTATATATTTCGTTTGACTTATTTTTGTCTTCACAGGGTTGTATTTTGGTTGCAGTAAAGCCAGATTTTCTTTAACGAGTAGGGTAAGTTTCAAACATCAAACGGGACAGGTATGAAAGAAAAGGAAACATGATGTGAAAAAATGTTTTTGTATATTGCCCTCTCAAAAGCGAAAACCCACCTGATTTACAAAGTCATGTCTGTAAATGCCAGACAGAGTTGGATCACTTTTGACAATGTGTCCGGATTTGATAATATCTGTTTAAATTAATACTTCGGACACATTGTTTGAAATCAGAACTCCATGGAACGATTCGTTGTACAAGGGCAAGTGGAGGGCAAACGATCACGAGGTCGATCGCCTACGCGTTGAACAGACTTAATAAAGGCTGCAACCCAAAGTACCATAGTTCTAATTTCCCGTAACGCTGAAGACCGCAACAAGTGAAGGCGCATCGCGGGGGCTGCGTTATCCAGAGAAGACGTATCCTCATGAACCCACGACCACTTTGCCAAGAGTGAACGACTGAGGAGGAGTATACATTAATTAGCATCAAAATCGTTCCATATGTATGTGCGCCATGACAGTAGAGAAAAACACAAGGTAAATATGGTGTGGAATATTCGGAAGAGTATACACCAACTCCTCTGACTGCCGCAAAAGGCATAGAACCTTCGTGAACCAGAAAATAGGTAACAGCGTTTTGTGTTGCGTTCTCCAACCAGCCTGCGAACCTTAGAGATTATGAGATAGTGATGGAACTATTCTCTGATGTGGTGGAGAGCTGTTGACATGTGTGACAAACAATCATCATCACAGCCCGTAACAGTGCACTGCAGGACTTAGGGCCTCTCTCACGAAAGGGGAGGTTATTGCCATAATGTCCACGCTTGGCAGGCGGGTTGGAGGTCGCAGTGTTTGAATGTAACAATGGAAAATGCTGCTGCCCATTTTCCAGACTACGGAGAGTCTTGATCTTTTGCCTCGAAAACATTATTCGCCTTGTACGACACCCATGAGTGTAAGGGGTTGGTGCTATTCTACTCTGCCGGACACCACACGGCCACTTTTTGTGACACACAATAACGTTAACATTATACTTTCCGTCTACCGTTCTTTAAGCAAAGGTGTTCAAAACCGTTGATGATAATGGGCGACAGAAACCGCCTTCCACCAGGTGAGCTCTCTACTTGTTATACAATAATAGAATTACAGAATTTTAAAGAAGTTAAAAACAGTAGCGTGGGACAGTAGATCCGTCCCTGTAACAAATATGATATTCTCCCGACGCGTGTTACTGGCGTTGGCACTTTCATAACTGGCAATATAAATTTTAATGTTCTAGTAATTGCATTGAGCGAACGCAGTCTGCGATACAAGGCAATTTTAGATCAGTAATATATATTTTAGATTTCGTAAATGGTAGTTTCTGTCCTTGTTTATGATTTGTTGATAATGTTGGCAGCGAAATGGCTTTTACGTCTAGCGTTTTATCAGACTTATTTTTATAGTGGCTCTTCCAAATTACAGCAGTGTTTCAAGTATTTGACCAGTGTATTGCCAGTGATGGCTTAAGGATAACAGACTCGATATCGTACTAAGGGAGTCATAAGCAGGCTCAGGATCACTCAGTGGCTGATAGGATTAGAAATGGGTGGCTTTTAAAGATTTAATCACCGACATAGGCTCCAGAGTCACCGGGAACCGTTGCCCGATAAGGAAATGCCGGAAAGTTTTTAGAGTGGCGAAGACGACGATCTCGTAAAATAGGGAGCTGATGGATGCAAGAGACACCGGAATGCGTTGGGGAGGCCTATGACTATGACTATTCACGAAAACTTAAAGAACTGGTAGATAGCTATGGCCTTGATCTTCACATTGACACGCCGACACGTCAGGGATCATGTATAGATCATTTTGCGAGCAATAGTAGAGGCTCGGTTGGTACTACCTTACCACTTGCCCTGTCAGACCATGAATATGCACAAGTGCTCACTATCCCAGTACAAAACAGACCAAAACAATTAAAACACTGGTATCAAACAAAAAGAGATTACAGTTTAGAAAACATAATTAAATTTAAGAAATATATAGCCAGTTACCCCTGGTCATTCGTTTACAATAGCGACAAAATTGACGCGGCATTTGAATATTTTCACAGTGAGTTGCAACTTTTGTATAACCTATGTTTTCCCACAATAAAAATCAAAGTCCTGAACAAAAAATGCTACCCAAAATGGATAACTAAAGGTTTAAAAGCTTCCTGCCATACTAAAAGAAAACTTAGGTTCTTGTATTATAAACGGAAATCCATAGATGCAAAAAATAAGTTCAGAAAATACTCAAAAATTTTAGATAAGGTTATAAATCAGGTCCAAAAATCAAGCAATGAAGCCTACATAAAAAATGCAAAAAATAAATGTAGAGCTACTTGGGATCTCATCAACAATAATAATAAATTTAATAATATAACAAAAATTAATACCATTCAGCACTTGACATCTGAAAATCAGAAAATTAATGACCCGACATCCATTGCAACAATGTTTAATGATCATTTTATAAATGTAGAGAAAATTAACCGACAATCTGCTACCAGTGCACCCAAATTAAAGTTAAATAGTGCGTCCTTCTTCTTGGCACCTACTGACCATTACGAAATTAAAAATATTATTAGTTCCCTAAATAACACTGGCTCAATTGGATATGATGGCATAAGCACTAAAGTAATAAAAGCGTGTGCGGATGAACTGTGTGTTGTTCTGGCGCATTTGGCGAATTTATCTTTTGTTAACGGGGTATTTCCATCCTCCCTAAAACTTTCTATCGTAAAACCACTGTTAAAAAAAGGAGAGCAAGATGATGTTCGAAACTATAGACCTATTACACTCATTCCCGTTCTATCAAAAATATTTGAAAAGGCTTTCCTTAAAAGACTAACTGATTTTTGTGAAAAATTCAACATAATATGTCCTCAGCAATACGGCTTCCAAAAGGGAAAATCAACATCCCTGGCCTGCTTCAGTCTTGTTAGACATATATCACACCACATGGACAAACGAGTTCCTGTCTCCATGTTGTTGTTTGATATGAGTAGAGCGTTTGACCACGTATGCCATAAAACACTTCTGGATAAGCTAGAGGCATACGGCATTCGAGGGCTTGCACATGACTGGATCAAGTCATATCTAACTGGAAGACAACAAATGGTTGAAATAAATAGGTTGAATGACACGTCTCAAATGACCGCATACAAATCTTCAATCAGAGGAAACCATTTTGGGGTACCCCAGGGAAGCTTGATTGGACCAACATTATTTATTCTCTACATAAATGATCTTCCCTCCATCATCAGGTATCCTTGCGCGTTATTTGCTGACGACTTATCAATAGTTATTAATAAAAAACCAGACACTGACTATGAAACTGAAATCAACATGACCATAACAAACGTAATCAATTGGCTAAATTATAATAATCTTTCAGCTAACTTATCAAAAACTAAACACATACAGTTCTATAATAAAAACGGAGAGGCTCAAAATCTATCTATAGTACACAATGGAATACCTATTAAGAATTGCACTTCGGCTAGGTTTCTTGGGATAAACCTCGATGCTAACTTAACATGGAAAGATCAAGTTGACGAGGTTTGTAGAAAAATCAATCGATTTACCTATGCCTTGTATCGCTTAGCAAAATTAAGTAATCAAAAGACCTCGTTATTAGCCTACCATGGGCATGTCTGCTCTGCTTTGAGGTATGGGCTTATTATGTGGGGAAACTCCGTGGACATAAACCGCGCTTTCATACTCCAAAAGAAGTGTCTCAGAGCCATGTGCGGTGCGGCTCCACTGGACTCCTGCAGGCCACTATTCAGAAAACTTAAACTTCTGACCTTGCCCTCAATGTACATTCTCGAATTATGCGTATTTGTAAAAAATAACCCAGATCTATTCAAGGTGAAGTCTGATGTATGCACGTTTTCGACACGTTTTCCCGATAATCTCGTGACTATCCCTCACTCAACTACATGTTTCGCAAGAAATAGTCACAACATGTCCATTCAAATCTATAACATGCTGCCAGATGTAGTAAAAAATATGCCTGTTCAAAAATTTAAAGCTGTGCTGTATAATTTTTTATGTAATCATGTTTTTTACAATATTGATGAATTTCAAATGTATTTAAAAAATAACCGTCGAAATTTGATTGTAAATTTCCAATAAGTGACATAAGTAATTTAATTGATTTAATATTTTATACAAATTTCAATGTATTTTGACTTATTGTTTTGACATCCTTAAAATATTTGACTTAATTTTTTTTTTTTTAATCTATAAGTTTGACATGGGTATTCAATTGATTTTCTTTGACATATAATTGTATTTGAATAATTTATTTTTGTTATTGTTTGTGACGCTCTCTTTTCATTTTGCATGCCAATTGACTTGGCTTTATGTGTGATACTAAATACTCTGTAATATCATGTTGTACCTACATACTTACCACATTTACTGCAATAAATAATAATTGAATTGAATATGTTCAGCAGTGGATTTCCTGCTGTTGAGATGATGAATCTTGAACAAACCTGGAGACTGCTTACCATCAGGCAGGCCGTAAGCTTGTTTGCCACCTGTGTAGTTTAAAAAAAAACCTGCTACGATTTGGAATATACTTTTTAATTTATTCTATCAATTTTACCTACATCATACTTGGTAAAGTCGATTTATAGTCTGCTAGAGTTTCATGTTCAGGTTCATCTGGTAGCAAGGTCACTGAGGTAAGATAGCAGTTATTCCACTGTAATTACCTGATCTGCCAAATTCTGGATCATGGTCAAGGCGGACCATGGGCCCTCGTGCGCGAAAGCACAATTGGGACATTAACGCCAAGATGATTTTTTAGCGTTTTATTTAGAACACTCTAGATACACATGCGGGATTCATTTAAATTACACCACAGAAATCTGTTCGCTGCGAAGATGAGGTTAATCGAACGGATCAGGTTAGATACCTGGGATCGGTACTTAGCGCAACCGGGTTCATCGAGAGTTCAAATATTCGCGGCTTGGGCCGAATGGGACGTGACGGGTGTCATTTGTGACCACAAAATGCCAATTAAGCTGAAGGGACAGGTTTACAAGACCACAATTATAAATCATTGGTGGAGGCGTGTCTACTTGCATGAAATACAATACCTACTGATGACATTTTGTATCATATAACTGTAGGTACATTATCTTACACTGAAATATATTCTAACAAGGTTTACAAAGTGTTATTCTCCGATAATATTGTATCCGTGTTACATGTTATGAATAAATTATTCTATTTATGTATCATTAGACCTGTACGTACTCTTATATGGCAGTGAGACATCGCCTCTACTAAAGCGGCACAAGCAGGAACTGCGCGTCACGGAAATGAACTTGCTGCGGTGGATGTCTGGTGTTTCTTTGCAAAGACCGCCTTCAAACTACTTACATCCACGGTAGCCTTTACGTCCGTGATATCGCAGATAAGCTACAAGAGTCCGCCTTCGATGGTATGGCCACGTCTTTCGCAAACCGGCAAATTACGTAGGGAATAAATATGTCTGGCCATGCCACATCTGTCGGGTACGGGAAGGAGAGGCCGGCTCAAGAAGCGATGGCAAGACGTTGTTAGCAATGGCATGCGTGCTAACATATTCGACACCAACGATGCCGAAGACCAAGCAAAGTAGACCAAGACAAGTAGGACGGCGGACCTAGAGCATGATGATGATGACACCATATAAATCTTTTATTTACATTTCTGTGTATTACACTCATTGTATAAACTACCTATGTAGTATTGTTACTAGCAAGGACCGGTAATTGGCTTATTGACTCTAATATAATACGTATTATGTTTTATATAGCTGTTGGTACTCCAATAAATAAATAAATAAAACGTTGTAAAATTATTTTTGTACTCACGTTCTAAACAAATGATTTAACAATTCAAATCCGAACCAGCGGTCTTGTTTGCAGAGGGGCGGCCGCCAGCTGCCGCCAAGTGGGCGTGAGTGATAAACAGATATGCAGATTTTATAAAGAAAAAACACTGTTTCAAATGCGGAATGTTTCGGGGAGAAGTATCTATTTGCCAAGAAATATTTCAGAACAAGTATAGTGAAAAACGAGATGTGATAGAATGAAGAAACGCGCGAACAATCTTTGTTTCCTTATTTATTTTAGTTTTAAATATCTAACCTTCCTTTATATCAAGAAGGTTACGTTACGAGAACTTAACATAATCGGCTACTAAAATATAAGAAAGCTAAAATAGCAGTCAATTATTCTTAGACAATTCACACAGCGCCTAGTCCCAAAGAAAGCAAAGCTTGTGTTATGTTCACTATCCATTGTAAATCTTTCTTATAGTAAGTGCAAATTTAAAGTTACAAACTGGCTCCTAAGCCTAGACTATAAAAAAACGGAAGAATTATTAAATTAAAAAGAAAAAGCGCCCACATACATACACACACACACACACGCACGCACGCACGCACGCACGCACGCACGCACACACACACACACATCGCAGTACTAAGAGGTAACTCAATTATTTTTTAAATAATTACTTTGTTAATTTTTTTTTTGTTATTTTATGTTGTACACTTATCTTAGAGGGGGGGCCAGGAGATCCATAACACAGGTTAACCTAGTTTGGACTCCTTTTTTGGAGTCACCAATGCGTTGCCCGCCTCTGAAGAGATCTCTAATATACCTCTTGAACGATCCCATGTCAAAGATCCCAGCCCACGGCGGGTGGTGCGATGGCGGAATTGTGCTGTTGGCACCAGATCGAAAAGTTCCTCGGAACACTCCCCATTGTACAGCCGGTAGAACACACACAGGGAGCCAAATTCCCTTCGGTTAGCCAGTGGTTCTAATTTGCTTGTTTGTATGGGATCGTCGACAATTCGAACGGCACGGTACGGTTGGGGACTCCTGTCTCCCAATCAACTATTTGATATTTTTTAATGTCTTTGGCAACTGAGAAACTACTTATATACTTTTAAATTCTTACATATTTATTATACATATAACACCCAGACCTGTAAGAAACATTGAAATTCACCATTTCAATTTCTTCTCGGCCGGGAATCTGCGTGGTAGACCGCAATGCTAACCACTGGACCACCCAGGTCGTAAACAGTGCTAATGATGAAACAAGCTATGTACTCGTAAATATTGTGGCCAGCTCTTATGCTACGGCTTTCGGCTATCCGCACGAGCTGCTTTTGTTCAACCTTTGTAATAAGTACGGCTAAGGAATGGATCGCGTTGCCTGCGAGTGTCTTTCCAGATCATTATAATCTGTACACCTTCAAGGCTAGAGTGAATAGGCTGTTCCTAGACAGGCGTGCTCCATCTTCGGCGTCACTTACCACTAGGTGAGATGGCGGTCAAATGCCTGGCTGGTCGATTAAAAAAAGTAATACTGCAACCACACCAACGCGAAGATTTCCATTGTCGTGACACGTCTTGGCAAACAATTCGTCTTATAGCGAAGCAACATAGCGAACACGAGTGCTCTTCACGCCGTTGTTGTCTGTGAATAGGAGATTTTTCGAGAGCCTTTTAAAAAGAAAAAATTGTTCAAATAACTGGTGGCATTGATTAGACAAGATTCTCAAAATTAAATCAGAACGATACCGTTAAATGTGTAAAAATGTAAACATTATGCATTTTCTACTCAGATAAGGTACTAAAACTTAGTATCTTTTCACGAAACACCTTTCCGAGTAACTTCGATTACCAAATTCAAAACTTGAGAGCGCCATTTAGTGTGGCACTCCGAACTACACATTTTACTTTTTAAAGTAGCTGCCTGAAAATCCCCCATTACCACACATCAAAAGGTCGTACTTACTTACTGCGTTTTTTTTTCAATGTGACCAAATAGCTACTTCGTCATGGATTGAACACGAAGATTTTTGCGATTAAGCGAACGTGAAACTTCGCCTCATAGTATAGCCGTAGCAGTACCCATGAATTAGCAAATTGCGCTTGTTGCTATATTAAGCAGGCACATGGACAACAATTGTAGGAAAAGCTGAATAGTAGACATCGTTGGGAAACTGTAATTATCTACCTACCGATGTCAGAAAATCCTCGACGATAACTCCATAAGTATTTTATAGACTGGCACTGAAACGATTTTAAAACAGATAAAACTTATACTGAAATCGATTAAGCTGTCTTTTAAATAAAGAAACTATTTGGGAACCACGATGCCACAACCAGACACACAGACACACACAGATAGATACAGCCTCAACTACAAGTTCCCTCTTTCCCGTCGGCAGTTATAACAAAAATACTTATACTTTATGTTCCACCATAATTTCCAATTCAACTGCTTATACCAGGTACGTGAAGTATGCTAATGTGAAATATTTTCATAACAAAACGTCGACCGGCTTTCCACATTTTTAAAATGCCTTATTTTCCCGTAGCATAAAACTCATTGCGAACAAATCGTAGTGCCTTCATGCAGTTTTATTTGCCTGTTCCATTATGTTCCAATCAGAGAGTGGAGAAATAAAAGAGCCTAGTAATTCTCCGCCTATTATGAAAGAACGGAATCCAGAGCTTGGAGAATATTGAAACAAGGAAACCTTTTTATTTACTAGGATAATTCATGCAGTTCGTCAGCTGTGAGGACGCTTCTCTCATTGTATGGTTCTTCGCTGGATATAAGCGATGCAAAACATATTCTGTGCGCATACATTCCATTTTGATCTGCTCTCTGATGACTTAGGTTCCTGGATTAAGCAAATGTGTAATCGGTCTCATACATAAGTGGCGGTCAGCACTCTGTGCTCGTGAAAATTGTCGAAATTGATCAATAATAGTGCCGTACTGAACACGGTGCATTCACATAGTAGAAAAGCGGTGTGAGAACGCATAGAAAAGCTACGTTTCATAGACAAGACTATTGTTTTTCTGAATACAGGTATTAATGAACTAGACTTTGAGGTATTCTTGCGTTTTTTCTATTATAATATGCATGTACTATATATACCTACACATAAAACTTCCAGAGGAAATTCTCTAAATCGATGGAAAACCGCATCTAAAAAATCCGCTGCGTGGTTTAGAAGGACAAACAGAAAAAGCGGAAAGCCTCTTATTTTATACCATGAAATGTACGCATAATGGTAAAACCGTCTAACAGTAGGTACCTAACACACAGACCTATTACTTCGAAAATATGTTCGCAATGCTTTATTAGCATATTGCCGTGCTATATAAATATGCATAAGGTGTCGAAATTACTTTGCAGAGAAAGTACGTCGTAAAAATGTTATAATTACTCGTTAAAATTGCTTTTTTTTGTCATAAAAGCTTTCCTTTGTTGATGTGTGGATTTAAAAAATATAAAATCTAAGTATTTTTTTTTCAAATGCGTCTCTGTTACTGTACAAGTGTCTGACATTATCAAAATCTGGCGTGGTCCAAATCTGTTTAAATAAGAAACTGACCTTCTCGGAATCCATCGTTCTGAGAATCTGACCTACATCGCCGAGTGCCGAGTGCCGCATTTCTACCTGACGACGAAATAAAAAGAATATTACAAACCCACAAAAAACTGTTATGAAGGTGTTTTATAAAATAATCCAGTTTTTAAAATAAGGTTAGGGTAGGCTAGTTACAGACTCGAATGATTATTTTCTTATATAATGTTACGTTTTATGCGCTACAAGCTGTTACGTGTTCATTCAGTAGTAAATCTTCATGAAATATGGCCGGCTGCAACTTTATTAAATTTTTTAGATTATAAACCTGTCTAGCTATGGAAAATAAAATTTGAGACGACTTTCATATAAAGGTTGATCTTAAAACGTCCTATAGTATGACTTCTCATAGAATTCAGCAAAGCTGTAGAACAACAGTCGTTTGCTATAATCATAGGGACTCCGTGTTAAAACAACAACAGTGTTTTATAAATTATCCTGTAAGCAAAGGTGTGCATACTATTAAACCAGGTTCTGCCTGTTGTCTCAGCCCTGTGTGTTTTGAGACATTAAAATGTTTTGAGAGAGAAAAAACAAGAAGGCTTACGTGTGTATGGGAGTGTCTCACTCGATCTTAAATTTTTTGTCTAAACCATATTACGTTATTATTATTTATATCCATCGTTGGATTTACTTAGCCGGGTGTGGTTTATAGAGTAGAATGGGTGTCGTAAAACGTGACTAATGTTAAACCAGGACCTGCACGTGAATGAATATAGGAGCAGCAATATGAGTAGCTTGACATGAATAAAATGTGGTTGTAAATAGTCATCATCATCATCCCAGCGGTCAATCCCTATGTCAGCGTCCACTTTCTTTTTTATTATTGCGAGGACTTCCATATCGTGGCGGCAACCAATCCGCACAAGAAACAGCCGATTCGTCAAGGCGTTGTCCGTCAGCCAACCAGCAGTAGGTGATGAGCATATAAGGTAGACTTAGCCCATATAACGGCAGTAAAGTTCTCAAATGAAAAATATTTTTTTATAACAAATCTTTATCGCGTGGTATAAATCAATATACCGCTCATACACAGCAGCAGGCTGTGCAGGCTGCAGGGACCTTCTAGAATACTTCTCATTAAGTATACCATTTAATCTACCCAGAAAACCGATGCCTCGAATCTTAACAAGAAATTCAATAGCTAGGATGAATATTAGATTCCATTCTCCTGCCATATGCCAATCCAATAAAAATCAACCCAAATTGACCTTTTTTCCAATTCTTTTGGTATTTCTATAAATTTTATGTAACACTATGTGTTATGCAGGTGTATCTGACCTAATTAATATATAGGATTCCGCGGGATAGTCGCTTTCCACGCGCCGACTATTATTTTAAATAAAACACAGTTCCTACATTAAATCAGATATTATATCAACGTGACGTGCCTAATGTTCAGCTATTCTTCTCCCAAGTAACCTAATTAAATAAAATCATCGCGAAACGGAGAGAAGGACAAGTGCAATCAAGAATAATGATCGTATAACGAAAGGAAAACAACAATTTGTCATTGTTTTGTGCCCTGACACTTGGGCTGTATATATTTTTTGTTTCATTCTAGTCGGCGAAAATGTTTCTTAAGTTTAATGTGAGATCTCATTTGTGAGATGAATTATCGCGGCTGTCACGGAAAAAGTGAAATATGGCTGCTTGACGTTGTGTTATGTATTTAGTGATTCCGGTATTCAAGGCTAACATTTGGTTTCGCTCAAAGACTATTTCCTACTTTTGCAGCTTCTGCAATAACCGTTCACCGCAGGTCTACTTGGGACGGCCACGTTTTCGCTTACCTTGGACATTCAGGTGTAGCGACATCTTTCTTTCTAATAGGCAAACTTAACAATACTCACATTACGAGTACACGAACACTAGGTTGGCAAGCTTCCGCACATAGATGGTGCTGACCATTCCTACATGGCGCTAGAGAAGTGTATAAACTTATTGCGTAGAAAATTCTACTTCCGACGATCATCTGTCGGACCCTTGGTCCTTCGGTCACAACACCTGGCCAGGTGGATGATTATCCTTTTCCAATTTCTCCATCTTCGCTTTATCGTTGGCGTTGGCGGTTATCTTATCCCTTCATCGCTAAACAGGGACTACAAATCATTATTCTTCAAACAAACCAACAACTTTTTTCCAAATCGACCATCCAATTAAGACACGACCTTAATTGCGTGAACTATAACCGCACTAACACGGCCCACAAAGGAACTTGCTTCGCACTTGTCACGGCACAAAGGCCTGAGCGAAGCACCATTAATAATTTGGCCAGCCATTAGGACCACGGCGGGTGTCGTGTTATAAATCATCATTTTTCACGGCGCGTGCGCAATATGGCCACGTGACATGACAGAATGGAAATGCCGGAACCGACTCATCGTGGCTGCATTAGCCGATTACCTACAAGAACTTGACTGTGTCATCCTTAGTCAACTAAGCTTTTTGTGGCCGTGTTAAGGTTTTATCTGATTCATCCCACGCGTTTGTTTTTATTTGTTTCTTAAATCAGAGCTGCAAGGGCTCAAAAATGTGTGTAACATGACTGTCGGTCTTCTACAGGCTGCACTTCGGAGAGTGTGCGAATCAGTTGCACTACCTCATTCCGTCGGACCCTTTCCGTCATCGCGAAACGCGACGTTTCATCCTTGTGTCGTACATCTTCCTCTTACGTGTGTGTTAACTGATCATTATAAAATACAGGCTACACTGAGTAGGTTGTTCCTAGTCAGGCATGCTCCATCTTCGACCGCATCGTCATCTCGTCAAGGAACTTTTTCCCATGCACACTAAGCTTGTGGAATGAACTACCTGGAGAGGTTTTCCCTGGAGAGTATAACATGGAGTTCCTTAAGAAAGGGATTAAAAGGTTTTTACGGAGTAGGCAACGCATGGGTGATGCTCCTGGTATTGCAAACGTACACAGGCTGCGGTAACTGTTTACCATCAGGATTCCGTAAGCTTGTTTGCCGCCTTAGTGGTATATAAAACAAAAAAACTTACCACCAGCTGAGAAGAGGGTCAAATGCCTGGCCAGTTTTTTATAATAAAAAGAAAATTAATTAAGAGGTACAGTTTATTGGATACCTTAATTGTAGATATTCCCATAAACGCTGCATACCCGCAACGAATGAATAGCGCAGCGTCTTCGTCACTAGATTGTTTACGGGAACGTTGCGTGTTCTAATAATGATTTGAACTTTGAACTTCTCTGCTCGGACGCTACACGTACGCGGTGTGTACGTGTTGCAAGCGTAAGCGATTGTAAACTGGCCCTTACTCTTTCTTGATGCGATTTTTTATGTGCTACCATTTAAAAGTGGCCATGAGTGATGGCTCAATTAAATTGTAAACTGGGCGTAACGAGCGAGAGCGATAAATGCGGACGGCCTGATCCCGTGGGACCGATGTACATTTCGGCATCGTACAATTTAAAAGCCTGTCACAGATATCGCTGATGTCGAGGCCGAAATTGTGCAAATACATTTCAGTTACGGTTTGGCATAAGTCAGGACCGGAGGACCTGATCACCCTTAGTGACGAGGCAATTAAATGGCTGACTTCGCTTGATTTAAATTTGTAGTTGAATGTGTTTCTCGTATATTGTATTTTTGCTATACGAATAAATAAATGAGTAAGCTTCGGATTTAAGATAAATGTAGAATCGTGTTTCTAATAGATATGAGACGGCTGAAGATTGAGCGTCGGTGGCCTTGTGGTAAAGGTATCCAACTCGTAAGCGAGAGGTACCGGGTACAACTCCCACTGCCGCCATGTACCAATTACTCTTTTCTGAGTTACCTAGTACGTTAGTTGAATACTAACCGATGCTCTTACGGTGAGTGAAACCACGTGATGAAATGTATAACCATGATCCAATCTGGTTAGGGTAGTATGGTCAAGGAGGTAAGATGGCAGTCGCTCCACTGTAATTACCTGTTCTGCCAAATCCTGACAGTAAAGTACGGTAATAACGGCAATACACACAAGCATCAAATATTGTATGATTATTGTGCTAATACTAAAGTATAAGTATAACGCGACTCGGACTCGCGAATTAAGGTTTTGAAATTTAAAAGAATTTAACGAATTACATGTTGCTGTGGCATCAAAATATTGTTGTTAACCATATAATTATTTATGTGTGATATTGTTCTTCAAGAAAGGTGATAAGGCTCTTTTGAAGAACTTCAGACCAATATCGCTACTGACCCATGTCTATAAGCTGTTTTCGAGAGTCATTACGAATCGTCTCGCACGCAGGTTTGATGACTTCCAGCCTCCCGAACAAGCCGGATTCCGAAAAGGTTTTAGTACCATAGACCACATACATACGCTGCGGCAGGTTGTACAGAAGACCGAAGAGTATAACCGGCCATTATGCTTGGCGTTTGTGGACTATGAGAAAGCCTTCGATTCGATCGAAACTTGGGCGGTGCTCCAGTCTCGACAGCGGTGCCAAATTGACTATCGATATATCGAAGCATTGAAGTGTTTGTACAAAAACGCCACTATGTCAGTTCGTCTCCAGGACAAGACCACAGAACCTATTCAGCTGCAGCGAGGTGTTAGACAAGGTGATGTCATATCTCCGAAGTTGTTTACCGCTGCACTGGAGGATATCTTTAGACTTCTGGACTGGGACGGACTTGGCATCAATATTAACGGCGAGTACCTCACGCACCTCAGATTTGCTGACGATATCGTAGTCATGGCTGAAACCCTGGAAGACTTGGGCAAAATGCTCGATGACCTCTGTAGTGCCTCTCAACAAGTAGGTCTCAAAATGAACATGGACAAGACGAAAATTATGTCGAATGTCCATGTTGTGCCTACTCCAGTGACAGTTGGAGGCACTCCACTTGAAGTTGTTGACGACTATACATACCTAGGACAAATAGTCCGGCTAGGTAGGTCCAATTTCGAGAAAGAGGTCAATCGACGAATCCAACTCGGTTGGGCAGCGTTCGGGAAGCTACGCCATATATTTTCGTCCCAATTACCGCAGTGTCTCAAGACGAAGGTCTTTGACCAATGTGTGTTGCCAGTGATGACTTACGGATCTGAAACGTGGCCACTCACTATGGGCCTTATAAGAAAGCTCACTGTTACCCAAAGGGCAATGGAAAGAGCTATGCTCGGAGTTTCTTTGCGCGATAGAGTCAGAAATGAGGAGATCCGCAAGCGAACCAAGGTCTCTGACATAGCTCTAAGGATTGCCAGACCGAAGTGGCAGTGGGCAGGGCACATAGCTCGAAGAACAGATGGCCGATGGGGCAGTAAAGTTCTCGAGTGGCGACCACGTACCGGTAGACGCAGCGTGGGCAGGCCTCCTACAAGGTGGACCGACGACCTAGTAAGGATCGCAGGTACCAGCTGGATGCGGAAAGCACAGGACCGGTCTTTGTGGAGATCTCTGGGGGAGGCCTATGCCCAGCAGTGGGCGTCTTCTGGCTGATATGATGATGATGATATAATTATTTATGTTTATGGCAGTTTAGCAAGTCAAGTGGCATAGGGCGGCGATAGTTGCCGTCGGTCAGACACTTCATACGACCTCTCCTTCAGTCTTAGCGGTTTTCCGTTCAACTGAGGTCCTGAACCAATTAGATCCCTCTGACTGGCGACAAGTGTGTGCACCAGCGTTGGCGCGATAGTTTTTGCACCTTAATGTATCCTACGCACTTCTGTTCCTTTTTTGTATAATAGGTTTGATTTAAAGTTAGAAATAAAGCATTCTATAAATTATTTTCTTTAAGAAAATCTTTTTGCAACAACTGGTCCTCGTCGTTTTAGAGTGTCGTAAACTTCTTAAGTACATTTATTATTAATTACTAAGTAATTACTAACGGATAGCTAAGTGTTTCTTGATTGTCTATCTAGAATTGAGACTGCGTAAGTTGCTTCATTCGCCTTTGGTGCTTTGCGATTTATAGTATTCCCTAGACTTCTGAATGTCAAAGTTAAGTATCATTGCGGTCGCTGTTATCTATGTAAAGTTAATACATTATTGATTTACGGACTGAGTAGAGTCTGAGCGTCGGTGGCCTAGTGGTAAAGGTATCTGACTCGTAAGCCAGAGGTATAGACTCTATAATATGCATTAGACTTTATTTGGTCATCATGAAGTTAATGTCCCGGTTGTGCTCTCGCGGACGACGGCCCAGGGTGTGACCTGACCTTGATCCAGAATTTGGCAGATCAGGCAATTTCGGTGGAGCGACTGCCTTTTGACCTCCGTGACCCGTTGTGGTCCGAACAGTGGAACTTGACCAGACACATTCAGTCGCTTGAATATGCAGGTTTTATCACGATGTTTTCTTTCACCATGAGCATCGGTTGGTGTTCAACTACGTACGGTACTAATGTGGGGTTCGAACCCGGTTATTAGGGGTACGAGTCGGACCTTTTAGCTATTAGGCCACCGCCGCTTTACACCATATTTGTTCCTATCTAAATTATGTAAGCCAACCCATTGCCCTAAAGCAAGCACGCAATAACTCATCGAGACCAAAAGTGGATTCCATCAGCCTTTCGAGGGTTCATGAATTTGACAAATGTGCTCGTAGATATCGATGGTTGTTGCGCGTGACGTATGGGCAGATTAAATCACCCGGCCCGGGTCAAACGGGCGATGAGTGGTGGCCGGTGGTACTGTACAGTATACCGGGGGTTTGAGTTATACAAAAATGTACGTATGCACCTCTCATACTTGTACTATGGTACTTAGATCTATACTAGTGTTATAAAGAAAAAAGGTTTGACTGTTTGTTTGTAATGGATAAAGTTAAAAACCACTTTACCGATTTTAAAAGTTCTTTCACGTATAGCAAGCTATATTATCAGTGAATAACAAATGCTTTATTTTATTTTCATAAACATATTACAGATCTCAAGGAATCTTTGTTTGAGAGCCAGTTTAATTAAGATGGTTCTCAGCTTTGGTTCATTAAAATATTTGAGTATAAGTATATTTGGTTGGAGGTTTTCCGACATTTTTCTATTGGGTAGGTTCGAAAAACCTCTAGAACAAGCCATTTGTACCAAGATCAATCATGACATCTGTTGACATTGATATATTACAAACTTTCATCGTCATATTCATATCAGCACAGATATCAGTATATTATAGTCAGATAGGTATAGGGATCATAAATGTTTCATTTTGCCAATCGCAAAATGGCCACTTTGCCGATGAAACGGCAAATAATTCATATTGCAATTCATCCAATTCGACAGATTTGTACGGAAAATCGTAAAATGGTAAATATAATATGAATTGCTAATATGTCAAATAGCAGACTCCTTAGAAGTTACTGAATGATGTAATATAACATACTTGTTTCATATTTGTATTTTACTAGCTTTAACACATGATTACAGTTTTTATTAAGATTCATTTCGTGATTTATAACATTTATTAGCATAGAATAGCATTTAAATAATTTTCGGTTACGGCGTGAATGCTTTTCTTTACTGAAATTATTTAATTATTTTCTTAGCGAATGTTTTGATTCTTGTAAATATATTATATTTCTTGTAATTATTTATTTTTTGACGACCTGAGTGGTTCAATGGTCAACATGCCGGTCTGCCACGCAAGAGGTCCCGGGTTCGATTCCCGGCCGGGCAGAAATTGAAATGATGAATTTTAATTTCTGTTACGGGTCTGGGTGTTCTATGTATAATAAGTATGTATTTAAAAGTATTTAAGTAGTATATCAGTTATCTAGCACCCATAGCACAAGCTTTGCTTAGTTTGGGGCTAGATGGCGCTGTGTGAATTTGTCCACGAATATTTATTTATTTATTTTGTGAATTTCTTAAGTTTATTTGTTTGTAGATAATATTAACTCAAATTCAGTTCTCTAAAAAAATACTCATCATTCCCGCTACATTTAATTCTATATTTGACATTCATTTCACAGTATTACCAGTTATTATAATTATAATTGAGTATAATTTTTTCTGCATATGAATTATTTATTGAATTTAATTTTTAAATGAAAAATTATAAAATGATAAATTTCATATTGAAATATGCGAAAATTTCTTTTCGTACATTTGGTATTTAATAATACGAAATATCTTAACGGAAAAGAAAACCGGAACACCCGATAAAGCAATCGTTTTATTACCCTTTTAGACCCCAGGTACAGTATAGATATACTAACCTTTTAGCATAATGCACTTGGAATATCTTTATTCTGGGGTATCATCTATCGTATATATCGTCATCCTAAGCACCTAAAAATTCGCATCATCTTCAAATATCTATACTCTTGAATGCCTTTATCCTTCTAAATAGATAGAAATCACTAGGAGAAAGGTCGAGTAATTATGGAAAATGCTCCAGTATTTCGAAGCCAGCATCTCCTATTGCAGCCATAGCAACGGCGAACATGAGTTCATGTAAAATGCTGTGTAGGTATACTATCAGTCGAAGTGTTTGTTTCTCTACCCATAAGACGTACCATGACGCGATTATTTGCTCAAACATTTCTAATTTTTAAACCATTTCTTTCGTCACTAGCGTTGTTGGCGGCCCGAGCGAGGGTCATCTTTGGATGTTCTTCCACGTTTAAATTTGGCGCACCAATGTCTGTAGAATATGGTGGAGCCAACGAATAAACAATTTATTCGTAGGGTGGAGCATTTTGTTTCTAAAGTATCCTGTAAGTCTCTTAACTCGTTCGATAGTGAATTTTTCAAGCACATACTTAAGAGAAGTTCTTCAAGAAAGGGGTTAAAAAGTTTTTACGGGGTCGGCAACGCGTGGGTGATGCCCGTGGTATTGCAAACGTCCATAGGCTGCGGGGACTGCTTACCATCAGGCAGGCCGCAAGCTTGTTTGCCACCTTAGTTTCCTGAGCGCGCTCGATATACTTTATCATATTTTCAATATTACACTATTAAAGCCAATGAAGTTTTGTAGACATGATCCAGAAACCAATATCAATATGAATATGGGTGAGGGCCAATACAACAGGAAACCCTTATAATGTACATTAATGGTGTGTTCACACGCATGTAGTGCAGCCTGTCAAGCAGCCCTTGCACTACGTGGGCCATCTGATCAGCGGCAAGGACAAGCACGGGCACGAGCGCATGCATAAACAGCCTGTTTACATGTTTGTGCCATTGCTTGTGCTCGTTGAACGCAAGCGTCTGAACGCACCATGAAACCAAAAACCGTATAAATAATTATTCTATGTAACTTTAAATCGAACAATTTTATTACAGTTTAATGCATGCTTTCAGAAAACTTGACTTATCTTTGAAATTTTTGTAAAACTCCTTTTTTAAAGAAAAACTATTAGAAGACTTGTGCTATTGAAAAGTATCTTGCAAATGATTGTTATACCCCGGAAGCTCGAAACTATTATAGAAGCACAATTTGATTCATTTCATTTTAAGAAGCATTTAATGCATCTGTCAGATATGCATTGAACATATACCGTTGAAGAGGCGTTGTCAGAACTCGAGCGCCGTGAAAAAGACGATGTACGTGCGACATGGAAAACTATTCACGTCATTTTATGTTTCGAATTGCAGAAAAGGTTGCCAAATCAGATCGTATTTCTCAAATCCATATCGAAACTGTCGCCGGAAATAGACACTTTTCAAGTGAAGTCCACACTAGCTGACGTGCTTCAAAATTTACAAAGGGCTGCAGTAAATGGCAGTAAAGAAGAGCTGAAAATAGAATGGAATAACGTGTGTTCGTGTTCGAAGTTACATAAAATAAGCAACTCGTAGCAAAATAAAACAGGCTGTGTTGATTTTAGGGCTGAAATTCAGTGGTACTCAAAATTTGGTGAAAAAAAAAGATTCCCTAACATTTCTAAATTACCATTGTCACTTTTGTCGACGCCAATATCTAATGTAGCCTTTGAAAGTGCTTTTTCTCTATATTCAGTCGTCAAATCTAAGCTTAGAAATAGGCTTATCTTTTCCCATAATAAAGAGTTTAATTACTGTAAGATACAATTTAAACATACTTCATAAATCTTGTGTTCACTTTATTCCTTCAAAAACAATGTTAGACAATACTAACATTTATGACAAAAAATATACTGATGGCGAGGATACTTTCATTGTAATGTGCCAGTAATAAATAATAATTATAATGCAGTTGTTCTTTTTGTAAATAGAGATAAAATGGAGAAATAGATTAAATTTGGGGTATTTTTTTCAAAATAATACAGTATCTAGGGTAATATGAGATCAAGTCTTGGATAACTTGAAAATCTGGCCTGGCAAGTCTGGAAATACTGCGTAGTAACATTGATCTTGCAAACTACGCCACGGATTTTAATGCGGTTTTCAACAATAGATTGATTTATATTAGATTTAATTATATGAATTGAGTGATTTAAGAGGAAGATTTATAGGCAAGAAACAAAAGGCTAGGTAGTGGTAAAGTAAGTGTAGGGTAGGTGTGGGGTAGCTGTACGGTAGCTGCAGTGTATGGGTAAGGTAGGGTAGGGGTAGGTCACCACGCGAACGAATTCGCGTAAACAAAAGGATAGGTAGTGGTAAAGTAGGTGTAGGGTAGGCGTAGGGTAGGTGTGGGGTAGCTGTACGGTAACTGCAGTGTAGGGGTAAGGTAGGGTAGGAGTAGGTCGCAACGTGAACGAAGTCGCGCCCGGTCTACTAGTAATATATATATTTCACATTGACATTGTAATACTATTATTATTTTATATTTTGCTGTCATTTAAATTTTTTTCGAATTAATTTAATTTACCGAATTCTTTTTAAGAATACGGTAGAGTGTATTCACGAACATGAATACTCGTATACCTACAGCTTAGTTCTCGCAGTACAGCGATCCCTTTAGAGGTTGGCTAACAAGGGGGCCACCGCGATGCATAATGCGGCCACTCTTACAGAACGAAAAGTTCATACAAGCGTCTCGCTGCAGAGGTGCGGAATAAGTAGGGCTGCCACGTCTGTTACACTTAGCAGTTTCAAGGACTATATTCGGTTGATATTTTTTAATACAAATTGTTGTTGTTCTATTGTTCATACAAATAATAAATGTTATTGAAGGCATTATATAACAGTCTACGTTATAGAGACATCATCGATTACACGTTATCGTGTATGTGTACTTCTACGATAGGAGACAGATGGCATAAAAGAGACACATATTGAAAGGGATAAGTCAAATAATCGGTAAAATAATAAACGTCTCGAGACGACAATATTTTAATTATTTTTTATTTAACTCTTTATTGCACACAATAAAACATAAAGGAAAAAATACAAATACACACATTTTTTTATTCTGTGGCAACCCCGAAGCACAACCATTCGTACCTAAAACGTCACTCTCCTGTTATATTAAATATGGCGACGGCGTGCAAGTGTTCGTAGCCGTACACAAAAGTATATTATTGTTGTTCTTTGAAAAGCTTTGTTAAATGCCGTTCATTGATAAGTATTTATTCACCAGTTTTTGGGATCAATTAGTTATAGACATATACGAGAACAAAAGCTCAGTAATATTTTTAATATCTATTGCTAGTTTGTTTTATGGTTATATTTAAATTGTGCAATATTCTTTATGCACATTTTAAAAATTGTGAAAAGTATCTTAGAATAAAGAAATTTATTTCAATAGAAGATTAATGTAGGTTTCTCATTCAGGTTCAACCTATTTAAAATATTATACCAAACATTTACTACAGAAGCCCCTACAACAAAAATGTCCCCTTCATGCCACCCCTTTATCGTGGACGTCCATAATATCGTCACGTGAAAATTATATAAACGACCAATTACCATTTCGAACAATATCATACCAAACGTACTTGCAACTTTCCCCACAACACAACGTGTCAACCCTATCGCGTAACGAGGCGCTCATTACCGCGGCTGCAGCTAACGAGGATCTCTCACCGCGTTTCGAATCGGCGTTGGATATTATCCCCACTTAACGCTTCATTGGACGTCTACTTCTCACTACTCCTGGGTTCCTGGTACAGTCGAGTTCGCTGGGTCGATGCAACGTTGGCACCATTTATAATATTGAAGCTTAAAATGTGTCAAAGAAAGAGAATATGACCAAGTCCCTAAATATACTTTTTTATGTTATACGGCAGACAAACAGGCAAGCGGGCCACCTCGTGGAAAGTGGTCACCGCCGCCGATGGACATCAGCAACACTACGTAATCAAAATGAAGTTACTCGTTGAAAAAGTAGGTATAACGCAAACATTAATCCATTTTAAAAGTAGAACATGGTAATGCGGATAGTATATGGGCTTTTACTCTCTTATATCCATTCGCTAGGATCGTACAGTTCTGATATGCACTAAATTCCCTACAATATTTTACTTCCATATAAAAGAGCGTGGCATTCTTTAAATCTGTGCATATTACGATAATTTAAGCTTTACTAAAAATGACAAGACCACCACGCTAGTATTCTTCAAAAGGACGTAGTGCATGAAATCGTGTTTTGACCGATCAAGCTTCTTAACCCTTGTTCAAGCAAGGCGGGGGCCGTAACGGCCTGCTAACTGCCACCTTTGACCCCACCCGAAGATCTGAGGGCCATTTTCGTCGCCGGTCAGCTTAGGGTTAGTCAATATTCGTATATTGATCTACCCGGTAGTATTTACATATATATTGAAGGTGGTGTAATTGTTGAAATTGTTAATAAGTTTCAGAATTTTTTAAGCATGCCTTTTTGTATCTACAGTCGTCCGACGATATAGTTGATAAATCCACCCACTGTTCGACCCACTTCACTTTACTCTCGTCTCTTCACTTTGTTCATTCTGAATATTTATTTGCCTTTGGTTTTACTTATAAATTGTATCCAGTTTTAAGTTCATATGTTTATTTTATGGTTTGTATATATATTTAGTATGTGCTTCCGGGCTATTGTTGCATAAATGTATATCCCTCCTCCTTTTTACTCAAGTAGTTTTGTATTTTTTTTCCTGCACCGCCTACCTTTCTCAGGCTTAGAGTATCCCGGTTGGCTGGTAGATAAGGTTATTTTAGCTTTAAGCCCGCCACTGTACTTTTGTGCATAAAGCTTAAATAAATAATTAAATAAATAAATATATTATATTATTTGAGTACTAAGAATAAATTGTTAGGTAATTCGTTCAGCGTTTGTAAGTTTTTATTGTAGGTAGGTTTACTATGTTATTGTGAATATGATGATGCCACTTCAGCTAAAACAATACAATAATATGTGTAATGTGGTCTCTGCCTGCGGCTACGGGAAAAAAGAGGCGTAATGTTATGTAGGTATAACACAAAGTTTTATAAGATCTCTCCTAAGATTTTACTGTAGCTTTGCTGTGAAAGAGTTAAGAGCGTCGGTGGCCGAGTAGTTAAGGTATTCGACTAGTAAACGAGAGGTACTGTATTTGATCCCACTGCGGCCATGTACCAATGACTCTTTTCTGAGTTATGTACATTAGCCGCATACTAACCGACGCTCTTACGACGAGGGAAAACATCGTGATCCAACCTGCATACTCAGGCGACTGAATGTGTAATCGTTATCCAATCTTGTAAAGTTATCCTGGTATCAGGGTCACGCAGGTCAAATAGCAGCGCTCCACTGCAATTATCTGATCTGCCAAAGCCTGTACCATGGTCCAGGCTGACACCGGGTCCTCGTCCGCTATTATATCTAGCTATGAAAGAGTTACAAATACACACATAAAATTAGTAAGCAAACCTATTTAGAAGACCCATTTCGACCAGACAAAGGAATCTAGCAACCGACTTTCCTAACCTACATAACCTAACAAGTCTAACACTTTTCAATTCCCGCCCATTTTCCGCTGACACGTCTAAAACAAAAATGTCGGTCGAGGCGGTTATTCCCCGCACCTACCGGGGGCCTCAAAGCGTTGAAAGCGTCCGCCGTACGCGATTAGCGGCACAAAAGCGCTTTTGAGAATCCATTATCGGCGGCCATTGGAGCCATGCGAGAGGCGATGGAAATTCAAATATGTGCCGGGATGAGGGAAGTGGGTCAAGCGACTGTGGTCCGTCCAATATTTTAGTTTATTCCTATAGCTAGGCTTAATTTACTTTGTCCGAGCTAAAAGCCTAGAACTATAAACCTTTTTTCGGCGTGTTATTTGCTTAGTTTGTAAGAGATAAACTTATTGAGTTGAAATCAAGGGAAGGCTTTACGGCTTCCCTTGGTATTTGTTGAGTTTTATGTCTTGTGCTGTTTATAAGCTAGTGGACCTGGCGCGGCTTCGTTTGCGTATACCTACTTTACCCCTACCTACCCTCTTTTTCTTGCTTATAAACCTTCTTCTTGATACCGCATTAAAATCTGTTGCGTAGTTTAAAAGATCTAAGCGTACATAGAGACAGACGGCGGGAAGCGATATTGTTTTATACCATGTTTTGATTTTCTATTAAAAACCACAATAGCCGTTGTAGGTATATCGTAAATATGTAAGATGTTTCAAAGTGAAATATTTCAAGGTTCTGATACTCAAACGAAAACACATTGTACCTATGAAGAATCTAAAAACGATGTGTGAATTTATATTATGTAAGAGAACATTGTCCTAACCTGTGAAATATGGTTGGTGATTTTATAAAACCTATGAGCGATGCGCTCGTTCCAGTAACGACCTAGGAGGGCTGAGCTAATATCCACTAAGTGGTGTGGCATATCGTGTCGGCTCTATAGCTAGAAAAAGCCAACGATAACACCTATAAAATGACAAAGCGGTGAATTTGATACAACATTATTCATCGCTGAAGACTCTAACTAAGGTAAATTGTAACTTCTTCAGTGTTGAAATGTAATCCTCGACAGAAAACATGACCGAGGAAATGATACTGGCTTTTTCAATTTATTATTATAAGAGCCGTATTCCCTTAGGAATTTATATCTAAAAATATACCGGTAGCTCCTCAGATAAGAGGGTTGAAATCTAGACTGCACACAGGCTGAGATGCGCCATTCGTGTCGGCAAATATTAGCTCTATATTTGCTCTGAACTGCGCTAGCTCTTTGCTCTCTAGTTAGAGAGCAAACGTAGAGCTTCTGTACTCTCTACCCTGATTCCGAGAAATCTCATAAGCTACATCTTTGTGTACAAAAGTAGGTCTTGGTATATAATGAATGGAATTAAAATGTGTCACTTTTTACTTTCTATAACCCTGTGTAAATAATGGAAGATCGTGTACAGTTATTCTGTTTCTTGAAATACTGTTCTTAGCGTTTCTTGTCTGTAAGCCTTTATGTGAATAGATAGATAGAATATACTTCTATTACACTATACCTCGGTCCAAATACGTCCCGGAAAGATATTTTCCCGGCTCACTGATTTTTCGCATGATTGGTTATTGAAAAAAGAGAGCGTCGGTGGCTTAGTGGTAAAGGGATCTGACTCGCAAGCGAGAGGTACCGGGTCCGAATCCCACTGCGGCCATATACCAATGACTCATTTCCAAGTTATGTACATTAGTTGAACACTAACCGATGTTCTTACGGTAAGGCAAAACATCGTGATTAAATCTGCACATGCTGGCGACTTAATGTGTAACCCTGATCCAATTTGGTCAGTTTTCACTGAGCAGGGTCACGGAGGTCAGATGTCACTTGACAGGGTCATCGCCAAGGCGGACTCCGGGCCCTCGTACGCGAGAGCACAACCGGGACATTGACGCCAATATGATGGTTATAGAAAAATGACCCGGTAAGCCTAAAATATGTTAGAAGTCATAATATGGTTTATAAAATCATACATATACAATATTTAAGTATTTATTTTGATTAGCGGCGCAATATTTTACATTGGAAGACACAGGTTAGCTTTTCTGCAAGCAATAAGTATAAATGTAAGTAAAAAGGCGTAGCCTCGCCTGCGCTCAATTACCCTTGAAGACGGATGGGCTTTTATGAGAGGTTGCCGACGAGAAACTAAAAGTAATCTGAAGAATCATATTCCTGTACCATTTTTAGAAGGTTTTATAGTATTCGTGAAATAAAATTAAATGAAAACTTGCCCTGGGGTTCAATGCCGAGGTGAATTTTTGGGCATAAGGGGCAGCTAATGCCCTCTTCTTTTAGCAAACTGAGTTTGGCTAAACTGCACCAAATACCTTATTTAAATGTACAGTGCCATGTTTGAGATAGATGTAGTCATCATATCAGCCAGAAGACGCCCACTGCTGGGCATAGATCTCCCCCAGAGATCTCCACGAAGGCCGGTCCTGTGCTTTCCGCATCCAGCTGGTACCTGCGATCCTTACCAGGTTGTCGGTCCACCTTGTAGGATGGGGCAGTAAAGTTCTCGCCACGTGAGAACTTTACTGCCCCATCGGCCATCTGTTCTTTGAGCTATGTGCCCTGATAGATGTAGTAAATAATTTTTATTTGTAAAGTGGTAATGCACTTATGTTATTGTACTGTTCGGTATAGTACATTTTTATATTTTATACTATTGGATACAAGCGTATGGTAACACTAGTCGATGGTAAATATTGCACATTGGCTATAGTTCGTGCCAAATGAATTAGCAATAGCGGGTATTAGTCTTTCGGTCAGATCTAGTTTGTAAGCGGTCAAAGTAGCTGTAACGCTTTTAATAGTCGCATTCCTTACAGTTTAACGAAGTAACAGTTTTTATGTATCGGGTAAGCACCCAATTTCATAGGTGCTCGCTCGCTCGAATACCTATCAAATTGGCGTATTTTTCGCAATTACACATTTTCACACAACATATTAAAACAAATATTTGATTTCGTGCGAAGCCGTGGCATGTCGCTTGTTCTAAATAAACCTGATGAAACGTGGTTATCATCAGTATCAGTCAAAATTCGCCGCCTGCTTAGCATAGGCCGGTAATGTGCCAAATTATTTTTATAAGCAAAACGATTAATTTCAGCACCAAATACAAATCAAATATGACATTTCGCAGTCCTTATTCTCCTAGGACATACGGACGAGGCTCTAAGAACAGGTAATTTTTCCGCAGAACGCGATTATCGCCTTTGCAGGACAAGTCGCCCGAGCCTTACAAACAGAAAATAGTCACTACAGCCTTCAGTCATCATCATCTTGGCGTTTATGGATGACAATACATTATGTCCCGGCTGTGCTCTCGACAACGAGGGCCCGGAGTCCGCCTTGACTATGATCCAGGTTTTGGCGATCAGGTAACACACAGGTAACAGTAAAGCGACTACTATCTGACCTCCGTGACCCTGCTACCAGGGGAACCTGACCAGATTGGATCATGGTTACAAATTCAGTTGCATGTATTTGCAGGTTTCATCACGATGTTTTCCCTCACCGTAAGAGCATCGGTTAGTATTTAAACTACAGCCTTTAGTATTATATATTTAAAAAATCAATTATCCCACGATCTCCCTAACAAGGTTACACGGCCGCCGCACCTGTATGGCGCGGGTTCACTTTGTATTTTATTTACGTTCTTGGCGCAAACCCAGCGCGATGCAGGGAAATTAAATTGTCTTCCGTAAAATGGGAATAACGCTCCGATCCGACACCGGTTACGTTTGTACCGCTTGTAATTTTTCCCCATTCACGCCAAGTAAAAGAGATTTCCGTTGTAGCTTGACGCGTGTAACTTCGTACACGATATCCAGCGTAGGAGCGGCTTCCTGGATGCGACTTTTTGCTTGTTTTTATTCAGGCTTTTCGATATTTGTTTCCCGTTTAGTATGAATTACGTATATGTCGATTTATCCTTGAGCTTGTACCTCGGCGACTAATCCCTTATGAGGCAGACGAGATAGAAAACATTTTCTTAAAACATCTGATTTAGATATCAGGTGGTAGAACTCTGTCAACCTTGAAGAGTTTGCCGAGTGAGTACCACCGCCTTATCTTTTTCTGCGGCCATGCTTGCATTGTTGAGTTCCAGTTTGAAGGATAAAATAGACAGTGCAATTACAGGCATGAATCAGCATTTCATGTAATTAAAGTGCCAATGCATCTGCGGTTCTGTATTACAGAGGGATTAAACAAAACAATATCAATCCGTTACAATCGTAAGCAACAAACTTTTGTGCCAAGTCGGCCTTGTTGCTACAATGGATCTCTTTCGGGCAATCTTTCGTAGCACCGCCCGTAGCTTCTGATGTATGAACACTGTGTTGCACAAAGAATCCTATATTATATCTTATAATTTTATCCGCGCTCTATGAAAGAAAATAAGTTTACAAATAAAAATTATTTTTTCATAACAATCTTTTATCGCGCGGTATAGTATTCATCAAGTCCAATCCCAAGAGCCCAAATACGATATCTTATTGCGTTCTGTAGTTCCTAAGGCCACCTTCTGTTATCATCATCAGATCTTGAATATCACTTAGAGGTGTAGTACTCATTAAGACCATTCCAAAGAGCCCAAACACCATGGCGTTATATTATTGCGTTCATTAGTTCTTATGACTCCATCATCTGACCAGCTCTATGGTACCTTATTAATGTATTGTCATCTCAATTGAAGTCTAGGAAGTGGCTCAAATTAGTCTTGCAAGATTTCCCCCGAACATACATAATTAGGTACAGTACTAGAACGTAAATGCATTAAATTACAACTTCAAGAAAATTTTCCTTTGCAATTACAGCAACGTTCATTGCAATTGGGGCATCTTTAATAAAAATCAGTATGCTAAAAGAAGGGAAAATTAGCTGTCCTTTATGCCTAGAGGACTCGTTCTTTACCCCCAGGGTATTTTTATATAAAAAAATTTATTTCATGAATTCTATAAAAATCTTTTAACAACCTGCACAAAAGTGCAAAGGAATGTAATTCTGGTCTCGCACCTTTGCTCTTGCATTGTACATTCCAAGTTAAATAAAAAGCTGGTAATACATAAAATATCATTCGCTCACTGTGCAACGTTTCGACTCTGAAATAAAAACACTGCGTGAATGGTTACAATATAAATTCGGTAGTATCGCAACCTCAACGCGGGTTCGTTAAGATTAACAAGCTCGCTGGCGTCTAACGAACGCGCCGACGGATCCAATCTGCAATGGCTTTGAAACGATTTACTTATAGAGAGTTGTATTTAGATAGCTTGGGCTTCGTTTAATACCTTCGTTCCGGATGAAAGTTTAATATAATGGTATGTTGGATGGTATATGGTGCTACGACATGTGTGGTTCAGATAGTTAACATGGTTAACCGGTCTGCCACGCAGGGATCCCGGGTTTGATTCGCGGCCGAGCAGAAATTGGAATGATGAATTTCAATTTCTGTTACGGGTCTGGTTGTTATGTGTTTAATAAGCATATATTTAAAAGTAGTTTTTCAGTAATCTTGCACCCATAAGTTTGGTATATTTATTTATGTGAAGGGATCGATCGAAACTCTCTATGCTAAAAACAAAAACTGGTTCTACAATGTCTCAAACATGATACCTTTGTGTCGCAAGACGAAAATGTATGACTGTTTTTCCTTCCATTAATTGAATGTGGCATAGGATCGTACCTATATGAGTATATTATTAAAGTAAAACGATTAAATGAGCCTCATAAAAATACTAATAGTTCGAAAGGGCGACGCTCTGAACGACATTCATAGCTGAACATAGGTCACTAACACAGCAGTTGGAATTGCTGAATTTATGTGGACTGGAACCGATGCTAGTCCAGCTTGGGATTTATGGCCTCTCACAATATAGACTGTTTTCAAAGGAATTATGCAGATAGCACAAACTATAAGACTTAGGCCACCGTCTAGGTCCTCCTGCGATTCAAATGATGACAATGTAGACTAAATACGTAAGATACCGTAAGATACGTACCTTAGATTGGCTGGGAGAAATCACACTGTGAGATAAACCCGCCTTTGCTTTGTAAATTATATTTTTCTCATTTTTGTACATATTTATTATGCAATAAAGAGTTTGCATACATGTTTCATTGTTAGAAAATATAAGAACCCGCGACCCGTTTCTGAAAGAGTGTCTGTTTGGTACGGCGTTGAGTGATATGTTAATTTATGGCTAAAAATATACACATCGATCGACGTAGTGTTAAGCCAGTAGCAGATGCCTAGTTGTTTGACACTGGTTAGTGTTGAATTTAAAATCACCCATTTATTATTTATCTTAATAGGCTATACAATTGTAAGTAGCCTTAAAATAAGCATATTCGGATTTTGCCAATATAGGTATATCTGTGTGTTTGTTTAGAATGACTTTTGTAATTCAATTTGCATCTAGTTATAAAACTCTGGGAGTATTTCAAACTGTCGTTTACTGGTTTACCGAGACCTTGGCAGGGAGTTCCAAAACATGGGAATGTTAAGGAAGTTTAATTTTAGTAATCTATGTGGCGGTTCAGCTCCTGGCCGAGAGGAAATTGACATGATGAAAAAGCGTGCGAGAGGCGCGTTGCATTTCACCTTACGAAACAGTTAAAGCACACGCGCGGCCGCGAGCCGTTGCACCAACGGTGCATTCGTAGCGAGATTCGTATGCCAAGAATAATAATGGCTATTGATGTAACCATATTATAGTAATTTTCCTGTATTATCATTATACTCGTACAGTTTGCATCCCATTATTTGTACTTACATTAAAAAAATATTTCGTCCAAATTAATATTTTAATAGAACATTTACTGAAGAATTACATTAGGTAGGTAATTTATGTATAAAGAAAAATGAGACTTTAATGAAACTGAACTAAAGCCAACTAATTAAAGCTACTTTCTTTGATGTAATGGAATTAATATCAAAACTTAAAACTCTTTGTCTACCCAACTACATCAGTCACGAACTTATTAACTTGTTATGAAATACTTATTTAGAAGTTTTAGCAAAGACCATTTGATGTAGGTATATTTTAAAGATGGCGGACGACCTGTGTACACTCGCCACAAGTCAAACGGTTATCTCTTTTGATTTTTGGCATGAAACATATAACATTTATATAACATGCATGACGCTGATTTTTCCTGTTTTTGAAGCGTTCCCTTTCGCTGTTGCCAATATAATTACGAAAATATTGAGTTTGTCATGCCGAAAATAAAAAAACAAGGGGCGGGAAAAATAGGACCCCTCGTCATTCGTTCTATACTAATACTCGTATTCACAATCAATATCATGCGCAGTGTTCGTCTGTTAGTAGAAGCCACTGCGTACAATACGGCTCTATGGTTTATCAATTTCGTTCATTAGCCAGACACATAGTATAGTGCCACTCCGCCTTCACGCGTACTATGAGACCTCATAATATGTTTCTGTAAATGGGTGTCAGTGAAAAACGAGCAGACAACCATTCTAATGGTAAGTTGTAACAGTCGCCCATAACATCTACGATTTATGCACCTAGGTTTCATGTGCCCAACAAATATGCAGAACCGCTGCTTTATTGTCATTTAGAGGACTAAGATTTAATACCACAGACTTGTAATTGCGCTGTCTACTTTATTATTCGAACTGATACACACAATGCAAACTTTGTTGCTTGTTGGTATAAATAGATAAGGCGGTGAGGCGCACAGCGACTCCTCAGGCATGACAAAGTCACGCGGTCTGATATCTGTTGCTATTCAAACAATATTTGTTCTGTTGTTAGTGTGCTTATTTAAAGTTTCTATTTATCATGAGCTAAAGAAGTTATTGGCATAACAATATCATGTAGTGCGTCTTCGGATTTACATTTTAGTTATATTATTATGAAACATAGTTAATTAAATAAAAAGTAGTAATGAACTTGACGACAATATGCCGATATTCCCGACTGTGCTCTCGCACGCAATAAACTTTTGTGGACTAGCGATATCCAAAATGTCACCAGAGCCTCTCAGTATTCATTGGTGTTGCCTCGCCACAGAACAACCGCATTTCGTGGGTCATTTAAATTTGCAGCCACCAAATGTTGGAATGACTTGCCGCCGCCTCTGCGTAGTCTGCAATCATTGGTTACTTTTAGAAAACATTTCAAAATATTACTACTGGATATTCAAAAGAAGCATATATAAAATATTCAACTTACCACAAGGGTTGCAGACTCACAGCGAGGCGTTGGCTGGGCCGTTTCGCATTGGGTATGCAAGGGATTACCAATACCAGATGTCTCTTTGTTTAGTACGCTCCAAGTCATTTCAATGTGAGTTATTTCAGTGACTTTAAACTTTAGGTTAGACAGACATAGGTAGATATATATATATATATCTGAAAAATACAGGGTTAACATAATTATATTATTTTTCTGACATTTTCATTGACATTTATTTTATTCTGTTTATGTTTGACTAGATCCAATACAATTATAATATTAATATTCACCTGACACAATAATTTTCTTTATCAATTTTCTTTTCTTTTTTCTAGGCTCGAGAGGTTAGGAATGTGGTCCGGTACATAAGTAATTATTGTATTGTTAACTCTTCGTTGCGGCCAATACATCCATACATTAAATTACACATTACACTAAACACGTATTTACACTCCACACGTTTATCTATTTAAAACGTCTTCGTCCGTGCCTCACTCAGCAGGTCTCACTGAAAACCAGCGCCCTGGTCTCCGCCAGGGCATGAAGCTGAGTGAGGTCCCTTTTACACACCACACCACATCCACATGCAACGGCTCTGTTCTTCAATTTTCTTCTATCTTTTGTTTGTCTAGTTGTTGTTTCCTCATGTCATGTTTGTTTGTTATTAATAATTTTGTTTGTGCATTTTTTTATTTTTTTTATGTCACTTATTCTTAATACTTTTTTTTTTAAAAATTTTTTGTTTTACGGCTCTGGAGTCGAGCCACTGACCTCAAAAAATACCTAGTTGGAGGTCAGTGATTCTACCCCTTTGAGCCATTTGTAATGTGTTTGTGGTGTTATTGTGTGTAAATAAATGATTTCTATTTCTATTTCTATTTCTATTTCAAGGGCCCGAGCTCTGCCCGGGGTATGCTTTGACCATGATTCAGGATTTGGTAGAACTATTATTCCTATATAGTAGTATAATAGAATTCCATAAATTATCGGTCTCGTTAACAAAGTCTTGATGATTCCATTGTCTCTGTGCCTTTGTTGTAATCGTTGTTTTTATCCGCAGTGATTCTGCACTTGTATAGATTTATGTAAGTGTTATTCGGTCGTATTCGCCTTAGGAGAAAAAAGGTAGTCATTTTAATTTGTACTTATATTTCATTACAATAATTTGAATTCCGAAAAAAAAATTACATTTACATTTTTTAAATATGAATATGTTCTCTAAGTGTACATACTTACCTAGTTCTAGGTACTCTGAAACAGTTCAGCCGGGTCATCCTAACCGTAGAAAAGAACATGGCATCTTGAAACAGTGGCACGATGTTATAGTAAGCAAGGTACGACTGTATATAGTAATATAGTAACACAATTCAGGCTCAATATTGACAGTTACACCTACTATATCTGTACGGTTGTATTATGCGGGACACATTAACTATTATACATACAGTTTGAAAACTCTGTTCGTTAGTGCAAACCACAATTTAATCGGATTTGGCACAGAGGTAGTCGAATGCGATAGGATTAGAGGTGCTTTTAATGAATTCTAATCCATTAATATCGTATAATTTATTGTCAAAATGATGGTTACGTGTACAGTAACTAATTATATTATTACTGATCTGTGATGATGAGCTTTGGACTTGAGTCTCATCCACATTATAAGGGTTATTTCCACTATCTACCTATAAGTTCTGAGTTATGTAGGTGCAGTAGCTGAGCACTAACCGATACTCACGGTGAGGGAAAACGTCATGATGAAACCTGCATATTTAGGCAACTGAATGTGTACCCATGATGCAATCTGGTTCTCCTGTTAATAGGGTCAAGTGGTCAGATGGCAGTCGCTCCACTGTAACTACTCGATCTTCCAAATCCTGGATCATGCTCAAGGAGGACACCGGGCCCTCATGTAATACACGAGAACATAACTGAATATTATCAATTATTTATTTCTAATGTCGTAATGCTTGGCAAGCAAAGGTTTCCGTAGGGAAACCCGTCAAACATCCGCATAACTGGAATGAAATGGTATATATTTGCACGACACGGCAACTACCAATAATTACTATATTATTGGTCAATATTGGTATATAGGTATTGGTATATGGACCCGTGGTACCGTCAGCATCTCAGCACTATAACCTGCCAGGTCAACCAACCGCGTAGTCCTTTTGTTCGCGGGAATCGCGGGACGCCTGAAAGCCTTTGTGGGTAAGCGTTTCCGTAGGTCCTAGGGGTCACAATGCCGGTATATCTTTTCAAAACCGGGATTTTCGATATTAATATGAGGTCAATACCGGGATCCCGGTATTTTCGGGATTTCAATAATCTATATATATATAAAAGAAAGTCGTGTTAGTTACACTTTATATTACTTAAGAACGGCTGAACCGATTTAGCTGAAAATTGGTGGGGAGGTAGCTTAGAATCAAGAGATGGACAAAGGATACTTTTCAAATTTTTTTTTTTAAATCAAACATACAATGGTTGTTTCCAAGGGTAGGGTTAGGGTAAGGGTTAGGGTAGGTGTAGGGTAGGTGTAGGGTAGGTGTAAGGTAGGTGTAGGGTAGGTGTAGGATAGGTGTAGGATAGGGTAGAACTAGGGTGTGTGGTGTAGGGTTAGAACGCTACCGGAACGAAGTCGCGCAGGGTCCACTAGTAATAGAAAATCATAGACAGATTGAATTAGTTAGAGGATTTCATACGAAAGGTTATTTCTAGAAGAAATATCTAATTTTAATTTCCCTTATTATAGATCCCACATCGATAAGTATTTTCTTTTGCTATAGTATTTGAGAAAATGATATTGATGCAAACTATTATGCGTTTTGTTAGTCTAGATGGTGATTAGAATATAAAATTGATTCTATTAGTGCAAAAGTAATATATTATTTTATTTTAACTGAATACCGAAAATCCCGGTTTTTGTAAAATGACGAAAAATACGCCTTCACAATACCGGTATGGTACCGGGATCGCGTTATTTTCGGTATCCGGGATCCCGGTTTGCGACCCCTAGTCGGGCCCATTCGCCCCGCACCCCGCCCGCGCCTTCCAGACCGCACTACGCGACTGGAACGCCCTAGCGTGTTGTGTGGAACGTTTTTATGATTAACGTCGGGTTCGGACATCGTGAAAGGTAATTTGAGGCGCTTGTACCAGAGTACCTACACAACAAACGTATTATTTCGTAAGGTGTACTAAAGAAAGAATTGCTCTGGAAATCTTTCTAGCCTTTCTTTTGCTTTCATTCTCGATTCGGGATTATTTTTTAGGATTACGAGCTTCTAAAGGCGTAAACAGAACGCTTACAGAATCACTTCGTAATCCGTTTGTTTACCTGATTTCCTATCTGTCGGACATCTAAAAGCGTTGGTGGCCGAGTGGTTAAGGTATCCGACGCGTAAGCGAGAGGTACCGAGTTCGAATCCAACTGCGGCTATGTACCACTAATTTTTTTTGTGTTATGTACATTAGTTGAATGCTAACCGATGCTCTTACCATGAGGGTAAACATCGTGATGAAAGGTGCACATTCAGGCGACTGAATTGGAGGTTCCCCTGCTAACAGGGTTACGGAGGTCAGATGGCAGTCGCTCCAGTGGCAGTGTAGTTATCTGATCTGCTAAATCCTGGATCATGGTCAAGGCGGACCCCAGGCCCTCGTGAGTGAGAGCACAACCGGGACATTAATGCCAAGATGATTATTTATTTATTGATTGTAGGAAAACCGTGGTAAACAGCACCCCAAATAACTGTACAACAAAGCGCCTCGGTTACAAAGGCAAACTTAATTATAAATGTTATCTTTTGTGTACCTAAATTACGAAGGTTTATATAAACACGAAAATGAGTTACTACGAAAATAGCTCCAAGGGGAAGTCATAATAAATTTAAACCTCACCCGAACTACGCCGCTAAAAGGCCGACAAGGAAAGCACATTAAGAAATGCCTAGACTTTCGACTCTATTCTCGCCTGGGTTGGATTATGAACTAGATAAAAATAAAAAATAATCATTTTGGCGGTTGCCCCGTTTCTGATCTCGCGCACGAGGGCCCGGGGTCCGCCTTGACCATGACCCAGGATTTGGCCGATCAGGTAATTACAGTCGAGCGACTGCCATCTGACCTACGTGACCCTGCTACCAGGGGAACCTGTCTAGATTGAACATGGTTCCACATTCAGTCTGAATGTGCAGGTTTCATCACGATGTTTTCCCTCACCGTAAGAGCATCGGTTAGTATTTAACTATTGTACGTAACTCAGAAAAGAGTCATTGGTACATGGCCGCAGTGGGATTCCAACCCGGTACCTCTCGCTTACGAGTCGGATACCCTAACCGCTCGGTCACCGACGCTCCAACCATGGACCGTGAACTAGATAATATTGTCAAAGTTTCTAAAGTCCTAAAGTAATATCCATTGTACGCACGCTCGCCGAGTCAGGGAATCAATGGCGGCAGATGACGGAGTGGAAGCCAAGTTACCTCCTCGTTAGTAACACAGTTGGGTGACAAGGGTCCCTTATACACATTGACGATATAAATTTCACTGGCACAGAGTACAGACGGCTGCAAAGTTACCATGTTTATTTAGAGGCCAAATTAATAATTATTACGCGCTCTCAAAGGAAAGTTCTCTCGAGAGTTTGACTTTAGGCTATTGGACTTTCAAACATTTTATAGACTTGTCTCGGGAGTGGATCAAAATTATAAGAAAATGCTTTGTAACTGACATCGCTTAAGAAACTAATAATAAAATTCCGACGAAGTCTGGTTAAGCCAATAATGGGAGTTTAAGATTGTAAAAATGTCCTCATTGTACACCTGTCAGATCATAGAAAACAACATGTTACATGATTGTGACAGACATCAACATAACAGGATTTATAAAATCTCACTCGCAATCGCTATACTGTCGCCAAATTTTATACAATCTTTATCTGCTCTCTTTCGTTGGTCTTGCATTTTGAAATCAGAAAACGCATTAAAAGGTTACATGAACAGAATTTAAGTAGTAGTATAACATGGGATTTAGTTTAATAACAGCCGTCTAACTAAAATTCCATTCTGCCTGCTATAAATAATGTTGCTAAATTTTCGCAGGCACGCTGCCATTTTAGTACTTTTTGCTTCCAAGCAACCTATATGTATTGGTTTCCGTTTTCTTTTTTACGATATTTTTGCCTAGATTCTAATATTTTGTCGGGACTTTTCTGCCTGAAAATTAGAAGATCGATTTACATTTTCTATGAAGATTTTGATTTCGTCGTTAAAAATTTCAGGGTCTATTTTATTTCGTAGCGGAATTTATTTATTATGCGGAAAGGAAGGAAGTTATTTGGAATGCCCCGTAACGAAGTGTTGCTTAATTTAAAGGATAATTTTCTCCTTTTATGCGCGTCCTGCTGTGATAAGCGGGTTTAGAGAGATTTGGAGGACGAGGCAGATTCGCCCTAGATCCGGCACTGACCTGGAAATCAATTGATCAACCGTATGATCAAATTAATACACACTAATTGATGAGCCATTCAAGCACTTAGGCTTACTCCGGCATGAGCTTATGGCAGGTACACGTATAATTCTAATTATATTTGTTTCCATTTGCCATCTCATAGGAGGTCAATTCCACGCTCTAATATTGCTCTGTGATTTAAAGCAACCTGATTATTGAACCATTTTATGCCACATTCGTACGAAAGAGTGTTTAAACTTTTTTATAACACTTATTACGCACGGTACTTTAAAATATTGTTTCATATGCATTGTTTCATACCAGTTTACGGTAGTCCGATTAACCGCTTATTCTTTATTTTTCATTTGATTCAAGTGTATTTTTCATAATACATGCTTTTATGGTAGTTATTATTTTTTAAATTTTTAGCCCCATGTTAACATGAAATGATAGGAGAAATCAAAATATTTATAAAGATTAAATTTATTATTAATAAAGCATTTCTCTCTCCCTACTGCACATGTAACTCTGCAGTTCACTGTACAAGCGCCTAACTTTATGTCCAAAGCCCACGATGGAAATTAATCCAAAACACCGAAACCTTTGTCGAAAAACTTCGTTCGCCCAAAAAGTATGCCGTGGGCATATTGTAATGTGTTCAGAAAACCGAAAGGACTGCCTCGTATGGGCCGCTCTACCCTTGTTTATCTTTTTCGCTTTATATGTCTTTGTTTGTCCTATTATATTGGACGTGGACGCACGAAACTGTGCTGAAGTTTTTCTAACTATTATTAATTTTCTAGTTGTAATAGTTGTATGGTAGTTGCGTTTTATTACTACAGAGGTATCTTTGGAGGTATTATGTCCTCTATCAATTCCACTTATCATTGTTATCACTGTATATATTTGTCACTGTATCCTTGTATGACATTTGAATGTTGAACCTGGTTTTTTTATGTAATCATCATCATCACAGCCCGTAACAGTCCACTGCAGGACTTGGGGCCTCTCCCACGAAAGGGGAGGTTATTGCCATAATCTCCACGCTTGGCAGGCGGGTTGGAGATCGCAGTGTTTAAATATAACAATGGAAAATGCTGCTGCCCATTTTCCAGACTACTTTATGTAATACGGCAGACAAAAGGAAATGGAAAATGGTCACCGCCGCCTATGTAAATCAGGAACGCCAGGGGTGCTACCAATGCGTTGACCGTCTCTAAGGATACCTCTAACATACCTCCTGAAGGATCCCATGTCATAGTCCAAAGGAAAGTCTGTGGCTGGAAGCTCATTCCGCATCTGAATCGACGAGTGAGAAACGTAGCGTGTAGTGAAACTGGTACCTAACGTAGGTTATATTCAAATTTAGTGAACAAAGAATTTCAACTAAATGACATACCCCGTGAGGTACTAATAAGCAAAATTTGAGTCAGGTTTACGAGACAGACATTAAGATATACGTAAGTAGAATGACATGAGGTTCCAAATGGCCGTTCTCTCATGCTTTTTAAAGATGTGGAATGAGTAATCTAGAGCTACTTAAAGCTAGGGAATTTAAAGAAATAAATTTTGAAAAGGGTGAAAGGTAATTCTTACATTATTTTAAAACCAATGCGTTCGAATATTGTATTCGATAAACTTGTTCTTTATATGCCACGGTCACAGATCTATGGCTCACACCGTCTATGACTATGATAACTAACGGTACGGTAACGATCTAGACTCCTTCAAGGCTAGTGTGAACAGACTGTTTGACAAACATATTCCCTGTGAATCACTCCGTCCTCGGCCGCATCGTTACTTATCACTACCAACTTCATTATCACAGCCCGTAACAGTTCACTGCAGGACTTAGGGCCTCTCCCACGAAAAGGGAGGTTATTGCTATAATCTCCACGCTTGGCAGTCGGGTTGGAGATGGCAGTGTTTAAATGTTTAAAGGTTTAAAAATGGAAAATGCTGCTGACCATTTTCCAGACTACGGAGACTCTTAATCTTTTGCCTCGAAAACATTAGTCGCCTTGTACGACACCCATAAGTGTAAAGGGTTGGTGCTATTCTACTCTGTCGGACACCACACGGCCACTACCAACTTACATATATTAAAACTACTGAACCGATGGTAACGAAACTAAGCTAAGAGCGATCTCGATTAAACCGTCTTTTAAATATAGAAAACCGCATTGAAATCCATTCGTCAGTTCGGGTGCTTTGGTCCCACAGACAGATCTCCACAGATACATATCTCCATATCTCTACAGATACATATCACCATATCTCCACAGATACATATCTCCATATCTCCACAGATACATATCTCCATATCTCCACAGATTCACACGTTAAACTTACAACACCCCTTTTTTGTCATCCGCTATTAAAAATAGTAAACACTCACAACTAAACAGGCCGTACCCTCGTTGAGGCATGAAAAAGAAAACAGCAACCACGATATCCCCAATACAAGTCAGGAAGAATTACGGATTCAAACGATTTGTAGGACAACAAAACAAGGGCGCCGCGCCGCGCCGGACGCTACGCCCAATGTTTTGTCGCCGTAAACGATGGATGGACAAACAGAACGATGATGGAACGTTTGGAAGCCCGCCCTCCTGCCGCGCCTGTAACAATGGCCTTGTAGGGCATGCTTGTGACGTAAGTATTCAGCATGTAAAACAGGCCAATAACAAATATTCGTCTACAAAGTAAACCGTCATCGTGAAAACCCCATCTGCCCCGATGACCGCCGAAACCGAGACCACCAGGGTAATTGACACTATTTTTCCCATCTGCCAAAGCCATCGGGGTATATGGGACTAATCCTTTTCACAGGTGTCACCCACCCACCCACCATAAATATAAAATTGTGGATACAATCACGCAAGCTTTTAAAGGTTTTAACGGGGTCGACAACGCGTGGCTGATGCCCCTGGTATTGCAAGCGTCCATAGGCTGCGGTGACTGCTTTCCATCAGGCAGAAGTAACCTTGTTTGCCACCTTAGTGGTATAAAAAGCTAAACATGCGAAAAATTTCGAGCTCACTGCGTTTGCTTATTACTCGATTTATATTTATTACAATCATGTAAGTTTTAAAATAAATAAACGGCCAAAATTCTAATAAACAACATTTTCGTTAGCCGCCTTATTTTTTACAATGACTAAACCGCCGTTTCCTTGTATAACAATGACTAAAATTTCGAGCTCAGTGCGTGCGTTCCATTCATTTTTAATTAATGATGGTATTCAATTAAAGTTGCTTTTATTACAGTCTCTCTAACTTTTATAATATCCAAAATGCCAAAACATATAAACTCGCTGCGCCTTGATCATTAATCAATTTCCGTTTACTTTTATCTATAAAAAATTACGTGGTTGTAATGTTACCAAGTAATTTTAGTATAGTGTCAAAAACTGAAGTAGTTTTTAGTAGTTCGCTGTGCCTGCTTCTTAATTAATTTACCTTTTTACAAGTTACTCAGCAATTACCAAAATGATTTAAAGCCCCTTTACTTTTTTTTTTCAGTATGTGGCCCTTGCCCTTGCCTGTGAAAAGGTTGCCAACGGCTGATTTACATAGACGAGCAAACAGAACGATGACGGAACGTCAGGAAATCCACTTGCCGCGCCTAGACCGATGGCCTTGCGGTGTAAGCGTTACGTAGCATTGTGTGTTACCTAATCCTTTAATATTGTGTTCTATAGACTAAGATACATAGTGACTTGGTAATGGTGGATTACTGAAACTAGACTTTTATGACGGTATTACGTAGAAGGCGTCTCATTGAACTGTCAATCAACGTAGATGTAGCAACAGTTGCCATCAAATATCTTCTCAAATCAATTCATGTTTGTTTAGCCACGGTCGCTAAAATTCTTTAATTGGAATATAGCTTATCGAAAACAATTTGGTCCTAGAACACCGCCTTGCGAGACACCGGACGACACCTTGGGGAAATTTACCCTTCAGTGAGCAATCCGGAGCTGGGCTTAACTGCTCATGATATATTAGTGGACAGTATTTCCTTTCATATTTATTGAGACATTTGCCGTATGCTATTTATTTGCCATTATTTCGTGGAATCGTATTTCGTCGTTGTCTTAGATTATTGATAGGTTCGGAGACATATGTAACAATAATCGAGATAGGATGTACCTATGAATGTGGTAGAGGTAAAAGTCTCTGTCTACCACTATGGGATACAGGCGTATATCTTTTATGACTAGGTAGGCATCTGATGGCGTTCTCCCTTGATGGGAATGATGATGCGGTCTGAGGTGGAGCATGCCTATTTAGAAATAGCTTATTCACTCTGGCCTTGAAGCAGTCTAGTCTACACTAGCAGGCATTCAACTCCTTAGCTGTGGGCATTAGAAAGGACGAGCCAGAACGGATCATGTAAAATTTATGACGTTAATTTGTAATTATTTCAATTATTGTTTGGAGTACACCTTTCGCTAAATAGATAATTTCTTCGTCAATTATAACTTTTAACTTTTGTACCTTAAGGAAAGTTTGTATGGAGACTAACCTCCCTTGCACGCAGGCCCCCTGCGGACAGCCGGACGAGCCTCTGACGAATCGGCTTCTCCCTAACGGGTTGTGCTGGTCAGATGGCTGTCGCCGAACGTAAAAACCAAAAGCAGTAAATCGCTTTCAGTAAATCTGATAGCGCTTTCGAAAGCGCTAGAAAAGCGGACCCTGGCTGACAGATCCGCTAGTCGCTGAGCCCGGATTAGGATAGGATAGGAAACTGTTAAGATGAAGAATGTAAGCAGTCTTGATATGATTATTAAAAATGGGGCAAAGATTTCACGATAAATACCTAACTATTCGATAAAATAAGTTTTCGATTCTTCAATATTTTGTTAGTTCGATGATGTTCGAACGATCAATCAAAAGATCTTTGATTCATTGATATTTCGATGTAGATAATGGACGTTAAACGTACTCTATTATAGTTGTCGATCCTTAGAGCTTCAATGAATTGCGGGTCATGTCACGACCGAGCAAAAAGCTCGTCGAAACATCCAATTAAGAGAGGTAGGCGGGGTGCCACGTTCGAATTGGAGCCGCCCGGCTGGGGAAGTATCTCAGCCTTACAGAATACCGCAGGCAAACATTACTATTTTAAATAGTTCCTGCCGGTGAGTAAGATTTCCAGTGCTCCAGGGTGTAGATTCGGGGAACCGTGGCTTCGGCAGTGGGCATTTGCCTTTTTGAAGCCAAATCTGAATTCGCCGGCGAAGGCTAGTACATGTACAACATCAAAGACTTTTGACAATTTAGCTACGCCATTTAAGTTTAAGAACTCTACCGAACTTTTTGGTGAATACATTTTATGGGTAATAAAAAAATCTTGCCCGTGGTTGATCGCAGAAAATACGCCTCGAAGTTTTAACTCGCAGATATAACGGGCACATCTAAATTTTCCGTCTCCATAGCTCATTACTTCCCAGCCCTGAAGGCACTTTGTATTCCAGCCGTAGTCTCGTGCACGACGAATGACATCATTATTGTCTTCCCAAATTAATATCCTTGTTGGATGGGAAGTACCTGTTTTAATAACGGGCTCTAAGCTATGAAATTCCTCCGCTTTGATCGCAGCCTTGATAAGGGCCAGGCAAAATGTCCATCCATAGCAAAATGCGTCCCAACCCATTAGCAATGGTGGCATCTTCGATATTGAGATGTTAAATGTTATAGGGTGGACATTCTTGTGTAGGTACTCTATTTATTGTATCGGGTACAATATTACTTCGGTACTTAATTTCATGCATATCATGAAGTTTTAATGCGTGAAATAATTATTATTATTTACATACTACTATTTATTTTTTGGTTTTTCCTGTCTGGGCCTTCGTAATAAAATCTTGCAAGTTAAATTTGACACACTTCCCGGTTTCCGATTGAGCTGAAATTTTGCATACTCATGTAAGTCCGATGACAATGCAATATTACGATACCATCGTACTGATCTGATGATGGAGATGGAAGGTAGACATAGGAACTCCTGATCTACGCTTGCTAAACCCATCTAGTTTGGGCTCGTTTGATTAGTCTTGACAAGTACTATGGCTCATCGTACAGGAAAAAACGTTTTTTATTTGAGATATTTGTTTTAATAACATCTGTGCTATGTTAATTAGCCTAACGGAAAGCTGACGTCGGAGATGCCCACGACAAAGTGTGTTTCCAACCTCAATAAACCGATTAAATTAAACTTTAAGAATCGTCTCGATTAACCCAGATTCCATAAAAAAACTGCATAAAAGTTAACCAATTCGTTCAAGAGCTACAATGCCATGAGCTACATATTAATAAAATAGATTCACACATGCACAGAGACTCACCATACTTATACCTAACACTCCTCTTTTTGTGTTAAGAGTTAAAGGAAAATGACACTCAATATCACAAATCTATGAATCTAATGATGACCGATGGGGCAGAAAGTCCTTGAGTAGCGACTACGTATCGGATTACGCCTCCCACTAGGTGGACCGACGATCTGGTAAAGATCGCAGGTACCAGCGCGATGCGGAAGACCAGCCTTAGTGAAGATATCTGGATGCCTATATGCCTGATATGATGATGATGAATCCGTGTAATATGTCGCTATAGGTCTGGTGAAAAATAAAATTAATTAAAATTATAAAATTAACTGTGTACCAATAAATTATACTTTGATGTAAAACTTCATCCAATATGTCCGATAGCAGCATGGCCTGTTTATAATATCGCTATTGTACAATCTAAATACAACTGAACCAGTTTTACTTCACTAGTATAGTGTAAAGGGAAAACAAAGACACCAGAATGACTAAAGTTATGAAATATAACATTAAACTTTCCTGGGAGGTTGTTTGTCAAACTTGGTGATTGATGAATAACAAAACATTTTTCACAAACTTGCGGCAATTTTTCAGTGCCACATTTGCATTAAATATTTACACAAATTTGCTTAAATATTCCATAACCTGCATTTATCAGTGACGGATTTTTTTTTATTGGTATCTAAGTAATGCGAAGTCAATTTCAAGAAGAATACATAAGTAACCAAAATTTTTAAAAACTTATAAAAATAAAATAATTATGTATGTAAACTCTTTATTGCTTAATAAATACAGGAGTTACAAAAATAATTAATATTAATTAATCATCTTGGCATTAATGTCCCGGTCTACCTTGACCACGATCCAAGATTTGTCAGATCATGTAATTACAGTGGAGCGACTGCACTCTGTGACCCTGTAGACAGAGGAACTTGACCAGAATGGATCATGGTTACACATTCAGTTGCCTGAATGAGCAGGTTTCATCACGATATTTTCCCTCACCGTAAGAGCATTGGTTAGTGTTCAACCAACGTACTTTACTCAGAACATACATACGTACATAACGCACATAGCTCGACCAATAGGAGACATCAAAACCGCTCGTCGCACGACCATGATCGCACGACCATTGCCAATTAGGACCGGCCCAGTCACCTCAATTCTGCTCTGTGTCGACCACAAACTGAGGAGTTTTCCTTGAATAAATAACTTAAGAGGCGTTGAAGAGAAAGTCAAACTTTTTATCCTCGATAGCACTTTTATTATGCTAAAGAAATCGAGATTAATCGCCGAAAAGGAAAGACCTCCCAAAACTTTTATCGCCAAAGTAATCTCTGCGGGGCTAGCCCTCGGGCAGGGCTCATTGCGGTTTGGTCGCAGCGTGCTTGTGAAGCCTGTGAAATTAGCATCAAAATTCCCTTTCAGCCTTATTTATTGTACGAATAAAGATTTAAATGCGCGATTTTATTTATGCCATTATTCTTTTTAATTTGTTGGGACTCAATTATAAATTGTAATGCGCTGTCGATCTCAGTGTCACCTAATTAATTCAATGTTGATTTTAAATGTAGAACTAATAAAAAAATTAGGCGTTTGTGTGTGTTATAAATCTGGTCTGTTCCCCTGTTAACAGAGTCATGGAGATCAGATGGTACTGTAATTACCTGATCTGCCAAATCCTGGATCATGGTCAAGGCGGATCGCGGACCGCTGGGATATTGTCACCAAGATGATGATCAAGTCGAGCTGCTTCTATGACGACACATTGGGATCAAATCGCGCAGTACAGGGACAAATGGTGAATCTTTGAGTCAGTGGCGAAGATCGCTGAGCCAATGAAGTAACTACCTGTATCTATAGTTATCGATATATTCTAGCAACTTAGGTTTCATATCTACGTCCTAACAGCGCCTAACTGGAGTTATCTGTGTCGTGGTGGCCATGGACCTAGACTTACATGGACAATAAGCAAAAATTTAAATTTATCATTTTCATTCTGCTATCACCTTTCAGGCAAGTCATTTTCGCATTGAGGCTATTTCGAGGTACGTTATGTTATTGGTTATTCATCTTTTCAGCAGATCATTTTCGTTTTGAGACAAATTCGTCGGGCGCCGGGTTGTTCTACTTCTCGGTAGGTCAATAAATTAGCCTGTAGAAAAATAAAATTCATGCTAATTTAAACCGTATACGGAGGATTTTAATTGCAATTTTCATCGCTCTTTTCGAAAAGGAATTTTATAACACTAGTTGGCGGTATATACTTACTTACTTACATCGCTGGCTCAGCGACTCGAAGTGGATCTTGGCCTCCGACACAAGAACCCGCCATTGGTCCCTATCCTGCGCCACTTGTTCCCAGTTCGTTATCTGGAGTGGCGGTATATAAACGGTAAATAATATCTTATATACGGTTATATATCGGTTATATATACGGTTATATATCTTATATACGTTATATACGGTTGAGGAGTTCTTTTTGGCTTGTAAAGAAAGTAAGTAGTTTTTTCTCTCAGTAAATGTACCTGATTAGATGACATATTATGTGTAATGCTGTTGTATTAATTTTGACATATTGTATGATTGGCTTTTCATTGTTTTGACATTGTTGATTATTGTGGATATTGTTAATGATTTATGGTTAAATTTAATATTTATTTTAGTATGATTTTTAATTGTTTTTTTTAATTGACATTATATTTTTATTGACATTATTTTTATTGACATTATTTTTATTGACATTATTTTTATTGACATTATTTTTATTGACATTATTTTTATTGACATTTGAAATATTATTGACACTATCTACTGTTTGAAATCTTAAATTATTAATTGTTGAATGGGTAAAAATCAAATTTTATAATTATGTTTTTTATAATACTTAAAATGAATAATTTTTTAAAATGTTTGTAAATCAATTTGTGATATTATTTAACTACAAACTCTTAAAATTTGTATGCCGATGGCAGGTCGCAGAGACTTCATTTTACTACAAATGTACCTAACAACTGTATAAACCTGTGTACCACAAATTAATAAATGATTATGATTATGATTATGATTATTAGTTTCGGCTATTACGATTTGACAGCCTGAGTGGTTAAGGTGGTTAACATCTGCCACGCAGAGGTCCCGGGTTCGATTCCGGGTCAAGCAAAAACAAAAATAATGAATTTTAATTTCTGTTACAGGTCTGGGTGTAGTATGTATAATAAGTATCCATTAAAAAAGTATATAAGTAGTTTATCTGTTAGATAACATACATAACACAAGCTTTACTTTGGGCTTAGATGGCGCTGTGTGAATTTGTCTAAGCATATTTATTTGTATTTATTTATTACTCACGCTGTACGAAGACAAACTAGCCAATCTGTATTACTCTGCCGACATCTGTATTTTTCTATACCAACTATGCATTACCGTCTGTAAGAAATATTTGCCTACGTAATCAAACACTTTATAGACTACCATATTTAGTGTAGTTTAGGCGTGTGAAGCGGAGCACATGATAACGAGCACAGACAGTTTTGTCCACAAAATTCATTAAATATTTACTAATCTCTGCCACAGATAAGGCAATTAATGTTGCTCGAGGTCAAAATGGTTTGTTAGACTTACAAGTTAGGCATACCATACCTATGAATTGTTAACGACATCTTAATGGTCGTGGATTATTTATTTATTTAGAACTTCTTGCACTGTTTCGTAAAATGGCGGACTTAAACCTTCATAGCTTTCTCTACCAGCCTACCGGAGAGATGATAGTATGAAAATTACAGAGTAGTGCAAGATGATTGACACAAACATTGATGAATACGTTAAGTACTAAGTACTTAAGTTTGAGCAAATTTCACATACATTCACAAACTAAGACTGACAGTAACAGATAAACCACAAAACAATTAATAAAAGGAAGAAAAGAGTAAGCAAATGACGAGAACACTACGTGTGAGAAATTGCTATTTTAACCACACATAGGTAAAAAGGATGATGAAAGAAACAACACATTAATTATTACGATATTTACAATAACCATTTAGGAGTGAGTAATGTCTTATTACCTAGTTATATTACAAAGTACACCCACTATCTTGTAAAACACAGAGTTAGTTAATAAAATTAATCTATTTTCTTGTGAAACCAAATCCATTGTTTTGTGCTGATGTTTATTTATAATTCTGAATGCAGCAAAGATTATCTTTTATAATATTTGTAGTACTGTGAAGTGTAAGTGGCTACTATAAACCACGATCTCTCTTTCAAAGTACCTACATTCACATGCACAAAGAAGCTGTTTCTCCGCGGATGTAATTTCAATGCAATAGATGCTTCAGAAACATGCAATTTCCTCTCATATCCTTATATTCTCCACAGACGCTCACTCATGTCATATCGTGCCATTAAGAAATATAATTCACAATATACCAGATTGTAGAGTCGGTGGCGCGGAAAGAGGAGCGATTGTAGAACGAATTATTATAATAGATTGTATTCGCACATACTTTACATATAAAATATCAATATCATAATAAAGATTTGTAGGTGTCTTATTACTTGTAATAATTGTATAAAAATCTAGTGTAGATACTGTCGTCAAGGTAAGCATTACCTAGTGATGATTTATTTGAATGCGGTCGCGATACTATATCAAGGTTGTTGATGTACAATGAATCTTGCATCTAATAGACTAAGTAGGAACATAATGTAAAAAGGTATTTTTAACTCGCGTTCTTTACACATATTGAACGGGACTCTTCGCGACGTACCTTTAGATCTGTAATTTCATGCCTGAAACACAGGGTAACATATTATCCTAGCTTAGGCAAAAAATATGTTTTATGTTTACCTTTTACGTGTTTTATACATCTAAAATTGAAATGTATTTCACAAGATTTAATAAACTTTTTATTTATTTATTTACCTTTGCGTTTTATTTTCCCGACGTTTTGATAGGGTTACACCATGGTCACGAAAAGACTCAATCGAGAAGAAGTCGAAAAGGTATGTTGCAGGTAGTCCCGTTTAATATAATGATATATTTTTTATTGATTATACAATGAAGTTCCACCAAGGAAACACTACTCAAAGTATTAACTACTCATAACGCCTTGTTAGCTACACCAATCCATAATAACTTCCAAATCTCGCACGCCAGGAATAACATAACTTTAATTAACCTACATTCAAATCTAACCTCAAATTTGCATCGCACCTCCATTACAGACGCTTTCCACGGAGGGTGCCAGGGTGCTACAGGTTGCGTCGGGCTCGGGAAATTAGAGGCATATAATGCAAGGTACGCTTTCCCGCGGCCCCGCCCCGCGCAGTCCGCTCCCGACCCGCGGCCGCGACGCACGTTCCCGCGCGAATTTCCCGCCAACGCTGCGCCTCCATTTTCCACAAAACTATGAATTAAAAATCCAGTGTGACCAGCGCGTTCGCGAAAAAATACAGTGCGACCAAACGTGTGAACCGTGTTGTGTAGTTCCCGACAGTTTTTTCAGTGAATCAAAAGTCTGTGTTTCGACTATTGTTGTGGGCGCTTCTTTTCTCATCTGCCGGTTGTCATAGGTAAGTTTTTGGGCGATAAGTATATAATATGAAAAAGAGAAAGAAATGTTTTGACCTTTTTGTTAAATAGATAGTATTAAAATATTGCAACAAGAAAATTTGTCCCACGATTTTGATTTAAGTTTTTTTGGTACTAAGTTTCTGAATGTAAGGTGTAATTTAATATTAAATACAATCAACTAAAATAGTAGTTACCTAGTTTAGTAGGCAATCATTAGACTATACCATTACTAATTCGGTTACCATTAAGAATTCAACTACTTTTCTGGGGGCAGGAATAGAATTGATCGAAATTCGTAACATCAATATTTTTTTTACTAACCAAACCAAACCGCAAAGTTCCAAGATTCCATTAGTCTTAGTCAGTATCGGCGTATGGTCAGCACATTCACGTAATATATTTCTCTATATGAGTACTAGGAAGGTGTATCACAAGTAGGTTAGCAGTGTATGGAGTATGGAGTACGGACAGCAAATTATTAATACACGTTGAGAGAATATTGAGCATTTGAGCTATAAAATATTTGATGTTTCGCTCATGGTTTGTACACAATATGACAGTATAAACGCTTTAGAATTATAAAGTTCAAAAACAGAAAAAAAATAACGATTTGACTTTACTATATTATTCGGTATCTAGATATAAATTACTGGGAAAATTAAGACTTTCAATACTCCAATTCAACGCTGGGAAGCAGCGCGGACAAAAAAGTTATGAAAAGCTTAAGTATCTATGTAACTAATTGAACGCATCACCCATAATCTCGCTAGTCCTATCTGCCGGATCCACTCGGTTATCGACTTACCGCCGTAATCCCTGCAGAGCTCCGTGTGCTATCGGTACCTTATCGTAACACAAACAAACGTAAACAATATGATAAATTACTGTGGAGACTACAGGCACGCGCCAGATGCGAATCTTTTACAACAGAGTTTTGTTCGGTCGAACCGTAAAAAACTGCGGTACCGAGTTGTTTGACTCTAATCGCGGGATTAACTAGCTGAGCGTTGCTTCACAAAGATGGTTTGATTACGATACGGCATTTCGGAAGCGGCGCTGGGTTATTGGCAGCGAGAACGTTCGCAGAGTGAGAGAATTGGATGGATCCTATTGCCGCCATACCAATGATACTTTTCTGAATTATGTACATTAGTTGAATCTTGACCGATGCTCTTACGGTGAGGGAACACATCGTGGAGACCTGCACATTCAGGCGACTGAATGTTCCCCTAGTAGCAGGGTCACGGAGAACAGATGGCAGTCGCTTCACTGTAATTACCTGATCTGCCAAATCCAGGTTCATGGTAAAGGAGGGATATAAACGCGAATATTATTATTTCGAAAACGGCGAAACGGCAGCTTGCAGCGCTCGTAGTGTCCGGAAATTAGATGGGTGACAGTTTCGTAATTTGAGGCTAGTCGAACTTTAGCACCACAACGAACTTGCCAATTGTAAGATATGCCTCCTAATACCTACCGTAGGTCAAGCGAGGTTGACCTAGGCCTTCCGCTGTGGCGCCTGAGACTGGTTGAACAATCTCGGGAGCCAATTAGCACCCCGTAACTGTATACATACATACATACATTTGGCATTGGCCGTTGTATCAAGCTCGACTTACTAAGGCGACTCACGTCTTGCATGTCCGTTATGGGCAGATGCGTTGCCTGTTATTTAGGGTGTTTAGCTTAATGGCAAACAGAACTAATAGCAAGCAATAAATATTTCGCAATATATATTCAACCGAAATCAATCGAAATCTGACTTACTTATTCAGATTACAGTAAAAACAAAAAAGTCGTGCTGATACTGGTGATTTGGCCATTGGACATTCCCAACTTTGGACCAATACCCCCTGGAGAGATATCAACTGATAGAGGGTGCTGATATAATAATCTATATGTCGCAGCCGGATAGTTAAATTAGCCAGTTAATGAAACGGCTAGCTTCTTATGCTATTATTTAATTGAAAATTTGCCAAATTTCAAGAATTTTTAAAGTAATGTTTAAAGAAAGAAATTGACCCGAGTTTACGGACCTCCTCCAAATATTGTCACAATGCTAACTTAATCACAATAATCTCAAACAATAATAATAGTTTGCATTAGGTTTTAATTCGGTTGGGTTAGGTTAATGTTGTGACAATGCATGGATGAGCTCCGTAAACTCGGGATAATATCGTTCGTTAGACGTAACTTTCAAAGTTCATGAATTTGGCCAATTTTCAATTAAATAACTGCTTAAATAGCTAGCCGTTTAATTAACCGGCTAATTTAACCATTTGGCTGCGACATATATACAAAGTCGCTTCCCGCCGTTTATGTCTATGTATGATTTTATATTTTAAACTACGCAACGGATTTTAACGCGGTTTTCAGCAATAGATAGAGTGATTCAAGAGGAATATAAGAGTTTCTAAGTAAGAAAAAAAGTGTAGGTAAGGGGTAAAGTAGGTGTACGCGAACGAAGTAGCGTCGGGTCCTCTAGTTGAATATATGTATTTCGAAATATTAATTGTGTTTATGTGGCACGTTGACTCTATTTTAGTATTCTGTATTATAAAAAGGTCATGTATGCTAACCGTGAAGATTTTAGTAAATCATCACAGTATAAATAGGTACAATTAAGCAATATTCTACAATGTCATCACAATCATCATCATCGTTATCTTGACGATCTCACGCGGCGCGCTCGGTCCTCGGCGGTCGACGATAACGATGGTAGGTAGGATTAGGTAAATGGATAAACGCGTATCGTTGGCGTAGTCAGACATAAGAACATAGGAGTATCTTCTACTTCCACAAATCTTTTCATCATAATCAACAATTCGACGTTTACCTTTTTGCGCAAAAACTGCTAAATGAATATTCGCGAAATTTCGGAGAATCTGGTTTTAGATGTGGGCTACGGACGCATTGGCCATACCCCTGGTTGTACCAATGTCTTAGGCAGCGTTGATAATTTTATATCACGTGTCTTGCTTGGCTGTTTGTCAAGATTTTCATGACATATAATTCCAAGCCAAGAATGACTACAACAAATCCTGGCAGACCAAAGGCAAGATGGGGCGACGACATCATCAAGGTGTTCGGGAAGATGTAGATGAGTTCGGGACGAAAGAAGGCATATGTCCAAAGTTGGATGAAGAAATAGATAAGAAGAGATATATAATATTATATCTATGGAAATTTGAATCGAAATGAAACTGTTATGGAAAGAGGTTCGGTAAAAAGGTTTTTACACCAGGAAATTAATTCATGAATACCCAACCGCCGGGAAAACGAGCGAGTTACCCGTCGCAATGACCTAACCTATACCCACTAAAACCTGATGGTGTCCTTCTGGCCGCATATAAACGAAGCCACGGTACGTGTGAACCCAATGTAACCTCAAATAGGGATTCAAATAATACGGCATGACTGGATTTTGATGTGATTATTCCAACCTATTTTGGCGACACCTCATTTTATGCTGCTGCTCGTTTAGTTGGTTAATTATCATAACCTCTTCAGCCATGGCGACCCCTTCGACTCCTACTCAATCAAATCTGCACTGATGCGCACGAAGATTAATTAAAAGACGATTTAATAATTAGTTGCAACGTGTAAATATTAGTAATTAGCAATATTAAGGATTATTTAGAATTTACAGTTCTATGCTATTTTACGAGCTTTTATTTGACTTGCACTGTTCATATATAAGTTGTCCGTCAAAATTTGTAAACCAATTTTCGACCATTTGTTGGTATATTCAGCTGAATTTTGGTTACCTATGTAACTTGGATGACAATGCATGAATATGGTACCATGGAGCTGGTCTGATGATGGAGTATAATAAGATCCCATCGTGCTTGGGTTCTTTGGAATGGTCTTGATGAGTAGGTATACTAATACTGCGCGATAAAAGGTTGTTATGAAACATTATTTTTCATTTAAGAACTCATTTTTAATGTTCCTTACGATAAAAATCTCTCATTCTAAAAAGTTTACAGGTAGGTATTTTAGATAGGTACTTGTATTAGAATTACATGAAACCCGTAGCATCCTATATACGATTTATGTGCTCTTTCTTTCAACGTATGAACAAGTTGTATATTTGTCATTGTGAATTCTTCAAATAGACAATGCAATAGGTAATTAATAACAATGACGCCATAAGCCATGCTACGTACAAAAGCCATAATACAAATTATGTGTTTCTAATTTGAGTGAATTATGTGCTACTAATTTACAATACCATAGTTTACCGAACATTTTCAATCATTTTAAATCGATCATAATCTATAGATCACTGAGATGAAATATATATTTATTTATTTACATGTTTGTGCTATACAGACTAATCCACTACCTTATTATAATAAAATATAATGTACTATAGCCTCCTCTTACTACTAATTCTTACGCCTCGAATTAAGTACCTCCTAAAATGTTTGAAGCAAACGAGCCAATTATAGGTAGTATCTATTCGTATCATCTACTATCGAATAGCAACAGACCAATAACCCAATTTCAGTACATGTTTACTTTTTCAGAACACTCATAGCAATTAACTGACTGGCAGTTTAATTCCAATTCCGAACTGAATTCGACGAAATCAAATATTAATAAACTGGCCAGTATTTTGTTTATTCATTCAGTGGGCGGTGTGCGTTGTTGCTTGTTGCTTTTTGGGACACTGGAGCGTGTTTTATTTATTTTATTGCAACGCCTTTGATGTGCCGTGTTGTCTTTTACGCTCCACCTGACAAAGGGTCGGGGAGCTTACACAAACGTAGACATATTGTGTGTACGAGTAAGTGATTGGAGACGCTTTTCGGGCGAAGTTTCGGTTACCTATACGTTATGAAATGGATTCTATTAACAAATATTTCATTTACTTTTTAGAGGCCATTGTTTCAGTAGTTACAGCTTTAAAATCTAGTCTAGTCCTAACAGTTTAACTAGTGGAAGATGTAGTCATTTTCTAAAGGAGTTGCAGCTAAACTGGTGCTATCAAAATATCAAAGCAGTCGAAATCCCAATGTTCCCTAAATTATTATTCGTATACTATTTCAGAAATACAAATACAAATACAAATACTTTATTAGTAACAGTGTTACAAGTCAATTGATACTGAATTATACAAGTACGTATTACACTTATATAAAAAATTTCAACATGTCATCTATTACATAAGTACATTACAGGTAACACAGTTGTTACTAATTACAATAATATATCTAATAGACACCACAAGTGGCCGGTGAGCTGGCTCGTTCCTCGGTCCGAGTATAAGCAATGCAACGAGGTAACGCAGCCAGCTTTCTGGGCACGAATTCGGGGGGCAGCGGTGTGAACGACTTTTGAAATTTTTTATGCTTACCTAAAGCGTTTTTTTATGGTATTTTTTCCTCGTCTTCCTTCATTGTAAATTCCCTTTCTTTTTGTCCGTTTTATAAATAAATAGCTGGCATTAGTTATTATTTGGAATTCGTATATTATGTGGACTGGTACTGCGCAGTTCTTCATTCTCCGTTCTTACATTTAAAATCCAAACAAATTCGATTAATCCTCATCTCAACAACGCGTCTCAGAATAATGAAAATGGGGCGTACATTTTATAAATAGCAGCAGCAGCAATGGCGCAGCGTGGGTAGGCCTCCCACTAGGTACACCGTCGATCTGGTACAGATCGCAGGTACTAGCTGGATGCGGAAGGCACAAGACCGGCCTTTGTGGACGTCTCTGGGGGAGGCCTGTGCTAGCAGTGGGCGTCTTACGGCTGATATGGCGATGACGATGATGCTTTTTAAATTCTGTTCATAATTAATTTCCCAAACAATTTTTAAATCAACTTTTATATTGTACTCTCATCGAAAGAATGGCTTTTCGATGCTGAAAAATTTGTTAAAAATTTTTTGTAGCTCGGGATATTTTCAGCCAGGAATTACCCTTTTATAACAAATTAAACTTAAGTAAAACTACTACCTACTGACGTCTGCATCCCATTACGATGTACATGCACCTACTTACCTGTTAGTATGGTATTAAGTAACATAATTCTATTCCCGGCGGGGCCGTTCCAGCGAGAACACGGCTTTACTCTCCACATACGAGGTGTATTACTGTTTTGTTTACTTATACCGTTTCGTGTGGCCGGGACTTAAGAATAATTCATACGTACTTTATACTGTAGCTGTCACTTAGCTGGCAAATATGGTCGAAAAACATGGAATTAATGAGCGGCACGGAGGTGAGTGGCCAAAATTAGAGTAAGTGGAAATACATCTATAGCTTGCCTATTTTTACTTTAAAAAAAGATTAAAAAGTCATGTTGACGTGAATATCCCGGTTGTGCTCTCGTGCACGAGGGCCCGGGGTCTGCCTTGACCATGATCTAGGATTTGGCAGATCAGGTAATTACGGTGGAGCGACGGCCATCTTACCTCCATGACCCTGCTACCAGGGGAACCTGACCAGGTTGGATCATGATTACACATTCAGGCGCCTGAATGTGCAGGTTTCATCACGATGTTTTCCGTCACCGTAAGAGCATCGGTGTACATGGCGGCAGAGGGATTCTAACCCAGTACCACTAGCTTACGGGTCGGATACACTAACCGTTCGGCCACCGACGCTCACAACCACACTCACAACTGTATTTTTACCTAAAAAAAAAATTTTACGTAGGCATGCACGGGCAAAATTCTATCCAGTAAAATTGTATCTTCACACTAGGTTTTGGAATGTGGGGAGGGCTTTCCTGGTGAAATGATGTCCTTCACGGGGTGAAAAGGTTTTTACTGTGTCGGCAACACTCGAGTACCCTGGGTATTATTATCTATAATTTAAGATGCACTAGCTGCGTGAATCTAAAAGTCCATTGTACGGTGCAAACACCTTGCATTCGGCGCGCTGTTGAGTCAGCGCTATATTTTATACTATTTATAACCTAGACTACGTATTGTTAGAGTTGGTTGTCCACTGCACACCAAAAAGTGTACATCTCTTACCAATAACCATGAAATCAATCAGTGTTCAAGTATAGGTGTGTTATTGCTACCATCCTCAAGCAACCAAGTCTACACTCAGCTTACTTCGAGCACTGCACCATCATCTAAAGACTGTACGGCCACCTTAAACCGTACATCTTTATGGCCCTTCGACGATTATGAACCACCAACCTACAAGAAACCAGTCTTCAACTCGAAGATAACATCAAACAAATAATATCACCAATCCATTTGACGGCGACCAATATCCGTTCGGCGACCAATACCCGTTAATCTCATCGTAAAAATTATCTTCTGTAGTGACTTATTAATCAAGCATCAAGATGGAAGCCCTGCTGGGAAACCAGAATCAAATCATGCAAGCCATGGATACCCCTTTCATCAACTTCAAAAGGGATGTAAAATATCGTAAAACACCAATTTACATCAAGAAGCGGATTTGCCTTTTGGATCAGCATTGGATGGACTTTATGTTAAACCATAATAAACTCTGCCAATTCGAAGATAAAGACTACGCTTACTTCAAAGAAGATAATTATCAAAATACCAACAATTTTCACACCGAAATTCGCACTTATATCAGCAAGTATCTCAACGAATCGGCGATAAGAGAGCAACCATCACCGCGGGCAATTTCTCCTAACCCTGGGACCTCTGCGCAAGATCAAAATCAACCAAGAACACTTCAAACACCATCGTATCAACCTCCGAATCTCATCGTACCAGAGAAATCGGGCAGTCAGCCGAAATTAGAACCAGCAGCTACCACAACACTACCAAGTACAACCACCAAACTTGACGAGTTGTTACGTAAGCAACGAAGCAATTTCAAAGCATTTTCAAGAACCATGTCTACCATCAATTTATCTATATTATCTGAAAAGTGGCAATTTGAAGATACTCTACAAAATCCACAAGCACATAGGTCTAACATCGACTCTATGCACTGGGAAATTGACAGCCAGACTCTAGAAGAAAATTTAGAATACGATCAATCGTTTACCATGTACGAAGAACAATATCTCAATATTAAATAGCAAGATGAGTCCACTCACCGTCAAAAGTCAACCCCACAGTTGGACATACCTATTTTCGGTGGTAACTATGATCAGTGGATACCATTCAAAGATTTATTTGTTGAATCAATTCACAATAACCGATCGATCTCAAGCGCTGAGACATTCGGTTTTTTTAGAGATCAAAAAAGACACCCCTAACTCGTGTTCTCGCAATTTATTCCACGCGATCACTCCTTACGCCATAGTAACTGCTTACCGTCACGCGGCTCGTAAACTCGTGCTAACAAGTCTTGTCTATTGCGCCTTCCGCTCACGAATATGAGGCAATGACGCGCGAACTATATCTGCGAAGATAGTTTTATCAGTATCATCATCACAGCCCATAACAGTCCACTGCAGGACTTAGGGCCTCTCCCACGAAAGAGTAGGTTAATGCCATAATCTCCACGTTTGGCAGGCGGGTTGGAGATCGCAGTGTTATAAATGTAATAATGGAAAACGCTGCTGCCCATTTTCCAGCGGAGACTCTAGATCTTTTGCCTCGAAAACATTGGTCGTCTTGTAAGACACCCGCGAGTGTAAGGGTTTGGTGCTATTCTACTCAGCCGGAAACCACACGTCTATTTATCAGTATGCCTACCTCTCGACAATATCTGCGACGGTAGTTCTATCAGTACCTGTGTGTACCCTTTTACGTAACCTCTAAAACATGTTATTATCTAGTGACCGATTAGCCGCGGCTTAGAGATGCGCGTATCTCACGGGACGGGATCAAGGGTAGGGCTGAGGACGCTGCGAAGGTTAATGGGGGAAGTTTGAGGAGTTTCGTGTTGCCGTTGAGACTTACATGTTACACACCTGTACAATCCTTAGGTATTATTAAAACTAGTGGACACGGCGCGACTATTTTCGCGAGGTGTCCTAACCCTATAGCAACCCTACAACTACCCTACATTTACTCTACACCTTTTTTACTCCAACCTGACCATTTTTTTCTTGCTTATAAACCATTCTCTTGAATCACTACATCTATTATTGAAAACCATCCTGCCCTACACCTCCAACGATCATTCCAGTAATCGCGGCACATTTTGAAATTAACCTCGCGGCTCTACGTCGAAATTACCTAAATCTTCACGGTTTGCGCGTTTAAATCTCCTACCTACACAACCCTTATTCAATGGGGTAGAAGTGGACCTTGGACCAAAAGCCGGGGATTAGGAGATCCTAACCAAATACTGACGACGCTACGAAAGAACTTTGGATTTCTTTTGACAATATTTTTCGCAATATTCATCAGTTTCACGCACGAAGTGGATCCTTATTTGCCTAATAATACCACAGAAAACGAATACTAACATAAGATACCTATACTTATCGATAAAATTCGATAGAACGGTTCTTGCTCCTACGATTCTAATGTGGAATGAGCTCCCAGTCTCTCAGCCACAGTGTTTCCTTTGGACTATAACAAGGGATCGTTCAAGAGCTATATCAGAGATCCTTAGAGGCGGGCAAAGCATTGGTAGAGCCTTTGGTGTTGCAATGTCCATAGGCGGCCTTGACCACTTTAAATCAGGTGATCCCTTGCCTATATATTTTTAAATTTTTGCAATTAGGTATTTTGAAAATATTATCAGAGAACAATTTGAGGGACGAATAAGAAAAGTTGGCGCATCAAGATATGACTCATGTTACACTGGTCCGAGCCGAGTCTCAGCCGTAGTTGTCATTGCTCGGCCGCCACTTGGTTGCCTTTCGGTATCTATAGCAAGAGCGTGTCAAAATATATGGGAGCCGAGATTCGGCTCGGACTCGGCACGGAGTAGCAAGAGTCACCCTTTAATCCATCCATTTTGCTCGACTGGGATTTTATTATTATTATACGCATGTGTCAGCTTTAATATATGTCCTACTTATAACTACTGTAACTTTTATTAGTACAAACCTTTGTTTTAGTCATTAAGCTATATAATAATAACAGAGTGTGAGTATGTATCCAAAACCCCAGTGAAAAATATGGAAAACGCTAAATTAAGTAAACAAGAGCATATTAATAAATATATATCAATGTCATGTAAAATATAGTTCTTGGAGGTAGTGTTATTTGTTAGTACATAGGTTATAAAGTATTTAAGAGAGACTGGGTGAAGTGGAGGAGTAACACTTGGTAACCAGACCCTGGCAGAAGCAGGGACTGGTCGTTCAGATGATGATGAAGTATCCAAGGCTGATATTTGTGTAGGAGTTTATTAGAAAATATATTTTCTAGGATAACGTATGATTCTAGTGGACATTATTTAATTAAACAAAAGCATGTTTTTAAATATATTAGGTATATTGTAATAAGCAATGTAATCCATTATAAAATAAGGTATTTACTTAAACAACATTAGCTGAATTAAACGAGATTTTATAAAACAAACAAAGTACCATAGGTAAACCACATTTATACAAAATTCTAACCAAATGTTATGACACAATTATCGATCACATAATTAAATATTTATCTGGGTCAAGTGGTATTATGTACGATTCAATAAATAAATGAAACCAATACAATATATAAAGCAACAATAATACAATGCAAGTTTGTACTTAACTCTGTGCCGGCTCTGGAGCCAAAAGGGTCCTGGAAGGGTCCAGTCTTTTGACTGGACCTTCTAGCTGGAAATATCATTTCTATTCTCATTTCCGATTTACTGATAGATTGATTAGATGTTAATTTAATGTATTACAATACTTTTAACATTATTTAACATTAATATAAATTTATTACATAATTAATTAAGGAAGTTTCTCATAAACAGTACTTAACTGATCAATGACAAACAATCGTTCAGAAATCACCACACTTCGTTCTGAAGTTGGTAAAATGTTAACAAAAGTATTTTGAAATATTAATTATTATTAATCACGATATTTAATACTAATTAAAACATACTAAAATACCTTATATCTAACACATGCATTCTCTTCGAAGGTGAAAATTCTCAACAGGTTACAGATCGCGTTGAAAATCATCATCATCATCATCCGAGCGGTCAGTTCCGGCTTCTGCCAGGGTCCACTTTCCGACCCATTCTCCTCCATTTCGCCCGGTCTTGGACATCATCGCGTCGTAAGCCATTGGCTGTCGCATCCAAGTCGGCGATGTCAATCCTTCTCTTTTTGAGTTTTCCGCGTGACCTATTTCCTGATACAGCAAGGCCTCTATTTCCCATGAAGCCCTACTTACTTGGCTTACACAACACTTGACCAAACCATTGCACTGTTGAAAATATTCAACCGAAATGCTGTTGTCCATCTGGTTTACCAAGGTAACAGATGTTGTGCGTCTATGATATTAGTCATCATTTACGACACGCGCGAATGCATTCAAAGGATTATTACGACACTCTATTCTACCTGACACCATACGGCTAAGTTTGTGATGTACTCTGTTAAATATGATAGCTGTCGCTGCCTTTTCGACGATGCGGCCGTTTTATTTACGTTTTAAATATAGGTACAGTTTGCTGCAAAGGGGGCGGCTACTACTTCAATGTTTGTTATGAGCCTTATATTTTGTATCAAATGGAAACATAGTATGTTTTATAAGTTTAAACAGAATAATGATTATGTATATTATTATGTAGCAACGTGTCGTCGATTAAAGATACATTCTTTCTTTTCAGGTACAGTTACATACACATAATGCATATTTTGAGAATTATCTTATAATTATGGACACAACTCTTCTATTCAATAAAGCCGGAATGTTAAGCATTCGTAACTAAATACCATGTATGACCCAATGGCTGTTCAGGAAACAAAGGAAGTTTGTTAGGCTCATAGTTAATCGTGGTCCATTGTTGTTGTCCTATTCACGGGTAAATAGCCGTACGTAATGGATGCGTGTAGGGTGTTGGTATGTTGTATTGAAGATATTGAAACTGAAACATTTATTTATTCCATGGTAATGACATTCGGGGAGCGTTGGTGGCCTTAAACGAAAAGGTTCTTACCCCAGAACCGCCATGTACCGATGACTTTTTCTGAGTATATACATTAGTTGAACAGTAACCGATGCTTTTACGGCGAAGGAAAAAGTCGCGAGGACAACCACACACAGGCACATTCGGGGTAACGATGGTCAGATTGCTGTCGCTCTCCTGTATCTTATCTGCCAAATTCTATATCATGGGCAAGGACAACCTCGGGCACGAGAGGACAAGATGATTTAATTATTTGTACGCCTCAGCATGCGGGCTAAATATGAAGAAATTATTGACGATTATTGGAAACCTTTATAATATCCATCTCTTACAAATAAATCCTTTAAATTTTGAATCTAGAGAAGGACCATAATCATCCAGTTCCAATTATATTAGTATAGGTAACCGGTTTACCGTCTGATGTGGTTGATATCACCGAATTAGTTTAACAAATTTCATAAACAAGATCTATTGTTACGCGATGCTGAGGAAATCTTGAACAATACAAAGTTGTACACGCTCCCGAATATTCAATTTAGTCAGCTGCGGTATCCGAAATCTGTTAGAATCCACTCGGCTGTTCTAAATAGAGGTCTAATCTTTGTTAAGAGTTCAGCTCATCCGGCCCTCAATGGAATCTGGTTATCTGTACTTCAGAATTAGCATTAAAATGCCTCGAGTTAACATTTACAACTAGGACGGCATGCTATCAGACCTCGTTCTGTGTTGTCGGGAATTGCTTATCCCAACTACACTACACTACAAATAGATAAAGGAATATTGTCCATGTGTATATGTATTATAAATATTAGAAATTAAAGTGCCAAAAGACAATATGCAACTTGAGTAGTAACTAAAAAACAATAGCAACTTGAAAAAACAAATAAGTTGAATATATAAAGTATCCAATCTGGTCAGGTTCCCCTGTTAACGGAGGTCAAATGGCAGTCACTCGACTGGAATTACCTGATCTGTCAAATCCTGGATCATGGTCAAGGCGGAATCCAGGCCCTCCGCGCGAGATCACAATTGAGACATAAACGCCAAGACGGCCACTTATCTAGAGATATGAGCACGTTTCTATAGACTTTGCGATGGAATTCTTCCCTTTATCATTACTTTTACTGCATACAATTACTTAGATAAGTTATAGACTCTGTTGGGGAAACACCTCGTTTCTAACTGTAGATTATTTTTCGATCACCAATCTACCCAAAATAGTAGCGCCTGCTGTGCTCAGAGTACATAATTGATGCGATCCAGTCGGCTGGCTCGCTCATTTATTTATAAACGGACCATTTTGTACCACTCTTTCTAACTTCGCCGCGGGTACAGCGGTGAATGACTACTTATATTTTTAATAAACGCCTCTAAGCTATGTATAGCAGGCGGTGGCCGCTACTTCGATCGTCTAAACTTGGAGCCTTCGCACCAACAACAAAATCAATCACGTTTATCCTTCAAAATATAAAGAGGCCTGTATTCTCGCACAAGCTTTTCTTCACGGTGACTTGAAGTCGTTGTGAGGAAAACAGATACAGCGTGTCTTCTTTGTCTGCCTGAAGAATCGGGACCACTTTTTTTATATCACTAACGTGACAAACAAGCTTACGGTCTGCCTGATGATAAGCAGTCAGCGCAGCCTATAGTCATTTGCAATACCCACGCGCTGCTGACCCCATAAAATCCTTTTCACCCCTTTCTTGAAAAATGTTGTAACTCCAGGGAAAACTGTTCTATTTCAATAAATTGTATGATGAGTGTTTTCAATATAGCGAACACCAATTCACCTGTCAAGTGTGGAGATTAGGTATGGCAAAGCCCTCCACTGATGTAAAAGAGGCTCTACTCGAACAATATTATGTCCATATTTCGAGAGCTAGACTAGTACTCAAAGTTTTCTGGCATTAGATTCTCACTCAGTTTACAAATCATATAAGCTCGCATATAGCACTCGATTTGATAGGCATTTTTGGCAAGTGGTTATTAATTACACTTGATTAACGATTTCATCGGGTTTGTTGATAAGAGTTTTATCGTACTTTTATCTAGTAAAACAAATAAAAGCTGTTGGATCTATAAATAGACCTATTATCAAGCGCTATTGAACGACTCTAATGAAAAGGTTATAATGATGCTCGTAGCGTGGCGTCGCTCGCCAACAGCCTGCCACTAGATTCGATCTGTTTTCAATTTTGAATTTCGACAAGAAGAATTCAATATTTTTTAAATTACATTGGCAACACCGAAAGAGTACTGTTCAAAAATAGGGAAAATCAGCATTATGCATTAAAATATCGAAATTTCATGCCGAAATACAAAATAAAAACAGAATGAATCGAGGTGAGCGATTCAAAAATAGGGCCTGAGGGTCGATTATTCAGAAAGGTAAGATATGAACGTTTGCATTCCAAAAAAATTTTGATTATAAGTAACACAATTACCGTCGAAATCCATTCCGTTAACAAACATAATTTCAATAAAGCTAACGAATCCATCAAATTTTAATCATTCCGTGATTGATCTGGAAATGTTTAATCACGATTTGGTATCACGCCCATCATTCATCTCGTTCGCCTAACAACAACAAAGGGACGAGCCGGAAGGAAATCTGGAAAAGTTCAGCCATTCAGAGCGCATTGGAAACGAGTGGGTATTTTCATTCTGATGCACGCAGCTGTGTAAAAAAACAGGCTTTTGTAAATAGGAATAATAGGCACATCAGAATATATTTATGAGTTTTTTTAGCCTGGATTCCGCTCGTGTAGTCTTCTTCGAGTAACAACTCGTGTAGCAACCTTTTTCTCCATCTTACTGCATTAAAAACCAGACACGTGTGTGTGTGATTCAAAACAGCATTTTATAAATCTACTACCTAGGATAGGTAGGGATGGGATTGATGATGAGATTATCATTTTATATGTGTACGCCCCACACATGGGTATTGAGCAAACCGCAGTAAAACCAATATAGTAATATTTTGATCATGGACTTTTTGAGGCGAAAAAAGGCGTGATATGTACGAATAAATGTTTTTTGTTGGAACAAATACAAAAAAACTTGCCTTGCTGTTAGTGGATGGTTTTTTACATTCGCTATGTAGACTGAAAAGTTTCGTAACAGTATATTAGAGTTCGCTGATGCGATAGTGATTCGCTGTACACCAACGGCCTGGTCGATACAATACAGCGCCGTAGGCGCTGGAAATTTACATTTCAAAAAGGTTTTTGATGTTGCCCAGGTGCAAAGAGGCAAACGAGTGTTTAACGGCGAAACAGGTGCCTTTCTACAACGTCTTTAGCTAATGGCGTTGCAAAGCGCTTTATAAGGAAATAACAACGGTGACAAGATGAACTTGATAAATTTTGTTATATAAAATGGAATATCATGGGGCGCTGGAAGGAAGAGCGTCGGTGGGGCGGTTGAGTATCCGACTCGTTAGCGAGAGGCACTAGGTTCAAACCCCCTGCGGCCATGTACCAATGACTCTTTTCTGAATTATGTAGTTTAGTTGAATTCTAACCGATGCTATTTCGGTGAGGGAAAACATCAAAAGTTCAAAGTTCAAAGTCATTTATTTGTAACATAGGTGTGTATACATAACTTAGTTGTTAGAAAGTTGAATGTCTCTCTATGTCTAGCCCTATTTTGGGCATACAAATATTAAATTAGTAGGTATATAAGCATATTTCACACATTTCACAAAATTAATAATTAATAGCACTTATAATATTAATTTATCACTTTTTTCTACAAAGTCTGTGTAATTGGGACCATATTTTTATAATTAAAAAATTCTTTATTATCATAAAAACAATATTGTAGAAGCCATTCAGTTAACTTTACTTTAAACTGCCTCTCCTCTAATATTTTAATTTCATTCGGTAAATTATTATACAAGATTATGCACATATTGTATACATTGTTTTTATATATATAAGATTTGCATGGAGGTTTATGCAACAGATTTTCGTATTGTGCCCTTTGAGTCCTGGTACTTACTTCTGAGACTGTCTTAAAATACTCTGGATAACTCTTTGTAAACATACAGATATTTCGGATATACATGCATGGCAATGGCAAAATCCTTAACTTAAAGAACAATGGTCTGCAGCTGTCTCTGAACCATGTGTTTGTAATAGAATACATTTCTTTTGTAACCTAAATGCTCTGATGCTCTGATGCTCATCGTGATGAAACCTGCAAATTCTGGCAACTGAATTTGTAAGCTAGATCCAATCTGGTCAGGTTCACCTGGTAGCAGGGTCACGGAGGTCAGATGGTAGTCGCTCCACTCCTAATTACCTGATCGCCAAAGCCTGGATTATGGTCAAGGCAGACCCCGGATCATGCTCGAGAGCACAACCGGGACATTAACGCCGAGATGATGATTATGGGGTACTGGAAGCCGTGGTGGTCAATGCACAACTTATGCGTATGGTGTGACCTATATAATTTTAATCTGTAACTTTTAAAGTTAATCGAAATCAGCTCAGTATATTTCAAATTATTTTTCACACAAACTCTTATTTCTTGATAAGGAAAAACGGAGCCTATTTGTTCCCTACTCCTTAATTAAATTGTAGCATGTTCGATTTATTACTTTAACAAGTGTTGGCTTGTCTCTGTATTTTAAAAGTGTAAGTAAGTACTCAGTGTAATAGGCGTCGATGGCTATTTGTCTCACAATTACGCCCTAATAGCTAAAAGATAAGCTGCGAGTATTTGTTCGATTGAATTTTTCCATACAAATTTTTTACACACCTTAATGCAGGTACCTACATAAAGGAGGCTCTACATGTTGGCATGTCCGTTACGGGCAGTGTTGCCAGTGGCCGATATTCAAAAGTAACACAAGGCAGCTCAAAAAGTAACATTTTCACAAGAAAAGTCATTTAATATTTTTATAATTACTTTCGAAAAGTATGCAAACGCATATTTATTACTTACACTGGAAATGTAATCGATATAAAAATTTGACACATTGCGGAAAAATGAGCATTATTTTACTGGCAATAATAAACAATATAGAGGAACTATAACTTGACGCTATTGAGTAGTCTATAACCTTAAGTAGTCTTAACTATAAGTCGTTTTAAGGGTATGTTCCGGGGTTTCTACCGCGTACCTTTGTTGTCTTCGGCCGCTTTATCGCTAACCAACACTGTTCGGCGCTCGCAGCTCTCCAGTCGTCCCGTGACCAAGATCCATGCAAGTGTGTCAACATATCGGGCTACTTGTCAACAAAGGCACGCAAACCCGAAACATACCCTTAAAATGTGCGATAATAACCGCGATAGTTTAAAACATTATCTTAATAAGCCGTTTTCGTTATTGTCCACCATTTAAAATTGGTCGGTTCATACTGTCTAACTTAGGTGCCAATGTCTGCTACTGTTGACATATTTGACAAGAGTCATAATTCCATGAAGGAGGGCGCTAGGTCTTTTTCCGAAATGTCAATATTCTAATTTCACAATCGGGACATGTTCGTTTCTTTTTCCGTCACGTACCTTCTTATCCATGTCTCATTGTTGCAATATTCAAAAAGAGGTCAAGCTTTACATAAGTAAATAAAAAGAGAACAAGAGCTTCAAGAAGAATTATCTATGCAATTAGTATCCACGTCTTTGTTATATGCGGTAAGGTAATCGTACTACTATTTTACTAATATTATAAATGCAAAGTTTGTAAGGATGTTTTGTTATTCCTTCACGCAAAACATACTGAACGGATTTTGATGAAATTTGGCAGTAATGCAGCTTATAGCCCAGAATAACACGTAAGCTATAAAATCCGATGTGGTTCCCGTGGGAACGGGTCCTGAACATTACGCGGACAAAGTTGCGGGCATTAGTTTGTTAATTACATGTTTTAATTAATAAGATCAAAACAATTCTGGAGCCGAACTCCAGCAGTCTACTCCATGAAATAATCTAAATCTGTTCTCAAAATCGGATCAAACGGTACTAAGTTCATAATAAAAGAGAAGGTACAAAAGTATTTTCTTTCAAGTAAAACAATAAAACTTGAGTAATTAAACTTTTGTCTGGTAACCTACCAATTTAACTTTTTGTTCGGCAACTGTGTGTGTACTCGTACAGAGGTAGGCTGGCCAACTGTTTCGCTTTTCAGGACATTATATTTTTATTTCAGCTATCGTTTTGGCCGTGTCCTGCTTGATTAGGGCCAGGTATCCCAGAATTTGAGTTTTTTTAAACAACCTGAGACATATAAAATGACGCTTTAAATTCTCAAAAAAATAATGTACTTATTAGTAGATTATCTAGTCAAAATCCACGCAATCCATATTCATTTGCGGGTACGGCATTCGTGCATTGCCCGCCGTCACAATTAAATAACAGAAATTTTTAATTTAAATTTTTAAAAGGCAACAAGCAAATTTTCTTTACCTAATGTCGTGTTAAACCCACGTTGTACCTTATTTTTCTCCTAAGCCCTGTTATTTTATATCAATGTCCCGTACAAGGAATATCACCCTATCACCCCCCACCCCCTGGTGGGTTGGTCACCCTATCTGTACAGAGGGGAAGTGTCGGAGTTTGACGGTTCATTGCTAATGAGAATCTCGGGATATTCGAAGTGAAAACCTAAAATTGATGCAATGGAATCCATTTTGTTTAAATAATTATTCCAATCAGCATAAAATTTTACCACAGTCAAGAGTATCACGAGTCTATTTTTAAAATCATGACTGCTATAGTGATCTCGGTGTCATGTAAGGTATATGGAACTATGTAAGTTTCTAGGCAATCTGTTGGCAGTCTACGAAAAGACCTAGTGTTGAGTATATGTAACCTGCGGTGTACTTATCTCCGACTACACTAAACTTTAGGCGGACTTAAGTTGATTTGAAATATTCCTAAGAACAATCTTCTCCTGCTTAACGAGTCAATGCCAAAAAGAGGAACATTATAATTAAGACGCCAAAAATTTGGCCACGCGCATTACATTTTCAGTACTTTCGTAGATGTTTTTCATTGTGCAGATCTCAGTCTTTGAATTTGTCATTCATGTAGCCCCACTTAGACCAATTTTCCTTGCATCTCCCAACCTCTGCGCGGAGTCTTTTAAGAGATTTCCACACGGGCCACGTCAAGTCATGGCCCAGTGGAATTTATTTGCTGGCGGTACATAATTCGGGTGTGAATGCTCTTTCCACAATTGTATGCTGGCTTTGGGAGCACCATCCAATGTGGCTACACGGGCGAGGAAACTATTCCTGCATTTTAAACGACCACACAATTTGGGGATTATCGGCCACACATGTGAATTGTGTACGCCCAAACAGAGTCGTGGCTAAATTTGGTATTTACTAAGTGATGTTTACTTAGTGAATAGGCTTGTATCATTTAACAGAAATCTACAATTAAATTTACCACTAAGTGTAGCGGAATCCTGAATCCGGGTATGCTACGTGTGTTCTAGAGCTCGTTATCTGCTCTCTGCGAAGTAATTGTTTTCCTTCCTATGTTTCCTTCCTATGAGAAATTAATTTAATGTTCAAGTAGAGCTAGATTGGGTTATGCGCTATAATCCGATATTATTGTCGATGGGAATATCTCTACAAAAATAGAGGCTTATTAAGACATTGTATAATAAGTTATATAATTTTACCAATAGGCAGAATCTACCTACTAAATCTAGTCCAATTTAATCCTACTAAGACACAAGTATGCACGTTTACCGCCAAGAAAAGTAATTCGTTGTAGCTCCATAGTTCCAGGATACATCGCTTGCCATCTCTAAGAGCATACATATCCTAGGTGTCGACATCTCCAGTGACGTCCAGTTTCACAGTAATTTGGAAGAAAATGTCAAGCTCGCGTCTAAAAACCTAGGTGTGTTTAACATATCAAAGCAATTCTTCACGCCAGGGCAACGACTTCTCCCATATATGGGAGCAATACTTCAAATGCACCATATCAGCTTGGTCCTTGCGACTCGATCCAAAAGTGCGTTGTGAGAATTGTCGATGATACCATGCTCACAAGTGGTATTGAGCCGCTGAGCCAGGGATTTCGCCTCCCTTTGTATGTTCTACCGCTTGTACAACGGTGTTTGTTCTGAAGAACTGTTTGACATGATGCCTACAGCTACATTGGAGCCAACCTTGGAGCAAAATTGGTCGCGAACTGTGCGGTTCCAAAGGAATTTTCTCCCACGCACACTAATTATTGCAAACGTCCATAGGCTGCGGTGACTGCTTACCATCAGGCAGGCCGCAAGCTTGATTGCCACCTAAGTGGTATAAAAAAAAATAAGGTACTAGCGACCCGCGGGTGAAAGCCGCTGAGAACGGCTAGTTTGTATGTAATACTATCTTTCGTCCGCGTAAAAATAATTTTGTGGCAGTTTAGCTTTTGCCTGCGATATCAAAACCAAATAAAAACCGTTACGCTGTTTTCGTGTTATGCGCGAACAGAATAACAAAAATTTCAAAAATAAATTTTTTTTCTTCGTTACAGTGACATTTTTTTCTAAAATATATTTAATATACGCACATAGATAGATGCATTGGTATATAATAAACCCACCGGGCCATATTCTCTAAACGATAGTGAAAATCGCATCGAAATCCGTTTGGTGTTTTAAAAGAAGTCAGCGGATATAGGTACAGACAGCAAACATTTAAATTTTATTTTAATTTATAACTTTCCCTCAGGTATCTCACAATCCCGTACTATCGTTTTTTATCAAGTAATAATCACTTAAAGTAGTAATTTTCACATATCTCTTTTGTAGGCCTACTGGAAGAGATTTCTTTTAGAGATAAGTAGTGCCTGTTGTGTCATAACTAATCTGTATTTTCTGTATTTGTTATATTGTGTACAATAAACTGTTAAATAAATAAATAAATCACATAGTATGCAAGTGCGACTCGCATTAACCTATTTTTGTTGCTGGCCTTATTTGTAAGTATCTTATTTCACACAGATTTATTATTTCCTCCCTTTTATTTCCACCTAAAATGCAAATGAGCTTTTATAGGCTCGGCTCAACTCAATACACGTCTATTCTTATTATGTCATAAATCATACTACGGGGCTTACCGCATTGTTATTAAATTGAAATACGGTCGACATCCTTTGTAGCAGAAATCAGATAAAATCAGATAGGTAACTATAGTATGTTATATATAAAAGCCGATGTATTCTGTACATAATTAGTACATAATAATATGCACGCGCAGCTTTTTGTTTTAATAGTAATTAGTGGAGAGCCATTTGAGTCAGTATTTACGCGGTCGCCTAGCCGCGTGGTACTCCTAATCAATCAAGAAATCTTAGTCTTCGGATATCAGCGTTATCATTTATTATCAAGTAAATCAGCATCCAAGAAGTGTGTGGTAGCAAGAGACCCATACATATTCATTATATTGTACCAGCAACAGTTTATAACAAACTATTAAGTAACTAGTAGTCGTCCCCCTTTCAAGGAATTTCTTACCAATTCAATTTCGCAGTAGTCTACTTTGCGTTTTGTTGAGGAAACTTTAAAACAAAGTCGTTTCCTACCCTTTCTTCCAAATAATGAGTTTTGTGGCAGTATTGGCTTATTTCGGGTGGTCTGAGTGTCAAACTTAGTATCTCAATGAGTCGCAACTGTAGATTGCAGCTAAACTTGAGTTAGCAGAGCGATATCAGAACAGCATATAATTAGTGAGTAAACGAACTTACCTTAAGTGTAGTTCTATCAAAATTATACGAGGTACTTCGTCCGAATAATTAGAATAAAGGTATAGGTTATTATTGTTTGAATGAGTAGACGGTCTGCACAACTAATGCAAAGAGCTGTAAATTTCAGCAGATAAGCCCTAAGAAATATTTTCTGATAATACAATGAAGCCACGCACACCTAACATATTTATTTTACGTAAAAGATAATTCTTTCCAAAAATATTCTTATCTTGATCTTCAACGGAATCTTCGTCCTCACTTTGCATGGAAGCCGTTTGAACCCCTCGGGGTCTAATAAATTTCATGCTTTCTTAATGTGAGGGGTAAACTTATTCACGCTAGAATTCCACAAGGATAACCTGCACGTAGCGTAATCGCCGTTGATTTACGCGTTTTCACGTGATCTCCAACGTGATTTAGAGGATTTTTCCGAACGTGATCCGAACGATTTGGCGATTTGAAAGCGTTCTGGACGCAATCTTTGGCAATTGGGAGGAAAACAGCCGTGAAGCAACGGCTCCATCAATTGTTGGGTACACGTGGCGGTTATAGGTATAATATTTTTACTTGACTACGAGGGAGCCAAATAAAAGTTAACAGTCTATGTGGATATGTGTTTTAATATTATTTAATTAAAGTACCGTTTATACGTCGCCGCGTACAAACCTATCCGGTTAAAAAAATATCTTGGCGTTAATGTACCGGTTGTGCTCTCACGCACGAGGGCCCGGGGTCCTCCTTGACCTTGATCCAGGATTTGGCGTATCAGGTAATTCCAGTGGATTTCACGGCCCACCCGGCCCCCCCTCTTCCTACGCCTATGTTCACCAGATTGAATCATTGTTACTTATTCAGTCACCTGAATGTGCCGGTTTCATCATATATTATGTGGATATGTATTTTATTATTATTTAAAGTAAGGGCCCGTTTACATGGCGCCGCTTACAAACTTATCCGGTTATTCATCCGAATTGCCGACCCATTTAACCACTTCCTTCTGACTCTGCGTTTTCCTTTCATTTTAATTTTTTTTATCTAACTTTTCGAGGTCGTGGTAGCGAATGGCGAGTGTGCCTACCTTGTAATTTGAACTACGCTCGAATGGTACCGTGTATTGAGTCTTTTCGAATATCATTACCACGCACCCTAAAGGCTTGAATTTATATATAGGTTCATCACCATCATTAATTGCCCATAACTGCACTATTGGACTATTACTGTTACACTCCAATATCAAATTAATATGAAGAAGCAAAATATGTTTGTTAGGATTGTAGCTGGTAGAATAACGTAGTCTATGCCTACCCCCCGTTCCTTTCCGTTCAGGTACGACATCAGCCAGAAATGCTTCTGCTAGGGTATATGTAGGTCATATCAGCAAGAACCAGGTATGAATGGGAAAAAAGCGTGACGTTAAGAACACGATCTTCTTGCTTCGGAATGCACATGGCTCTCTACTATAGCAACCATCACAAGCTACATCGTCCCTTCTATGGCAACAATAATCAAAGACCAGAGTTGAATATGTCAGATGGTGATGTTGAATGTTTTAATGATGATGAAAATAATCAATAACGACGTGCGGTGCCGTTCCCACATACGGTATCGAGCTCTTTATGATTATACCCGATAAAACCCACGCTTTGAAAGGAAATTAATAGTACCTAATTGTGGCGTAGGCACTAATGATATTAGATTCTTTGGAACTTGTAGCGTTCATACAGGTATAGCTCTCTAAATAGGATGCTGTGTTCCCCTACTATATAGGTATTAGGCAGGCCATCATACCTAAAGCGCTTATTAGGTACACCTGGCTAAATTCAGTCGACTAAATTCAGAAGCAAAAAGAGTGAGAGCAAATCAAAGAGGAATGTATTGCTGATAGAAGAAGGTCAATTTTTCTATCACTTATACTCTTTTACGTGTCGCTCCGTTATTCTAAGGCGTGTAACAAAAATCTTTGCTGTAATCTTCCTGCACCGCATACCTTTTTGGTTTGTTATCTCTCCACCAGGAGTCTACCAAGTCTACCAAGACTGATAGATATTGCTATTTTAGCTTTAAGTCCGCCATTGTACTGTTTGTGCATGAAGTATAAATAAATAAATAAATAAAAATGTTCATTATTTTATGAGCAATACATTCCACTTTGATTTCCTCTCATGCTTTACGTTTTTTAATTTAGACGACTAAATTTAGCCAAATGTAATAGGCGCACAAGCCTTGAAGGTGTCCCAGATTACAAAAGCTGATCACACGTCGCGTTTAAATACCACTAACAAGGACCGCCCTGATTTTCTTCTCTTCTCGACTCTACATCGACGTTCGCCAACCAAAACTATTCATACGTCAAGTCAAACAGTGTAATGTACACAGTTCTCGATAAAATACTCGTGCAATCCCTCTCAATCGCTCTCAAGACCCACGCACCGTCGGGGGCCTCCACGCTCTACTAGAGTTCCTAACTACGGATATAAAACACTACCACTACATTAAACTTGAGTTATTGGCGCGCCACAGTAGTTCCCGTGTTTATTGAGTGCTCGGGTTATACCGCATGAGATCGGAATCTTTTGAAAGGGAAGCTTTTTTAGGTCACAGACACTTGTAGGCAGCGAATGAAACTCAACCGACAAGTCTGGATGGTAATTTTAGCCAAGACATTTAAGACATTTTAGACATGCTCCATCATCGGCCGCATCGTCATTTAGCACCAGGTGACGTGGCAGTCAAATGATTGTCTAGTCCAATTATAAAAAATAAAATAAAAAGCAACAAGATAAAATTATAAGCCAACATCTGTGGTACCAGCATTGAAGTCATTTGTACATTGAGGATACCGACGTGCTATTTAATTTTGTGTCTCAAGACGAAGGTCTTCGACCAATGTGTGTTGCCAGTGATGACTTACGGAACTGAAACCTGGCCTCTTACCGTGGGCCTTATAAGATAGCTCACTGTTACCCAAAAGGCAATGGAAAGAGCAAACCTCGGAGTTTCTTTGTGCGATCGAATCAGGAATGAGGAGATCCGCAAGCGAACAAAGCATAGCTCTAAGGATTGCCAGACTGACGTGGCAGTGGGCAGGGCACATAGCTTGAAGAACAGATGGTCGATGGGGCAGTAAAGTTCTCGAGTGGCGACCAAGTAGACGTACAGAGTAGACCGACGACCTGGTAAGGATCCAGGTACCAGCTGGATGCGGAAAGCACAGGACCGGCCTTTATGGAGATCTCTGGGGGAGGCCTATGCCCAGCAGTGGGCGTCTACTGGCTGATATGATGATGATGATGATTTAATTTTGAATTTTAAATAATAGTGACTACCCTAGCATTATTGATCAGTCAAATCACGCCAAAAGAGGGTGTGTTTCATAAAAGTTCGAAACCGACCCACGACCCCATTTTAAGGGCCACCGCGCACTAGGCAGCCTGGCTGCGGTAGCCGAAAATTCTGAAGCCAGTCCGGACCATTCTGACGACTTCATACTCCTAAAGTTTTAAAGTCATAAAAATGTTACTTATATCGTTGTGAAGATCAATGCGGCGACAATACAAAAATATATTGCCCTCACCATATTGCGAACGCGCCAACGGCGTGGTGCATTACATCGTAAAGACATAAGAAGATGTTGCTGAAACGTCGCATTCATTTACACGATCGGGGGGGCCCATTATTTAACCGCCCGCATCCACTAGCCTTCGAATGCCTGTCGTTTCTATCTTTAGCAACTTATCACGAATGTGAAAGGAACAGGTAGCGCACGCGAGCGCTCGCAAATCGCATAAAATCATTTTACAGATTTAAAATGTCAATTTTATATCCATTTCAGTTTCTATTCAAACAAATTTCATCTGAATTCATTATTCCTTGTTTTTTCATCTTCATGTAAAAATACCTACTATAGGTACTTTACTTACCTACGCTTTATTGTTATGCAAGATGAGTTGACGACGGAAACGTTAAAAGATACGAGAGTGAGAAAATATTTACACGACAACCCTAGGTGTAACATTTTATCGCAATGAGGCCGTGTACTGTCTGCTTGAACAATAAAATTAATAGTGCTAATATTGACGCTCCGCATTATACCAGATTTATACGCAATAGCAAAGTGTTGGCAGGCAGGCGTCAGGTATCATTTCAGACGTAAACAGTTATTTAACACCTTCAGATAGAGAAAATATACACAACTTCTTTAGCTATAAACTTTACGATCTGTTTAGTAAGTTGTTCGCATTGGCGTTACTTGAGAAATATTATTTAAATTTGTATTTATCTTGAGACGTCTGTGGTTTAGTGGTCAAAGTATCTCACTTGTAAGCGAGAGGGACCGGGTTCGAATTCCACTGCCGCCATGTACCAATTACTCTTTTCTGAGCTATGTGCAATAGTTGAATACTAATCGATGCTCTTCCGGTGAGGGAAAACAACGTGATAAAACCTGAATATGTAACCATAATCCAATCTGGTATGATTCCCCTGGTAGCAGGGTCACAGAGATTAGATGGCAGTTGCTCCACTGTACCTGATCTGTCAAAACCTGGATAATGGCCAATGCGGACCCCGAGAGTACAACCGGGACATTAACACCAAAATGATTATTATATTATTTTTTATTTATCTTGAAAGAAATGATTGACTTTAATTAGAGACTTGTACTACGGATTTATTCTCGTGATCTTAATGCGATCGGCATAGAAAGCCTCTTAAAAGAAAAAAAAAATTCATTGCTGTATTATGTTCTTCAGGATGATCCAATTAATGGCCGGCACCGGAGACACTCGAGTTATCTCGAAAAAATCCCGCTCCACGAGCTCTTTCCTGACCTAAATAGAGTAGAAAGTAATTTATTTTCTTTTAAATTCATTGACATTGATTCATCACAATTTGATAGAGGCTTGGAAGTGGATTGGACCCTAATCTCCAATCTTAAATGTTTTGCGATCGATTAAGCTTTACAAATGTTAAATTGTCGATAAAATATACAAAGTGCGCGCGGATAATTTACGGTAACTTGTGATTAAAATCAACTAATAATTAGTGCTTAATGCACCCGCTTTGTTCACAGTGGTTCAGGGTCTGAACCAATGTCTTATGAGATGTTGTGTGTGTAAATAAGTAGGGTGGGTACGTGGCCTTGAGGACTAATATGTAGGTAATTGTACTGGCTACCATATCCTTCACACAGGAATCTAAATTGCAAACATAGTTGTTTGGTGGGAAAAATGGGTAAATAGTTTTCCATACCAAACCACAGTCCAAGACACAAACTTGCTGTCATTATGTCTCGATGTAAGTCTATAGAATACCAAGTGAGACAATACATCCTAAATGTGCACGTGATACGATTTCTGTGAGCAGCCATCAGAGAACAGTGGTTTCCACGTTGCGTCTCTCAATAAAGCGTGTAACTATATAAAATTACGTGATGACCTAGAAGAGCACATGATGGCACGTCTAGGGAATCTGCTCGCACATAATAAACGTACTTTCGAAGAAATTTCGTAGGTACCTGCGGGCTAATAAACCATTGTTGCGCATGTACCAATATTTGCGATGATAAAACCCTGTTGCTTAACAGTGTAAAGTAGTCGCATGCAATTCCTGTAGGTCAAAATGTGGCTTTACCTACCGGTAGACTTTCCAGTGGGCTGACTCAGAATCGCCATACAGTTAGTTTATATCACTGACACCCGAATACTCTAGCCTCATAATTTTACGCTCATTAGATATCATGCTATCCCTTTTGAATGTCAAAGATTTGAAAGTGACAGCATAATCTTTAAGGAGCCACAAAGTTAAGAATAATTCCAGTATTCGGGCGTGAGGCTATCGAGTGCCACAACATACGTTCTGATATACCTTCTTTATTACCTTTTCTACATTTCACGCTACGTATTTACAGAGACGAGAATACGAACTAGCCTACGTGTATTATTTACCGCCAACATTTGTAACAATTTTAATCCGTCAAGAAGCCGAATTATCTATCTAGGTGATCTCGGTCTACGCAGTTAAATGTTGTTAGGGTCAAAATCAAAATGTTTGTACACATTACAAAAAGAAAAAGCTTTACAAATAGGAACTCTGTTACGTCATCATCTTAGTGTGTATATAAGGTATTATTTACTTGAAAACTAAAATATTATATTATTATGATACCCTTCAGTAGTATAATTCAGCAAAAAAGTAAGTATTCTAATAAGTCTGAATTTAATTTCACTATTTGTAACGTGCGTGTCTTGGGAGCACGGAATGTCTTCTATGGGAACAGTGAGGGCTCTGCTATTAATATTTCGTTTATTTTAATATTTAGACAATCTAAGGTCTTTCATCTAATCTATCTAGAATATTTATTTTTCCAAAAATACACGTTTAATTTTAAAAATAAATTGCACCACCAGGCCTACCACTTGGACGTTACCAGGCTACCTCACTTCGCTCATCGAAATGTACAAAAATTTTGATTTTAACCCATAACCTCAATAAGGACGGGAAACGACACGTGTCCCGGCGGGATGTCACGTCAGAACGCGTGAGACGAGTCAACCCGTGAGGTCAAGAGGTCAAGCTTGTATAGGTTACTTTATTTTTAGTACGGGCTTACCTGTTATGATATATTTGATGATATCGTTTTATTTCGTTGACCTAGTTATGAATGTTGCTGATAGGCCACTCTATCTGGTATTCTAAATTGGGTTTTTGCGGTTGGTTTGAGAGTTTATAGTTGTTTTATTTTTGGTGACGTTTGTGGACAGTCTAAGGCCGGTTGGATTTTGGTTGTGCATTGAATGACCCTCCGAGCTGTATTGAAGCTGCGAACTCAATTTACATAAATTGCGAACCGCATAATATATTCATAGAAATATATAGATACGAAACATGCTAAAAGCATTCTAAATACAGACAGACCTATCGTACGAAACATGCATATCTACAAAGAATCACAAAAGAAACAATAGTACTGTTACGTCAAAATCAATACATACCATAAAAGAGTAAAAAAGTGTGACTGTACATTGAATTTATTTAAACAAAATAATTTAGGGCAATGAAGAAATTGTAATAGAACGAGAATTTATTCAATGTTTATCTGTCTTTGGATTTTCAGTTTGATAGTTTGACATCTAACTTAAAATATAGGCCATGTTTCATATAATTCGGATATAGTAGTAGCTTTCTTACATTAGGGATGTAATTTAAATTGGTCGTCGGGAAAAAGATAAACCGCCCTGAAAACGATTTCCACGCGGACGAAGTCGCAGGCAAAAGCTTGTTTAAAATATAGCCTTTGTCACCCGACCACACATAATTACCGCATTCGTCGAAATCAGTGCGCTGTGGTGGAACATACCACACATACAATTACATACTGCTAGATAGGAAATCGAGGACATGGTGCAAAACTGGCTAATTTGACCTTTGATGATGTAGATGTTACAACCCTAGTGGACACGTAGAGTTCTGTGATGGCGCGTTTTCTCCGTAGTCGAAATAAAGTGCAGTTATTGTTAAAATTAAACATAAAACAAAGTCACTTCCCGCCGTTTGTCCCTATTTATCTATGTATATACTCGTATGTAGGTATACTTAGATATTTTAAACTACGCAACGGATTTTAATGCTGTTTTCAACATTAGATTCAAGAGAAAGGATAGGTATGGGGAAAGTAGATGTAAGCGAACGATGTCGCGTCGGTTCCACTATTAATTCCTAATCCTTTTGTCTTCATCGTCTCCCAGAAACCAGACGATACCGCCACTTAATACCCCACAAAGGTACCCGGATACCGTGCAAACAACTCCAAAGAGAGCGGTCCAGACACGCTCTGGCGCTCAGCTATACAATACACACTGAATATTGATCCCTTAAGCCTTGACGAATGAGTGACACGTTTTCGTGGCTGTGTAATTGAATTACGAATGCGTGTCTGGCGGCGTGCATGCCTGGTTCGCTTCCTTCATCGCTCGCTCGGGTGTGAGTATAGCCCTTTGTGTGGAATATAGCAACCATTGTATTGTGACACGTGTCGGATGCTGTTTAATCTATATCTGAGGGATGTTTATAGTAGGTAACGTTCTTACGTGCGTATTGCGGGATATTTTCTACGTAGCAAACTTGGCTTTGTGAAGGTTTTTAGGAAGCCATCGTGAATATGTTAAATATGTTTAGCGAGTTTACGTATTTGGTTAAATACGTTTAGGGAGTGTCAAAGTCACATTTAGTAAAAGCCGCCCTTTGATGTTCCAACTGTCAAAATTAAATAGCTTTTTCCCCACTCGGACAAAGATTGTAGAAAAACGAGAATGGAACTCAGAGAGCTAGCACGTAAACGGCCATAGAAATAGTTGTGGCCACATTGGACAGCAGCACTCGTCCGTAATATCGTCCTTTTTTATATATAATTGGACTAGTTAGGCATTTGACCGCCATCTCACCTGGTGGTAAGGAACGATGCGGCCGATGATGAAGCATGCCTCTCTAGGAAATAGCCTATTCACTCTAGCCTTGAAAGCGTCTAGATTATAATGGTTAGGGAATACACTCGCAGGCAACGCGTTGCATTTCTTAGCCGTACGGATTATAAAGGTTGAACTAAAGCGACTCGTGCGGATAGCTGGAAGATCCACGACATCAAGATGAAGCGCTCTCGATAAAATCAAGATGAAACGATGATCGCGTTTATATTATTATCGCGTATAAAGGGGCGGCGGAATACACAGGTTTAATTCTGTTAAAGCGTAGTTGCTTGGGAACTACTATTGAGTTCTAGATTCTAAATTATAGATCAGCATCAGAGTTGCATCAAAACCTTTACAATAAGATAAGTTAGAAAGAGTAACAAATATCCAAACATTTACATACGTAAACCACAAATATCCTGAAACGTTGTTGACTGAAAAGTAAAGTACACAAACGAATTTAAAAATAGACTAGTTAAATTCTTTAAATCGAGTAAGTATAGAATGGAGAGAGAAGAACCGGATACAGGCAATTCAACTGCCAGTCTGCTAAATGATAATCGTAAACTATCGCATCTTTAAAGGCCTTGCCACATACAAAGCTCGGCGCGAGCGCGGCGCGTTATTTGCTAGGCAACCATCGCGCCACGCGATGGTTGCCTAGCAACTATCGCGCCGCGCGATGGTTGCCTAGCAAATATCGCACCGCGCTCACGCCGCGCTCGCGCCGAGCTTTGTATGTGGCAAGGCCTTAAGATTAGTAGGAAATATTAATAGTTCCTCGGACAGAGGAACAGTATTGCTATCCAACTAGGCAACGCAACTAGCTTTCTGGAGCCACTCCGGGGAACAACGGTGTGGATGAATTTTTAAATATATTTTGTGTGTTATGTTAGTGTCTATTTTATATTTCATATTGTAAATATTGTGTCTCAAACTAAATAAGTTTACCTTAATAGGTTATAAGTATTTTTTTGTCCGAAATCTTATAGCTACTACAAACATATGGTCAGCATAGAAATTGTCATTAGCCGTTTACAAGTTTTCGCCAATAGCATACCCTAACACAACAATACTAAATTCACGATACACTGTACATAATTACATCACGTGCACACGTGAACCTTGTAATACCTATGTACGATATAGTAGCCAATGTCTTTGATGCTTAATCCACCGGAACCACGACCATTATGCACACATAATCTAGTCATAGCTTCGATCAACCGCGGCGGAGATAGACCAGTATCAGTGCGCCTCGGGCACCTACACTGCCTGTCTAGCTAGCATGTTGCTGTAAGCTGTAAGTTTTACACAAAGGTTTGTGGTAAAATGTGGTCCTTGGCTACGTTTATGACTACGCTTATGGACAAAGGTGTGAATGTATATATGATTGTAATCACCTGTAGGCTAATTGCGTAACTCTGTTGCTAACAATTGAAATGTTACTTTTGCGATTATGTATCATCGATTTCATGAGTTAAGTTGCCAACAAAGTTCCATTGCAAGAAACTGAAACGAATACGTAATCACAAAAGCAGAAATTTCAATAATTGAAATAAGATAATTGTTAGCAACAGAGTTATGTAATTAACCTACTGCTCTAATATATTTTTTATGAAGGAATATGATTATATTGTTTTATGTGGATAAAGGCTCATTTTCTAATTATAATTAATAAGATAAACTAGAAAATGCTGTATCATATCATGTATTAAATGAAAATGCATTTTTTTCATTGTTGGCGCTTGGCTGCAACGTTTTATAATATTCTAATTAATCATGCAATCGATTAATCCACGAAGGGTAGAACAATACCAGACTATTTTTAGTGTTATTATTATTTGATTAAGATAATAAAACTAAACAAAATAATCGATTTTTCAGAACTCCGTTAAATGACTCAGTTGTTCCATCAATAACAAATCTAACTCATATTGAGAGAAAAGTTTTATCTTTTATTTGACTTGAAACTCAACCGATTTTAAGAATTCTTTTACCCATTGAAATACTACATCCTCCAGAAGTAACATAGGCTTCTTATCTCCACGGGATCAGGGATTCTATATTGGGCTCGTGCGAGGCTGGGGCGTAGTAGTATATAAACAGAAATTGAAATGATGAATTTTAATTTCTGTTACGGGTCTGGGTGTAGTATGTATGTTAAGTCAAATACTTTAAAAGGAATTATATATGTAGTTTATCAGTTATCCAACACCCTAACACAAGCTTTGTTTACTTTGGGGCTAGATGGCGCTGTGTGATTGTCCAAGCACATTTATTTATTTATTAAACACAATACAGGTACGCATTTTTTTTCTAATAGCAAAGATAGGTAAAATAAACACAGCTTTAACATGTATTTTTCCACGATCAGCGATTATACTTCAACATTGTTACAACTGCAGTAGTTAGCAAGCCAATAAAAAGTCTATTTCATTCTCAATTAGGCTCAACTCAAGGTTGTTTCTCACCTAAATCTTTTTATAAACTGCTGAGCTACTTTTACGCGTGGACGTACTTAGGTAATTTTGCATTTAAGTTGGTATTACTTTGGAAGAAAATTGGGAAAAGCATGCGATTCTGTGGTAGGACCTTACCAAGCTTGAGGAGACCGCCTGGGTGGATATCACCCCTTTTACTATTTATATTAGGTCATTTTGTAAAGTACTTTGAATGTAGCTTGAGTGAAATTCGGGAATAGCATATTAAAATAATGAATTGTAGCCAACTTCGAGTCTCTTATATAAGGACTCTGTCAAGCTTGAGGAATCCGCCTGGATGAGTACAAACCATTTATCTATTTCTACTACCAAGCAACTACACTTTACGTTTTAGTTACCACAGTTAGTATAGTTGTTACCTCGATATTTCGACGCGTTGCATGCGTCATGGAGTAGACTGGTGCCGCTGTGTGAACTAACCATGGTAACGAACCCGATAATATGTGTAGTAAAAGTGTAGTGAATAACAACGAAAGTCCTAAAACCTAGCAACTATATTAGCATTGTTGTGTTCCGGTTCAAAGAAGATAGGCAGGATAATTACAGAGATGAGGCATCATTTTAGTTCTCACATTGACGCAGCTGGAGCTCTGCATCTTTTGTATTTAAGTTTTATCGACCCCGGTAGCTCCGACCCCGGCATTCAACGGGGTAAATATCACAGATGAAGTTCCATTTACCCCGGGGTTTCCTTTAACAGGACAGAAATGCCAGGGAAACTTCAAACAGGGTATGAAACTTGCTCTTTGCCACCTGCCCCTTTAACTAGGAATGAGTTTACAAATCTTCGTAAGAAGAAGCATAGACCATAAAACCTAAAACTATCACGCAACCCTTGCCTAGCTGACAGCCAAACCGATGGAAAGGGGATGAAAGGGATTAAAGGTATCATACTATTATCTATTTTAATACTGTACCCTAACAGTAAGCTAGTCGTAGGTAGATGATATTGTAGAAAGAATAGCTATAGGTATTTATGTGACTGAACATGGATGTCACCTCTGACAAGGGTTTTGGATACTTTGCCCATTAAGGCCCGAGACCGCGTAAAAGAAATATTCACAATGAGTATGTAAACTCTTTATTGCATAATAAATAGGTAAAGAAATGAGAAAAGTATAATTTTACAAAGCAAAGCCGGGCTTATACCACAATGGGATAATCAAGAACATTTTTTTTATATTATACGGCAGACAAACAGGCAAGTGGGTCACCGCCGCCAATGGACATCATTAACACCAGACCTCTAATATACCAAGACTACAAATTTACAACTTTAACCCTTTCATACTCAACCTTATATCTCCGTTTTCTAAAACACGCAATTTTATACTCATAGGCATTATTTATGATTTACAGCTTCACATCACCACTCACACCTCCTCTGTCAATCACATTAACACATTCGGGGAAAAATCGGCCAAACACGACCGGCCCGAAGTTAATTAGGTGAGATAACAACATGTTAATTAACAAATCGACCCTAGCCCGGCCCCGTCTCACATTCTTTGCTCTATTTCTGTGCAAGGAAAGCAAACAAGCGTTGTCTTGCGGCTAACTGTCGGTTTTGAATTACAAAGCCCGCGCAAAGTAAACAGCGTCTTGGAATAAAAGTCGGGACGCTCTCTTTGGCAGATTTATTGGCTTCCCCGCCAGTTTTTGGTATGATGCTCTTGATGTTCCGCGAACTACTCGCGGAGAGAGGAAAAACAACTCTACTTCATGCAGAGTTGGAGTATATAAATGGAATGTTTGAACTGTCGCGGCCATTATCACATAGGTATTTTTAAAGATCGGGTTCCGGGTTTCCTACCGCGTACCTTTGTTTACTTTTGAAATAGAAGTATATGGCATTGTGGATAGAATTATGTAGAGCATGAGGTTGCTTTTATCTATAAGTGTATCAATAAATATAACAGTCGTTTTTTATGTTATACGGTAGGCAAACAGGCAAGCGGGTCACCTGATGGAAAGAGGTCACCACTGCCTATAGACATTAGCAACACCAAGAGTATCGCTAATGCGTTGCCCACCTCTATAACACGTTGCTCTGGCAGCAAATAGGCAAATGCCACTCCACTGCCAAAGCCACGGTTCCCCAAATCCCCACCCCATGGAGCACTGGAAACCTTACTCACCGGCAGAAACACAATACTATTTAAAAGAGTATTATTTAGCTGCGATATTCTATAAGGTGGAGGTACCTACTTCCCCAGTCGGGCGGCTCCAATTCGAACGAGATACCCCGCTATGCCCTACCTCTCTTAAAGTTGTTTAAATTATATCTCAATACACAATGTTGATAGGTGACACAGAAAGCTTATCTATAGCTTTTAGGTTAGGTGAGAAGTGCTATAAATGTAATGTAAATAAGACTGACTCTCCGTTGCCTGCAGAGTTGTATCACAAGAAACAATATTCTACTAGAGTGACATAAGAATGTCACTCGCATGTCTATGAGAAAGAACTCATTCTCATTCACTGTAAGCTTAAAATATCATATAAAATCAGATACAATTATCAAAAGTGTTTCATTCATTAATCCTCTCGTAGCAGGCTGGCTTAACTTTAATACATCCACTCAGCGCCAGACAAATATGTCACACACGGGCGCCGATGGCAGGACCGCGGTGGGCATACCCAAGGCTCGAACAGTGGGTGAAATGGCGTACGATACGGTGCGGACTACGGGAGTGGCGAGAAGACTGAGCTGACGTGATATAGGTTTTATTCTAGGAACTGGAAGTACAAATAACCGTACCGCTCGAGTCACACGCTCAAGACAGTCCGAGTCGCCCTTTCCTTACTCATTCTCCACCTCATGAGCACACTCTTGTTTTTGGAGAGCCTTGATTCATTTGGTTAGACATTCGGATATATTGGGTGTTTGAGGTTATCAAAATGTATGTATAGTTTTTCTAATACCAAGTCTGATAAAAATACCTACTCCCTATATTACTTCTCATTGATGAAGGCTGAAATCAACCCTCAGGGTCAAGCCAGCTGGTGCGAAACGGTGTGAACATTAAAAGGGCGCTGAGGGTCATGTGTATGATTACTGACGCTCCCATTCATGTGTAGAGGCAATGTGTATGGGTCGCATTGAACAAAATAATTTAAGCTAATGGGTCAGCACGAATTATTTCCACTGCTTCAAGGTTCTGTTCGATGGCGGGCCCAGAGCCGGCCCGCGCGAGACATTAACGCCCATATGTTTTTTTTAAGTATTCATTTAAATGTTTTATATACTTTAACCTTTAGCTTATCAAATCTCATTTAGCTTTTGAAGGACAACCCCTTTCCATCTCAAAAAGTATTGGGATCATCGGTGTCGACATATCGGATAGCGTGCGATTCCAGAGTCACCTGGAAGGCAAGGCCAAAATGGCTTCGAAAATGTTTGGAGTGCTTAACCGGTCCAAGTGATACTTCACCCCAGGGCAGCGCCTGCTGCTGTACAAGGCACAAGTGCGGCCACATATGGAGTATTGTTCCTTTGTTTGGGCCGGCGAAACTGCCGACCTGCTTAATCCTCTGGACTCCGTACAGAGACGCGCCGTACGAATTGTCGATGATCCCATACAAACACGCAAGTTCGAACCACTGGCAAACCGAATGGACTTTGGCTCCCTGTGTGTGTTCTATCGGCTGTACAATGGGGAGTGTTCCGAGGAACTTTTCGATCTGGTGCCAATTCCGCCATCGCACCACCCGCCGTGGGCTTGGTACTCATCCTCACTACGTAGACCCTTTGTTGGTCACGACGCGAAGGTTCGAAAGACCGTTTCTCGCTCGTACGATTCGGATGTGGAATGATCTCCTAGCCACAGTGTTTCCTTTGGACTATGACATGGGATCGTCGTTCAAGAGATATATTAGAGGTCTCTTCAGAGGCGGGCAACGCATTGGTGACTCCCCTAGTGTTGCTGATGGCCATAGGCGGCGGTGACCACTTTCCATCAGGTGGCCCGCTTGCCTGTTTGTCTGCCGTATAACATTAAAAAAAAAACCAACGTCCATTGGCCTCGATTTGGAATGATCAATCTCAAAATAGACATTTACGTTTGGTATTATAAAGGATGAATTTGTGTTCTGAATCTTGCTTTTCGTTAAATCTCTGAAAGGTAAGACGAAGTTTATTTCAGTACGATATTTCCGTTCCACGTTTATTATTTCATGGTCGAGAATAAATCTAAAATCAATCCTCGTAAAACAGAGGAAAGTAAAATATCAGCTCACAATAAACAATCTATTTTGAACCGACTCACCTGTGAATTAGGTCATGTCTGTGTACTGTAGCATTACTCTGGCAGACCTAAGGTTAGATCGGGCTCTAGGATAGTTAGGTTTTTAGGATAGGTTGTCGTTCCTATAGTGTGGCCGGGTCTTTAGTAAGGCTTTATTTGGGTATAGTCCAGCCAGTATTCGGGTAGGTTTAGATAGGACGTAGGTATCGGCTCCTGGGTCTGCTGGCTGGGGTACTCGCACTCATCTGGTGTGAGTGCGCTTCGGTTAGATTTGGTTATACTGGGGATCAGAACGTCTGTAGGCTGTCTTGGTGAGCACACATAGCACGGTCTAGGTAGTAACTCAAATGTATTCCATTTAAAATGGAAGTAAGTTGTTGGAGGTAGCTTCTTAGTCTGAATATATCGCCCAACAAAGTAACCTTCTTATATAATCTAAATCTCTTAGTTTTTGTTCATTCAATACGTTTTTAATAACTTCGTCATTTTTACATTTTTCTTGTCTAACGATTTATATTTACTAACAAATTTTGAGCTACAAAAAGTTGAAAATCTATAAATATTTTGTGGTAACATAATAAGAATAATTATCATCATCTTGGCGTTAATGTGTGATTCTGTGATACTAAATCTATACTGAAAGTATTTTACCAACAATGTTCGATACAGAAAAAAAAGCATGACGTATGGTACCTATGTGAGATACGTTTCATTTGCAGCATTTTCATCCCCTTTTCCGCCTACTGCGGCAAAGCCTTTAGTATTTTTCTTGTTTTTATACGGTGTAAAACAACACACCCTGTTATATCAGCAGATGAACTAAACAAACATCATTTTTGTCCGTCTGTTTGTCCAGCTAATTGAACTGGATTAATAATAAATTAATTTCCCCACGCTACCCATTTGCTTGTGGACGTTGTTTGATTTTCATTCCATCCCGTGTACGAGTGCGTGCGTTGTTGGCGTAGGCGCTGTTTTTAATTAAACTGGACAATAATTATTTTCGCTGGCTCCTGTACAATAGATTTCTGTTAACTATGCTGGCATGTGCGCGTTTAACAATGTAGGTTCTGAGAATTGTGTTCGTAATACACTGTTGATTTTAATGAATGAGCTTTTAAATAATGTTTCCAATGAAATTCACAGGTGCAGACAATGTACCTATTCAATGTTAAATTATAAAGTATTTATTGTTACTAGACCGTCCGGCAGAGCCTTTGTAAGCATAATGGATATTGTGTTCGCAACATGTTATATTCGTAAAATATTGTACTCGCAATTTGTAGCATTCGCAAAATAAAAGTACAATGAAACAGACGTATAATTTTGCGTTTTTATATGCTAAAGTGAGTAAATACGAAGCTAAAACAAGCCGATGTACCGATGGTCAGACCTGGTTCTCTATGCGAGTGTGTGGGTCATGTACAACAAAAGAAATTGTCGTATCTTGCATGCTTGACTTCTCTTTAGCGGAACATGGCGTCCGTATTCAGGTCTGTGCACTTTCCATTGACAGGTGTAGGCGACAAACCTCCGTGTATACCTGAAAATGGTCAGCAGTGTTTTCTATTACTTCAATATTTTATATTAAACTCTGTCATCTGCAATCTGCCCGCCAAACGTCGAGATTATCCTCCATTTATGTGGAGGAGGCTGAAGATGAACAGTGGACTGGTATGGGGGTATACTTAATGTATCCCTACAAACGTATAGTTATACAAAACATACAAGACAGTATTTCTACAGCGATCGATATTGCGAAAGAAAATAAAGAAAAGGTGTTTCACTTCGCGAAATAATGGAATATGTAATTAAACTTGGTGAATAAGTGGCTGATATTTATGAAGCGTCAGCTGTCAGCGGCGCAAACTGTAATAAATATCTTGAAGCCTTACCATTTGCGAACGCACTCGAAGGAATATTAATCTTCATTATAGTCTTTATTTGCTTTAGCTACAGGCCCTAACTTGTTAAAGGATGGGTCTGAACGGCATTTCTTTTAGGATCTAGAAAATGTTATATGTAGTGAAGAATGAAGTCGAGATTGTACGAGTTGTATCTTGACAGAAAAGCAAAAAGACCTAAAATCTACAAACGCTATAGTGGGTACTAGCCCTCCTCCTCTCGACATCTCGGTCATACTGACCACGTCAGACCTAATCCGTCCGTCCGACCGTCAGAAAAGGTGATGCGTACGTGGCTCTTTGGGCGCACTTTTTGATACCCGCAAATCTAGTTGTCCATAAGCACTCTCCCTTAATGGGCTGACGTCACAATACACTCTTTACTACCCGGTCGGTCAGCTCCGATTCTCCTTCCCTCCCTCCTAATCTCTTATTCTGCTCCTATTCCTCCCCCATTCTCCTCACACGGTACCGTACAATAATGCAAATGCAAATGCAAAATACAATGCTACAGGGGAAATGGGGATTACTCCACCGACAAGAGCGAAGCTTGTAAATAAATAATTGAATGAAAGTTTTCGAAGTGGAATGTAGCCAATCCGATGTCGAGTTTATGGTATCCCCCATTTATAGATCCTCCAGTGGGAGTCCATCGGCTTAATTATGGTCGGTAGTGATGACGAAATAGAAAACTATGTCTTACTAATATTTGAAATATGAAAACTTCTATATTTGGATATTAATTTGTTAGTCAATCATGCAATAACTGGGGGCGACATTTTGATCGCAGATAACACTTTATAATCTACAATATGGACTGTTCAAATTTAATTTTACTTGGCCTAAAATAAATGATTATAATTTAGATTAGTACAAAGGTTATTTTATTCCGAGTTATAGGGCGGGAACTACCCGCGGGAACAAAGCTTAATAGAATTTTACGTTGACGAAAGCTAGTAGCTAACTTAGTGTTTATGGAACAACGTGTTAGTAAGTTTGTGTTCATTGTCATCAGCAATATCATAGGTATTATACTCCTATATCATATAATACACCTGATAACGTTAGGTATTAAATACAATTCGTTTTGTCAGTTGAACACTAACCATTACGGTGAGGGAAACCATGGTGATGAAATCTGCACATTCATGTGACTGAATGTGTATACATGATCCAATATGGTCAGGTTCCCCTGGAAAGAAGGTCACGGAGGTCCACTGTAATTACCTGACCTGCCAAACCCAGGATCATGGTCAATGCGGACCTCGGTCACAACCGGGATTATTTTTTTCAAAAGGCAGCGAATTCCTCATTTCTGATTTGAAACCGAATTGACAATGTCTGCTATTCCGTTTACATAAGTTAAGAATGTGATTGAAAAACAAATAAGCACAAAATCTTTAAAATGCAATACGAGTGTGCAGACATGCAGACATCGCTTACACAAGAATTCCCTTAATCAATGTAAAGGGTGGCCCATCATTTCAGAAATGCCATAAAACTTTCAAAGTCTGCACGAGTGAGTTTCCAACAAATTCACGTCGCTATATCAGCCAGCACGGTCCCTTGGTAGCGAAAGATTACACGGACGTGATGAGGCGGCTCGGTAAATTTATAGGCCAAAATGGACGAGGAAAAATAGTCACCCGAAATATATGAATAAATCTGCTACACGGAAACGGGCTCTGGTTTGGCTAAGTGTTTACTTTTGACGTAATATTTCAAGCGTTGTGGGGGGTGGGGTCATCGTCTTGTAATTTAAGGTAGATTCTTATCTAAGATTCCAAGTAGAGTCCTTATAGTCAAGCGTAAGGAGTCCGTCTGGATGGGAATCGCCGTTTTGACTATTCCTGTCGCTAATCGACGATGCAGTCTGCGAAAATGGAAACTACTTTAATTGACCATAACTTTTTACTCACAGCGATTTGAGAGTTGTTGCCGTAGTAAAAGTTGTAGAAAATGAAAAATCCTTTCCAATGATATATCGCTCACCGTTATTGGTCATATGGACTGGGGTCCATACATTCCTGCCGATCCTCCTTTGTATGAAAATCTTAAGGCCCAGCGAAACTTTGAAACGATATATTTTAACGAAAATCTGACAAACCATAAGCATAGATATTGGTTTCTGGATAACGTTCACAAAATTTAATTAGCTTCGATGGCGCAATATTGAAAATATCATCAAACTACGTTTGTATGGAGCTCGGGAAACGGGTCAGGGCGCTCGGGAAACACTCCTCTTAATATTGGATTATATTATAAGATTATATTTTCTATAGCTCGGGTGTACTTCTATTCAGACTTTGTGGAGACAATAGGCAACTCTCGCGAGCGTAGAAAACGAGTATGATCTGTCCAAACTGACTTGTCGTATTTGATGAACAAATATTGCCCAAAATCACGACTTGCCGTATCAATCATGCTACGTACATTGCGTATAGATGTCTTGAATGATGTAAGAGACACATAGAATGTAAATTTCAACGTATATTGCAACACATTATGCATTGAAATACTTAATTTCCTTAACCAAATAAGACAAGTCTGTTTGAACAGATTATATATCTGCACGGGCCGCCCCTAGTTTACACATTGTACATTTTATTGTACAATGTGTAACAAACAAACATATCTGTACCACCATAGGGTACCGATTCTGGTGTGCTATGCAGTTGTTATTATGTTGCAATGTAACTGTGATGTTACTATAACTACGTCGAGGTATTGAGTCAGTCCCAGCATCATCCCAGTTAAATTGCAGTTAAATCATTGTTCGACCTTTGACACGTTTCCGTAACAGTATTGAAGGCAGTTTGACAATTAAGAAAGATGCAACTTAGTAATTTATTTATTTATTGGAGTACCAACAGCCATATAAAACCATAATGCAACTAAAGTACCAGAAAACGAATTGTGGAAAGTTCGAACTCATGAAAGTTGCAACTCAACATCTGTCATTTGAATAATAATCACACGTTTGACATGCGATACAATTGTAATGTTACTGCAACTGAGACGATTTCTGTACCAGAATCGAAGCCCAGAGCAAAAAAATATTCTCAACTAGGCTGCAACTTTGTAAATACAAATTGATAATCTTACTTTTTTGTTTCAGGTATGCAAATGTCGTATAAAACGGGATTACGAGTATCATATCCGTAAGTCGTCTGCAAAACTATAATATCTTGTTCGGTAGTACATTGTAGTTATATTACTCTACCGTCTTTATTGCTGGTACACGGTACGTTACACTTGCAAAACAAGCTTTTAAGACGGTGTGGATGTTCGGATCAAATTAGTATAATACAAAGTTGCTCATAAGGAAGAGCAGAAATGCAACATAAAAATTTTATTATCTGCACTTTTAACACCTATAAAAATCTAGAGAGGTATTACTGTTATAGCAGCCAATCGCGCAGTTTCTGCCAGGTAAAGGTGTGAACACAATAGCATATTATACAGAACTTCTCGTTTGGTGTGCGTCCAGACTGAAAGATTGGCCTCGCGAGGCGAACGTCAGAGAGGCTGCCTCCCCAGGCTCCTCGATTAGCCAGATTCGATGTTTAGTTTACCCCACGATGCAATGTAACATTTGGAGGCCGTCCATTAATTACGTAAGGGTTTTTTTTTAATTTTGATACGTTGACAAAAAACGTATACGCCCGATGTCCCCGTGACCCGTATCCTCACGAAATGCAATTTAATTTGAGGCGCATACGGCTGAAATTTGCATGGCAAAACAAAGCAAGTATAACTTAATTTTGGTATAGTTACTAATTTCAGACCTATGCTGATAAATTTAAGTACAATGTCAATGGTTTACGCCCTCAATAGAGTTAGAGATCACGGGGACAACGAAAATACACCACGTCAATGCGTGGAAATTGTGCTTCAAACGCGTTTAACAACCGAGAGGTTTACAAAACCAGCTTTGACATAATTTAGGTATTTAAAACCTAGTTTATGACGCTCTGTTAAACATCTAAACATAGTCAAGAACTATATTCATCTAAGTGACGTGACATTATCTACATGTTAACCAAATCAATCACTGAGATTGAATAGAATACCTTGGAGTAACATATCAAGATGGATAGATGTTCCGGCGAACGTGTCTTCTCAGCCGTGACGATAAACTGAACTATTACATTCGATTGAACATGAAATCGATCGCGCTGAGCGATGTGCAAGCAATAAACAACCTTAAGAGTACAGCGTAAGTGCGTCGGTCGTTCCAGGAAATCTAGTCGCTCACTCATCAGAGTTCGTACCTCCCGTGTTTATTTTATGTCTTTAACCGTAGAGATCGTAAATTCAGAAGTGGTTCCATAGGGACACGCCGATTCGATTCCGAAGTTTAAATCGGATGCACGATTTAGAGATATTTGAATTGATTCAACGCGACTCCATTCTGAAAAATAATGCCGTTAAATGGTAAAATAGCTTTGGTGAATTATGTTACAGTTCACAATATTTCTGTACTTTAAAATCTATCTGACGTACATAATTTCTAACTGCGTTAGGTTATAAACTAACGATTTATACAGTCTTAGCCGCTGTTTATACAGAAGAGACGTGGCGGCGGCACGCTTGGACATTTGTCGCACCGCGACATCAAATTATACAGAAGAGGCGGAGGCAACGCGGTGAGAGGGCGCGTGGCCGTGGCGGATAATCGACAAAAAACTAAAATAAACCTTATGGCTAAGTCACATAGCGTTTATTTTGTCGTAAGGAGAATTGCGGCCGAACGACGTCGCCGCCACTAAGCGACGCGCGACCACTAAAATACGCGACGCGCGCCGCTTTGCGGCGGAGTGTAATTTTCCTTATTTCAAAAACGATATAACGAAATTTATTTTAGGTTTCTTTGATTATCCGCCTCCGCCGCGCGCCTCCGCCGCGTCTCTTCTATATAAACCTTACGGTGACATTTAAATTGGCATCCGAGCGACTGTAATACGTATTTCTTTTGATTTGTTACTATCTGTTATAATAAAAGGTGTCTCAGCTGTGCTGAATCAACATGATACCGTAAACACTATGATGATGGTCTAGCACCATATCCGCTGTAATAGAAAACCATGTTAATAATAATAATGTTTTCCCCAATTTTGTAAAAAAATCTTAAATATATGTGTTAAGCATCAGCGGTTTGGAAATGGATACACCTAGAGAAAAACTCAAAAAATTTAAGTTGTAGCGCATCTAATCTATGTAACATGTTTGTCGAATTCGGTCCAATACTCCTTACAATTGGCAATCCCTCAATCTTGTGCAATGCCATTCAGAAACAGTGCCTTTTGATATTCCCCCCTATGCAGTGAACCTCTACAAAGGGTACAAAGGGTGAGAGTCATTGTCAGAGTGAACAGAGTGTTTCTAGACAAGCATGCGACTTTGTGTCTTCCAAATCTTCCAAATAAACAACTCATCGAATCGCTCCACTCCATAAATCGATTCAATAGCAACGCCATCGCGACCCTACCGCTCCACAGTGTTCGGTGAAAATGGAAGCCCGTGATCCCATCCGCTGCTGACAAGCGGCGTTAACCTACCCGCTGCGTGTAGAGGATAACGTGATTTCTTTACAAGGTGCCTTTTTACAGGACTGTTATTGTAATGAAAATTGTACCCGTTCCCCTGACATCGCGTTTCGTGGTTTAGTCTCTCGTTTTTTAGATACGTACATCACAGTTTACATTTTGATACAGAGTTAAACAGGAAATATAGTAGATTACCAGCAGATATTTGTGTTTTATAGACTAAAAGTGGAGCCGACGCGACTTCGTTCATATACACCCTATCCTACCCTACACCTTCTTTACCCCTTTTTTCTTGCTTATAAACTTTCCTCTTGAATCACTCTGAAACCGCATTAAAATCCGTTGCGTAGTTTAAAATATCTAAGCGAACAAATATACATATAGGGACAGACGGCGTGTTTTATAGTTATTTGTTATTGAAGCCCGGCTTGTACCAAATTCTTGAACACGTTTTTTTATAGGATGTTTTTTGTTTAGGTGAGTATAGAATTTGGTGCAAGCCCTAACAAGATCGGTAAACCATGTTCTGGGTCAACGAGCTCCACCTTCGGCGATATTATCATAGATATTATCATAAATAAATATACAAAAAAATCAAAGAGAGAATTTTCTATATAAACCTAAGCCATTTAAAGCTGAAACTAAATTACATACCGACATATCAGAACTACACGTGTTATCGAATGCTATTTTCAACGTAAAAATATTTTTCGCTGAGAATTTTGCTCTTGAAAAGCTTCCTTTTGAAAACTAGCGACTGGATTTGATAAACAGCTTCCCATATGCGCTCTGCTTGTGCATTGGTATGAAGTGTAAGCCTATTGTCAGTTTGTTCGTTGCTCAGAAGCTCAGCAGAACACAATTTTACAAAGGCAAATATTATCACGTATTTTCAGAGAAAAATCTACATACATTGTAGCCTTTTCTACGAGTAACTTTTTCTTCCTTGTTATCTTTAATGCGTACTATTTTCTCCAGATAAATGTGTTAGTTTCGGATAAATGGAACCTTTATCTATTTTTCTTTGTAACAATTTGTATTTTAGAAGGTTTCTTTTGGTCGTTATGGCATTACTATATCTACTATATTATAAATGTGAAATGAAGGATGGATTTTTACGCGAGCGAAGTTCCGGGAAAAAGCTTTTGTGCTATAATTCGAGGAGTCCTTATTCCTTGCAAGATACATGGCGTATATACGCCTTATATATGTATATGTACTATTAACCAAGTTCGGATGCAACACGCAATCGCATCATAATACCGGTAACATTTAAACAAACTAAAGTCAGATCATCTGGCATCAGTCAGACATTTACTTTTATAAAAGAGTGACGAGAATTATGGTAAAGATCCTTCACAGAATCATACATAGGTATTATGAGTGCTACTACAAAAATAGAAAATGCTTAACTTGCACATTTATAGCGCGTTTACGTAAGTTTTGTAACCCAATACGGCGACCGAATTTAACCGGGATCGGTTTAACCGGGTCGGCTAAGGCGCGGATTATATCAAGCGTCGGCGACGCACGTTGCGTCGGCGACGCAACTTGCGTTACGCTGTCAACTCAAAATTGTATGAACTTCTAATGCGCGCGCCGACGCAACCTGCGTTTTACCTGCGTCGCCGACGCAACCTGCGTTATCGACGCAGCCTGCGTCGGCGACGCATCTTTCGTTAAGCTGTCAACTCAAAATTGTATGATTTTCAAATGCGCGCGCCGACGCAGGTAAAACGCAGGTTGCGTCGGCGACGCAGGTAAAACGCAGGTTGCGTCAAGAATTCTAAGGCCGGGCACAGACCTACCGGTCAGGGCCGGGCCGGGCCAGACCTGCCGATCAGGGCCGGGCCGGGTTTAACGTGAAGGCCATATTATTTTCATCGACAATGTACTAGCCGTCACACACTTATAGACGCCCGGAGAGCGCACCCGGTCAAAACTTTCAACCGTCCTGAAAGAGGCGAGGCTTGCATATAATCTTCTTATAATCGGCATATACAGACCGTAAGCTTTCCGGGCCGGTCCCATCGGGGCGGATCTGTAACAAAATTATCAAAGAGATTGGTATACCTGGGAAAGGTATATTCCTCTATGGTTGACCCTGAGTTTGGCAGGGCAAAAATTCCTATGTTGAAATATAAAAAAAAAGGATTATCACAACCGTAATCTCAAACCGTAATCGCCACTGTGGTGTGTGGTGCCGCCACTGTGGTGTGTGGTGCCGCCACTGTGGTGTGTGGTGCCGCCACTTAAAAGAATAGCACCACCCCATCTCTTCCCGTGGGTGTCGTAAGAGGCGACTAAGGGAATAACCCGGAAGATGGGCAGCAGCATCTTTCGGGTACATTTACATCTACTTCACTGCGATCGCCAACCCGCCTGCCAAGCGTGGCGATTATGGCAACCCCCCCCTGATGACAAGCACACACCGGCCACGGCCCCCAGTACCCGGCGGCCCCGCTATTCCGGATTATGGTAGCGGTCACGGTAACGGCGGGGCAGGGGGTGCGAAGAATCACCGGATGCGACCAGGCTACCACAAAGCACGACCACTGGCCCTGGCTACATACAATGTCCAGACACTGCGGACCGACGAAAAGCTCGTGGAACTGGAGGAAGTGGTAAGCAGATTAAATTGGGATATTATAGGGTTATCTGAAGTCCGAAGAAAGGGGGAGGACTCGATAATCCTAAAGTCCGGAAATCTGCTTTACTTCCGGGAGGGCGACCAACTGTCCCTAGGTGGTGTCGGGTTCCTCGTCCACAAATCCCTCGTGAACAACATCGTCAAAATCGAGAGTGTGTCGTCTAGGGTAGCGTACCTTATACTCAGAATTACCAAGCGGTATTCGTTGAAGGTCATACAGGTCTACGCACCGACTTCGACTCACTCCGACGATGAAGTGGAGGCTATGTATGAGGATATTTCTACAGCCATGCATACCTCCAAGACACACTATACCGTTGCCATGGGGGATTTCAACGCGAAACTGGGCAAACGAGGCGGAGACGAGTTGAGAGTAGGGCAATTTGGAATTGGAAGTCGGAACGCCCGTGGCCAGATGCTGGCCGGCTTTATGGAGAAGGAGGGACTCTTTATGATGAACTCATTTTTCAGGAAGCCGGATCATCGCAGATGGACGTGGGTTAGTCCCGATGGTGTCACAAAAAATGAGATTGACTTCATCCTATCTACGAAACGGCATATATTCAATGATGTCTCGGTGGTCAATAGCGTTAAAATTGGCAGTGATCACCGCTTAGTAAGAGGCACATTGAATATTAATCCCCAGCTGGAAAGATCGAGATTGATGAGGTCCACGCTCCGGCCTATACCCATCCAAATCCAAAACCCCGAGAGCTTTCAACTCGAATTACAAAATCACTTCGAGTGCCTAGGAGAGTGCGTCGACGTGGACGACTATAATAACAGGTTCGTGGAAACTGTCTATACGGTTGGGTCAAAGTTTTATAAGGCCTGCCGTACAAACAGAACAAACAAAATCTCTGACGATACCCTCAAACTCATCGAAGAAAGACGCGGAATGACTCTGCAATCCCCTGATGATGTCTCTCAATTTAGGCGACTTAATCGACAGATCTCCAAGTCTCTGACTCGCGACATACGCCGCTTCAATACTACCAATATTGAGGCGGCGATCGAGCGGAACAAAGGCTCTAAAGTCTTTGCGAGAGATCTGTTGATTGGACAGAGCCAGTTGACGAGACTGAAAACGGATGACGGCAGAGTTGTTTCGACCAAGTCCGAGGTTTTGAGGGAAGTCGAGAGGTTCTATGGACAGTTATACACGACAACACGCGCACCTGTTACCAGTATGGCAAAAGACCCCAGAGCCAAGTTGACCCGACACTACACCGAAGATATCCCGGACATCAGCCTGTACGAGATTAGTATGGCTCTCAAACAGCTTAAGAACAACAAGGCGCCGGGTGATGATGGAATTACGGCTGAGCTTCTGAAAGCTGGTGGCAAACCTGTGCTTAAGACCCTTCAGAAGCTGTTCAATTCCGTCATCCTCGAGGGCAAAACGCCGGAAGCATGGCACAGAAGCATAGTCATATTGTTCTTCAAGAAAGGTGATAAGGCTCTCTTGAAGAACTTCAGACCAATATCGCTGCTGACCCATGTCTATAAGCTGTTTTCGAGAGTCATTACGAATCGTCTCGCACGCAGGTTTGATGACTTCCAGCCTCCCGAACAAGCCGGATTCCGAAAAGGTTTTAGTACCATAGACCACATACATACGCTGCGGCAGGTTGTACAGAAGACCGAAGAGTATAACCGGCCATTATGCTTGGCGTTTGTGGACTATGAGAAAGCCTTCGATTCGATCGAAACTTGGGCGGCGCTCCAGTCTCTACAGCGGTGCCAAATTGACTATCGATATATCGAAGCACTGAAGTGTTTGTACGAAAACGCCACTATGTCAGTTCGTCTCCAGGACAAGACCACAGAACCTATTCAGCTGCAGCGAGGTGTTAGACAAGGTGATGTCATATCACCGAAGTTGTTCACCGCTGCACTGGAGGATATCTTTAGGCTTCTGGACTGGGACGGACTTGGCATCAATATTAACGGCGAGTACCTCACGCACCTCAGATTTGCTGACGATATCGTAGTCATGGCTGAAACCCTGGAAGACTTGGGCAAAATGCTCGATGACCTCTGTAGTGCCTCTCAACAAGTAGGTCTTAAAATGAACATGGACAAGACGAAAATTATGTCGAATGTCCATGTTGTGCCTACTCCAGTGACAGTTGGAGGCACTCCACTTGAAGTTGTTGACGACTATACATACCTAGGACAAATAGTCCGGCTAGGTAGGTCCAATTTCGAGAAAGAGGTCAATCGACGAATCCAACTCGGTTGGGCAGCGTTCGGGAAGCTACGCCACATATTTTCGTCCCAATTACCGCAGTGTCTCAAGACGAAGGTCTTTGACCAATGTGTGTTGCCAGTGATGACTTACGGATCTGAAACGTGGCCACTCACTATGGGCCTTATAAGAAAGCTCACTGTTGCCCAAAGGGCAATGGAAAGAGCTATGCTCGGAGTTTCTTTGCGCGATCGAGTCAGAAATGAGGAGATCCGCAAGCGAACCAAGGTCACCGACATAGCTCTAAGGATTGCCAGACTGAAGTGGCAGTGGGCAGGGCACATAGCTCGAAGAACAGATGGCCGATGGGGCAGTAAAGTTCTCGAGTGGCGACCACGTACCGGTAGACGCAGCGTGGGTAGGCCTCCTACAAGGTGGACCGACGACCTGGTAAGGATCGCAGGTACCAGCTGGATGCGGAAAGCACAGGACCGGTCTTTGTGGAGATCTCTGGGGGAGGCCTATGCCCAGCAGTGGGCGTCTTCTGGCTGATATGATGAATCTCAAAGACGTTGCGTGGCAAGAAGTAAATAGATATGTTGATGTGAAGTTTAAATGTTAGATGAAGACGAGAAAAAAATACGCATCAGTCTACTGCCATCAGTCTTCGTGAATACATGAATTGGACCCGGGTCAAGTTGGCTCTGTTTAGCCTGAGGCTTGAACTGGGTCCAAGTCAAGGTGACTCTTTCTATTCGGAAACTATTGGTCCTAGAACACTAGTCCCTGAAGATATATGATAGTACTCGACGAATTCTACATTTCGAATGACAGTTTTAAATTTAACGTCTCTCTTACAAAACGTAGATTTCGACGAATACCTAATATCATTTCTCTATAGAAACTATTCTTCTAGGACCTCTTCTAGGTTCTCAAGTTATAACAGTTTTCAATTTGCAACAGTTACTTTAAATGTATATCTCGACGAGTGATACAATTCTTTTTAGAGACTAGTGTTCTAGGACCAATAGAATCAGAGTTATAACGGCTTTAAGTTTAACAGCCGTCATTCGAAATGTAGATCTGGACGAGTAGGTACAGTAGTTCAGTAGACTGATACTGCCTACCATCTTTCCCTTTTTTGTAGGTTTTCAGCGCCAAACAGTAAGGCAATGCACATTAATTCGTCATCCATTTCTACCCGTTAACCTTTCCCGGCAAGCGCTTGATAACGACTGAGAAAATTTTAAGAATGTCCGGCCCGGTAGGTGTGCCGATTGGGCCCGTCCCTGACCTTTTCCATAGGTCTGTGCCCGCACTAAAGCAGGGCTTTTATATCAACAAGACAAGGAGTTTATATACTGCAAAATGAGTTTGGATAGAGACTGGGAGACTGGATATCACAAGATATATCCATAGAGTTATATACCTCGTATAGTAACTCTATGGGCTATCCATAATAGACCATGACCCCACACAGGCGTGGGCGATGCGGTCGCGTACTATTGGACTGAATGCGCCCGCGTACAGACGTTTATTGATTTATTTATTTAACTGTTTATTGTACACAATAATGATATAATAATAATAAAAATAAATAATAATAATAAATATTCGTGGACAAATTCACACAGCGCCATCTAGCCCCAAACTAAGCAAAGCCTGTACTATGGGTGCTAGATAACTGATATACTACTTAAATACTTTTTAAATACATACTTATTATATATAGAACACCCAGACCCGTAACAGCAATTAAAATGCATCATTTCAATTTCTGCCCGGCCGGGAATCGAACCCGGGACCTCTTGCGTGGCAGACCGGCATGTTGACCATTGAACCACTCAGGTCGTCAAACATAATAGATCGTATACAGAGAAATATAATAGAGCAAAAGACACAACAGGCGCTGCTTATTTCTAAAAAGAAATTTCTTCCAGCAGGCCTACAGAAGAGAGATGTTAGACTAAAGTAACGCAGATACGACGTGCACAATAATTGAATATTTAAATACATAAATATATTATATTATAATATATAGGTATATAAAGCTAATATAAACATATTATTAAAACAAGCGATATAAAATACATAAATATATAAGTTATGGACTAGACAGGGAAAGATAATATTCCTTGACTCTCTTTTTAAATATAGACAGTGACTGACTGTCACGCACATTATGTGGCAGTGAGTTCCATAGTCTCGCTGCATGGACAGTGAAGGAATAGGAGAAGAAATCGGAATGATGGATAGGGATAGATAACAATGATTTTACATTGGACCGACAAGGCTTGTCTTGGGCCCGGGAGAAGTGGAAGGAGTTGCGGAGATATGACGTTCATCATATCAGCCAAAAGACACCCATGTTGAGCATATGCCGCCTTCCGAGATCTCCACAACATCCTGTCCTGTGCTTCCGCATCCGGTTGGCAGCTATCGCCCTCAGATTTATAGTTAGCAGTCGCCTCTAGATCAAGCCATTGACAAAAAAAAGAAAATAATTATACTTAATAATAATAAACTACACCCAAGTTACACCGGTCAGAGGTATGCCCAACCTCCGAAAGATAGTCAATGCACTAGCCTATCATAATAATAATCACATGTTTGACCTGTCCAGCGAAGGGGGATGTCACGGCCACCCGCTTGCAGAACGCGTCGTGAGTTTTCTGCTGTGTTCCCTTTAAGAACTACAGATCGCCCCTGTTTGGGGGAAGCTTTTAGTGACAAGTCATTGTCACTAAAATTTCGCCACAAACTTATCTGGCCCGGTGGCTAAAAGCTGAACTAAGTGTCGCCATTTAAAAATGTCATTTTGTTTGTCAACAACAGCGACGCCGTTACCGTGTCATGTAAGTTTGTGGCACCTACCATTGAGTATTGCAAAGTAAAAAGTTTGCAAAAATATCCAACTTATTAATTACTAGCGGTTGCCCGCGACTTTGTTCGCGTTAAATACTCATCTTTAACTCATTCTATCATATGCAAAAATATTCCCCATGAAAATAATCACACTTAAATCTGTGATAAACTTAAAAGGATATCAGGTGAACTGGTTCTGCACGGACCACAGGTAATGACTTTTAAGGTTATATTTTACTGTTCAGATTTATTTTGCTGAATATGTTACATAGTTTCGATGGGGTCAAATTCCGCAAAAAGCATAAAAGGCACTCATTGTAACTGATTATAAGACTGCGCTAGTAGGCCAGGTTCACTAAAAAGTTTAGATCTTAAAGGAGTATACGCTGGCGCTGGCCTATGGTAGTCTTCTACATAACCTCATCCCCCTTGATCTGACTGACTTCTGTTTAAGTGGATTTAAAACGCCACAAAACATCAGCATCACTAAGTTAAATCCTGTTTCTGTCTGCCACCCAGAGATCCTGGGTTCGATTCAGAAATGATGAATTTTAATATATGTTATCTGGGTCTAGGTGTTATATGTACTTATTATGAGTATGTTTTTAAAAAATATGTAAGTATGTTTAGTTATCTAGCATCCATAACACAAGCTTTGCTTACTTTGAGGCAAGATGGCGCTGTGTGAATTGTTCAAGTATATTTATTTAATATTATTGATTGATAATATAGAGCTGAGATCAACTTACATCGGAATAGTCAAATTCTCTGAAACAGTCCTTTTTTGTTTATATTTAAATTTTCTGTCAACATCTACTTAGTTGACTAAAGTTTCAGCCAATTTAACAAAACAGCATTTTTATAGAACAAAATGAGTTTAAATTGATATATCTTTATTAATTTACTTTTTATCTAAATAAAACATTTCACAAACACTACATTTAAGTGAAGCTTACAACAATTATACATTATTGAAACCGCACTTAAATCATTTAAGCCGTTCCTAAGATCAGCGCGCAGAAACGCATTGACAAACAGACAGCAGTAGGTAACATGTTCAGATGGTTGGTTTTTCATCGATAATATTCTACAGTTTTTTGTGTTGAGAATTTTTTTTATTTGTAGATTTAGGTTATCTTTTCTAATTGTGTACTTTCAGTAGCTTTTATAAAAGCGTATATACAATAGGTTCTTTCTGAGTCTGTTAAAATGGGTATGAAATTGGCCATACAAATGTCTTTCTGTGTTAAATGAATGTACAGCATATCTTCTTAGTCGTTTCTTTTTTACTATTTTTCCTGGATTTCGTTGCTCTCTCCGCATCAGCCAAACAATTAAAAGAAATACAGCACTGAGCATGTTGAGGGTCGCGGAATCAAAAGTGCTAATAAAGGTGAACACGCACTTACGCTGCGCGACGCGGCAGCGGCACGGCAACTGCACTGCAACGTCTATTCTGAACGCACTGCTGCGACGCGATATTGCGCGTTACTTCAGTCAAAGATGTGTAGTGTTAGGCAGGACAAGGTTTTAAATAGAGTTTGTTTGTCATATTATTTTTTTAAGCCGACCCCATATGTTAGTCTAAGAAACAGTTCGTCACAGTTCGAAGATAAATGACATTTTTTATTCATACACGTAACCATTTGCGATAAAGCGTTCTTCCTTGCACGAAATCAGTTGCGTCAACAAACACATACCTAAGCGAGCGGCCACACAGAAAAGACTCGTCGCGGACAGGGCACAGACGGGACGCGGACGCGACTTAAAACATACAGAAAAGACAGGGCAAGGACGCGGCGCCGTCGCGGATAAGTCAAGAGCGTAGGCAAGACAAGGACAGCAAGCGCTGCGGGCGAGGCCCGGCTCCCGCACCCCTGCTCTCGCCCGCGGCGCGCCCTTGCCTCGTCTTTTCTGTATGTTTCAAGTCGTGTCTGCGACGCGTCCTCGCCCTGTCCTAGTCCTGTCTTTTCTGTATGTTTTGCGTCGCGACGTTTCTATACATTTAGTATGAAAGTATATTGAACGGGCGTGGGCGCCGCGTCTGCAACGTGTCTGCGTCTTACGTCTTTTCTGTGTGGCCGCTCGCTAAGACAGTATTACTTTTTAAATCTCATACACCTATGTCTGAAAGCTGAAATAATCATATTATCAAAATCGAACCATGTTCAGCATGTAACACACGATTCACCGGAACATTATTATTATTTATTATGCATCGCACCGTTTCGGCTGAATGCGGTGCAGGTGGTGCTACCCACTCGTATGGACGGTGCACGCCATCATCAAACCTGTCTCTCGACGCTGCGTTTTGCAGCACAAGTGCATATAGACCTTTAGACTATTGACATCTGAACGTTTATACCTGTTTAAACCATGGACTTACTACCCAAAGGGACTGCGCACTGCTTTGACTAAAACCGGGCAGAGCGAGAGTCACCATCGATAGTCCTTTGTCCCTTTCTAACAGTGTAAACACAATGTTATTGGCATAATCATCGTCATTCTAAATTGACAAGTGTTGTGTTTGGTGTTGCCAATATTGGAGAAATATATTTACCGTGAATTTGGTATTATTATGAGGTAATCCGTACAATCCGAAAAGTAGTTGTCAAAATACCTTTTGATCTACTGAACGTTTCTCCGACAAACGTCGAGTCGACATAATTATTAACCTGCGACTTTTTGTTCCACAAAACAGATAAAAGAGTTCGGTAACGATTTATCCTACAACACTAGTTTCTAAAGAGAAGTGATAGTACTCGTCGATATCTACATTTCGGGTGACAGCTGTCAAACTTAAATGTGTTATAACTCGGAACCCATTGGTTCTAGAACACTACTTTCTAAAGAAATATGATAGTACTCGTCGAGATCTACATTTCGGGTGACATCTGTCAAACTTAAATGTGTTATAACTCGGAACCCATTGGTTCTAGAACACTAGTTTCTAAAGAAATATGATAGTACTCGTCTAGATCTACATTTCGTATGACAGCTGTCAAACTTAGAACTGTCATCCAAAATGTAGATCTCGATGAGTACTATCGTATTGCTCAAGGAACTAGTGTTCTAAGACACATCGTTTCCGAGTTACAACAGTTCTAAGTTTGACAGCTGTCATGCGAAATGTAGATCTCGGCGAACACTATCATTTTTCTTTAGGAACGAGTGTTATAGCACCAATAGTTTAGGAGTTATTTCAGTTCAAACTATGACAGCTGTCATTCGAAATGTAGATCTCAACAAGTACTATCATTTCTCTCCAGAAACTAGTGTTTTAGGACCAATGGGTGCCGATTTATAAAAGATTGAACATTGACAGCTGTCATTCGAAATGTAGATCTCAACAAGTACTATCATTTCTCTCTAGAAACTAGTGTTTTAGGACCAATGGGTACCGATTTATAAAAGATTTAACATTGACAGCTGTCATACGAAATGATGATCTCGAGGAATGTTATCATTTCACTCTAGGAACTAGTGTTCTAGGGCCAATAGTTTCCGAGTAGCAGGGTAAGCTTGGGCTGGACCCTGGTGAAAACATGACCTTCAGATTGCACCCGGTCCGGCTCTGCCTGGCCCTGAGGTCGGTGTCCGCGCCAAATAATAAAAGTAATTCGGAATTTGCATCAACAATGGTGGCAACACTAGAAAGGGACACAGGACTATCGATGGTGACTCTCGCTCTGCCCGGTTTTAGTCAAAGCAGTGCGCAGTCCCTTTGGGTAGTAAGTCCATGGTTTAAACTGTTGAAGTCCAGCGTTTGACAGCCCGACGCAACCTGCGTCGGCGACGCACGGTGCGTCGGCGACGCAGGTTGCGTCGGCGACGCAAGGTGCGTCGCCGACGCTTGATATAATCCGGGCCTAAGCGTATTGCGTTGTATTCGGTGGGAATTGGGTCGTATGCGGCGAGCAAGGCGGAGGTGTCTGTCGTCAAATATGGTAGTGACTAACCGGCTGCTGTAACTGCACCTTACAGCAACTACAACATCTCATAACATGACACAGAGTGCGTCCAAACCTCACGAACGCGCCGCAAATGCGTAGCTGGAGCAAGGGCCGCCGTGTGCTGTTCGCGCCCCACACGCGAGTTGCGCACGTACACGTCTTCAATAAGGGTTTTCAAGATTCCAAAATCCACGAGATAGAGCTATAGTCATGTCACAATAAAGCCCTGTCATTGGCTAGAACAGATCCGTCATTTTACAGCAGTTTGTTCTGACCAATAGAACGGCAGTAGTTTGACAACAGACCTTACGCCTCAGTAGCGCCATCTGTAATGTGGATAAACTCATTGTTTCGTACGGTGAAATATAACGCGCCGCTCGCGACCCGTTGCTGCAACTGCGCATTCGCGACGCGTGCGCGTATTTGACGCACCTTTAGATTTAGCCATGTAAACAGTATACCTTTTCACTACCTCCTTATAGAGAACTCCCTGTACAGAAAACCTTAAAAACCCTCTGGGCAGCTTATTCCCCGAGCTAAACGTACGTGGCTCCAGTTTTACGACGAACCATGAAACGGCTGTATAGCCCGGTCGATACGGCAACAGGTGCGCTGTCCTGCAACGTCGAGCCGCCGATACGGCTAATGGCTGCTTTTACGGCTCCTCCGTTGATGAGTTGCGCTACTCTGCACGCCTTACGGCATTGTAGGTCTAGCAAAGATTGGAAGCGGCCTATTGGGTAACATATTACTGTAGTAAGCAGTGTTTGGTATGCCTCCTTTTTCATCGACCGTAGACCACCGTGAAGCTTGGAATACGTCTGGATACGTACCACAGTTTTACCTATGTCTATCAACATTGTAGTTACTAGCCAGCGTGTTACAGGCATAAGGCATATCAACTTAGTACTATTCTCTCAGTGACAACGCATTTGCAGTTCAGAAATTTAGGTGCATGAATCGTAGATGTTATGGACTAAATAAAGTTGTTTATATGAATGTAAATAAACAAAAAGCAATTCATACTAAGCAACTTGCGCATTACACGGTTATTGCAGCCTTTTTATTAAGTTTATAGTAGGTACTAATTATGCATGTTAAATGCATTAAATTGATCAACAGTTTGTCGGTCTGGGGCCTGGGGTAATTCTCGCGGTGTGACATCTCGAATTCGACATTTTTTCTAGGTTACACATATCTCCATTAATAATGACATTGAAATGTCTATTGCTGTCAGAAAATATTTTCATAACTAACTTCGACAGTCGTATATTCTCGAAGATCAATTTCAGTGACTTGTTAATACAGTTTTTTGGCAATAGTTAATGTCGAATTTAAGATGTTACAGCGTGAAAATCGTCCCCTTGGTGTTTCGTCAATCCACTGAAGATTGCGATAGCGTTGAGTCGAAATAAGCCATTTCGGTGTCGTCATCGGTCCATCTACAATCGAAAAAACGATCTATCAGGATAGCGTTTGTCGACATTTTGTCTGTCGGAATTACGTGATAGATCTTTCTTTATCGCAACTGCATCGAAATGACAGGCTACACTGCCACGCAGTAAGAAACCCGGGAAATACAAAAACTTACCCGATTTTTTTATACCACCGAGGTGGCAAACAAGCTTTACGGCCTGCCTGATGGTAAGCAGTAAGTTTTGTAAGTGGCCCTTATTAGCCAAACTACGGAAGTTATCTTTAGCTGTGCTGGGTTCTTGGCACTATGCCTAATCGAAAGAGTTTACCCATAGCCATACAGGTCGAGCATCCTACAATCACGATACTCGTTACAAACGTCGAGCTCCGAAGGTAATGAAGTGTAAGATAATCAACGCAACAGGTGCGTTCTCAGCGATGCGTCGTCAGCGATACGGCGGCCACTAATGGGTTTATTTACTACCGCAGCGAAAAGGGGTTATGCTTTTTTTACACGCGATTCGGTCGCGTGTCAAGTTTTAGTTTCATACAAATTTCGTATGTCTTGTCTAATTGGGCTATTAATTTATCTTGTTACTAGTGGAGCCGGCGCGAATTCGTTCGAGTGGCGTCCTACAATTACCCTACCCCTACCCTTACGCTAACCCAACAATCTATTCTACACCTAATCTACCTTACACTTATCTTACCAACCTACCCTTTGTTTCTTGCTATAAACCTTATATTTTATAATTTTTATTTTTATAAGTACGTGTTGATAATGGTCTGTCAATGACTGTTTTTCGTTGAAAATTGTATTATTGCTAATAATTGTCCACAAAGATCAATGTTTACATGGTTCGTATAAAAGTACATTTTATCAACCACCTCATTCGCTTAGACCGAACTTTCCCCGATCATTTTCCACATACGAGCTAAAACATCAATAGGTACAGGCACCGGCTCAAAATACGATTTCATCACCGAAATATGTCTCCAAAATAAATTATTAATACGCTATCAAGCGACAAGACAATGCCTCTCAGGAACCCATCGCGGGAAGTACCGGCCGGATTCTGTATTCAATGAATAAAACAAGGGCTAGGTACGCATCGCCGGGAAACAACGACCACTTACGAATAATACATTACCGCGACGCTTTTGGATATTCTGACTGTTTTTCGGGACTATCTATGTATATTCTAAACTACCTTTCGTCCGCGTCTTCAATCGTGTGGACTTAGAAATTCGGATATAGAGTGATCTATGTGATCACTCTATATGTAAGCTATGTGTGCCATTTTTGCGTGTTTGAATAACAAAGATACAAACTTTCGCATTTATAATATTAGTAGGGTATTGATAAAATACTTTTATCTACACTCGTATCATAATGTTCCAATTACATATTTGAAAACAGTCGTTTAAGGAGACACTTTTTTCACGCCAGTCCATAAAATTTTAAAAAAATACTTTTCGATACAGCATTTCCCATACTAATTTCATTAGTATAATCATAGATACAGCTTGACCTTTTAACTAAGTACTAGCATTCATATACATTAGGGTGGACTACTAAAATGGTCGCGAACGAAGTCGCGGGCAAAAGATAGTTAGTTTCTCTTAAGTTATTTTAAATCGAAATATTTTCCTTTACCGCGTCAATATTAAACAGGAATTACCAAAGTTGTATAACCCTGTGCATAAGATTAGGTATTCCAACTTTCGTCAATCCAAAAACATCAACAACATACAGACACAACCCTGACATAATCTCAAATTAATGCCGACTATAACTCTACATAATCTCCACTTCCTATCATACCATTCACCAACAAATTAACGGGTAGTTTACCGTATAATAAGACGGTTTATCAGAAAATAACATGGAGGTAAAGGAAATTGGGAATTATTTATTGGCGTCCGACGTACAAGACGACTATACGAGTATTAGTCGTTGCGTGACCAACGCGTTGGTGTTATTCTGTAAATTTTGCCCTTTTTTGTTTCTTATTCGTGACGTTATCGTCTAATTTTCCCGATTTCGTAATTGACTTTTATTGACAAGTTCATTTGTGAGTTACACGTGGTATTGTTGATGGTTCCCTTACGTCAGGCAGTGATTGACTTTTTGCTAAACTTAGGAATCTGCTGGTTAGCTAAAAACTAGTTAAGACGGAAATTAGGCGATTCTCAAGTTTAGGGAAAACGGCCATGACTGGTTTATAGATATCGATTTGGTAGAGACTCGTCTATATGAAAGATATTGTGAAGGACTATGTTATCAACTTTATATGGGTGGTAGGTCTCCCTTGACAGCCCTATTGATAGTAAATGTCGGCGCGGGTGCCATCTACTGGCCAACGCCACTTCTGCACTGCACTGGCACTTCTATAATATCGATGAAATTAGGATTTATTATGTTGTTATTAATAGAGATGAAAACGGGGTTTAATTTAGAATAAATATATAAAATCGATTTTGGTGTAGGTAGAATAATGAAAAATGATTTTGATGTAGGCAATTTGAATCATGGTTTGGAAAGCTACCATTGGGTGAAAAAATTGTAATGATTGTTTTGCCTTTGTTGAAAATCGCTGAAAAAGTAATTGTATCGAATAAAACCTAGGTTGAGTGATTATATGTGTTTTATAAACCAAATACATAATAACAATGGCTCCTACTGAGGACGCGCGCGTCCGAAGCTCGCCTTTACTGCCATCAGGGCCTGCTCACTCCGACATAAATGCTAACATATAACCATAACATCCACTATTCATGCACTTAGCTCTCATATAACAGAAATGCTGAGCCGCAGTTGCGTTATTACTGTTAAATAAAAAATGAGAGTTCCTCATGCCTGCGATTACGCTGGGTATCTTATCCTTTAACATATCAAAATCATCTTGTCGAAATGTCCTGGTTGTGCTCTCGTCTAGGAGGGCCCGGGGTCCGCCTTGACCATGGTCTAGGATTTGGCAGATCAGGTAATTACAGTGGAGCGACTGCCATCTGGCCTCAGTGACCCTGTTTCCAGGTTAGATCTTGGTTACACATTCAGTCGCCTGAATGTTAGTATAGCATCAGTTAGTATTTAACAAATGTACGTAACACAGAAAAGTTATTGGTACATGGCCGCAGCGGGATTCGAACCCGATACATCTCTCTTACGAGTCGGATAACTTAACTACTCGACCACCGACGCTCCATCTTTATCCTTTAAATCGGAACACAATTACGCAAGCATTGTTGCTTGGCGGCAGACATCCTGTATTCGGTGGTGGTGAGTCATCCAGGCGGACTCCTCAGGTTTGACAGACTCCTACCACTATTATAAAGTTGACAAGCTAGTCCTTGGTATATAATATCATTCATACAGGCCAACCAATACCGAACCGATAATTCTACCACTTTCTCTGTGTATCGTATGGAAACTATCGACAATATTCACAAATGAATTCATTTCTATTAAATTCAATTGAAATGGTTACCGATATCAACGAAAGTTAGATACACCACATCTTAGCGACACTTATACGAAACGAAAACCAAACAAAAGCGACAGAGTTACGTAGTCACCCTAATATTCGCTACGGAAATAAATTGTACTGTGACTAGGAGTGGCTACTGACGAAATTAGTGTAAACATAAAAATTTAAAGCCCTGGCCCGTTTTATGGACTAGTGGAACTGGAATGGTATTGTTCTTTTAATGGGTCTGTAAACCCTGTTGGCATCTTATATGACATGTATATTAAGTTACGTTATGGAATCAATTTATTTCCGATTTTTAAATTTAGCAAATGACCTTTGTGCTGTTGGACTGTTAAAACTTATGCGTTGCGCATTGCTACAAACTTATGGTCTAGATTGCAGATAGCTAAGTACGTAATTCGTGCCGTAAATTGATTGCCTGTTTTATTGACGTTATATATGGATGTTAAATAATTTCTAATAAGTAAATTCTATTTTTTTTTAATTTTTGGGTTTTTACCGTTTTATATAATGCCTGTCTTGTATAATATATAATAAAAACAATATTCCTGTATCTAAACCGGATATATACCTACGTTTAACTGCATTTACAAATTTTCCTCACACGGGTCCTCACGCGTGTCGAACAACCAGAACATTAAAGCCAAGATGGTTAAAATTTTTATATATCTTTGTGATAAATAAAGAGACTGATATAGTCTGGCACATTCGTTCCCGCACGTGTCTAGTAAACGAACTTAAGTATTCTATTTACCGTAATGTAATGTAAATTGACGTCAGAGAGCACACACGTACACACAACACCAGATTACAGTTTTATCTCGTCCGAAGTATTAGGGAAAATGCCTTTTCCACGCAAATGAAGTGCGAACCGAACTTTTCGGGGCATTTTTTTCTCGCATGCCCGAAATTCTCGGCTCGAACTGATCAATATTAGGTTTCTACATCATTATACTGAGCATTTGGCTGCCAACATTCAGATATTATATTTCAATTATATTTTGAAATGCGTAGAAAAATATGAGTAACAAGAACATTTCTTCCAATGTGCATAAATACTTATTGGATTTCGAAATCTTGAGTGTATTTAATATCAAGTATGTTGGGTTATTATATCTTAAACATAGTACAGCTCTATAACAACAATTTAGTTCATCAAACTGGAATAAAGTGGAATGTTTACTGCATTCATGCAAGACCATCTGCAACAATGTACCTACATAGTTTACATTAAAAATCTATTCTAGGTGCGTGAATCCTCATACAGATGGTAGAGTAGTACAAGATGGACTCCTTTTATTAAAGGCCGGTATGAATAGGCTGTTTCGAGACCGTTACATCTTCCTTCTTCGGCCACGTCATCACTTATCCTTACTATTCAGTGGTAAAATGCTTGCTTGCCTAGAATAATATAAAAATAAGGTTTGTTGTAACAAAAATGAAGAAACAAATTCAGTATGGTATTCTCTATAAGTAACTGGCTGGCTGTGTAGTGTCCGACAGAGTAGAACAGCACCAACCACTTACACTCGTGGGTGTCGTACAAGGCGACTAACGTCGGACGAGGCAACAGTTCTGGAGTCTCCATAGGCTGGAAAATGGGCAGCAGCGTTTTCCAATATTATCTTTACAAGACCTGTGATCTCAAAACCTCCGTTTTAAGGAAGAGACCCTAAGTCCTGCACTGGACTGTCATGGGTTGTGAATCACACAACCCAACCCAATCACAACTTGTGATGATGATAATGATAGTTCTCTATACAATGGGGGCAACACAAAATACAATAATCGGTATTGTATTTTGGCATCACATTGATGATGTCCATAGGCGGCAGGGCAATTACCACTTTCCATTACGTGCCTAGCTTGCCTGTTTGTCTGACGTATAATATAATAATATAAAAATAGATTTGCCTCGATTTGCTTATTTTCCGTTTCCGCCGTCCTACGTCCCACCTTCGCTATGCGTCACTAGCACACTGATTGCGGGCCTCGATGTAATACAGCGACAGTTCACAACTGTTATTAAAGTTCTCCCTAATAGCCGTGACTGCCTGCCTTACCGCACGCGATCAGGTAATAACCGAACAACGGAACGTACAAAAAAGGGTTCCGTTCCTTTCCCATGTTCCATTTGCAAAAAAGGTAAATAGTGGGCTTTTAGTATGGCCTATTATTTATGGCGACGCGCCTTTGTCCGGGCCGCCCCGCCTCCGGGTACGGAAATGGGATGGCACCGGTGGGATATGAGGTAGCCTGGCTGGATCGTATTTATAAATGGTAGGGATGAGTTTAGAATTTTGTATTCGGAACGCTTAATTAATTATTGTGTTTATTAGGTCACCGTATCATAGTGACCGTTTAGTGATCTCGCGAACTAATGGAAAACTGTGAACTACACCTAAATTTAAAACAAACATTTCACAATTTTAATTTTTCGTAGAAACACAACATATAAGGTTAAATTCGGCTGGAAAATATTGTGAGCAGGTTATGAAAGCCTTTACTCGGGCCAGTGACAACTTTGATTTAATGTTTTTTGACAGTTTATAAACTAACACAGATTATGAACTAAGTTTAACAACACCAGGGATGGCGAATGGGTTACCGGCATTTAACCCATCACAAACCGACAATCGGTATCGGCTCACAAGAACATTAGGAAACAATAAATTCACGGATACTGCGGATGTGAGGTTGAGAAAGGTGTAGCATAGGTTCGTTTCTTAAAATCCTACTAATTCGACTGTAGCCGTTTAAATTTGCTGGAACGAGGCGGCCGCGTCACCTGCGCCGGGCTAATCTGCGCAAATTCCTAACTCATGTTAGCCGTAAATGGCAATTAGCTGCGCGGAGCTATCTACATGTGTGCATGGGGCGCTCGCGAAACGGACGAGCCGAGAGAGATAGTGGTCGCAGACGGGCGGTTCTGCCGGCGAATTTAATATTTACACAGAAGTAACACAGTAGATAAAAAATTCAACAAAAAATGTCGTTCGTTTTCATTGAAAAAAATACAGAAGTAACAAAGTAAATAAAAGGTTTAAAAAAAAACGTCTGAATCCCCTGCAATATGCGCCGGGATTGGGTACAACTTTTGCACAGTTTACCCTATATGTAGTCCTAGCGCTTATCCCGGCTTCTGCCAGGGTCCGCTTTCCTACCTATTCTTTTCCACTTCGCCCGGGTTTTCGGCATCCTCGCATCGAAAGCCGTTGGCTCTCGCATCCGACTCAGCGATGTCAATCCATCGCTTCTTGGGTCGCCCACGGGGCCTCTTTCCCACGTATCCCTGAGGCTTACGCAACACGTGACCAAACCAGCGCAGGTAAGCCTTCTAGATCTTGTCTGCGATATCTCTCACGCCAAGGCTGCCACGGATGGATAGGGGGACTAAATAACATATGAGGGTAGATTATCTCAATGGCAACCCCATAGTTGGACCAGAGTTAAAGTAGACAACCCGCTTTTTTCTTATTTGACTCATATTCTCTCGTACAATGCACCATTTTTTTTAATAACAGAAGAACTCCTATTATAATTTAGTCAAGGTCAACATTTAAAAGCCGCCCGTCTACACCCCCAGCTGGAGGGTTAATGACGAGCGCGATATGAATGAGGGGTTGGCCAGCCCTGACGCAGGGACGCAGATAGTGGGGTCGCAGCCACAATGGGCCGCTACGACCCCCGACCTAATTCTGCCTTGACGGTTCCCTTATTACCTACATTGCCTACGAGTGATACATTGTGTTCCGCGTTCGTTTCGTGGCCATCGTACCTGACATATTATGTTTGGATTAATCCATGACGTCACTAGAGAAAAAAAAGAATTTCTACGTCGGCTTAATGGGCTTACAACTGACGTGAGCATGGTCGATGTTGGTTTTTTAAATGTAATGTACAATGGCCAACTTAAAGCTAACTATCAATGTCAGTGTGATTCTCTAAGACAGCCTTGACCTTGGTAGTCTTAGGCGCTGTCCTAATTGGCAACGGTTTACGACCGGTGGCGACCAGCCTGTTGACTAACTTAACCACTCAGGCCGTCAAATATAGATATGTAAAATAAGTGCGAGGCTAGCGCATGGTGTCAGAACAGAGCCTGAGCAAAGTGTCGGTCCATACAGTCTCTGCCGACCCCTGCTGTGGGACAAAGATGTGAGTTTTACTAGCTATTTTGCATCAAGTATACTACGTAAATACTTAAATACTGAAAATAGTAAAAGTTGTTTATGTTTTTACCAAATTCATTATTCAAGCTAATGGGTGATTTAAATTTTCATGAGATAATTAACGCTGTAAGTAATTTTGGGCACGCTTAATGAATAAACTTTTATATTTCACTTCTGAAAAGTTAGTTCCACTACGTAATTAAATTTATCTGTTAAATAATTTCAAGATAATTTTAGTAATCGTGTGTAAATGAAAAAAGTACTTATAGGTACTTATACCTACTATGGAAAGTTAAAACTTTAAATGTCATAATTTTGTTTATCTTACACTAGTGGCCCCGGTACGACTTCGTTCGCATGGCGTCCTACTCCTACATACTCCTACTTTAGCCATACTAACCTATTTTTTAGTTTTTAACCCTGAAATTTAGTAAATACCATTTAATTTGAACGATTACACAGGTACATAATGTTTTCTTTATATTCATCCCACGCAAGAAAATACACAATTCACAATAAGTCCAAGGATATATTTGACGGCGACGACAGTGGAATTACTCCCCCGAAGACGTCAAGTCTCTAAATCCATTTATCCATCTTCAAAATTCTGTGTAACATTGAAGGGCTTGTTTTGTTCTTGTTCTGTCTTCTTATGTATTTAAATATATACATAGTATAAAACAAAATCGCTTCCTGCCATCTGTCCCTATTTATCTATGTACGCTTAGATCTTTGAATTTATGCAACGGCTTTAATGCGGTTTTCAACAATAGATAGAGTGATTCAAGAGGAAGGTTTATAAGCAATAAAAAAGGGTAGGGGTACATGAGGTGTACGCGAAAGAAGTTTCGCCAGGTCCCCTTGTAGTCATAAACCACAAATATCTGCTGGCAATCTACTGTATTTTCTGTTCTACTCTGTATCACAATATAACTTGTGATGTTGATATTAAAATAAATAAATAAAATAAATAATCGTGGACAAATTCAGACAACGCCATCTAGCCCCAAAGTTAGCAAAGCTTGTGTTATGGGTGCTAGATAACTGATAAACTACTTATATATTTTTTAAAATACATACTTATTATACATAGAACATACGGACCCGTAACAGAAATAAAATTCATCATTTCAATTTCTGCCCGGCCGGGAATCGAACCCGGGACCTCTTGCGTGGCAAACCGGCATGTTGACCATTGAACCACTCAGGTCGTCCATATTTCATGTTCCTCATCTCATACAGCTAAAAAACGAGATACTAACGGGTCCATTAGTTTATAATATTAGTAGAACTTTGACGAACAGCTAACGAAATATATAAATAAATAATTAAAAATATTCTTTATTTATATATATATACTATGTGTAGACATATTCGTAATACGGAGTTACTACTTGGAATTGGTATCCAGCGTGTGAGATATGAAGGCAGACATGAATTCCTCCGGCAAGGAATCTAATTACAACATTTGTGAGTGCACGGTTCGCGAAATGAGCGCATGTCAAAAATAATTGCGATCGTTCAGTCAGCCCGAAAATTGTCTGAGACTGGGGCAAAATTCAAATATGCTTGAAGCTGGATATGGGTTTTAGGTTGGTAATTTTGATTCGCTGACATGAGTCCTGTTTGGGCAGCCATAGTGGGCGGACGTTCATCTGGCACGCATCGCACGCCCTCCGGGACAAGTGCAAACCAGCTCTTTGGGTGAGACCCGTGACAACCACTGGGCTTGGTTGTTCAAAGTACAAGTACAGACGACGGAACCACCGATGATGGCGACGCCGTACCCAGTTATTGCTGATATGATCTACATGCACCCTTGCAGAAGCATTTCTCGCTGGTGTTGTACCTGAACGGAACGAAACGGAACGTAATTTTGATTCGCTGACATGTCTAATGTTAGCTGTAAGTAGCTCTGTCAAGCCTGAGCAGTCCGCCTGGATGCGTACCACCACCTTATGTTTCTGTCAAAGATAGTCGACAAAATGTTTTTTGCCTGCAATAGACATTTCAGTGTCATTATTAATGAAAATATGAGTCTGCAAAAAGAAATCCAAATTCGAGATGTCACAGCACGAGAGTTAGGCTCCAGGGGACATCTACATTAATAATGACACTGAAATGGATTTATTTGTTTATTTAACCATTTATTGTGCACAAAGAAAGTTACAATAATATGAACGTAAAGATAACAATCACAAAAGGTACAGCTATTTCTAAAAAGAAATGTCTTACAGCAGACCTACCAAAGAGCACGATAGAGAGGCAGATATGACGTGCACCCAAATACATAATATAATGAGCAGTTTTCCAATAGGTATCTAAAGCATTCCTAACCACTAACTAGATGGCGCCTCGACAATTTTGGTAATTGATAATCGCTTGAAATAGGTTCTTAGCAAACATGATATAATGACTGGGTACGTTGTATTGGATAATATTGTATTAGTCAATAGTTTTAAACCATTTTAGAGGTTGTAATAATAATGTAACATAGTGCCAACTTCTATAAATATGTCTTTTTACATTTCATTCAACCTTTAACAGTTATGTTTATATTTATAAACATTTTACTTTTAAGTTTAGTATTAGTTGCATGAAATCACTGCCACCATCATACAGATTAAAAAATGATTACCAAAATTGTAAGAGCGCCATCGATTGATGCTTTTTGAAACCAACTATCAATACCTACTGGAAAACTCCTCATTGAATAACTTACATAAGTATCTATATATATAATAGTAGTATTGATTATGTATTTTTTGAAAAAAAAAAAATATGTTCTCAACTATCTTCGACAGTCGTATATTATCTAAGATCAATTTCAGTTACGTTTCAATACAGTTTTTGGATGGAGAAAATATCAAATTTTAGTCACAACGCATAATTAGGGCTCTTGGTCTTCTCGTTCGTCACAAAATTAAATCCAAAATGGTTCTGAATACAGCCGCAGAAAATTTCATTTCCCCGAAGTGTGTCCGACCGAAAGTTAGTAAACGAACCCTCAAGCTTTCTGCTACCAAGTTAACCCCTTAACTTCGCCTATGTTGATCAAAGAGGGTACATTTTCTTAGCATAACCAAGTTAAAAACTTTCTACCACACATGTCCGTACATGTTCAGAGAAAATTTCGGCTCGGAATTGGTTAACTTCGCCTTAAGTGGTTTTGTGACGAACGCCCTTAAAGAATACGTAATCATTCTTTGAATTGTTAAAACTGTAATCTCTTTGGTATTCCTTTGTAACTCTCCACGAGATTTCAATATATTGTTGATGTTTAATTTTATTAATATATGAAAACGTTGTATCTCCTTAGAATTTGGTAAACCCGTAACCTCTACCCGCGAACACACAAAGTGAATAGTAATCGGATCATATAAAAATCCGCTGTTAATCCGTTAAAAGAGTTTCCTCTTCTATAAAAGAAGTATATAACAATGTCGCTTCCTCCGTTTGTCCCTATGTATCTATGTATGTATCTCTATGTACGCTTAGATTTTTTAACTACGCAACGGATTTTTATGCGGTTTTCAACAATCGAAAGATTGATTCAAGAAGAAGGTTTATAAGCAATAAAAAATGGCAGATAGGTGTGTAAGTAGGTGTAAAGACCTTGGTCAACCATGGTATTGGAGGCACAAGGCACAAACAAGTGGCGAGCTCGTTGCGGTGCTGAAGTACGACTAGCCTCAAAGTAAGAAACGGTCACCCATCCCAAGATCCCGGACTCTGCGTGCGTTGCTTAACTTTCGTTATTGATCTCGCAAGCACGCTACCACTAGACCAAGACCGCTTCTATAGTAAGTAAACTTCAATAAAGACGAAACTCGCTTGATTACGTACAATTTTATAGGTCCAATTAAAAATGCTACGAACTTCACCTCGATCGACCTCGGCCGTAGAGGCATCGTAGCGCAAATGCTACGACGTAGCACTCGCTGCTCGTAATTGCTTTCAATTATGCAGTATGGTCTCTATCTAATATATCGTACTAATGCAGAGTCCAGGGATAGATGGCTGAAAGCAACAATAGAATCATGTAACTTGATTCTGTTCCTGCTTTATGTTATACTGTATTAGTTATTATGGTACATGTTTATTTTATTTATATGGTATTTTAATTTAGTTTGTTTTGAATTTTATGTATGTATTTAGTCATAGTATAATCATAGTCATTGTGCACGTCTTTTCTGGAAGAGTTTTTTTTAGAGATAAGTAGTGCCTGTTGTGTCGTAACGTCGTTTCTGTTAAGTTTTCTAGTGTACAATAAACTGTTAAATAAATAAATTGATTTCATTTCAATGTCTTAGATTTTAACAACCACGTCGATGCTCGGCCTTTTGATAAAAGGAAACCTAATTTATGCTCAAAATAAATTGTGCAATATTTATTTATATTAATTACCAGGTATGGCATTGTAAGTGATTGGAACTATTTTTTAATTCTTTTATTACCATTATTACATCATAACTTAGCGACGGTAAGGGAAAACATTGTGATGAAACCAGCACATTCAGGCGACTGAACCATGATCCAATCAGGTAAGAGTCCCCTGGTAGCATGGTCACGAAAGTCAAATGACAGTTGCTCCACTGTAATTATCTAATCCGCCAAATCCTGTATCATGGCCAAGGCCGACCACGGGCCCTCGTGAGGGCACAACCGGGACATTAATGCCAAGACGATTTATTTATTTTATATATTTATACACACATTTATACAGTATTACCTTATCTTCGAGGTGACTGATTACCAAAACTTACCTCTATAACTCTAGTCGCAGTTTAGTCTTACTCTAGTAGCAAACAAGAGTTCGATTGTTTGCCGGTTCGTTCCATAGAACATTAAATATTGTGGAAGCGTTCCGATATGTTTCGTTGAGGGGTCGTTGGCAGGAAATGTCACTGCACTGTCTTTTGTTGCAGTAGCAAATAGTATTTTTTCCTGGAAGAGTGTCTCATGTATATTTTTATAGAATACTAGCCAGGAATTTGGCCGCCATCTCACCTGATTGGAAGCGACGATGCGTCCGAAGGTGGAGCATGCCTGTCTAGAAACAGAATATTCACTCTGTCCTTGAAGGAGTCTATATTATACAGTTCAGTGAACATACTTGTAGGCAGAGCGTCTCATTATTTAGCTGTTCGCATTAGAAAGGTCGAGCCAAAGCGGTTTGTGTGGATAGTTATTAGTATGCGATATAATATTGGATCTCTAGACTAGAGTGAATAAATAAACATAAACACTTTCCCTACATCTCCGTACGCATAGAACATCAATGTCGCATCCTACACATCTATAATATTACGTATCACACACAATCTCACGCCCCCCCCCCCCTTTTCCAGTTTTATGCCTACACTACCACATCATCACAATACAGTACTAAGTAAAAACACAATGCAACTTATTTTTGCTCGTAACAGCATCGCACACAATCTCTCCAAGTCAAGATGGCGGTATAATGTCTATAGAATATACTAAAAAGAGAGAATATACGGTATACTATAATTTCTACAGCCGTGACTTCTGCACAGTGTCACGTTAGAAAGTCCCGCGTCCCGCACGCACACCTGTGGCGGACGCGTATCGATCCCATAGCTACAGCCCGGCCACATTACCTTAATGGAGACTGGATTATATGCAGCAGAGCTACGAGCATACAAATATGCATGAAAAATATATGGGATATCTCTGAAAAATATGTTTTGGGTTTATTGGTTTCAAAATCGCCATAAGTACAATTAAAAAATTCTTGCAAGACCACAGCTATTAATGGCGCCAAAGTGGACGAAATGGACGATTATACAAATATTTCTTCTAAATACAAAAATTTACTATATATACACAGTCCGCTGAGGACGGAATATGCAAATGCATATAATCCGGTCTCTAAACCTAACTCAATATTACTTCCGGACTAGTTTCCACGATCAGTTATCGTACGAGGCGACTTATGTCTGAAGAGATAGACCAACTTAGACTTCAGTGGACCACAAAATGAGCAGCAGCATTTTCTATTGCGCATTTCAAATAAGTACACTATTCCCTGAATAGTACAATTTCAAAATTTCACGGCTAGTTAATTAGGTTATATCCTGACTGGCTTCATCACATGCATTGTCAAAATGTCTTGTTAGAAAATATTGAAATTTGAAACAAATTCATTTTCATAATTCAGTTAACCGCCATGACGCACACCTGTAGCGTGACTCGTATCGATCCAGCCGCGGCCCATCCGCATTAACATAACACATAACTCCCGGACTATGTTATGTGGATGACGTGTTTTGTGATGGTAATGTCGCGTTTGGCTCTTGTCTTCTTTTGAGTATTATTCGAATTCGTTTTTTTCATATACTTCTCGAGTTGTTGGGAATTCGTTTGTATTGTTTATAAGCACACGTAGCTTCGGAACACCGACGCTTTGACGATAAGGGAATACGTAACCATGGACCAATTTGGTCAGGTTCAGGTTATCACGGTCTCGGAGGTCAGATGGCAGTCGTTCCACTGTAATTACGACACTGTAATTACTGGAATTATTTGTGTCGGTCAAGGCCTACGGTTACTCGCGCGCGAGATCACAACCGGGATACAAAAATGATGATGATGATGATGATGACGTAGCATTGGAAAGGGATCGTCACCGACTCGATTGTCATTTGTAGACGAAGTGGTTGTCGCTGCGAAGCTAATTAGTTGATTAGTGCGTTGTAGTAGAGAATTTCATGCAACAAATGCTGAACGTGCCGCTAGAGCCGTGCCGATCAGTTTCCGTTCCATTTCCTGCAAGATCGTTTGTATCTTTCTAGTAAAAAAATGAGTGTTCACGTCTGCTACATTGAGCCTCAAATATTTAATTTACTCCAAATCATAAAATAATCTAAAATTCAAGAAATTTTGAAGAACTACAATGAAGTTTAATGTGTACCTACCTACGTACTTTAGAAAGTAAATTACACCGTTTACAAAATTACTACCGCTACATATTTTCTTTAAAGTATATTTTTTTACATATACAGACAATAACAAAAATTATAAAAAATATGAAGAGTGGTACCGTCCCGGGAACGGATCATGTTGTCGTGGAATTATACAAAGCGGCACCACCCACCTTCACAGAGCAACTCGTAAAAGTTATGCAAGAGGCTTGGGTTAAGAACGCAATACCAGAGGATTGGAAACTCATAAGACAGGTTACAATTCCAAAGATCAAAAACCCTAAAAGGACGTCCGACTTCCGGAAAATATCAATATGCAATGTCGGTTACAGGATATACGCTTACCTCATATTAAAAAAATTAGACGAAAAAATCCAGTTAGGAAATTACCAAGCAGCTTTCCTACAAGATCGTTCGACCGACAACCACATGTTCACTATAAGAAGGGTACTGGATTCCAATTGGAAAGCAGGCACCAAAACATATGTCGTAGCCCTCGACATAGAACAAGCCTTTGACACGGTCAATCTCGATGCACTCAGAGATATACTCCTCACCCGAACTGGAACACATCTAACTAATAGGATCATAGAGGCCTGTATGCAGGAGAAAACCCTTATCTCATGGTGCGGCCAGAACTCCGATATCATAAACAAAGGAAAAGGAGTTAAGCAGGGATGCCCACTATCACCCAGACTATTTATCCTAGTCATGGACGAAATGCTGCGAACACTTGAGGAGGAAGACGACGAGCTTACTTTGGATCAGGACCATAATATTACGATGCCGCTCATCCTTTCATTTGCCGACGACCTGATTCTAATTGGAACGGATATAGTCAAATTGGACCAGACAATAACAAGATTAAAAATACTACTTGAATCGGCAGGACTTGTTATAAATGGTTCCAAGACAAAATTAATAATCAGAGATCCATCCAACCCACCCAACGGTACTGCTCCCAGCAGTGTCCACCTAGGGGGAGTGTCAATCTAACTCGTAAAGGAAATAAAATATCTAGGGACGTATCTCACAGCATCCTATGACAGACGAAATTGTATAAAACACAGGTGCGACAAAACCGTCACAAACTCCAAAATCGTAAACGCGTTTATAAAAAACAACAGACTGGAATGGAAAATCACAAGACTAATCTACAAAATTGTCATATGCCCCACGATGATCTACGGTTTGAACGTGGCGTCCCAAACAAATTCTAACCGATCCAACCTACGACGATACGAAAGATTCATCTTGGGAGGTATGTTAAATCTATCCAGAGACAAACCCAATAAGAAAATATGGCAGATTTTAGATGGAAAAACTATAACAAAAATAATAAAAGTAAGGAGGCTGACATACTACGGCCACATAAGGAGGCACGAGAACCCGCACATACTACAGGCAGCCCTACAACACTCAGAAAGTAAGCGTAAAGTTGGTCGACCTATATTTACCTGGGAAGACTCGTTGAACCACAACATAGATAAATATACAACGAAGTCGAAACAAGACTGGCAGGCGATGGCAGTGAACAGGAGTGAAATGAAAAACGAAGCCGGGAAAATATACCAAGCACTGGAGACAAACTCCGAATCAGAGGTAGAGGGCCCACACAACACAACATAACGACGGACATTGGAGAAAGCAAACAAGAACGACCATGAATACTAACGAATGTCAAGCAAAGGATATCGTCGTAGTTAGGCAGATAAAATTTTACAACACGCCGGTGGAAAGAAGGCACCACTTGCGAAAAGATTATGGTTGCTCACGACTGGACATCGTGGGAAAGGCCACCTGGAACATGACATCAAGAATACCCAACACCAAAGACAAAACAAAACAAGAACAGATCAAGGGAACAACCACAGCAGTCTTTACCATCCTTCTTTATTATATTACACAAAAAGTATAGTATCTATCCTCCTTTAAACTGACTCGATGCTAGTATTCTTGTCGGCTCCAAATCCTTTCGCTCTCATCCTGACTGCGACAGCCCTACACTCCCCATCGCATCTACGTACGCACTGGTATCTCGGGCTGGAGGTAGCGCAAATCAGTGGAGGGCGAGGTCTGGTCTCGCCTAAAATCAACAACTCCCACGTCTGATGCTGTATCCGGAGCAAACCAGCTCTTTGGGTGAGACCCGTGACAACCACTGGACTTGGTTGCTCAAAATACAAGTACAGACGACGGAACCACCGAGTATGGCAATGCCGTACCCAGTTCTTGCTGATATGATCTACATACACCCTTGCAGAAGCATTTCTGGCTGGTGTTGTACCTGAACGGAACGGAACGGAACGGAACGGAACGGAACGGAGTATATTTTTTTACATATACAGGGAACAATTTATTATACACAAAATAACTAAAAGAGATAGTACAAATTAGATATTAGACAACAGGCACAACTGTATATTTAAATATATTTAACATTATAATGAAACGTGCACAACAAATAGCTATAATATTAATTACTCAGTTTGTGCGTATTTCACTACTTTCTGTGAGAAGCAAACCTATGTTTGTGTACAGTATACGAATATAGGTTAAAGATGATGAGGATGACGCGACACAAAACGCCATAAATATCAAACACGATAGTGAATTATTTCGAATAGAATAGAATGGAAAGCACTGAAATACCCCATATCATTTTCTCACTAAATTACATACAATCGTACATAATGGCAACAGAATAGAGCCTTTTTCTAGAACTAAACAGTCTTGGTGCTGAATAAACGGCCGATAACACATTTCTGCAGCATTACCTAGATAAGAGAGTGTCTAACAATGTAGCAAATGAATAATTCAACATATAATTTGGTACTTACAGACCCTCCAGAGCTAATGGACTCTTGGAATAATCTCGAGTCTGACTCCAACATTCGCACGAGTTGGCTCGGGAGTGCGTCGAAATAAAAGCTTCGGGAATGGATGTAGGTGTATTTAGAAAAGTGGGACGTCCGGTTGTAAATAAGAAAATGCGAGCACAATGGTATAAAACTTTTGTTTGCTAGTGCTTTTTACGCGAGCTACATTAAGTTGAATTAATAGTAGTTATTGGAGCTCGCTCGCTGTGAAGTAGGCGCTGGCACGTAAAACTTTTTTAGTAAAAGCTAAGTGAATACTGACTGTAGGTTTTCACATTATAAATAGACTAGGACTGTGTAAGTACTGCTTTGTAATATAAGATCTTGCACAGAATGTTGGCGTTAAGGATTTGTAGCCATTTGTCTGAAATGCACGTCGGTTAGTTTGCAGAGCGGTGTCTGTGTCGTGAGTAAATATGAAACCGAAACAACCTGATTTGCATCAGGTTTCATCACCGCTGACTCTGTAGAATTTTATTATGTTATTTGGCAGACAAACAGACAAGCGGGCCAACTAATGAAAAGTGGTCACCGCCGCCTATGGACATCAGCAACACCGATGCGTTGCCCGCCTCGAAAGAAACCTCAAACATACATCTTGAACGATCCCATGTCATAGTCCAAAGGAAACACTGGTTGAGAGATCACTCCACATCCGAATCGTACGTGCGAGAAACGTTCTTTCGAACCTTCTTGACCAACAGAGGGTCTACGTAGTGGGGATGAGTACCCAGCCCACGGCGAGTAGTGTGATGGAGAAATTGTGCTGTGGTAGGAACGCGTTTTCAACGCGCAATTCCGCTCGCATTGGATGTTGTCTCAAATGCTACGCGGTGACTACGCGGCCACTGTAAGTACGTTATTCGTAAGTATACGTATGAACGGGCCCTAAGGGAAACATCAAGCACCTTTTCCTTGACATTATAAGAATCTACCCACAAACAAACATACAAAACTCTACCCTCAATTGCAAATGGCTATCACTATGCGCTACTGCAAGCGTTATTGTAGGTATATGAATCTCAAAAACGCAGCCGAGTATGATTAATATAGGTAAGAGCCGAGTTAGAAAGGAAGGTCGTGATGAAAGGCATGAGAAAACACAAAAACTCAATACCTATTGTACTGTGTACCTTTAACGTTGCTAGCGTAGAAAATGCCGACTATTTTCATCGGACCCCGTTTTCCAATTTTAAAATGGCACCTGTCGACAGGATTGTCACGTGATATGTGTCCCGCGCACTCGCCACTGCCGCCCGGGGCAATCTATGTTTCTATTTCGCTCATAATTTGTTAGCAGATTTCTGTGCATTTGCTTTATTCAATTGCATATCATGATTTATATTGACGACTGCTTTTAAAACTCGATGGTATATTTAACCGATAAAATGTTTGTAAAAATTGCGAATTAGCTCAATAGACTGGAGGGTAATTTTATTCACTTTTTAGTCTTTGTCATTCCCTGGAATATTATCCTCTGGCATGCAGGTTGTTAATCCCTATACATTATATTGGGTCTGTGGCATGGGATCTGTTCGGAACAACCATATTTTGAGTATAATTTTATCTATCGCTGCTGTCCTTTTTCTGGTATATGAATGTCCTAGCTTACACTCGCGTTCAGAAACGATACTGTAAGGTCTTAGTACAACGGTGGTCGACGTATAGTGCAACAAACTTATCTAATCAGGTGACAGCGTCGCTGTTGTTGGAATTGGCATGACATTTCAAACTGGCGATACTTAGTTCTACCTCTGGCCACCGGGTCAATAAGTTTGTGGCACTATACAGGAACCGACAATACCGACAAATTGACAATAATAAAATAAAAACTTCTAAAATACGGCGATTGGCACTATGCGTCCGTCAGAATGAAATTGACCAATAATAGAGCCGTAATGAAGAGTGCCTTCACTTAGCAGGACTCTGTAATACTACTTATAAAATATTGTTTGTGAATTCGGGTATAATCTGAGTCATACGTTCTTTAACCAATAAACTTTTAACAAATCGACGGGGTTGATGCAATACTACACTGCTGGGCACCATACCGATAACGACGATGAGTTCCTGAGAAAAAGACCCTGAGTGACGGCTGGCAGACAATAGACAGACGCACAACAAAGTGATTCTATAAATGTTTCGCTTTTACCTTTCACAGGTTGAGAACCCATACCTTTTTCCGTTGTTATTCTACCTGAGGGATAATCCGACAGAACCTTCCACTTCGTATATATTTACGTTGATAAAGTTATTCCTCCTCATGTCACCGTCGGTCTAGTGACGCAGGTGATATGAATAATTCACAGAATAATTACTAAGCTTAACTAGTAGTCAGACGTCAGAATTACAAGAGTACAAGCTTTGTTTTGTGGAGGTTCAGGTTATCACGGTCTCGGAGGTCAGATGGCAGTCGTTCCACTGTAATTACGACACTGTAATTACTGGAATTATTTGTGTCGGTCAAGGCCTACGGTTACTCGCGCGCGAGATCACAACCGGGATACAAAAATGATGATGATGATGATGATGACGTAGCATTGGAAAGGGATCGTCACCGACTCGATTGTCATTTGTAGACGAAGTGGTTGTCGCTGCGAAGCTAATTAGTTGATTAGTGCGTTGTAGTAGAGAATTTCATGCAACAAATGCTGAACGTGCCGCTAGAGCCGTGCCGATCAGTTTCCGTTCCATTTCCTGCAAGATCGTTTGTATCTTTCTAGTAAAAAAATGAGTGTTCACGTCTGCTACATTGAGCCTCAAATATTTAATTTACTCCAAATCATAAAATAATCTAAAATTCAAGAAATTTTGAAGAACTACAATGAAGTTTAATGTGTACCTACCTACGTACTTTAGAAAGTAAATTACACCGTTTACAAAATTACTACCGCTACATATTTTCTTTAAAGTATATTTTTTTACATATACAGACAATAACAAAAATTATAAAAAATATGAAGAGTGGTACCGTCCCGGGAACGGATCATGTTGTCGTGGAATTATACAAAGCGGCACCACCCACCTTCACAGAGCAACTCGTAAAAGTTATGCAAGAGGCTTGGGTTAAGAACGCAATACCAGAGGATTGGAAACTCATAAGACAGGTTACAATTCCAAAGATCAAAAACCCTAAAAGGACGTCCGACTTCCGGAAAATATCAATATGCAATGTCGGTTACAGGATATACGCTTACCTCATATTAAAAAAATTAGACGAAAAAATCCAGTTAGGAAATTACCAAGCAGCTTTCCTACAAGATCGTTCGACCGACAACCACATGTTCACTATAAGAAGGGTACTGGATTCCAATTGGAAAGCAGGCACCAAAACATATGTCGTAGCCCTCGACATAGAACAAGCCTTTGACACGGTCAATCTCGATGCACTCAGAGATATACTCCTCACCCGAACTGGAACACATCTAACTAATAGGATCATAGAGGCCTGTATGCAGGAGAAAACCCTTATCTCATGGTGCGGCCAGAACTCCGATATCATAAACAAAGGAAAAGGAGTTAAGCAGGGATGCCCACTATCACCCAGACTATTTATCCTAGTCATGGACGAAATGCTGCGAACACTTGAGGAGGAAGACGACGAGCTTACTTTGGATCAGGACCATAATATTACGATGCCGCTCATCCTTTCATTTGCCGACGACCTGATTCTAATTGGAACGGATATAGTCAAATTGGACCAGACAATAACAAGATTAAAAATACTACTTGAATCGGCAGGACTTGTTATAAATGGTTCCAAGACAAAATTAATAATCAGAGATCCATCCAACCCACCCAACGGTACTGCTCCCAGCAGTGTCCACCTAGGGGGAGTGTCAATCTAACTCGTAAAGGAAATAAAATATCTAGGGACGTATCTCACAGCATCCTATGACAGACGAAATTGTATAAAACACAGGTGCGACAAAACCGTCACAAACTCCAAAATCGTAAACGCGTTTATAAAAAACAACAGACTGGAATGGAAAATCACAAGACTAATCTACAAAATTGTCATATGCCCCACGATGATCTACGGTTTGAACGTGGCGTCCCAAACAAATTCTAACCGATCCAACCTACGACGATACGAAAGATTCATCTTGGGAGGTATGTTAAATCTATCCAGAGACAAACCCAATAAGAAAATATGGCAGATTTTAGATGGAAAAACTATAACAAAAATAATAAAAGTAAGGAGGCTGACATACTACGGCCACATAAGGAGGCACGAGAACCCGCACATACTACAGGCAGCCCTACAACACTCAGAAAGTAAGCGTAAAGTTGGTCGACCTATATTTACCTGGGAAGACTCGTTGAACCACAACATAGATAAATATACAACGAAGTCGAAACAAGACTGGCAGGCGATGGCAGTGAACAGGAGTGAAATGAAAAACGAAGCCGGGAAAATATACCAAGCACTGGAGACAAACTCCGAATCAGAGGTAGAGGGCCCACACAACACAACATAACGACGGACATTGGAGAAAGCAAACAAGAACGACCATGAATACTAACGAATGTCAAGCAAAGGATATCGTCGTAGTTAGGCAGATAAAATTTTACAACACGCCGGTGGAAAGAAGGCACCACTTGCGAAAAGATTATGGTTGCTCACGACTGGACATCGTGGGAAAGGCCACCTGGAACATGACATCAAGAATACCCAACACCAAAGACAAAACAAAACAAGAACAGATCAAGGGAACAACCACAGCAGTCTTTACCATCCTTCTTTATTATATTACACAAAAAGTATAGTATCTATCCTCCTTTAAACTGACTCGATGCTAGTATTCTTGTCGGCTCCAAATCCTTTCGCTCTCATCCTGACTGCGACAGCCCTACACTCCCCATCGCATCTACGTACGCACTGGTATCTCGGGCTGGAGGTAGCGCAAATCAGTGGAGGGCGAGGTCTGGTCTCGCCTAAAATCAACAACTCCCACGTCTGATGCTGTATCCGGAGCAAACCAGCTCTTTGGGTGAGACCCGTGACAACCACTGGACTTGGTTGCTCAAAATACAAGTACAGACGACGGAACCACCGAGTATGGCAATGCCGTACCCAGTTCTTGCTGATATGATCTACATACACCCTTGCAGAAGCATTTCTGGCTGGTGTTGTACCTGAACGGAACGGAACGGAACGGAACGGAACGGAGTATATTTTTTTACATATACAGGGAACAATTTATTATACACAAAATAACTAAAAGAGATAGTACAAATTAGATATTAGACAACAGGCACAACTGTATATTTAAATATATTTAACATTATAATGAAACGTGCACAACAAATAGCTATAATATTAATTACTCAGTTTGTGCGTATTTCACTACTTTCTGTGAGAAGCAAACCTATGTTTGTGTACAGTATACGAATATAGGTTAAAGATGATGAGGATGACGCGACACAAAACGCCATAAATATCAAACACGATAGTGAATTATTTCGAATAGAATAGAATGGAAAGCACTGAAATACCCCATATCATTTTCTCACTAAATTACATACAATCGTACATAATGGCAACAGAATAGAGCCTTTTTCTAGAACTAAACAGTCTTGGTGCTGAATAAACGGCCGATAACACATTTCTGCAGCATTACCTAGATAAGAGAGTGTCTAACAATGTAGCAAATGAATAATTCAACATATAATTTGGTACTTACAGACCCTCCAGAGCTAATGGACTCTTGGAATAATCTCGAGTCTGACTCCAACATTCGCACGAGTTGGCTCGGGAGTGCGTCGAAATAAAAGCTTCGGGAATGGATGTAGGTGTATTTAGAAAAGTGGGACGTCCGGTTGTAAATAAGAAAATGCGAGCACAATGGTATAAAACTTTTGTTTGCTAGTGCTTTTTACGCGAGCTACATTAAGTTGAATTAATAGTAGTTATTGGAGCTCGCTCGCTGTGAAGTAGGCGCTGGCACGTAAAACTTTTTTAGTAAAAGCTAAGTGAATACTGACTGTAGGTTTTCACATTATAAATAGACTAGGACTGTGTAAGTACTGCTTTGTAATATAAGATCTTGCACAGAATGTTGGCGTTAAGGATTTGTAGCCATTTGTCTGAAATGCACGTCGGTTAGTTTGCAGAGCGGTGTCTGTGTCGTGAGTAAATATGAAACCGAAACAACCTGATTTGCATCAGGTTTCATCACCGCTGACTCTGTAGAATTTTATTATGTTATTTGGCAGACAAACAGACAAGCGGGCCAACTAATGAAAAGTGGTCACCGCCGCCTATGGACATCAGCAACACCGATGCGTTGCCCGCCTCGAAAGAAACCTCAAACATACATCTTGAACGATCCCATGTCATAGTCCAAAGGAAACACTGGTTGAGAGATCACTCCACATCCGAATCGTACGTGCGAGAAACGTTCTTTCGAACCTTCTTGACCAACAGAGGGTCTACGTAGTGGGGATGAGTACCCAGCCCACGGCGAGTAGTGTGATGGAGAAATTGTGCTGTGGTAGGAACGCGTTTTCAACGCGCAATTCCGCTCGCATTGGATGTTGTCTCAAATGCTACGCGGTGACTACGCGGCCACTGTAAGTACGTTATTCGTAAGTATACGTATGAACGGGCCCTAAGGGAAACATCAAGCACCTTTTCCTTGACATTATAAGAATCTACCCACAAACAAACATACAAAACTCTACCCTCAATTGCAAATGGCTATCACTATGCGCTACTGCAAGCGTTATTGTAGGTATATGAATCTCAAAAACGCAGCCGAGTATGATTAATATAGGTAAGAGCCGAGTTAGAAAGGAAGGTCGTGATGAAAGGCATGAGAAAACACAAAAACTCAATACCTATTGTACTGTGTACCTTTAACGTTGCTAGCGTAGAAAATGCCGACTATTTTCATCGGACCCCGTTTTCCAATTTTAAAATGGCACCTGTCGACAGGATTGTCACGTGATATGTGTCCCGCGCACTCGCCACTGCCGCCCGGGGCAATCTATGTTTCTATTTCGCTCATAATTTGTTAGCAGATTTCTGTGCATTTGCTTTATTCAATTGCATATCATGATTTATATTGACGACTGCTTTTAAAACTCGATGGTATATTTAACCGATAAAATGTTTGTAAAAATTGCGAATTAGCTCAATAGACTGGAGGGTAATTTTATTCACTTTTTAGTCTTTGTCATTCCCTGGAATATTATCCTCTGGCATGCAGGTTGTTAATCCCTATACATTATATTGGGTCTGTGGCATGGGATCTGTTCGGAACAACCATATTTTGAGTATAATTTTATCTATCGCTGCTGTCCTTTTTCTGGTATATGAATGTCCTAGCTTACACTCGCGTTCAGAAACGATACTGTAAGGTCTTAGTACAACGGTGGTCGACGTATAGTGCAACAAACTTATCTAATCAGGTGACAGCGTCGCTGTTGTTGGAATTGGCATGACATTTCAAACTGGCGATACTTAGTTCTACCTCTGGCCACCGGGTCAATAAGTTTGTGGCACTATACAGGAACCGACAATACCGACAAATTGACAATAATAAAATAAAAACTTCTAAAATACGGCGATTGGCACTATGCGTCCGTCAGAATGAAATTGACCAATAATAGAGCCGTAATGAAGAGTGCCTTCACTTAGCAGGACTCTGTAATACTACTTATAAAATATTGTTTGTGAATTCGGGTATAATCTGAGTCATACGTTCTTTAACCAATAAACTTTTAACAAATCGACGGGGTTGATGCAATACTACACTGCTGGGCACCATACCGATAACGACGATGAGTTCCTGAGAAAAAGACCCTGAGTGACGGCTGGCAGACAATAGACAGACGCACAACAAAGTGATTCTATAAATGTTTCGCTTTTACCTTTCACAGGTTGAGAACCCATACCTTTTTCCGTTGTTATTCTACCTGAGGGATAATCCGACAGAACCTTCCACTTCGTATATATTTACGTTGATAAAGTTATTCCTCCTCATGTCACCGTCGGTCTAGTGACGCAGGTGATATGAATAATTCACAGAATAATTACTAAGCTTAACTAGTAGTCAGACGTCAGAATTACAAGAGTACAAGCTTTGTTTTGTGGACTTTTCTGTCCCACTGTACAAGGGATGTGACTAATAAAATATTTAATACGGCTTGCCAATTGTAACACGACTCATTACTACTTATATCTAATGCGCTTATTATAGCCTAAATTCAGAACAAAAATCGTGAGAAAGCGTGAAAGTGGAATTTATTGCTCATGAAATTAGGATACATTTTTGTATTACGCCTTTTGGAAAGTGAAACAATGCATTCCATACATTCCTGAATTTAGTCGACTCAATTTAATCATGTGTAATAAGCGCTGATCTAAACTCAGTGGTTGAGATATGCGCTTATCTCTAAGACACTACCAACCAATAAAGAAAGATAAATCTTCAAATATTATGAACCGGAAAAGAAGAATATTGATATAACGTAACTTATGAATCCTAGTTAACGAAACTGATAACATCTAAAACATACGAATGAATAGAAATATAACTAAACTACCGACCTACTCATCCTATCGACCTATCGACCTATCGACCTACGATCCCTCGCATGGGTGTCCATTGTCCTTTCTCTGCCTAGTATAATGTATATGTATTGTAAATATAAACCTTCTGGAAAAAATATCTAAATTGTAGTGAAAATTGTATTAAAATCTCTCACCCTATAAAAGATAGATAAACTCACCCTCCACAGTGTACGTAACATGTAACACATGTTAATGACATTTATATTGCAAGCAACTAGTAAAGGTAGCATTTTGTCGCAACTTTATCACACCTTTTTTACACCTTTTTCGCTAACATTTTTCGTTTCTCGTTTTGCGCTAAGTACAGAGAGCTGTTTTTTAATTTGAGCCCAAAGTAACCCGTTCCTATGGTATTAAAAGTAGATTTCTGTATTCAAACTCGTGACATCTAACATATTCTACGTCATAGAACTGTCAAGAAACAAAGAATTTGCGACATTCTATTCACGACTCAACCTCGAAAATGTTAACCCTAAAACTGCGGTCGACCATTAAACGAAGCTGCGGCAACTAATTATGTTAGTAAATCCGCTTACACAGTAGCCGTGCGGTCGGCGTAGTGTTATTAACGTGTACATCTAGATTAATTGCGCAAATCCCATGCATATTCAGCGCAGCCACAGCCGGTCGTCCACAGCGCAGCGATTGCTTCGATCCAGCTCTAATTGGCTCGCAGCATGAAACCTTTTGCAATTTCTAGGCTAGCTGTAGCTTTCATAACTGCTATCCTGTACATATTTGTGTGTGTGTATGAGTAGCGACCCGCCCCGGCTTCGTTAAAATATATTGTTTCAAACTTTTACGGGATTTAAAATTTGTATGTATTAAATCCCGTGCAACTTTGAAACGATGTATTTTAACGAAAATCTGACAAACCAAGACATAGATGTTGATTTTTAAATCTCGTCTACAACATTTCATTGGCTTTGATTGGTTTATATTGAAATTATGATCAAACTTTGTTTGCATGGAGCGCGCTCGGGGGACACTCCTTTTAACTAAATGTGCGATGTTATTCGAAGAATAACAAAAATGCTATTGATTGGTACAAATTCAGCCTGAAGCAAAACTAAGTTTTAATTATTGATCTACACTCATAGCATAATGTTCCAATGACATATTCGAAAACAGTCGTTTAAAGTTACACTTTTCTCACGCTAATTTTTAAAAATTACTCAACGATACAGCATTTCCCATAGTATTTTCATTACAGCTGTAACGTAAAATAACTTTTTAATCATTATGCAACAGTTTTATTTTTGAAATTTTTACCGGCGCCGAGACACGGCGAAATGTAGATAAAATAACTTTTTAATCATTATGCCAACAGTTTTATAGTTTAATTTGATGCCGAGTACGGTGAAATGTGGGCTGAATACCTAAATATGTGATTATCAAATTCAAAATTCAAATTTTCCTGTTTATGTTACTAGATTATTAATGTTTATGTTTGTGATTGTGTATCTATGGAATTATTTCCTCGATAAGCAAAATGTTTTTTTAAGTAGATGTAATTTGTGTTTGTGAATTCTTTTTCTTATTTAAAGCAAATTGATATATAAGTGTGAAAGTTGTAAAGTGAATTACCCGCCGCTTGATATCCTCGACGCGTAGGTACAACAGAACTGACTCGCAGCTTACTTCCAGCAAAGTTGAGAAAATTTTAACATGAAAAAATTTGTGTAGGTAAAGATAGAGTATGCTGCATATAATTATTAGTAGAGTGTTTTATAGGTATTAAAACACTCGTGTCAAAATATTATCATACTCGGCTACGCCTCGTATGATAAACAGACGCTCATGTTTTAATACCCCCCTTTTATATGCGAGTTGCATAAACTACTATTGTTTTCGTTCCGGAATAAACACGACTACATAATTAAATAATTCATACAGAAACATAAAGCGTTTTTAATGCCACGCAGTGACAAACATTAAAAAGTAGCAGCACGATTATAAATTGTCTCTTTTAAATAAAATCAACTATGATAACACAACGACCCAAGTGAAACGATATTTACCAGTTACATTAACAATAACATAGATTTCCAAGTCCACACATTATAATCTGCAACAGTAATTACACGTCAGGATCAGTAATTGAATCAGCGATCGCTGTCACATGAGCATTCGGAGGTCTATTTCTTATATTCTACGCCGTCTCGTATTAATCAGCCTTGGGCTTTAAAGCGACCGGCTTAGTCCCAAGTGAGATTAAGGCTATAGAATATTGTGAAACCAGATTGCGGTTCCACAAAAGCGCACTAATCAAAAGCAACTCGGGTATCTTGTAGCTTTTTTAGCCCGAGCCGAGAAGTCCAAGATTTCCAAGCGATACTTAGCCGCTGATAGTGAGAAATCAGTTTCTTAATGTAAAGGCGACGAGATAATTTCGTATTTCGTGCTTAAGCAAGTTAATTTCAAACTGATTTACGTAGCGTCGAAACATATGTTATCCGTGTAGTAGTAGCTCACAAACAACAATTTCAAATTTTTTGCTTTGATTTTTGGAAGTAAAATAATACAAACAGTTAGTTCGCATACAGCTTAAAATTTTCTCAAATCTTTAGTACATTGCAATTAAAATATTATAACGATCGTAAATAAAACATTATAAGTATATATTGAATGCCATTTCAAAGTCCCAACTCCAGTAAATACTTTTGTATGTCGTGTAGGTGCCACTTGTGAGTCATGTGGGTGTTATTAGTCAGTGTCTCAGCTTCGAAGGTCATTACCGAGATGACACACTACTCGAAGAATCGACTCTATAAATCTTTTTCAAAACAGCGGCATCAAAAACATATTTTTTGTTATTTAATAGCCAATCTAAAGCGCACCCTCCAAAGAATAGAAAAAGGCACATTACATTGAGCGCTACCAATTCAGAATGCTCAATTTAGTCAATACCCAGCGTGCAGTGTTTGCTACCCACTACACTCTGCTCGTAGACAAATGTTCTTACAAATAGATGTAACTTTCACACTCGTGCCTGCCGGCGGCTGTGCTTGATCGATTACAAACGTTATTGGCTCTTAGGTGAACGCCAAACTATTTACGATCGCTTTAGTTCCACCTCCGTGAACTGAAAGTTATTTGTTACTTGAACTACCTAGGTAATAGAGGGACTATTTGTATGGGGCAATAGTTATTAGGAGCAAAAGATAAATTGTGAGTGCCATGCATGCAAGTTTAAGTCAGCGTTCCACTTATGTAGAAGGATATATTTATTTTATATACAGCTCGATGACGAAAAGTAGTAGCTGATAACCTATCTGATGATAGGTGGTAACTGTCGCGCATGCATCTGCGGTTCATTCAAACGAATAGGTGTCATTTATTTATGTTAAGCGGCCAACGAGTCGCCATGGAAAGTGGTCATCGCGGCTTAGCACATTAACAATACCGGGGTTGTCTCCAATGCGACGTAAAGGTGTTACACCCGCATCCACAAATTTATCAACACAAAATACAATTATCTAAGAAGCGTTACTATGCGCTCTCACAGTGGCCGTCTCATCTGATCGCACTGTATTCAATGCGGCTATATGATTGCTCAATTTCGTTCATTTTGACGGTCACATAGTGCTGAACGCGAGACGCGAGTTCTCATATCATACTAACGTTTCTGAACAGAATCAATACTCAATAGCGTATGCTATACTTAGGCGGATAACTTTTGTAGAGCACTTAAATACCAGATAGTTTGCTTAATTTTGCTTAATCCAGATAACCTGTTGCGAAGTTCCTAATCTACTACTGCGCAGCGGTTGACAGCTTTGAAAACAGCACCGTTATTATCAGAAAAAGCTGATTTCGTTACTAGGTACCTAGGTTTTCACGGAACTTAAAATGATCTGCATAGTAATTATCATAGTAGCAAATAGATATCAAATGTCTATCACTAGTTACTTCCGAATATTTAGCTCTCTTATAGAAACCTAATTTTCAGCAAATATTAGCTTTTACAAAAGAAATATAATTTCATTTTATAGAGAGGGTTCGATTTGAATTCGAGACTAGGCATAAATTGAAGTGACGAGTTCCAGGTCTAGCTGTCACTGTAATAAATTTAAATGTAAATGAGGTATGCTGAGTTTCACAAAGCGAAGGTGCTTCTTACGTAATAAAAAAACCAAGTTTGTCCGTGATTATTTACGTTTATTTTATACATAATTACAATATCAATCAGCGAAGCATTCAGGTATCGACAATGTATCATTTGATTATTAATTTTAGGTACCACACAGCAGTACTGTAACCTATGGATGTATGCCAATAGAAAAATTTAACTAACATAATTTAATAGTTTGGACGAGGCTCAAACCCAACGTGGACTGTCACAGGTTTACACGGACAATAAATGTCTCCCGGCCTTCTCTTACTAAGTACTTGGTACCAATTGTTTGTCTTTCTCTCTAATCATCTAATTTTGGCCTCATATCCCGGTTATGCTCTCGTGCACGCTGTGTCCTCTATGACCATGATCCAGGATTTGGTAGATGACAGCCATCTGACTGACCTCCATGACCTCGTTAACAAGGAAACTTGAGCAGTACCCTGAGTGTAAGTGTTCATTTGTAATAATCATAACTTGAATTTGCGTTAAGATCGTGTATAAAAATTTGAACAGCGCCTCAAGCGGAAAGCGATAGAAATAAAATATACCAAAAAATTACGTGCGAGTGTATCTGCCGACATGGCGCGTCACTGATTTTTGCGAAATCCTAGTAAAAATTATGCGACTTAATCAAAAAGCTCATTTCGATTATGCTTACTCCCGGATTGATGAAGCTTCTTAATTTATACGGGTAGTACATTAACGCCGCATTTTTTAATTTTAGTGAACCGGAAAATGACTGTGAAACTATCGTCGCGGTTGTCGTCGTTTAATGTTATTTGTTATTTAAGTGATTAAGTATATAAATATGTATAGACATTAATAAGATAATAAATTGAAATTGGATAGATTTCTGTACTATTTAAAAATCTACCTTCTTGTAATTGTATTATCCTAATATTTTAAATGCGAAATATAATTTTTGGTTTGGTTTTGTACGTAATGGATATTTGTAACTCCTTCACGCAAAAACTACTGAACGGATTATAATGAAATTTGGCAGTTATATAGCGTATAGCCCCGAATAGCACATATGCTATAAATTTTCCCGGAATTTAATGTGATTTCTACGGGAACGGGTCCGGAACGATATAACCGAATTATATACGGACGCAGTCGCGGCCAAAAGCTACATAAAATAAAATAATTTATGCCAGTTTAAATATTGCCTATAAAACATTTTAAACAGTCTTATTTAAGTACCTAAGTATATAAAAACTAACTACTTACTTACTTATTGTACCTATCTAGTTTTCAACGCTTCCATCATCGTGGATAATCAAAGATCATGGTTTAAAGTATTTGTGATAACTTTCACAATCCGAAAATTTGCTTCCACAAATTTATTACACACAACATTGTTTGTTGCACACAAAAGATCCTGCGGTGGGACTCCAGCATGCTTTGGGAATAGCAGAAGTCCATTTGTTTAATAGAATTACATATTTTGGAAAGCAAAACGTCGGCATAGCTTCTTTCCCATTTTAAAGGTTTTATCACAATTTTACTTGCGTTTTTCAATTGCAACAACGCCTTTGCATCTGTTAGAGAAATTTTACTATAATAAACTATAATTTGATACATGAAATAATTAAAAAACGAACAACAAAAATGGTCAAGGGTTGTTTGTTAAAAATCTTATTTATCCAATTTAGCAAAATTATGTATTTATCTATTTTTATTTACCTTTGTAGATAGTCCATACAAACGCTTTAATTTACAGTTTTATCTATATATTTTTAATTTATTAAAAACAATGTGTAAACAATGTTGCCGTTCCGTGCTACAGCATGGCTTGTTAGATAAAGGAGGCTATGGTTCAGGACCAATCCAGACCAGACCAGGTATCAATAGTAAAATGAGGTCCAGACAGCTCAACCTAAATGACTAATAACGTTGAGCGACATGTCTTTGCAATGGATTTTTAATTTTCTACAACTATTACTATGGCGACAACTCTAGAATTGCGGTGGGGAAAAAGTTACAGACAATTAAAAAAACTTAATTTTGTACTGGAAAATTCAGCCTTTATAACAAATAACGTTGAGCGACATGTCGCTGAAAAAGATTTTAAATATTCTACAACTTTACTAAGGCGGCAAATATAGAATCGCTATGGAAAAAAAGTTATGGTCATATTTCCGGAATGCGCCTGTCCTGTTAACTGTTATCCTCCCTAACCTTTTTCTGCGTGCGTGGCGGCACTGAGAATTCGGTATCTCTAGCTTACGAATCCTGCCCTTATTAGGTGCTTTTATTAGGTTGTTGGTACTAACAGTCTTACCATCTCTTCCAGAATGCGGTGGCGCGGCGCAGGGTAACGGGCACCCGAGGCGGCCATGAGCGCCCCGGAGCCCGTGGTGCTGCAAGCGCTGCAGGGCCACACCAGCCAGAGCGACCGCTGGCCCGGCCCAAGAGCCGTCAAGGTCTATGTGGCTTCTGTGTACAATGGTGAGTTGACGCATCCGAATGTTGTATGCAACTCGACAACCAAGCTTTAATTTAGGACAACATTAAAGTCTAACAAAAAATATTACCTCCAGTCATCACCTCCTCAGCAATACCCAGCTGAACATAGACCTACCCCAACGTCAGTCGACTATGTGCCTTGCATCCATCAGCCCCCTTTAACGAGGTCGTCACACAATGACAATATACCATTTTGGAAAGGGACGTGTACGAGGAAGTTTCGTGAAGATATAGAATGTTGTGCCGACCACATGTAGCTAGCAAGTATAGAAAGATAATAGGTCATACAATGTCTCAGCACCGTACGCGAAAACCACATATCTTCACACACTACACTACAAAACTCATTCTGTAACTCTCGCTAATTCTACAACATCCACTGTTGCAATATGTAAGCTCAACATAAGTACCGAGGTTTATTACTTAGAAGTTTGTTTTAAAGGTACAATAACAGAAATAAGGACAGATGTCTTTTCTTACATAAGTTTATGAGGTTGGATATGTGAACTAGAATCAATAATTTACACTGAATATAAACTGTTTGCTGCCTGGCATTGACTGGCACGGTCCGGCCGTGGGCGGCAGGGATGTGGTGGGTGTGCTCCGGCCTTAGGTCGGCCGATATGTCATTGTGTGTTTCCTTCCCACTTTCCTGCCGCCTCCTTTTGACGATTGAAAGAGATATTGAATGTCCTACTCAATAATTATTTTTTTATTTTATTTTATTTAACGAATTTGCAAAGTGCCGCCCACGGCATAAACCCAAGTTGAATTTGAAATGAGCTTAGCTGCCATTGTTTTCTAAAGGTGAGCAATTTAGTACTACACTTGAATGTAATCGATCGCGTGAAAAACAAACGAATCAATTCTTCAATTCTTAAACTTATCCATAATCCCTACAAAGAAAACTACACCTTCCATATCATAACAATAAAGGCCTTGCCACATACAAAGCTCGGCGCGAGCGCGGCGTGAGCGCGGTGCGATATTTGCTAGGCAACCATCGCGCGGCGCGTTATTTGCTAGGCAACCATCGCGCGGCGCGATGGTTGCCTAGCAACTATCGCGCCACGCGTTGGTTGCCTAGCAAATAACGCGCCGCGCTCGCGCTGAGCTTTGTATGTGGCAAGGCCTTAAAACCCGAAGTAGCTTGGAAAGTAACTAACACGAACACTTCAACGTTAGTGAGCATTGAGCACACATGGTGCTGAGAGAGCCGACCTTAATTCAACTGAGCGACAAGTGGCTCCTTCAGTCTACGTGGCATCTGTCTACGCTAAGGAAATGCTCGGAGAACTCCAGAATTTCTGTGTGCAAGTTACTACGTAGTGGTGTTATTTATACCTATAACAGCTGGGGAAGCTATCATTTACCGAAATAAAATGTTACGAATAAAAATACAAATCTTGTCTCTTTATAATATTAGTATAGAGGAATATCATCCTTTTAGAATACAAATCAAAATTATTGTGTATTTATTAATTTGGCAGTGAAGTAGAAATTTATGAAATATTTATCACGAAAGCTAAATTTTTTTGACACGACTTTATAATTGAAATCTGCAATAATCGTGAAAATATATAGAGGTAGATCACAAACTTATAATGTAGGCGGTGACAGAATACTTCGATATATCATATCAAAACAGTAGCTTTGAAAGTGTAGGTAAAGGTTTACATTAATCTAATTCTACCTTGTGTATCATATAGCTTCCACTATCGAAAACCCGAAGCAACATGAAACTTGCCAGTCTAGCCTAGCAGTTGCAACTAAACCCCGGCACAATTTTCGCTTCAATTACGAGGAAGCACCCAAATAGTTCATGTGGCAGCAAACTGCCGAGGCGTATCAGCTATCTGCAATCAACCGTACTGAAACAAAGCCAGTGAACTCCGCTGTGATGCACTACGATGCGAGCAAAGCGCATTGCAGGCCAAGGTGTTTTTTTTTGGATTTTTTACGAAGGTGAAATTGCGTTCCGGAGCTCGAGCGCAGACAATCAGTGCCATTACGAAACGTTGTTGGGGTAGAAAAGTTGAAGAGCAAGCCCGGTCGTAAATAACGCAGTTAAAACACGGTTAGGGTTCGAAAGAAAATGGGTAGCGACGGGATTTTGCACTTCCTATCTCCATTCATCGTATATTCGCACTATTGTGTGTGAGAGGCCCAGCCGTGGCAGGGACAGGTTCCGACCGGATCCAAAACATTATTGGTACATCTCATCATTATCATGAATATAGGTACTCATTGTTATGAACTACGGGTTAATGTATCAGGAAATTTAACCCGCCACGAGTCGACTTGCCAAGAAGAACAAAGTAACAAAGACGTAAAATGACTTAAGCAACGTAATTTCATATCCCTGATGTGGCACAGCGACCGCATGTGTATAATGCAAATAATTAAAAACATCCACATCCTCGTTGTGATTATTTCAGCGCAAGATGTCCAATGATGAACACGGGCCACAGGTCCTGGTGTAAGGTAGGGTAGGGGAAGGGTAGAGTAGGGTAGGAGTAAAGTAGGGTAGGGGTAGTGTAGGCTAGGGTAGAGGTAGGACAACACGCAAACAAAGTCACGCCGGGTCAACTAGTCTACGATAAAATCATCAGTCTATTTCGTCAGTCATCAGCGTTTCAAAGCCAAAATCTACTGCCAATTTAGGTTTCAACTCAAAAATCTTAAGTAATTTATTTTAAATGTTTTATTGTTTCCTCCCTTATTATATTCAGACCCCTTTGCATACAGTCCCGCTCGCACTGTGCGGTATTTTTACTTTTTTACATCGCTGCAGCAGGCTGACCTCTCCGACACATTTCAGGAACATGCCACCCGCATACAGCGCAATGCACTATTATTTTCACGTTGAGATTAAAACTCGTTCTGTGTGTTCATGCTCTGTCATTGTTTCAGATTTCCGGGAGGAGAGGCGACAAATTCTGGAGTTGGTCGGGCCGGAGTTGCAGAGCACTTACGATGATCGCTACATTGAGGTTAGTTGAATATTTTAGTACTTATTCTATAAATTGTTTCAAAGTACAAATACAGACTATCCGTGGTATTTTTTTATAATTAGACTATCTAGGCATATGACCGTCATTTCACCTGGTGGTAAGTGACGATGCGGCCGATGATGAAGCATGCTTGTCTAGGAACACACTTTAGCCTTGAAGGCGTCTAGATCATTGTCTACGTTAAAAAGCGAGTACATAAAAATGTCAATACATAATAATTTAGTAGTATAAAAAGAGTAAAGGTTTACGCTCCTAGCCTTAGCTTTTATAACCCTTCCATTGATCATAAATTCTCCGCAATACCTAAATTAATATTAGTATCTAACGAGCCAACTTTAAACTAATCCACAAAGCAATAAGAATATCTCTTCCAAACTTCCAAAACACACGTCACAAACAAACTCCATCGTGCCGAGTACTATCACCCCGCATATTTGAGGCAAACTAGGCAAACGAAGGCAAACTAGGATGCCTAGTGCAGTACACAGCCTGGTAAAGTTTCCAGCCGCATTTCAGTGACAAACTCTTCCGCGACGTCGAAACAACTTGCGAGCCGAGTGACGCCGCACACGTAAACTTTCAATGAGATTGCGGCTAAAGTCGGAGTCGGAACGTTTAGGCACTTTATCCGGCTCGTGTGCTTAAAAATGCAGATCTCTCTTAGTGGAAACTCTATACTCGGAGATGAAATTCAAGATTGGAAGTGTAAACAAATTTAAGAGATTATATAAAGATTGACAAGTTTCTGTTGGCGTTCCAATGACGGCAGCTTATAGCAAAGCTAATGAGGGAAGAGTGCGCGATTGAACACCTATTATTTCTTTATTTGATTAGGACATATTGTATGAATTTTAAACGCCATAATAGAGAACTTTCTACTATTGAATAGGAACGGCAACATATTCGCGAATCTCTGGGTGTGCTGGTGTCTACGCACAGCGGAAGGACACCTTTGGCATATAACTATGCTACCATACTTCAGGTCTCCAGTTGCCTTGTCTACGCCACTTCTTCAATCTAGTATCTATCCATAAAAGCGGCGGTATCTATCCCGCATAAATACATAAACAACCCATATACCTACCTACTGGATCAAGTTATTTACTTATAAGAAGGACGATAGTACTCAACTTGAAGCGACAAACTTTCGGACGGAATACTCGTAAGTCAACTTAACTCTCGGCCAAGACGTCAATAAATAATAGTCAAACTTTTCCTCGCTTTCAGCAATGAATAAGCTAGAGAAATTGCCACCCTAAAATTCGTTTAGTGCGAACTAACTCGTAGCCATAGTTACAGACAGGACTCGAGACTTGAGTGACACCACATTGGCGAACTTTGGAGAACTGTCACAGAACTTATGTCGGTTTGCGGAATTATAGAATGTTAGACATTATCCAGCAATAAAGACAGTTACTTATTCATAAAAAGGTACAAGGTAGTTAGTAAATTACTTTAAATGTAAAAGGTATTTAACGGACAAAGGGTTTACCTTTGTCATTTTCTTAATTTAGACAAAAATCAATACTAATTTTAAAAATTGTTATTCCAAATCATCGTCATCGTCATTCTACCGGTAAATTAGACCGTTTCCCTACTTTTCTTCCACCATTTCGCCCCGTCTTCAGCATCATCAAGAAGACCGTTGGCTCTCCCGCGGGACTTATTTTCTGATACCGACAAGTTTAGGCATCTATTATTCCAATATACACACATCGACAATGTCTAGGGATAATTAACATATCCTACGAAAAGATTTTAATGTCAAATTGTTGCTGGCACATTTGCACTCATTGTGCTAAATTTAAAATAAAAACAATAGAATGTCAAAAACTGTCAAATTTAATTAATTTCCCTTGTCATACTATTTTCTCCGTTTTCACGTTTTGCTTTGAATTTAAAAACAAAAATGTTTTATTTTAGACGGTAGTATTTTAAAGAATTAAATTAATTCTGTTGGCGTTTTGGCGCTGTGCAACGTCGACATTTAACTCGGGAAGAGATGGTACGAGCAGTAGGTGTGCTAGAGGGCGGTGCGATTCAAAAGAATGTTGCTGATACCCTTGTTAGTTCAAGATTTTGATTCTTCGCTATGCACTTATAGTGCACTTCGCGGTGCACTGGCGAGGTGGCTGAGCGACATCGGTACAGTAAAAGGGTTACCATCTCAAGACACCACTATAATAGCGCCTCGCGCTGAATATGCGTATCTAACTTGGTAGCAACACGCTCAAGAGTTTTCAGAGCACTTCTCAAGATTGGAGAATTATTGGAAAACAAACTGCCTTAGACCAGGGCTGCGTCGCCGTAAATCTAGGTACCTACCTCGTCTTTAAGAATGTCTTAAACTTTGTGCATCCAGGTCTTTTACCTATCCTGGTCAGACCACGTGTTTTGCATTAATATTCAGTATCTCAGATGATAATAATGTTCATTTTCAAATAGTTTTTAGAGGAATAGGTACTTTGTTTATGTTCAGTAGCCCACGCGGACGAAGTCGCGGGCAACAACTTGTAATAGATTAAATAGATTTTTAGTTACCTTTGACTCAAATAATGCCCAGACAGTGTTCATTTGTATATTTCCAACGTGTCCCTGTAGCTTACGCAGCATGTAACCAAGCCAGAAAAGATTAGCCTTTTAATATTATTCACGATACCTCTCATGCCAAGGCGCAGGTGCTCGTTGCGCACTCGGTCAAGTCGAGTGACGCAACACATCCATCGCAGCATTTTCATTCCGTTGGAGTGATTCGGGGACGTGCTTTGTCAGCCCCAGGCAAGTCTCGCAGCCGTAGAGCTCTTCTATACCCTTGTGTGCCCTTTGCTCTTGATAGGGATTTTAGGGTCACAGGTGCTTCAGAGATATGAGTCATTAGGTCGGAGTAGATATCTCCGAACTCGTTTCCGAAATTGGGAAATGATTAGTATGCCTCGGCTACAACTTTGGAGCTATCAGAGACTTTCTGTAGATAGAGAAATGCCAAATGCAGTGGTTGATTTTTTATAAGAACTGGCCAGGCCTCCTTCTCACCTGAAGATAAGTCACGATGCGTCAGACCATGGAGCATACCTGTTTAGGAACAGCTTTGCCACTCTAGCCACTCTAGCCTTGATTCATCCAGATTATAATGATCGAGAAACACACTCGCACTCGAAGGCAACGAGTTATATTCCTTTCCACTGTAGTAGGCCTCCTAAACGGGTTGTTATACGTTTATCAAACATATGGCTCTGAAGGTAAATATCGGATCTATGGTACAACAGACCCGCCTGAAGACGTATTGGCATACCTACCGATATGAAGCATTGTAGGGTCTTGCCCTGATGAATGGTTATATGTGTACTTACAGTATAAGTGTCAAAAAAAAAGATTAAGAGCAATAAGTTATAATATTTCTGCCTGGACTAAGGTTATGTGGAGTAGACTCTTTTTGGAACTTTTGTGATTTACTTAGTTTATTTTTTTAACTTCATTGTACGTAGCTAGTTTCCGGACTGAAAGATTAGAACCCATTACCCTGAATCTTGGTGTTTTCTTTATTTACTGAACCTGGCACTGTACGTGTGACAGTGTTACGTTACAGCATTCCTGGCGAAGCATCTGGTCTATAATTCGTTCGAATAGCTTTATTGTGTCGGTCACAAGTTGAATACCTCAATAGTTGCCGCACTCTTGCATACTGTCCTTTCCTTAACATGGGCGTAATCATATAGAAACCGTGTTACGCGTCAGGTACGAGCCCCGTAGCTACAATCCTTTTAAATAAATAGGTCAGTAGCAAGAGTACGCCTCGGGTCCCTATTGTTTTACAGGTTTCTATGGGTAAGCTTATCCGTTCTTCGCATGTACCAGAAACCTGTCTACTTTATCAAAAAGACGTCATTTATCCAAATAACGCAAACAAAAATCTTTGTCAACTGGAGGAGATCAACCCATGTCGTACATATTATTAAATAAAGTCCCACACCGCGTCTGTCTGTCCATTCGAGACAAACTCAAAAAGTAAGGATTTTCATGCGGTTTTCACTAGTAGACAGAGTGATTCATGAGGAATGTCCGAAGCCAGGGCGAGTCGCTAGTATGAAATAAAAAACTCTTTTTGCTTCACCTTTAACCTATACTGTCTCAAATTAATTGCTGAGTTGACATAATTTCATTACCTGCGGACCATTATTTATTAATGGCTTGTGAAATTTTCATTCATTTTATAATTTGTGTGAGCATTTCTTATTTGCAATAAATCTTTGTTTCAGAGCCAAGGCGGGCTGACGTAAATTAAAATTTCATTAGGAGAACAATAAATTGAAAGTTCATCTACAGTTATTTGCCTCGTAGAGTGAGTTGGCGTTTTGCACGGTTATGAGTCAGGCTGGGTTTGAAATACCTATCGTCTGGTTTGAAAAGGTCCGTGTCTTTTTGTAGTTCTTGTAGATAGTGATAGCAAACTAGTCCTATAATTATGTTTCATGGAAATATATGAATTTTAAATGCAAATTTTTTTTCAATGTTTAGCGTAACTGTTAATAACCCATATTTTTCTTCCGTAGTAGCAAACATAGGTACACAATGATAAATATTTGCAAAAATGCGTCGCATTTCATTTAAATCACATTCAAAGGATTCATCGCAGTTTGTAATCCTATTTTCATGCAGAACTTCACGTACCGCAAACACGGTTCCGTGCACTTCTGCATATTCACAAACTAACTCCATTCCCGGTGTCACATTCAGAGCATCAAATTCAATTTTGAATTCGTGGAACATGCACAAATGGGATGGAGTGTCTCTGGACGTACACGGTAAGCTGAAGCCTGCGAGAGCTTGGGCAAACATCTGCTCCTTTGAATCGTATTTGATGCGGGATGTATGTTTAGACCAAAGGTTTCTACATTCTACAACGTGCAATTTTGAAAATCCGAGCTTGTTCGAGTAGGATTTACGTCGTGAGGGTTCCTAAGTAACAAATGAATAGCATTTCGTATAAATATGTTCAGCTGCTCAAATTGTGAGAAAATTTTATTTACGGTTGGAAAAACAGATTATTGTATGAAAAATGCAGTTTACCAACCCTTATTAAAATACTTAAACGTTTATTGTTTTTTCATTTTTCTTTTCTCATGATGCTAGTATGCGGGAAATGACTTTTAAATGATTTAATTTCGAGGAGCGAGATATAAATGGTCCTATATTTTTAGTGCTTTATCTTAGAAGCCTGTTTCCACCACATCCACCAATATTCCTGCCACAGTTTAATTAGAGTTAGGGTAACAACATTATGTTGCTGATATCCTTAGGCGGCGGTGATCATTTTCGTTCCAGTGGCCCGCTGTCTGTTTACAAAAATAAAAAGTTGTATACCTATTGTAATACAGTCGCGCTAACCCCTTGGCCTGAATTCGCGTTCCCGCATTAAATCTATGACAGCAACAGCTGTGCCGTCATACAGCGAGCTGTGATATATCTACTTACATCTAGGTATTAGAACGTTGTAAAGCTGTACAAGCTGCAGTGAGTGACACAGTTAAATTGAATTGGTGTTTAGGGGTTAGTAACGTGGTGAGGTCGGAGAATAATTGGTATTGTGTATACACCTCTATGTATATGTCAAATTCTTTGTGGATAAAGATTTTTAATTAGATTAAGTACTTTTGTCGAGCATATTGTCGTCGTACCATAAGTAATTGTTATAAAGTATAATTTCAGTTAAAGAAAGTTTGCAGTGAAGACACGATTTCCTAGCGGTAAATGACGTATTATAGATAGTCTATGAAAATAATAGGGCACCAATTGAGCTGGACCGTTGGAGATCCTTTGTCTTCAAATTTGTTATTATGATTTATATTGTAAGGGACTTCAATTGAACCAAACGTTCATTTTTGGAAATGGATAGATAAAAACTAATATTTGTGTGGATCCAAACATTTCTTTGATGATTGACGCAGAAACTACAAAACGGGCGCTAAATCAGAATCCTGTTACACTCATAGTTTCCCCGAAACCCCGCCATCACCGAATTTCACGCGTACAAAACCAGCTTTGAAGTTTATCAATTCACATGTATTTCTGCCCTCAGATCGAGTTTGTGGACATGCACTACGGCACGGACGGCGGCGACGAGACCAACCCCGCTCTCCTCCGGCATTACCTCAGCGAAATACGCGGCTGCAACCAGACATCGAAGGCAGGCTTCTTCCTTGTAAGTTGGCGAGTTTTTTTATAGTACTAAGGTGGCATAAATATGCCACCTTAGTACGTAAATACGGGTCGTTGCGACCTGTCTGATGTTTATTTGTTATGGTCAGCCTGAGGACGTTTGCAATAGCAGGTGTCGCTGTTGCCAACCCTGTACTTTTTCACCCCTTTCCTGAATAATTCCCATGTTGTACCCTTCAGATATAACCTCTCCAGGGGGCTCATTCCACAACCTTTGTCTGCCTGGGAGAAAGTTGTATTCGAACCGCATTGTCCGCGAATTATTTCTTTCCAATATTACAGATATGAATTTCTGTGGTGAGGGATGTAAATGAACGGTTGCTAGACGGGCCTTTATGTAAAAATTTATGAACGATATTCTACACCGATATAGCTTAAATATCCCAGAATAAGATATGTTTCGTAGTTATATAACTCTACGAAATCGTGGGCAAAACTAATTGGTTTTGCTCCGGCATTACATCTCCGAGGTCCGCGGCTGCAACCAGACATCAAAGGCTATTTCATCGTAAGTTGCCTAGTTGCCGATATTAAAAATAAATAACTCCATCGGCGATCGACTTTCACGAGAAATACGCTCAATTTCCTCCTGCCGAAAGCATCCAACTAATCGGGAACATTTTTCCCGTAACGGAAATTTGACACCAAAGTGCTTTATTTTGACGTTTATTTCATTTTTGAAATAGAAAACGTGTTTCACATTTTTCTTGTAAAGCAGTTTTTTTACGTAGAACGAAAGTAAAAGAATATTCATCTCATAAAGTGTAATGCTAATACATACAGACGGCTTCACTCTTTTAATTTTATGGTGGAAAATTAAAACGGCTCAGCGAAAGTTTTCTTTTGTAACAGACTTTGCAAATGTAATGAAAAAGTCTTTGAGAACACTTTATTTGAGAATGGAATAACGGTAGATTTGTCTAGACTGCTTTGTTATGAGCAGCGAGACAGTTAGTAATCCCTTAATAATGGCATATTTTCGTGGACGAATTGAGGCAATATTGATAAATGCTTACTTTTTACATTTTGTTTTTCTTCGCCAGAATGTTGTTCTATCTTTTCCTTCACATGTACCTACTATATAAATTGCGAAGTTACTTTATATTCCGTATTGTATCTACAATCTCATCAATAAAGAACCTCTTCCACGTTTTACTTACGACCTGTAACATTGAATATCTTTGACATATTTCTGTTGTTTGTATTTCTTTCGTTATTTATTATTATAATTAAACCTAAAAGGCATACCATACTCTATAAAAGGCCTTGAAAATATTCTTCTCCTTTAGGAGTTTTGGACCGCGGCGGAGTGAGTCAATTTCCTAGGTTTTGCCGTTGAAAACAAAGAGTTGTTATAGGTCTGTACGCATTTAAATTACTCCCGGTAGGCGCGTCGGGGTTCAAAGCAGCCTTTACTTTTGGCATACCGCTGTAGATCACTGAATGGGTACAATGAAATTTAGTATATAAATAATTTACTTTTGGCATACCGCTGTAGATCACTGAATGGGTACAATAAAATTTAGTATATAAATAATTTACGACAAAAATAATTAAGGAGACGGCCCTCTAAATAGTGCGAATGCTACGAAGCTGGCCGAACGCCGACAAGTTCGGATCGACAATCGCTAAATAATCGCCATGAAGTCGTCCTCGCTAAGATTGTCATCTTCGCTTGACCTGCTGATAATGTTTTTTTAATACTATTCAGTGACAAACGATCAGATAGCCCACCTGATAGTGGTAACTGTCGTCCAACACATCTACAATTCATAAATTTAGGACGCAGGTAAAGAAAATGTAGAACCAGGTGCGTTGCCACTGTGAGGACTAAGATGAAATGTCGGTAATTGCACTGACTACTTTATCCTACAAACCGGAACACAACAATGCAAATGCAAATGCGTAACACAAAAACAGAAAGAGATAAAGTACTTACCCAGGCGGACTCCTCAGGCTAGACAGAGTCCCACCACCTGATAATTTCCTTTCATCCAGTGTCTCATCGGCGGCGAAGCATCCTCCTACCACCCAGTGCTGCCGTACACGATACCAGCAGCTTGCTTCGAGGCGCTGGTCAGGGCGGACTCGGCGCAGGCGGCGCTGGTCCGGGCTTGCTACCGGCTCAACGGTGACGGGACGTACCATCTAGAGAGCGATGATAAGTGGTAAATATAATTGTTAAGTTTTTTAGTCGATTTGTTGCGGGTATTGGCTTGTCTTTGGGCGGTTTTATGTGATTCAGATTCAGATTCAGATATGTGTGTTTATGTAAGAGGGAGGCAAACGAGCAAGCAGGTCAACTGGGCCTTAAGTCTGCTATTTTTAGATGATCCACAATTCGATTTCGATTCGATTACAAGTAGATTACAACTCGAGACTAGTCAGGTATTCTGCAAAAACTTGTAATTAAGTTGTGATCGAATTGTCATTTTTTTTATTTTACGTAAATTAAGTCCGCATTGAAGGTCCTTGTCAAATAAGAGGAGAATACAGTTTTATCAATCGAATCGAGCTACGATCGTAACACCGATCGAAAACCAATCGAATTTGATTGGTCTTTTATTAGTATCAGAATACCAAAAAGTGTAAGTTTATGGGCTCGAGGCCCAGGTCACCTGATGGTTAGTGGTGACCGAAGTAGAACAGTGTGTGTCGTACAAGGCCACTAATGCTTTTAAGGCAAAACTTGTAAAGCCTCCGTAGGCTGGAAAATGGGCAGTAGCGTTTTCCTTTGTTATATATATAACACTGCGAACTCCAATGCACCTGAGATTATGCCAAAAGCCTCCCATGTCGTGGGAGAGGCCCAAAGTCCTGCAGTGGACTGTTACGGGCAGTGATAAATTATTAGTGTAAGTGCTTAATGGGTTTCTGAAGTTGAAATCCAGCATTCTCATTCATTTCATCTTACAGAAACTAATTATCTAATAGAAGTCTTTTGTTTAAAAGTATATTACCATTATAATCTGGCTAACTCTTTTGATGTGTTTTATAAAGCTCTCAGGTTTAAGAGGCAGTGTCATCGATTCTTATGTTTAAGATGAAGTTCATTATCTTTAATAAATAAAAGGCTTAACAGATTTTCATGACACTTATGATGAAAATAGATTTATGAAAAAAATTTAGGTCTATGTCAGTCAGTCAACGAAGAAACTACTCAATCCTTGTTTAGGGCCATACTAGACAAAATATACGGTGTACCCAAAATTTAATGGAAGAAACACAATCCCAAATGGAAGCATAACAGGCTATACAACAAACTCACGTAAACACAAAGGCAAAAGAGGTTTGTTCCAAAGGCAATTTCTTCCAACACGGCTCGGGTGCGACTGTAATTACTCTAATCCGGTCTCTTGTTGTACCTCCTCTTATCTTGATTCAGTAAATTGGTCCAAGTATTGTTTAAACTCGTCCCTTTGAATTCACCTGTCCCTTGGACGATAAGGTTTTTTGTCGAGTCTTTCATTATCCTCGCGGATGGACTCATCCATTCCGCCCGTTACAATTTACGGCGCCTGCAAACGGGATCCGATTACTTAGTGGGCTCGTAAAGTAAATAATTTAGGGGATGGACGAGGTCTCCTGCCCACATAAATATCGCTACACCTGCCCAAGGCCGCGGCAGGTTATCTTTTATTGCAAGGGACCGCGGCCCGTAAAGGACGATATCAAGCGGCCAGTTGTCATTCAATTTATGTTTTTGGATGGCAGTCCTCTTTTATTGCGGCCAACAGACAAACGATGAGAGATCCGGGTGAAAGTAATCCTCTAATGGGTTGTTTGGAGTAATTGCTTGCAGGAAACTCTCGCACGTATTTTTTATAAAGGTTTTGGAAGGTTTATCAGATTTGTTTGTTGTGCCGGATTAATTACATCACGTCATATCCATAGCCGTTAACAGTGCATTGCTGAACTTGAGCCACATCTACCTTAAATTTATGATTTTGCAGTAATATTCAGGATTACCCGTTTAGACATTAGACAGAGGCGATAGTTTGAAATTGAACACCAGTAGTTTACGAAAATAAATGTAACAGACATATATACAACAAACTCACAAACAAACCAAACGCATATAACGCCTCCGTTCAGTTCCGTCCATGACATTGATGTCTTTGACATTGACAATTACATTATTATTTCCTAAGTCGTAGCGCCTCTACGCCGTAGCACAGCCAGCTACGCCGTAGTTTACACATCTACGCAATATGTTAGTAAATTCGGCCAAGGAAATGGTTCCGTCAGTTATCACAAAACATCCCATCCAATGTTCAACCCTGGTATGTTATCATTGTCTACATAGAAAAATCAACCTTGTGCAACGGACGTTAGAAAACACTTTCATAATTTTTTACCAGGTTCAGCGACCTGTTAGAACGCGACGACCAGCGCTCGAGACTCGCCGAGGTACAGAAGGCGTTCAACGCACTGGTGCTGGGGGCGCAAGGCACTGGCGTGGACGTGGCGCCCCTGCTTCGAAGCCCTGTCGAGGTGCAGTGCGAACTCGCTCTAGGTAAGTTCAATATTTTTGACAGGGAACCCTGTCTTTCACAGTTCGGTCTGTGACGGTCGCGCTGACGAAAACCGACGCCAAATATGTAAGCACGCATGACCGCGTCTTCAGTCGCCCGCAGGCCGAGCACCGCCCTGCACCGTTTTATTTTTTATATTTATTAGACGGCTGCAAACGAGTAACCAGATCTTAGTAAGAAGACCTAATCATAAGCGACCACCGCCGCCTGTGGACATCCGCAGCATTATGAGTTGTTAAAGATTTAGTTTAATATTACCTGAAACTATGATTTTAAAATTCAAAGCATTGTTATGCCACAAGTCGACCGCCGTAGCCTATTAAAGTTTGCCATACGAGGGGTTTCATTAGTGTGTAGCCGACCCCGTAACAAGTTGTTCAGGCAGCAAAGAGGCGAGGCCTACCAAGGCCGGTTTGGCAGTTTTTCTCATTAGAATTTCCCCTAATAACCGTCTAGTAAAATGTAAAACAATGTAACCTATCAAGTTTAAATATTCCTCGCTTCTGTCACCGACAAAGCACCCATATAAACATCACGGCAAGCCTTCATAATGCTCTGTAACACTACCTGCAGTAACATTATCACTGTACATAATTGACACAATTTGTTACGGGGACCGTCACAACAGTTGCTTGTTACGACGACAAGTTATTAAAAGTTGCCAGCACTCATTCCACGGAGCCTCGGAGCCTCGGTAACTTGATCGCCTAACGTGACTGCAGCAAACAACTTTGAAATTGTTGTCAGTTGCCTGGCGTGCAGGAAAAACTCCCGCATAATCTATATGTCGTAAATTAAGGCAAACTCTAGCAGGGGAGAGATCCATCAGAAGGTATTTTCGGGATATTGTTGTTGAAAATAAAGATTAACAGTGTTTTGAGATAATAAAGCGATATTACAATAAAAATAGCAAATAATGAAGGAAAAGGATGAATTTGGGATAGTTTCAGTAGCAAATAATAATGTGGGACTACCGAACCCGTGGGACAGTTGAAGATTCGCAACCACCCATGACCATCCCGCGTGACCGAATCTCAAGGTGCGCCAGGGAATCTTTTCAAAGAAAAGAAAGAATGAAAGAAAGAAAGAAAATACATTTATTACACATAGCACACCACGACACAATAACAGTTACAATTACATACAAAGGACACATTAACATTCGCCCTTGTCCAAATTATTATTTGGTAGTCCCTTCTGTACTCACACTCTCCTTTATGGAGTACGGCTATGTGACGTGAGGCAATAAATCAAGACTTCTTCTCTCTTAAATGGATGAGCAGCTAGTTCTAGTTCTTGACTCGTCGATGGTCGAATGCAAACTGTTCGTTGCGGTCACGCACCGAATATGACGTAATTACAGTATTTCCAGCCATCCGCGAGGTAGCGCATCGATCGATGTTGCGTTTCTGAGTGAAAATGATGTCTAGGCTCATGGCCGTCTACGACATATATATAGTATAAAACAAATTCGCTTGCCGCCGTCTGTCCCGATGTATCTACGTATGTATTTATCGTCTTAACTACGCAACGGATTTGAATAAGGTTTTCAACAATAGATAGAGCGATTCAAGTGGACGGTCTATAAGCAAGAAAAAAGGGTAGGTAAAGGTAAAGTAGGTGTATGGGAACGTAGTCGCGTCGGATCCATTAGTATTTTATAAATCTCAGATTAAAGAAAAAACTTACGTTTTTTATATATTTTTTTAATACTACTCATTTGCGTACTGTCCACTTTATGTTATGCGGACACTGTACACATAACATCTACGTTTCATGTGTTGCATTAAGTCGTCTAAGGTTTCATATAGCATTTAAATCAATAGGTGCAAAGTAATTAAAAGGACAGTGTAATTTAGACCTATATAAGAACTAGAACAAGAGAGGTAGGGCATAGCGGGGTATCCCGTTCGAATTGGAGCCGCCCGACTGGGGAAGTACCTCCACCTTACAGAATACCGCAGCTAAACAATACTCTTTTAAATAGAATTGTGTTTCTGCCGGTTAGTAAGGTCTCCAGTGCTCCATGGGGTGTGGATTTTGGGAACCGTGGCTTTGGCAGTGGTGGGCCAGAGCAACGTGTGATTGAGATAAGCAACGCCTTGGCGATACTATTGGTGTTGCTAATGTCTATAGGCAGTGGTGACCACTTTCCATCAGGTGGCCCACTTGCCTGTCAGCCTACCGTATGACATAAAATATATATAAGGCTAATTCGTTCATTATTAACTAAAATATTTATTGTGCCATCCTGGGTCAAAACCGCACTCGGAAATAGCGCACTAGATAATAAAAAATTCTATGCAAACCTACATAGTTACAGGCGTCGCGCCTTTTTTCTATAGTAGTATAGACTATATCGTTTTGCTACGATCCTGACGGATCAAGAGTCCCGGTCAAGAGTACCCTAAACCGAAATTCATGTATGAAAAGGCTAATGAATGTGGAAGAAGCGAGAGTGAACTGGCAGGACCACAAATCTGGGTCTCGAGCCCGCTAATTTGTAATGGCCCGATCAAATTGTAATTGGATCGGAATTACAGATCAATGGTAGTTTAACACGATTTTGGTAGTCTGCTACTGTTACTAATGGTTCAATAGTTTTTGGTATCTGCTACAAATAAAACTGCCGTTGAGCTACTATTGCCATTCAATTAAAATTCGATCGAGCTATAGTAAATTAACAGACTCGAATCCCTGTCCCTCAGGACTCGAATCCCTATGTCCAATCTTTTGTTTCCACATGTATTAACTGAGTAAATAGACTCAATTCATCAAATCGGTACCAGATCCTAAATATCAAGTTATTTCAAAGCTTATTTTATTAATTAACTGGCTTAACATTTTATACCCACATTGTTAACCTTAGCCCTAGCGCCTAACAAAGGCCTACGCGCTTATTTGTGCGCTCGTATTTTCTCTTAAGCCCGTAATGAAATTTTTGTTACTCATTTTAGTTAGAAAATAAAACGAAATATAACATGTCAAACTAAGTAAGGTGCACCGAGGATATTGTAAGCGAAATTGGCTTGCGGGGTGACAATACAAAATAACAAAATTTTAAGGGAGGTAAGGCTTAGCGGGGAATCCCGTTCGAATTGGAGCCGCCCGACTGGGGAAGTACCTCCTTACAGAATACCGCAGCTAAACAAACCTCTTTTAAATAGTGTTGTGTTTCTGCCGGTGAATAAGGTTTCCAGTGCTCCATGGGGTGGGGATTTGGGGAACCGTGGCTTTAGCAGTGGAGAGGCATTTGTCTTTTTGCTGCCAGAGCAACGTGTTATAGAGGTGGGAAACGCATTGGCGATACTCTTGGTGTTACTAATGTCTATAGGCAGTGGTGACCACTTTCCAGCAGGTAGCCCACTTGCCTGTTTGCCTACTGTATGACATAAAAAAATAAATATACAAAAATTAAAATATCTGGAAAGAGACAGTAATGGGTCATTGATTATAGGCGACTTTTACGCCACCGCGTCGCCTCTCTTTTCTTTCCTTTCCTTTCCTTTCGCATTTACCTTCGGCAGGGCTCTTCATGATTACCAACTTAACACTTTAATCATAATGTATCCACTATTATCTCTTATTGTTGAAAACCGTACGAGATTACCGCATCGTACATTAGTCTTAGAGATTAAGCTGTCTTGTCGCTCATGAGACAGACTTTGTTGCATCTTCTACTAGTGGACCCGGCGCGACTTCTTTTGCGTACATCTACTTTACCCCTATCTTCCTTTTATTTCTTGCTTATGTGCCTTCCTCTTTAACCACTCTATCTCATTAAAATCCGCTGTGTAATTTAAAAGATCTAAGTGTACATAGATACATATGGACAAACCCGCCGTCTGTGTCCGAAACAAAGCTCGCGCCGCGAGAGAGCGTTTGTCCCTTTCTCTTAATACGAAGAGGAAAGGGATAGCAATAGCTATGTCGCGCTTTTTCTCGCTTATCGCGCGCGAGAGCAATTTGTGCTAGGCCCACTGTTTGCTTAGATCTTGTAAACTATGCAACGGATTTGAATGCGGTTATCAACAATAGATAGAGTGATTAAAGAGGAAGGTTTATATGCAAGAAAATAAAGCTAAGGTAGGGATAAAGTAAGTGTAGGGTAGGTGCTGGGTAAGTTTAGTTTAGGTGTAGGATAGGGGTAGGGTAGGGTAGTGTAAGGGTAGGACGCCACGCCGACGCAGTCGCGCCGAGTCCACTAGTTACAGTATATATTAAGTTGATTTAAATAATTGTACATTTCTTAATTGATTCCCTACTCGAGTTAAAACGGTATTTCTCCTCGATGAAATGAAAGCGTCCTTGCAAAATAATTCCGACCTAAATTAAATTGTACAGTGGCGTGGATCTATCAAAATAATTTCATTATCGGGCCGAGTTCAATAGTAATTAAAATATCTTCGAATACCAAGCAACTGCAAAAAAACTAGAAATTAATTTCTTTATGGATTTATAATATTTTTTAACTTCTGGAGTGTCAGTGGCGTAGTGGTAAAGGTATTCGAATTGCAAGCGAGAGGTATCGGGTTCGAATCCAATGCTAATCCAATACAAATTACTCTTTTCTGAGTTATACAAATATATTCGTTGAATCTAATCGGTGAGGGAAAACATCGTCATGAAACCTACATACTAAGGCAGATGAATGTGTGACCATGATCCAATCTGGTCATGTTCCTCTGTTAACAGGGTCATTGAGGCCAGATGCCGGACGCTCCACTGTAAAAACTTGATCCGCCAAATCCTGAATCATGATCAAGGCGGACCCTGGGCTCTCGTGCGCGAGAGCACAACCGGAACATGTCAAGATGGCGAAGATTATTTTTTCATCATCATCATATCAGCCGACAGACGCCCACTGCTGGGCATAGGCCTCCCCCAGAGATCTCCGCAAAGGCCGGTCCGGTGCCTTCCGCATCCAGCTGGTACTGGCGCTCTTTACCAGGTTGTCCGGAACACAATAATGCAAGCATTGTTGCTTGGCGGTGGTAAGGCTCAGGCGGACTCCTCATAATTATTCGAAAACATACCATATAATTTTTTTGAGATTTTGTGTAGTGATCCGTAGATCAGAGTAGCATCTTCTGGATGTAGCATGTAACAATTACAGTACAGTACCAGCAACGGCTCGCGCGCCGCTCGTGCACATGTACTCTTAGATATAGATAGATTGATAGCCAGATATCTCCAATTTTGGGTTACAAACAGTGTCAGTCAAACCGTGAAGGCCTATCCCAAAATGGAGCATCAAAACCAAGAGTTATATTTTTGCTACACGCCACTCCAAGTGCCAATCATTTCGTAATATCTTGAGTGTATCGGAATCACTGGAGATTTAGTTGTGTGTGCCTTTGTAGTGCTAATCTAATCGGTGAGGGAAAACATCGTCATGAAACCTACATACTAAGGCAGATGAATGTGTGACCATGATCCAATCTGGTCATTTTCCTCTGTTAACAGGGTCATTGAGGCCAGATGCCGGACGCTCCACTGTAAATACTTGATCTGCCAAATCCTGAATCATGATCAAGGCAGACCCTGGGCTCTCGTACGCGAGAGCACAACCGGAACATGTCAAGATGGCGAAGATTATTTTTTCATCATCATCATATCAGCCGACAGACGCCCACTGCTGGGCATAGGCCTCCCCCAGAGATCTCCGCAAAGGCCGGTCCGGTGCCTTCCGCATCCAGCTGGTACTGGCGCTCTTTACCAGGTTGTCGGTCCACCTTATAGGAGGCCTACCCACGCTGTGTCTTCCGGTACTTCTCATTAAAATGTGTACTCCGCGAACCTGTAATTAATGTAATATTTGTCACTATAATTTAGGCAGTATTATAGATCGTGCTCCATATATACCCGAGATATTTTGGTCACGTCGTCCCCTAGGCATTTGAGTAATGTATTTTCCAACACGATCTTTTTTAGGTTGAAGTAAAGAGATTTTACGTCTAAAAAGATTTGTCAATAAATAGATGGTGCTAATTGGTAATCAAGTTAATGTAGTCCGCTGAGGAGAGGATTCATGTGACGAATATAAAATGAAACGTAGAGTCAGACATGGAGGACTGACATCGCCTATTTTTTTCAACTTATGTGTATACTAGTGGACCCGGCGCGACTTCGTTCGTGTTCACCTACTTTACCTTTACTTACCCTTATTTTTCTTGCTTATAAACCTTCCCCTTCAAACACTGTTACTATTGTTGAAAACCGTAATAAAATCCGTTGCGTAGTTTAAAATATATAAGCGTACATAGATACAAAGGAAAAGACGGCGAGAAGCGACTTTGTTTTATACTATCTATAGGTATAGATGGACTGATTGGATAGCTCAGCGTACTGGAGTGGGCTATTCAATTGATGGATTTATGACAAATAATATAAATTACGAGGATGATAATATATGGTGATCATGTTGAACATATGTAGCAGAGACTCGTTTCATCATCATCATTATCATATTAGCCGAAAGACGCCCATAGCTGGGTATATGCCTTCCCCAAGGTTCTCCACAAAGGCTGGTCTTGTGCTCAGCTGATATCTGCTATCTTTAACATGTCGTCGGTCCAACTTGTGGGAGACCTATCTATGTTATCCGGTACGTGGTCGCCACTCGAGAACTTTGCTGCCCCATCGGCCATCTGTTCTTAGAGCCTCGTTTGGCTCCACTTAATATATTATAAACAAATTAGTTCTAATATAATGAATTCTTCCAGAGTTGCTGTCTTCAGGAAACCACCCGAAGGGTATCATAGTGGTGTACCGAGACATTCCTGACCTGGAGCCCGAGGACTCGAAGCTAGCGGCGTTAGCGCATGCACGGCTCTCGGATCTCAAGAAAAGGCTGGAAGAAGCACTGCCTGAGAGCCACATTATCCGGCTGGAGTAAGTACTCGAACTTATAATACCAATGACGGCAATTTTTTATACTACGCAGTGACAAACAAGCAGACAGCCCACCTGATGGTAAGCGGTAACATCTGTCGCCCATAACATCTACGATTCATGCAATTAGGTTGCAGGCAACAACTATGCAGAACCGCAGGTGCGTTGACACTGTGAGGACTAAGATGAAACGCATCATGTCTGTAATTGCGCTGGCTGCCTTCAAACCGGAACACAATAATGCAAGCATTGTTGCTTGGCGGTGGTAAGGCTCAGGCGGACTCCTCATAATTATTCGAAAACATACCATATAATTTTTTTGAGATTTTGTGTAGTGATCCGTAGATCAGAGTAGCATCTTCTGGATGTAGCATGTAACAATTACAGTACAGTACCAGCAACGGCTCGCGCGCCGCTCGTGCACATGTACTCTTAGATATAGATAGATTGATAGCCAGATATCTCCAATTTTGGGTTACAAACAGTGTCAGTCAAACCGTGAAGGCCTATCCCAAAATGGAGCATCAAAACCAAGAGTTATATTTTTGCTACACGCCACTCCAAGTGCCAATCATTTCGTAATATCTTGAGTGTATCGGAATCACTGGAGATTTAGTTGTGTGTGCCTTTGTAGTGCTCATATTGATTGAAGTTATGATAAGCTACGTCGGAAGCCTGCTAGACGGCTGAATTTTTCGACAACCGAGTTGATACATCGATACATGACACGATGATAAGTAAAACAAATATTAAATTTTTTGTATTATTGGCACGGTTTGAAGAAAAAGGTAGCCAGCAAAATTACAGGTCTGAGGCTTTTCTTCTTACTCCTCAAAGTGGCAACTAACTACTAACTAACTAACAACTACTAGCCTAGGTAGGTTACCGTTTTCCATCAGGAGGGCTGTCGCTAAGTAGTAAAAGTATGTTGGTAGAACTTTTTAGTCAATTCTCCCCACATCTTCTTAGCCCGTGGTCTTAAATGACCACTATAAAGTAAGATAGTCGTGTAGTAGCCGGCAAAGTACAGAGCATTGCCCTAACTCCTTCAACTAACAGCCTAACTCATTACAATAGTATTATGACTTGATCTCGCTCCATTTACGGCGCCTTTCGCGAGCGAGTAAGATGGTAAGGTGGTCGGGACCCTGATGTCGTACAAACCGACAGATGGCTCACGAGGCTAACCAGCTAGGACCTCCGAAGTCCGGAAATTGGACAATAGCGTTTTCTGTTACGTGTTCTCAATTACTGCAATCTCCAACCGCCTGTGAAGAGTGAAGGTTATGTCATAACCCACCACAAGCGTAGACCCTTAAGTCCAGCATTGCGCTGTTATCTACAGACCTACAAGGATCTTTTGGCACGTGACCGAAATCAGAACTAACGCCGCCATCTTGTTAAGCGTCACTTTTGAAAAACAGCTGAAGTTGATGTTGATGATGCGATTAACCAAGCCTTCATCCAAGTGCCAAAAGATCGTTATAGGTCTGTAATAGGCTCTCGATGTTATACTCTAGCAGTTGTCTATCATCATCAGGTTCCATAACAAACGATTCCGCTTTGTCATAATACCGCAAATCGCTGAACACGACATAACCATTAGCGTCATACAACAATAAGTCATTACTAGGTGACATGTGGGTATTTCGGGCGAGCGAGGATTGCAATTATCTTTCCCATATGCTATTATAGGAGCGTTTGTTATACGTCATTGATACCCGGGTTGGTATGTCGTGCTTTCCAATTAATTATCAGTAACACACGTGGGTTTCGTGAGAACTGTATTGCGTGATGTATTTTTGTCGTTAATTCAATACTGATCAGTTCTTTGAAATTAATTAACTGCACCTTTATCGTACAGTAGTCGGCGGTAAATAATATATACTCGTTACTTTCGGCTTCATATTAAATAAAATATTGTGTTTGAGCGAGAAATATCAATTCACTGCCACAAATGAATAGATGAATAACTATAAATGATCCCTTTCTCAGTGAAATGGGGTGATGTTGTGGGCACCGCCACTAATACTGCCATAGACTAGAGCAGTGTTACCGTATATTCCGTGGAATTTGGTGCACCGGGGCTCCCTTAAAGTTCAGATTATGCTTTGGCGGAGCTTGACCCCACTGAAACTCTGTCACGCTTGTGGCAGATACGATGCTCTACGAAGCCGAAAATAATCAATGTGATTTATTGTAAATCCCTATCCAAATATGAAATACTGCCAACAATATCTTACCTAGCGAAAAATCTAATCAAAAATTCCTGCTGCAGACCATCATCTGCCGACTCCTCACGGACGGATGGTGCTTCCGACAGCGAGGAGAAAATGGGCCCCTTCAGGGAGAAGGTGCTAGGGGTGTTCTGCGAGCTCGTGGACGAGAGCCTCAGCACCGAGCCCGACCAGGGAAAGGGAAGGAAAAAGACTGTACAGGTGAGTCAGGTGTTTGACTAGAATATTGATTGCAATTTTCAGATTCAGTATACAATTGTTAAACTTTTTTACTATGGCCAAACCTGTACGCCACCCACCATCACCACTGATTATTCTTATATCTTCTTATTTATTTATTTATATCCTTAAATAAATGTTAGGAATTGTATGCTCTATCGGAAAATGAATTTTTTGTCTACTTGTCGGTACTTTAAGATTTTTGGTACAAAAAAGTATGTAACGTGAATGATGTATGTCTGTTTTGAGTATTTTCAACATTGCGACTTGTCGGCAACTCCAACTCGTTTGCCAAGCGTGGATATTACGGCAATACTCTCCACTAATGTAGAGGCGGCTCAAGAACGGCATTGGTGATTAATGATACGCATAATAAAAACAGCAAGGAGCAGTGCATTTTGAAAAATAGAAAGTTTTGAGCCGCTTCACAAAAAATTGCATAATGACAAGTTTTCGGTAAATTATAAAGCTTCCTATCAAAGACAGAATCTATTGCTTTACGTGCTGATTTTTGGTACCCGGCTTACAATTACTTACAATAATACCATGTTTAAAATAAACAATCTCTCTACGTTTAGGAAATAAACACAAAATAAATGAGAGAAATTTTAATAATTTCCCGACCAATATTTGTTGAACTAGCTTCATTTCAAACGCAATTTAAATTGCTCGGTTTCCAGTTTTGAGTGTTATTCATTTCAGTAACTAACGTTCGTTCTATTTGGCTTTCCACCCACTGCCAGCTAATTAACTACAAATAATATGTTGCCTATTCAACTGCTATTTCAAAATCGAAATACATTCTGTCGGAAAATATACGGTGCCTCCCCATTTATAAACATTTTTGTAACCCACGCTGATCGCAGCTAATTTCCCTTGTTCACAGGAAGTGTTTCTGGAACACATAACTCATCTTAGGATATGTATAGAACATAATCGTCTCTATAAGGTTACTGTTAAGCAAATCGAAGAAACGGCTAAGAGTATATTAACGAGTTTTAAGGAACACTACGACAACAGGACGCGTCACGCGCCAGCCTTGGTCCACGGGCCTGACGCTTCTGGAAAGACCACTTTGCTCACACACCTGTACTACAAATGCGAGGAAATATTCCCAAAACCCGTCCTAAGGGTGATACGATTCTCTGCGTCCACCCCCCGATCGGCCTATAACCTGGAGCTCCTAAGAGTGATGTGCCAACAGATATCGATCATACTGAACATCCCGGAAGGCTACCTGCCGAAGGACGCGAGTTTCGACCCTCTGTACATAAACAATTGGTTCCAAAGTCTGTTGAGGAGATGCGAGGAGATGGAGAACGAAATATTGTTCATATTCATCGACAATGTGCATAGGGTTAACCCTTTGGAGTGTGATATAGTGACAGGGCTTTCTTGGTTGCCGATGTCGTTGCCGCGAAACGTGTTCCTTGTGTGCACTAGTGCTGTCACGCTCGATCAGCTGCAGTTGACCCCTGCACAGAAAGAGAAGTTCAAAGTGAACAATTGCTACCACCTTCTGGACGCCATCGACGAATCACCAGAGAACAACAGTTATGGAGATCACATCGACGGCGCCTTCGATAACCTTGAAGTCATATTCGGATCGAAGGCGTTCAGTAAACTGGCAGGTATGGTAATCCTGCTATATTAATAATGATATTGGTATATATATATTTATATTATTATTTATTTATATTATATCCTGGTTGTGCTTTCGCGTATGAGGGCCCGGGGTCCGGCTTGACCATGATCCAGGATTTGAGAGATCAGGTTATTACAGTGGAGTGACTACCGTCTGACCTCCGTGACCCTTCTACAAGGTGAACCTGACCAGATTGGATCATGATTACAAGTGCAAGTTTCTACTATATTATAAATGCAAAAGTTTGGATGGACATTTGTTATTCTTTTACGTAAAAGTTACTGAAGAAATTCCGAAATTCAGCCCAGTTCCCACGGGATCGCGGTGTAAACAAAAGCCGCTAAGGGCAGTTGGGAATGATTCTCGGAGATTATCTTTTTTCCTAATTGATCTATCTCTCATACGGTGCGATTATAATTATTGTGATAATCAACATAAAAATAGGTTTAAATACATGTAATGTAGGTTTACGAACAGGGGACATTCTAAGTAGCCCTTTTCTAATTAAGGACATCTGATTATGTTCTCTACCTATCATGTCATTCAGTAAACTAAATATATCAATTAATTGTTCGTATTCAAGCACTAAATAACAAATACAACGTATAAACGTCTATCTAAATGTATATGTATATAAACAAAGAGTACATAGGTATAAGTTTTCTCTTTATAGGTCCTTATCTCTGAAAAATATTGTAATCTTGACCAGGAAATTACTTTATCACCCTTAGATTGACATGTGATCATCACCTCTTAAAAAAATAAACACACTATACAATTTTAACACACACCTGTTGCTTCCCAGGCTACATCACTTGCTCGGAGTTCGGGCTCACCGAGCTGGAGCTGCTGGAGCTGCTGATGCCGACCAGCAACAGCGACGCCGTCATCACGCTCAAGGAGTCCAACTTCAACTTCTCGACACTATGCGTCGCCAAGTACTTGATGAGTAAGTGGGAAATAGTTGTTGTTAATATTTGAAGTCTTACCTCAGCCTTATTAGAATAATCTGTGCCTCAGCCGTAGGATGTCCTGCGCCTCTTGCATCCATCGGCTCCCCCCACGTCTCTCACACCGATCCACCCTGTGCCTCTTGCATTCATCGACTCCCCCCTGTCTCCCACACCGATCCAGCCTGTGCCTCTTGCATCCATCGGCTCTCCTCACGTCTCCCATACCGAGCCAGCCTGTGCTTCTTGCATCCATCGGCTCTCCTCACGTCTTTCGTCTTTCACACCGATCCAGCCTATGCCTCTTACATCCATCGGCTCCCTCCACGTCTCCTACACCGATTCACCCTGTGCCTCTTGCATCCATCGGCTCCCCCCACGTCTCCCACACCGATCCACCCTGTGCCTCTTGTATCCATCGCCTCCCCCCTGTCTCCCACACCGATCCAGCCTGTGCCTCTTGCATCCATCGGCTCCCGCCACGTCTCCCACACCGATCCACCCTGTGCCTCTTGTATCCATCGCCTCCCCGCTGTCTCCCACACCGATCCAGCCTATGCCTCTTGCATCCATCGGCTCCCTCCACGTCTCCCACACCGATCCACCCTGTGCCTCTTGCATCCATCGGCTCCCGCCACGTCTCCCACACCGATCCACCCTGTGCCTCTTGTATCCATCGCCTCCCCGCTGTCTCCCACACCGATCCAGCCTATGCCTCTTGCATCCATCGGCTCCCTCCACGTCTCCCACACCGATCCACCCTGTGCTTCTTGCATCCATCGACTCTCCCCATTTCTCCCACACCGATCCACCCTGTGCCTCTTGTATCCATCGGCTCCCCCCACGTCTTCTGCACCGATCGACTTGTTATGTTCTTTACTCGGTTATTCGTCTATCTCGTAGGAGGCTGTTCCTCGTTGCGATTGCCATCAGGCATCAGTTGTAACTCTCACAGCTACACATGGCTATTTTTAGCAATGCTCCTACAGCGATCCAGTAGTATTACAGTATCAGGGCACTCGTAAATTATCTAGCTCGTACTGCATGCAATCCGAATCCGAAAAAATGATGTCTAGGGTAGTCATCTATGACAGCTTACGCACTAGGTTCTGGTTTTGTCTGAGTTTTCTATAGTCCGTCAAACGATGAATCTGGAATACGACCAGTCACGAACACGAGGAATCCCGTAGAAATAAATTTGTCACGTGATATGGAACCAATTTTGCTGGTACTGTATTTCGCATATAGACTATGACGTTAAGCAAAGAAACGAAATCGATTTATCTCAGCGGAAGGAAGCTGCGGTAATTTCGCAATGCAAACGCGATAAAGTATAGCGACACCCGCTGGGCAATCAGCCATTCGCGTGGCATCGCAAAGTTGCCGGGAACTTAACGGCTAGTTCGAGGATTCCAGTCGGCAAGTACAATACAAATTAACACCGCTGAGCGGAAAGTTAGCCTGCTTAAACTGCGAACTACAATACCGAACTCCGTTCAACTCGGTACGAGCGGCTCTGCGGTACACTGCTTTGCTTACGAATTACGTCGGTTATGGAGCTTTGTTGTACAAACAAAAGTCTGGGTGAGAGATTTCGGTTAGGGTAAATAGATAATTTGATACTGCTTAATTCAATAACGATAAATAATAATAACCTAGTGTACATACCACGATCAGTAAGTAACCAAATATCCTCATCATCATCATCACATTCCATAACAGTTCACTGCAGAACTTAGGGCCTCTCCCACGAGAGTAGAGGGCATTACAACTAAATTTCAAAATTGATATAATCGAATCGAATCGGAAACTAATCGAAGAACAGATGGCCGATGGGGCACCATAGTTATCGAGTGGTGATCACGTCCCGAAGACGCCGTGTGGGTAGGTCACCCACAAGGTGGACCGACGTCCTGGTAAATATCGTAAATACCAGCTGGATGCGGCAGGCACAGGGCCGGCCTTTGTGGATATCTTTAGGGGAGGCCTATGCCCAGCAGTGGGCGTCATTTGGCTGATATGATGATGATGATGATGAAGGAAAGTCGCTATAATACACACATATGTTTTGGTCGACGGCGACCGCTTTCCATCAGCCTCCATCGATCGATCGAGCCTCAGATCGCGCCTCCTTAAGCAATAAAGCACCTTTCCCCCCGACCAGAGAGCCTGATCTGCGAGACGGTGGTCTCCGGCCGCAGTACCTGGCGGTGGCGGGCGGCCGCCGCCAGCGCGCGCGCCCGCCGCCGCTACGTGCGCGTGCAGAGCGCACTGCGGGACGCACATTCCGATTTGGCCGCACTGCACTTCTCCAGCTTCCTGCAGGAGGCGGACGATACTGATACTTCGGAGGCGCAGGAGCCTGGTGAGCTTCCTTTTTATATTTTACAGCATACAAACAGGCAAGCCGGACACCTGATAAAAGGTCACCGCCGCCTATGGACATCAGCAACACCAGGGGAGTTACAAATGCGTTGCCCGCCTCTGAAGAGACCTCTTGAACGATCCCATGTTATAACCCAAAATAAACACTGTTACTGGGAGCCTATTCCTCATCCGAATCGTACGATCGAGAAACGTTCTTTCAAACCTTCGCATGGTGACCAACAGAGGGTCTACGTAGTGGGGATGAGTACCCAGTCCACGGCGGATGATACGATGGCGGAATTGTGCTGTAGGCACCAGGTCGAAAACTTCCTCAGAACACTCCTTATCGCACAGCCGATAAAACAGACACAGGAAGCCAAAATCGGTTAGCCAGTTGATAATAATACTACATAAATATCTGATATGCTGAGACGGGGTGCCAATCGGCTTCCGGGACTGTTCAGCCAGTCTCAGGGCCCCATCGGAACGGTCATTAATTGTACCTTTTACCGTTGTCGAAGCGAGGTTGACCAAGGAGTTGATTATCTTTTACACAATATGGTTTAAGGAGTATCCTTCGAGATAATATATTTATGAAGCTATACGAGGGCAAATAGAGACTTCGCCTGGAATATACTTGATTCAGGCCGAGCTGCAACACTTTGCTTGTATGCCATATTTGTCCTTAAAATTCGTCAAGAGACCAGTAAGGACCAATACTTTCATTTCGTATTTCTCGAACTGCTTATTTCCTTTGAGAGGTCTTGCACAATCGATGGACTAAAAGAACCTACTAAATCTATGCCCAAGCGTACATTGACAAAGGTCTCAGTGTACGTTACCACACATAACATTTATTATTATTATTATTAATCATTTATTTCAGACCATATAAATACGATTTTTAACAGTCCATATTATATTGTGTTAGTTAAATTACTTATAATATATTGTTAAAATAATTACAAAGTTAAACATTCAATTCATAAAATCATCACAATATCATAATAAAAAATTAATTTATAATCCCAGTGTTGTAGTTCACGTAGCATATTAAGAATTAACCATTTCGCAATTATCTTAATGCAAAGGACCGTTTCAAGTACCCCTTGCGAGGTAATCTCAAGGCGGGACCTAATCCATTACGGGTTTAGTACATGGCATGTGCGACGGATTGCCTGAAAGGGTAGCAATAACAGTGAACGGAGCGGACGCTCGCGCCCCGTTCAACGTGGCGGACGCCCTAAGATCAAAAACTATACCCGAGGCGTACATTGAAATTATCTAGGACACTATTAAACACTGCATTAAATCGTTATCAATATGGCGTTGAGAGACGGTGGTATTGGGGCTAATCCTAAAGGAGATTTTATAAAAAATATACCCTCGATGCAACCCTTGTTTGTTTGTCAGAAACTGCCTAACTTTTTGATGTATTACCTCGGACCTTTTGATTTATACGATTTATTCGACTTTTGTTGTCGACCTTTAACCTACATTTTATAAATAGTATATTATGCACTAAAAGCAAGCTTCTACTACTATTATGTTTGGTATTTACACTTATCTGACTATAGCCTAGACTTCTTAGTTGAGTCTAGATAGGTCAAATGATTTTCAATTAGCGCGATCAATATTTGATTATCTAACTCATCTGGCTTTCAATTACGTAAGTACTGTATTGGTTAAAACACGGCCTGATAACAGCCTCTCAGCTATTTCTCGAGCCGTTCAAAGCTGCGATCGTTAAAACTTCACAGCCATTGCACACCCTCTATCTATTAATTAAGAACTTGCTCATGGTTTCAGAATTTGTACTAAAATGCTGAATATTATCTTGGATTATTCGGTTGCTAACAGTGTTTTAAGTAGTTTGACGTAGTATGTAAGAAATAAGTGGTGAGTTTTGTCTATATACGTATGTGTTTAAAGTACTGTATTCTTCCTGTACACGTTATTACTTATAAATATTTCTCGTCTCTACAACATTTGCAATAAAATCTCGAATCGATTTATTCGCCAGTTATTCGCGTTGTTACAAAGTTTATGGTTATTCGTATACCTACTTTTTAGGAAAAGTATTATAGTAGCTAACACCGGATACAGGGGTGACACCTCGTTTAGAAAGAAGTCTATAAGGATGCTTAGTAGTTTTCCGCTCGACTTTTTCACAATAGTCAGTATATATACTGTGTCTAAAATAGTCATAAAACACACATCAACCTCGAGCCATAACTCATAGTATTTGACACATACTAATGTGCTCCATAAAAGGCGACCATCGATCTCTCGGCTTATTTTCCTTTGCGGGGCTCACTACCGAACCATCCATCATTGCTCTTCCCACCCGCTAATACATTAGCTAGGATAATTTCCTACTTATTTAGTCGAAGAGACTGCCCAGCTTTTAGCGGGTTCCCCCTACCTGCGTCTAATGGTTTTGTGACGTAATGTCTCCTTATGTAGGTGCATTATGGAACGGCGGCGGCTCTCAGAACTATACAGTGTCTCAAAGGCACTCCATTAATTGAGGACGTCCCAATCTATTTAGGTAGATGCTGGGAAATTACCTGTCATCTCACGTGTGTTTGATGTATTTGTTGCGAAATTGTAATAATAAACAGCTTTGCAGTGAGTCCAATAAGTGAAAAAAACGTATGTCTTTGTTATTCAACTTACCATATTGACAATGTCCACAAAAAAGCAGTACAACGCACCGAGAGTTTTGATATCACACTAACATAAATAACCTCAAGAGTAAGTACCTATATATCGCTGTAGGTACGCAGAAGCACACTTGTGCTAACTAGGCCTCGAAAAGTCCGCGAAACAAGCCCTGAATGGCTTTCCGGGAGATTTCGCCTAACAAAGGTGTGCTCGTCAAGCGGAGGTCAGGGCCGCCTCACCTCTGGCCCGGGGTCTTTGTGTCAGCGTCCGACGAAAGCCTGTTTTCATTACGTCCAGCGAGGGCCGCCTTAAATCAAAATTGCGACCGTTGGTCTGCATTAATCAACCGCCGAGTGAAGGTCACTCCGTCCACCTTGGACGGAAGATCCCGGACGCAATAATCCGTTTAATAAACTTCGAGACAATGGCGCCTGGCAACACGGTGCTTTTGCTCCGCTCCTCGTGGATTCCTGACGATAAGACGAAAGTCTTGAATACTTTCCTTTGTTCCCCGAACTGTCAATATATGTACCAAGAAGTCAAAATAAACGCAAAGACGGACTAAGACTATCTAAGACAGAAGTTTCTAAAAGGGCTCTTTAGAACAAACTCGTCTAACCCATGAGAATAAACTTTGAAGGAATGCTTCTTCAAACTTTTCCACTCGCTGCCCTTTTTATGGTAGTTTCCCTTTGTGGACGGATAATCGGATTATATGTATACTTACGTATTAAAGGGATATCGTTTACATTTGTCTCAACAAAATTGTTTGCTTAAAAATTTATTTAGGGCAACTGGAAACACATTTGTATTTTTATTTTATTCGGAAAACTTACAGCAACAAGAAACATGATATACTTAATGAAAAATATATTCATGAGCCGTTATAGCAATAACAGTATAAATTATGGATAACAATTCAATGAAAGAAACAGTTAAACACTTTTAAATATTAAGATGATATTAATGTTTGGGATATGTCAATCTCGGTCTTGGATACATTCAGTGGCACATCAAATATCAATCAACAAAATACATTTTGGTACACAAATGCTTAATTCTAGGCAGTATATCACAGAATACATCCAGGCTTGAAGAGTATTTATTATCCATTTCTAAAACCCCGTGGTACAAAGGTATGTCTCCTAAAATTTCAGTGGCAGTAGGGCACGTTGAGCTTCAAGCTAATGGCAGCGCGAAATTACCTTACTGGTGATACTTGTAATTAAAAAACAGATAGTACCTCTGGGCAATCTACAGCAACTGCCATTATTTTTGAAAGCAATGATAAATCAGCAAATCCACGTCTTAATTCCAGTGGCAGTAAATGACGTCGCTTCTCATAACCAGAAGATTGAATGTTTAATTTATAGTCTAAGCGTCTGAGAAACTTACGTTGAATCATTTCCAGTTGGTTGATATAAGTTATGTAGGTTAGGTTCCAAGCTTTTGAGGCGTATTCTAGATGGCTCATTACTTAGCAACAATAGAGATCTTTAAATATTTTTATTTGTTTGAATGTTTGGCCTAATCGAAATATAAATCCCATTGCTCGCGTGATTTGTCATATACTAGACGATAGTCGATAATCACACCTAGGTTACGAAACACATATCATTGCCATTAAGTAATATAGCATCCTCCATTCCTTTTATAGGTCTATAAACTTTCACGTCATCTACACTAATATTATAAAGAGGAAAGATTTGTACCTATTTTTGTATGTTTGTATGTTTGTATTGAATAGGCTTCGAAACTACTGGACCGATTTCAAAAATTCTTTCACCGTTGGGAAGCTACACTATCCGCGGGTGACATAGGCTATATTATATTTTCTAAAAAAATACGGATCATTAATAAAACTCCAATAATGTAACCCAAGGTGTAAAAAAATACCCAAAAAATTCCTTACATCGCGTGCGCTGCTAAAACTATTAATGATAGAACAAAGTAATGTACTACGACTTTGCAGAACACATCATTATCTACAAAAAGTGTCGCGACAGTATATGTCTAACTATTATAGTTATGTCACAATAAGTGTTCTTTTATTTTCAAAATTTAATTGAAATGCCGCCGCTAAAAAACGCTCTTTATTTGTACCTTGGTATTAATCCTTATCAAAATAAATTACTTCATATTCACGACTGCTTCAATACCTTTATATAACTTTTTGAATTATTCAATTCAGACATTCCATTCGCGTTTTCGCCGCTCAGTCTGCTCGGCTATCTAGGCAGCACGGGGTACGTACGGGAGGGGAGTCAATGTCAAGAAATACGGCCGTCAGGAGCCGGGTCGCCCCCTTCCCTCTAAAATGGTTGAGGAGACGGTTGGAACTTTTGTGATCGTAATATGGTGTCCTGTTTGTAACGGGACACTACTCAGTACATACTTAAGTATAATATAATTACTTCATATTATAAAACGAAGTCCCACGCCGTGTCTTACTGTCATTCTGTACGCGATAAACTCAAAAACTACTGAACGGATTTTCATGCGGTATTCACACACAGACTACACAGTGCGGTTTTAGACAACGTGATTCATGACGAAGGTTCAGGTGTATAATTTGTTAAGGTTTACTACCCGTGCGAAGCCGGGGCGGGCCGCTAGTCAGCAAATAAAATAATTTGAGAGTTGTAAAAACATTCGTCAGTGTCTAATATAAATAAGATGAACAGGAAAGGCCCCAGAATCTATCCCTGCGGGACCCCTGAGGAAATTGCAATGGGAGCCGAGGAGGACCCGTTACGGACTACAGTCTTAGTGCAATAAGACATAAGAGAAAAACCATCTAAAGAAGTTCCCCCGAGTACGAACTGAATCAAGTTTCTGTAGAAGTATATTGTGATCTATGCTGTCAAATGCCTTGCTGTAGTTTGTATAAATAAATACAGTATATTTGACCTCTACTATCCATCCTTATCCTCCGCTACCATTTTAAGAAATAATACTAAATAAGATACAGTGGATTTTATAAGCAATAAACAATGTTGAAAATCACCAATTACTGGCCTCATTGCCGCTTGTAATTGAATATGTGACTCTTTAAAAAAATGCAAATATGCACAATTTAGAAATGGGTCTGTAATTTTCTACTTTTTATCACCCTTCTGTAATATAGGCGAGACTAGCGCACTCTTCCATAGCCGTGCAACATTACCCTCATCTAGAGATACATATACCGCTGTATATGAATTACTAGATGAAGGTATTGTTACACTAACAAGCTATGGAGCGACATAGCTACAATAATAAAGGCCTTGCCACATACAAAGCTCGGCGCGAGCGCGGCGTGAGCGCGGTGCGATATTTGCTAGGCAACCATCGCGCGGCGCGTTATTTGCTAGGCAACTATCGCGCCGCGCGATGGTTGCCTAGCAAATAACGCGCCGCGCTCGCGCCGAGCTTTGTATGTGGCAAGGCCTTAACAGCGGTATGTAGTGACGTAACGCTGTTAATGTAGTTAAGTTTTTTCCCACAACAGTATATTGTTTGTCATTCACACGCTAAGAAGAAGAACCGCTTAAACAGAATACGTACACGTGTGGTAAGGCTTGTCGCACATTTGGAAATTAATATGGGATGTTACTAAGCAGTTTCTCTATAGTTTCAATATAGAAGTACTCTTTCTAATACTGATACAATATACTTAATATTGTATCAGTAAAAGAAAGAGATCTGTCGATATCCTGATATAATTCTGGTCCATGACTAACAGTGGTCTTTTAGGTATAGACAAAAAATTATGAAAAAGCATTAGGTAGCAATGGATGATCCACCAGTTTCCTCACTAGATTGGTGAAACGGTTACGAGTCTCGACGTAAGACCAGAAAGCACGCGGACCTCTGCTGATTGATGTTTCAATGCTGTCTTTATATTCCTTATAGCATATTGACTCTAGGTTTCTTGCTCTCTCCCGTAGCAATCTATATCTATTCCTACCAGAAATATTATTACCCTAGCTTTCCTATAAAATTTGAATTTTTCTTTCAATAAACTTTTCAAAGGCGGCGACCAGGGGCGAGTAACTTTTTGCTTAAGCCCTTTGAGAAAAAGTGTAAAAGGTTTATAGTGCTTCATCTAATTAAATAATAAATCGTCCCATTATTCTGAGTTTAACGTGCTCGATATTGCTTCATAATCACTGCAGCGGTCTCCCTACTTGCCGACTCTAGATGGTGCAACTACATAGTTTTATAAATAATAAGTAGCGATGGGTGAGAGTGATCCTTCTTAAATAACGGTTCTAAACAATGAGACACAGTACAAGGCTCATCAGATAGTACCAATTCTACAAGGCGGCCGTGTTATTTCTGAACTCCATTGCATTGCGTTTAACATTAAGTTTAAAAAAGACTTGCAAAGTTATTAGTAGGCGATGGCTACCAGTGTTTGTGCTCGAACTCTATGAGATATCACTCATGTTGAAATCGCCAACTATTACAATTTTATCTGTAGGATTGTCATTAAATAACTGACTTTGTCATCTCTTGCGAAAATAAGTGCATGCCATCACCCTCCGCATATAGTAATAAGCTCCCAATATGCATTCGAGCCAGGTTGTTTTGAGATTTAGAGTTATTCTCAATGGTCACCCATAGGTCCTCCGCTTTCGAGCAGCGGTCACACGCGGCCGCGGTGGGCAGTTTCAAAATGCAGGTATATGTATTGCAAGATAGTAACATCTTGTTTTCGGTGGTGAGGCTCTTATGTAGATCCTCATTGACTCATCACTCAGGCCGATATCATTCGTAGAAAACGGCGGCTAAAATCTTTTCATGTAACGACTTGTGTAGCAGAAGCGAGTACATGTTCACGACACAAAGTCCCAGCTAGCATACGATTTCTATTAGGTTCTCATCACGTTTCTCTAGGATACCTTTAATTTCAACATTATTTTGGCACAGCCACTGCTCCTTTGTTGATTTGGCCAGTTGAAGCGTGGTTTGATTGCGTGTCTCCCGCTTTGCATTTTTTGCACAGCAATTGCAACAATGTCGGTGCGTTGAGTTTCCGATAATGATTTCCATTTATTTTCTACGCATTTAGAAGCCTTTGTTGACTTCGGTTATTTTTTGAAATTCAAAACAGTAGATGAGTTTACATTTCGAGCATTTCACTCCGTCGTTGAAACATTGATTACGGCTTGGGCAAATATTCAGTATGAAACTATTATTTACGAAGGATAAACCGGTAAATGTTAAATACCGTGGGTGCGATTACTGCGTTTCGGCGAGTGAATAATTAGAATTTCGAAATTTCATACATTATTTTTCGAACTTCCGTACATCGTGATGATCTCAATTAAGTAATTCGTACTTATATACTTTATGGAGGAAGGACGTACAGAAAAAAGAGAGCGCCGGGGATTATAAGGAGATTAAGAGGTTGGCAGATAGGAGATAAGAGTGGCGATTGCTTTACCGACAAGAGTCGTACTCTTAAATATATTAACACAGTACATCGTTATTTTGTACTTCAAGATTCAAAATTACACACAATATTAGAGAGTAATCAAAAACTTCTATATACTAGCGTATTTACTATATACTAATATAAATCAATGAGTGTAATACTGAGCTGTTGTCTAACGCGTGCGCGACTGATTTTAATAGTCAATAGTCTATGATTCGTTTAAACTGACTTGTCTTATTTGGTGAACAAACAATGCCCAAAATCACGACTTGCCGTATCAATCACGCTACGTATATTGTGTATAGATGTCGAGAATTATACAAGAAACACATAGAAGAATTCGGTTCCGTAAACATACTATAGATGCGTTGTAAACGGAGACATGCCATTTAGCGTAGGTAACTTAGAAACAAACCATGGTTTAGACGTGTACCTTCATGGAAAAAGAAAAACCAGTATTTACCTTGGTGACCGTATGTTGCTGCATATGTAAAGAGAGTCCTGCACATTTTCTGGGGTTATGACTATGATGCCCTGTAAAGCTGAGGCTAACGAGATTAATAAATAAATATATTAATCTCGTAATTAATAGGTCTATTGGTTACCTACCTATAGATACACAAATACTAAAAAGACTTTTTTGTGTATTTTTAGGTTTAAAAGTTTGGAAGTACGGATACATATTCATATTCTTTGTTCTATAAATTGCAATACTTACTAGCATTCACTTTATCGCCTCTTCCCATAGGTTATCTAGACGAGATCGCTTATAGGGATAAGACCGACTTTTTGCGATCTATAGATCTATGTTTGTAAATAAAGACATTCTCTCTTCCTTAGGCTGCGTGGACGACGACGACGCTCTCCTGGACTCCACGCCCTTCCACTCCGGGAGTCGCACGGCGGCCGCCTTCACGCAGCGGCACGTAGAAGAATCCTGGCTGCACCTGCTACTGGCTGGTGACTTCACGAAGCTGAAGGACCTTACTGTGTGCAACTTCGACTTCTTGTTGGCGGCTGTGAGTTTTATGTTGCGTGTTGTCGAGTCCAGTGTCTCGGCTTGACTGAGACTTTTTTCTTATTAAAGCTGTGCTATGATAACCTACTTACTTAAATTAAGGCTCATTATCCTATAATGCGATCATAAGCAAAAGGCGGTGGGTACATTTACTTTTTGTTGCGAAAGGATTCCAATTAACAATCACCTTATAATTTAAGGAGATGCTTACAAGTAAGTACCTATTCAAAAATGGTATCACCAATATACTTACTATGTATTTAAACTAATTTCTTTTCAACATAATTTATAATGTACTTGATGAGACTCACTCGTTTGTGAGTTTTTTTTCTATAATACACGAATGTCCCATTAAAATAGGAACCTGTTATTTTTAAACGAACGGTCAGCAACGGCGCAATTAAAATGATTCGCAATTTGGTCGGACAACCAATGTCAAAGCCAATGCACGCACTAGTGATGCGAATGCAACAGACAGGAACTCCGCAGGGTATTTACGTAGACGGAGAACAGAATAATTTGATTGGCCTGTGTATTGTTAGTTGCCTATGGTTCATGAAAGCAGCTAGGTAAATGTCAATGTAAATCAACATACGTTATTTCTGACTAACACAGATATTATTTCACATCGACCTTTAACCCTCTCTGCTATAGACTAAAATGTGAATGGACTACGAGTAAATTATTAATTACAAAGCTTTATTTAATTACTCATATTTGTTTAGCATGAGCGGGTATGTGTTTTCCCTATTCAAAGGGTTTTTGATGTGTTATATCTGCGTGTGGTAGCTGCGTGCAATGCCTTCTGACAGTCGTCCCTTCCAAAGCAGCTTCAATTTACTGATTTTTAACATTATCTTCTCTATTTTCTAAGTGACTATCTAAATATGAATATTTTCCCCTTTTACATGCTTTTATTTGAATTGCACTGTTCGCATGTAAGTTGACCGTCAAAAGCAAAAAATTTTTCGACTATTTGTTGGTATCCGATTGAACTGAAAAGTATACCTATGTAACTTGGATGACAATGCATTAAGATGATACCATGAAGCTGGTCTGATGATGGAGTCGGAAGGAGGTCATAGGAACTAATAAACGCAGTAAGATAACCCCATTGTGTTCTGGCTCTTTGGAAAGGTCCTAATGAGTACCTACTATACCGCGCAATAAAAGCTTGTTATGAAAAAATAGTTTTCATTTGATAACTTATTAATTGATTATTCAAAATCTTCATGAGCAGTTCAAATTAAACTGACAGTTTAACTTGCCATCGATAATAGTCTTAAGGATTCAGGCATCCCTTTCCGTGCATTTGTAGGGAACAGTCTGGATGCTTCCAGCACCATTTGAGAGATTTGGTTTTTAGGTGGCAAACAAGCCTCATGTTAAGCAGTTACCACCTATTATGATGTTGCAAAGGCAGAGAATTACAAAACCTCTCTCCATACAGGTGCAAACCGTGACGATATCATACCTGCGGTGTATCCTGGAGCACGTCCGCTGCTACATCCTGGACCGCGACGTGGAACTGGTGTATGGCGCCGTCAGGAAGGCCAGTGACATCCTCACTAGAGACCCTATGCAGTTGGGTGCGCAGGTAAGCTTTAGGATGTGTTTACCATGTTTGTGGGAAAATTACTTTATTTTATAGAAGGCCAAGTATCCCGGAATCTGATTTTTTTTAAACCGTCTAAGACATGGAAAATATCGTTTAAATTATATGTTTATACATATAATTTAAACGATTAAGGATCTAATCTACTCAATATCGTATTCACTGAATACAAGATTTAATAGACTTCACTCGATAGAAAATATCCCAATGTTACCCATTTTGTAATGTTTTATTTATTTTTTCAATATTATGACATATATTTTACATTTAATTTTTATACTCAACTAGAGAGAATAAATATTTACAGAAAAATTCGTAAATCATCATCATCATCATATCAGCCAGAATACGCCCACTGCTAGGCATAGGCCTCCCCCAGAGATCTCCACAAAGGCCGGTCCTGTGTTTTCCGTATCCAGCTGGTACCTGCGATCCTTACCAGGTCGTCGGTCCACCTTGTAGGAGGCCTACCCACGCTGCGTCTTCCGGTACGTGGTCGCCACTCGAGAACTTTACTGCCCCATCGGCCATCTATTCTTCGAGCTATGTGCCACTTCAGTCTGGCAATCCTTAGAGCTATGTCGGTGACCTTGGTTCGCTTGAGGATCTCCTCATTTCTGAATTGATCGCGAAAAGAAACTCCGAGCAAACTCTTTCCATTGCCCTTTGGGTAACAGTGAGCTTTCTTATAGGGCCCACAGTGAGCGGCCACGTTTCAGTCATCACTGGCAACACACATTGGTCAAAGACCTTCGTCTTGAGACACTGCGGTAATTGGGACGAAAATATATGGCATAGCTTCCCGAACGCTGCCCAACCGAGTTGGATTCGTCGATTGACCACTTTCTCGAAATTGGATCTACCTAGCTGGACTATTTGTCCTAGGTATGTATAGTCGTCAACAACTTCAAGTGGAGTGCCTTCAACTGTCACTGGAGTAGGCACAACATGGACATTCGACATAATTTTCGTCTTGTCCATGTTTATTTTAAGACCTACTTGTTAAGAGGCACTACGAAGGTCATCGAGCATTTTGCCCAAGTCTTCCAGGGTTTCAGCCATGACTACGATATCGTCAGAAAATATGAGGTGAGTGAGGTACACGCCGTTAATATTGATGCCAAGTTCGTCCCAGTCCAGAAGCCTAAAGATATCCTCCAGTGCTGCGGTGAACAACTTCGGTGATATGACATCACCTTGTCTAACACCTCGCAGCAGCTGAATAGGCTATGTGGTCTTGTCCTGGAGATAAACTGACATAGTGGCGTTTTCGTAAAAACACTTCAGTGCTTCGATATATCGATAGTCAATTTCGCACCGCTGTAGAAACTGGAGCACCGCCCAAGTTTCGATCGAATCGAAGGCTTTCTCATAGTCCACAAACGCCAAGCATAATGGCCGGTTATATTGGTCTATGGTACTAAAACCTTTTCGGAATCCGGCTTGTTCGAATTCATCAAACCTGCGTGCGAGACGATTCGTAATGACTCTAGAAAACAGCTTATACACATGTGTCAGTAGCGATATTGGTCTGAAGTTCTTCAAGAGAGCCTTATCACGTTTGGCGTTTTTCCCTCGAAGATGACGGAATTGAACAGTTTCTGAAGGGTCTTAAGCACAGGTTTGCCACCAGCTTTCAGAAGCTCAGCCGTAATTCCATCATCACTCGGCGCCTCGTTGTTCTTAAGCTGTTTGAGAGCCATACTAATCTCGTACAGGCTGATGTCCGGGATATCTTCGGTGTAGTGTCGGGTTAACCTGGCTCTGGGGTCTTTTACCATACTGGTAACAGGTGCCGTGTATACCGTGTATAACAACACTAACGGGCCACCTGCATCTATGACTTAGTCGCATTCAGCAACACAGGCCACCGGTGAACCGCCCCTGCCTTATTGCTCTCAGAATACACGACGACCGTATAGGTACGTTACAATACGATTAATATACATCAATATTAACATTGTGTCAAACCCAAAATACTGATCAGCAACCCAGATACTGTGCAGCGGAGATTAATAATAAACGTTTTATCCCATCAACGTCCCTGAGTTAATAAATAGGCTTAACTTCAGTCAGCGCGGACGAAGCACGGGTACCTCTATTCAGTAATCCTTCGTCGAAACTTCGTTAGCTTGTCAAACAGGGTTAATTGTGACGGCAGCCTACAAAACTGCAACATTTTAATCCCCTTATTATCATGCTAGAACAATAACAATGTTATTGATGCTGGAAAACAGCCTTACCGTTTACAATGTTGGTGGAATTTGCGAGTAGTTGATCTACCTAGGTGGTCTATCTAGGTGGAATTTGAGAGTACGTTGAAAAATTTCAACTATAGTGGATTTTATTACTAGGCGTCTGGCGAATGGGAAATTGTATATATCACTAGTAATAAAGAAAAAAAAGTTCTATTGCAAATAATATTTATTACTTTTACAATGTGTTAGTTTAATACGTAAATATAAAACAATTTAAAATATAATTGGCTGCAATACAGTCCTTTAAAAGTTGAGGCCAGTTATCAATAGAAGCACGCACTCTTTCCATAGGAAAATTCTTCACTGCCAATCGAATGGATTTTTTAGGGACTCCAAATTATCATGGCGTTTAGAGCAAGCTGTACTCTCTAAAACTGATCATAAATCATACACGACGGCCAGTCTTCAGCTCTGATGAAGTCGGAAACGTTCGATTCCAACCAAGACTGCGTAGACCGAGCTTTGTGACCCGGCGCTGGGTCTTGCTGGAAGGACCATTCTTGGTTATTGAACATGGTGTTGTTAAGGGGCCTACCTACCTTCTCAAGAATGGTATCTTGATACACTTGTGCCGATGTTTTGATACTTTTTTCACAAAAGTATGGCTCAGTCACTCCTTCATAGCTAACACCCCACCAAACCATCATAGTGGTCGAGCTACGTAAAAAAAAACCGCAAATCGATGTACAGGATAGCCGTTTGGTACACGGGTACTTTAGGTTAAAACAATCATTTTGACCGGTAGTTCCTAAAAATATTCCCAGGGGGGGGCCAGTAATATTGACATTAATTTTTAATATGGGAATCGAAATTTTTTTTTTCGGAATCCTGTCGTGTTTGGTATCAAATGAAAGGGCATCATAAGCCGATTCTAAAAATATACTACACCAATAACTTTCAGCCACCTGTTTTCTTAAAATCCAAGAAATATTTTCAAAACATACCAAGTTTGGACTCCTCCAGGTAGGAGACGGATTAGTAAATTTTTATAAAATATACGCCAAATGACTCTTAATATGCTTATATCCAAAGACAAAAAGGCGATTTAAAAAATATTTTAATTTACTAATTTTAAAATATTTTTTTCTTTATTAAAAAGTTGAGATTTAGTTTTTTTTGAATCATATCGAACTGTACTGCACTTTACTATTGTTAATCTATGTTAAATTGATATTAATACGTTTTCCCCCCACCCCCCCTTCTCCTCCTGCACCTGAGAGGATTTTCTTGCACCTGAGAGGAAATCAAATTCGCTTAGGTGCAGAGTGAGGAGTGCGGAGGGAGAGAGGAAAGGGGGAGGGGGAGATAGAAACCGTAAGAGCATTATTTTACATAGATAATAGCATAAAACACAATAATAATAGTACAGTACAGTAGAGTTCGATAAGTTTAAAAAAATACTAAATCTCAACTTTTTAATAAAGAAAAAAATATTTTAAAATTAGTAAATTAAAATATTTTTTAGATCGCCTTTTTGTCGTTGGATATGGGTATATTTAGAGACATTTGGCGTATGTTATACAAAAATTTACTAATCCGTCTCCTACCTGGAGGGGTCCAAACTTGGTATGTTTTGAAAATATTTCGTGGATTTTTAGAAAACAGGTGGCCGAATGGTATTGGTGTAGTATATTTTTAGAACCGGCTTATGATGCCCTTTCATTTGATACCAAACACGATAGGAATCTGAGAAAAAAAAATTCAAATCCCATATAAAAAATTAATATCGATATTACTGCTCCCCCCCTGGGAATATTTTAAGGAACTACCGGTCAAAATGATTGTTTAAACCTAAAGTACTCGTATACCAAACGGCTATCCTGTACATCGATTTGCGGTTTTTTGCCAATATTTGCTGTGTACACCGTCCACTATCACTGAAGTCGGATAATGCCCACGCTGCACTCTGTAGACTAATTGGGAAGCTTTCTTAGAGCTTTGAGCATAAATATGGTCATTTTGTTTGTTAAAATGTTGCTCAATTGTAAAAATTTCCTCATCCTTAAACAAAATTTATCTGTGACCTCCCTTTGCGTACCGCTTCAGTAGTTGTTTCGATTTTACCACCCTATTCTTTTTTAAATTATCAGTTAAGAAATGACCAGTACGTCTCTTATAGGCTGCAAGTCCTAAGTCATCTTTTAAAATACGCGACATGATTCTAGGTGCTATCTTCATCTCCCAAGATAAAATCTTTTGCTTTCGGACAGGATTTCTTCGAATTCTTTCCCTTACTGCTTTGATCACCTTTTTCGTAAGAACACTAAGTGGACGGCCAGATCTTTTTCTGTCACAAACAAAGGAGGTCTCATTGTACCTATTAATAGCATGGTACACAAACATTTGAACATTTGATTCTAATACCAAGCGTATGGAGAGTTTTAAAAATTGCATTTGGCTCCATACCTACTTTATGTAATGCAATCACAGCGATTCGGTTCTCTTTATCACCCCACTCCATTTTAATATCGCAAAATATTGTACAATGTATTGGCGCCAAAGTAAGAAAAGACAATGAAAAATCATATAAAAATGATAGATTCCAAATTCAAATGTAATATTTTGTTTATTTTAAATTGTAACAGTATTTATGGCCAGACTAACTATATAAAGCAGTGGACAGTCTTGCGGCTGAGATGATGATGAGGTGATGTTGATTAGGTTTCAAGTACAGGCATACGTTGTGCGATTCTGTGAGTGCCAATTGTAGGTACATACTGGGTGCGTTGTTTCTTGGAGACAGAAGCAGATACGGCGGTGGTACTGATCTAGACATGCCTAGTACTCCTCAGGGAAAACAAACTCCCTTCGAATTATTGTGGTAATTTCAAAACGTCTATTAGTAGGTAGTGTGTGCGGAAAGAGAAATTTGTTTATTTATTTATTTATTAAAACTTTACGCACTATTTGATAGTGTTATTACTTATTACTATTAAATTGCCCCACATATGACGGTACTGCTCTCGCAAATTAATAGTATCGGTCATTTTTGTTCAACAAATAATAATCTTACCATAAGTTTGTTCACTTAACGTTTCTCCTTAAAATCCACATCTATATTTAAATAGTCAGATATTCCTTAGCCAATATGTATTTTTATCGACACCTTTCTCTTGCTACATTTACCTCTTTTGTGCGCAACAACTGGGACACCTTTTCAATATCCAAAGGAAATATTCGCCCCGAGCGGAAATTCCATCTTCCGAGATGGATTTATCATTTATTCATTGTAAGGTATAACAATACTAATATTCATGGAGCGTCTCGCTTCAATGAGGTGATTGATAAGCACTCCCTATATTACAATTTAATGATAGTAGGGTACTTTGGGATTTCTATGTCTAATGGACATCATAAATTTCGTGAATCAAATCTTTGTAAGATAATATAATGGCCCAGAGATTGCTTGTTCTATCTGTGCGTGTTTCATTGTGATTTACGAGTGAAACTATTATTATGAGTGGGTAACGTAATTTAGTACTTTTTGTTTACTTTTATTTATGACTAGCCATTCGCAGCGGCTTTCACCCGCGCGCATTTCGGATCTTTATGAACATTCAACTTTCTAGCGGGACCCTATTGTTTTATTGGGATAAAAGCAGCCTATGTCACTCGGGAATGATGTAGCTTCCTATTGGTGAAAGAGTTTTTTAAATCTGTAAAGTAGTTTTTGAGTTTACTCATTATAAATCTTTTTATTATTTTTTTATTATTATATTATATTTTGATACGTGATTTTGATTTGATCTAATACTTACCTATTAGACGTAATAAACCCGATAACTTGTGCGATGAACTGACTGTTATAACGGCGATAAACTAGGAATTTTGACGGGTAGATATAATAGTTTATTAAACAACCCCTGGGTAATGGTATCTACAGCGATAAGAGTGAGTTTTGAACTTTTGATTTACACCCAACCTAAAGTGAACTATCAAAGGGCCCGAAACAAATAAAATATCACCTAAACTACTGGCCGATATTAATGAGTCTACATTATTCGAGTCCAGCAAAAGAACGCCTAACTTTATTATTTACAGCATATTCCTTTTACAACAGATAATAGCGTGGCTGCGACCTGCAGTAGCACGCCGCGGTGTGCTGGCCACCCTGGTGACGTCGGCCATGGCCTGGTGCGATGGCTACGACAAGCCGCTGTTGGTGCCTCTCAACGGGTGGTGAGTTACTTAAACAAATAGTGCATTCAAACGTATACACAAACGTTATTCAAACTGAGTAGAGCCCAAGGAATGATTTTCATGAAACTTCCTGCCTCGCAGACCACGTTTAAGCTTTCTGCAGCAGTGTTTCCAGACCGTTACGCCGTTGAAATATTCAAGAAGTGAGCCTACACTTATTTTAAAGGCCGGCAATGCATGACTCCTATAGTTTTGTGAGTTTGTATAAATACATAATAGTAATAAATATGCTTGGATAAATTCACACAGCGCTATCTAAGGAAGCTTGTGTTATGGGTGTTAGATAACTGATAAACTACTTATATACTTTTTTTTAACACCCAAACCCATCACGAAATTACAATTCATCATTTCAATTTCTGCTTGACCGAGAACCGAATCCAAGCCTCTGCGTTAATTTACAACGCCGTAAATTTAATTTACAGCGTGGCAGAACGGCCAACCACTCAGGTCAAATCATCATGTATAGACATTATATGCGGAGATGATCACTTTCCATCACTCGTGACTCGCATTCATCAACATGTTGTTACATGCTTATCGGCTTTGGGTACCTAATCTAGATCTTTCTTTAAAATGTTAATGATTTGCCATTGAATATCGTTTTCATAACTTTTTTTGTAATATAATACAATGCGATAAAATAACTCCAATACCAGTAAGCGTAACGACCGATGCTAAATTTGAAGAATCTTGTGCACAAGCGTACACAACAACTCTCGGCATAGATATGTTCAAACAACGCAAGTTTACTTATATATTCGCCTTATTGCGATAAACCAAGTCACAAAGCCGCTTGTAGTGGCTCTCAGCGATATCCGGTACCGGGATATTGAAAGAGAGGTTGGAGGCACTCGAGAGCTTTTCAAAGCCAACTCTAGCATACGATAGATAGCGAGATGCAGTTTACGGTCTACGGACGTCTATTCTTGAATTGAAATTTTATATTTTATTTAGTTTTGTACCGTAAGCTTTGCAGTGGGTCAAAAGTGGCTAAAATAAATAATTTAGTTTTGATGACACGTAAAGAGTTTTCAGTACTGTTACAAAGTAATAACATGTTCACCCAGTCTCAGGGTTTCCGGAATCCCTTGGTCAACCACGCTTCGCAATCGGTAGGAGGTATACCAAACAAGTGACGAGCTTATGACTAAACGGTCATCCATCCAGTGGCAAGATTGTGCCTGCGTTGTTTATGTTTGATTACTGGTCTCGCAAGCACGCCATTACTATAACCAAGGCGCTTCGCTTCGGCTTTAAAATTTATAAGTAGTCAGTTAAGTTATCGTCTGACAAATATGTTTTTCGTCTTAGATCTTTTAAATTGATGAATACTAGTTTCAAACTATGAAAAAGCCTCTTCTAAGAACGAGGAAGCACCTTCACCTTACAGAATACTATTTAAAATAGTATTGTGTTCCTGCCGGTGAGTAAGGTCTCCAGTGCTTATGTGGTTTTGGGGAACCGTGTCTTTGGGCGTGGAGGGGCCTTATGGCTGCCAGAGCAACGTATTTCGTGGTTTTCAAGGTAGATAATTCATAGCGATACCCCTGGTATTACTAATGTGTTTAGGCAGTCGCGACCACTTTCCATCAAGTGGCTCGCTTACCTGTTTATCTAGCGTATGACCCTGTTAACGTGCCAAACATGTTACTCCCAAGCCCCAAAAGCTCCCAAATCAGACCTCCGTATCACGTTGTAAGTACAAATGTACACGGGATCAATAGGGCGATCTGCGGGTCGGTTTTATTCAATTTGCGGCCGCTTAGTGGAATGGCAAGGCTCGGGCAGGCTCGGCCTGGGATACGCACCTGCCACCAAATTTACACGGCCCTTCGCGATAAAGGCACCCGAGTAAGCTCGCCTTGACCGCGGGAACCGCCTAGAAGTACGAGTAGTTTGTAGTTGTAGGTAGTTGCAAATAGTTCGCAAGTGTAGTGTGCCTTTTGTTTTGCGTTGTCTCCGTTTTTTGGAGGAGGGAAATCGGAATTACTATCTACTGCCAAAATCTCTACACGTGGCAGACGGTTTGGAGATCGCGGTGTTGTAAATATAAAACACTTTTTCCAGCCTGCGGAGACTCCAGAACGTTGGAGTCTAAGGAGTTGGTGCTATTCTACTTTGCCGGACACCACATGGCCTACTCTTACCTCTTACTTCATAATTAAATTTATTGTGGGTTTCAAGTTTTGGCTTCTCCTCAGGCGAGACTGTGAGTCAAAACTAAGGTCCTATGTGTGGTCGTCGCTGTAGATCCTAGCTACAAAGGAGTCGCAGCGGTGGGAACGAGTGTTGGAGAAAATCCCGTAGTGTATTGTCATTTTCACCATGTTTCTTTAGAAGTCTTTACACAAATAATGTGCAAATATCTTTGTTTCTACACGTCCATTCTTCTGATTATTGGAATACGAAAAATATACACGAATAAGGACTTTTTCGTCAAGGTTATTATTTACTTTCCTATAAGCAGTACATATTGTATGATCACTTAAGTCAAGACTTACAAACAACCTGTAACATTAATAAGTAACTCACATGAAAATGTTTCCAGAAAATCGTAGGCACTCCTCCCAATCACAAGTTATGAGCAACGATCGGGAAAATCGGTAATCATTTTCCTTATGAAAATAAAAAATCAACCGGAAGACGGGTAATGCCGCCTCGTAACTGAATATATATTCGCCTCTAATAAGGCTGACGCCTCACGTAGTTATTTGAAGTCTACGGGCCCCGAAATCTCGCCCGATTGGAAATCCAAATGGGCTTGTTGAATAAATAAATAACTAATACGGCCTTTCAGGCGCTGAAACTTCCTGCAAAAAAAGGTAAGCACGTGCGAAAATATTTTTTTTATCCCTGTGATATAAACGTTACAAGAGGAACGATAAAAATGTCTAAATCGATTCATTGCCCGCAATAACGATATAGGTAGTTGGTCATGAAGCAGAACATGAGCCAATAAAGCTAATAACTCACGTAGAAAAGTCTGCAGATGGAAGTAAATGGAGCGCATTTCCATTGTACTAGTACCTGGGCGTCTGCGAACAGGTAAGGTTGGTAAGTTACCTCGGTAATGTAGTATTCTAAATACATGTGTGTAGTAGTTATTGTTTGAAAGAGCTCGTAAAATTTTACATTTATTGTAGCATTGCCAAACAGAGGACACATCGTAAACAATATGTTAATATTATTGTAAGGAATTACTAAAAATTCCCTAGTAAAAACTATCCGACAGATGTCGGTATACTAGCGACAAAATATTTCCCAAACTACTAGAGTATAAAGCCACAGTGTCTCCTTTGGACAGTACGCAACAACGTACAGTACCAAAACTTATCTGACCCGGTGACCAAAACTGGAACTAAACATCACCATTTGCAACCTCATTTTGTCGTCAACAACAGCCCCACCATTACCGTACCAAACGAGTTTGTTTCACTGTACACACTTATTCAGCAATCACACGCAACGACGCGCGGGCAATGGAGTCCCGCACCGCTTCGGGATCGATTCCAATCTGTGTTAATTAGCCATCTAATCGTTCCGCCCATCCGCGTCCGCTAACTTGGCCGGCCTCGCAGATTAATGTTATCGCTTTACCGGCTTTCGGGATCTTTGTCGGACGCGACTCGTGTATCGGACGAGTTGAGTCGGTGGATCGAACTTTGGTGGGGCGGCCAACGCGTGCGGTTGGGGTATGGTTGTAAGGTGTCTTTGGGTGGCGTTTTTTGGAGGCTTATGGGAGACCTGAGTGGTTCTGCCACGTAAGAGGTCCCGGGTTCGATTCCCGGCCGAGCAGAAATTGAAATGATGAATTTTTATTTCTGATACGGGTCTGAGTGTTATGCGTAAAATAAGTATGTATTTAAAAGTATATAAATCGTTTATCAGTTGTCTAGCACCCTTAACACAAGCTTTGCTTGCTTTAGGGCTAGATGGTGTTGATCAGCTGTCCAAGCATTTTTATTTATTTTATTATTTATTTATTTAGTACAGTCGGCCAAAAAAGTGGTTCATCACTCTAAGGTTGGAGTTCTGTTTTACGTGCAAGGCCCAATCACTTGCCTAACCACGGCGTTTCCGCTACAACTTCTGATTGTCCAAGAGCTACAGCGGCCAAGAAAGCTATTAAGTTTTGACACCCAGCCATGTCCGAGAATACTAATACTATCTTGGAACCCGCAACAACTTTAAATAAGAAGTAGGAGCAGAGTAGTAATTTAGGCAGGAGTAATAAACAACTTTATAAGGAAAAGTTACATATAAAAAAGAAGATTACGTATTTACTTCACGTCGTAAATTACGCAACATTTTCGCTTGATGTGCTTTATGTTTGTATGAATGTATCATTCATAATTGCATGCGTAAATTCATAAATTCACGTTCAAATTCCAATTAAGTTTTCATAGAATAATCCGTTGCAACCAACTGTTGGTATGAAGCTATTGTAATAACACAGGCAATTAACCGCTTTGACTGCAATCCAGAAATTATTAGAGAAATTATCAGTATTTAGCATATAAGTGCACTAAGTATATGGACAAGGTCGATTTAATTGAAGGATCTCCTAAATGATGTTGATGAAATGAACAAATTAGCATTTGCAAGAAACTGGTTCTTCTGTCCAAGGCGCCCATGCTTTCGATATTCCGTTGTGAAATAAGAAAGAAACTTACTAAACTATATCACAAACCAATTTTCCATCGATGTAAACTCGTCAACTACTGTTTTCACGTCTGTGTTTTCAATGTAGGCAACGTTTTCCATTGTTATATTTATAACACTGCGATCTCCAACCCGCCGGCCAAGCATGGAGATTGGCAATAACCTCCCCTTTCGTGGGAAGGGCCAATAATCCTGCAGTGGACTGTTATGGGCTATGGAAATTTCAATTATTTCTGTGGTAATTTTGCTTAATTTTGACATTCGTATAGTCGATTAGCTATAAAAATAATAAAAAAGTAAATTAAAGTACATTTATTTTCAGACCACAGAGTCCATAGCTTGGTTAGTTTAGTTTAGTTGTAATTTTACATGTTACTGATTATAAATGTATGCAAATAGGTAGGTATTAACGTTTAAAACGGTTGGATGCGGGCAGAGCAAGATCGATCGATGTTCTCTGCTTTGCGGAAGGCTTTTGTCTTGCAAACATCTTCTTGTTCTTGTCATCATCTTGTTTGTTTGGGAAACATTGTTTGGTAACTTACGAGTATGATAAATGACAAATATTTACCAAAATCTTACACAATAGTACAAGTACGTGTGGTATTCGATAGTATCTTATAGTAGCTATTATTATCATCTTTAGAGGTCCCAGGTTCATTTCCCGGCTGTGCAGAAACTAAAATGATGAATTTTAATTTCTGTTACGGGTACGGTGTAGTAAGTATGTGTTTAAATATATACATATAAGTAGTTTTTCAGTTTTCTGGCAGCTATATGGAGGCTATATTGCGTTGTGTGAATTGTTCAAGCATTTTTATTTATTATGTACATCAGCCCGAAAACGTCTGCCTCCTCCCAAAACTCCTATTTCTCTCTCTTTGTGTCGCTTACACTCATGACTCCGTACAAAATAAAGTCTTCTGTCTCTCCACTAATGGTATATCAGTGGCAAAGAGAAATAAGGCCTATATAGAATAGCGAAATGCGTGCTTACGTAGTTCGGTCGTGTACAAAATACCTATATGCAAAGAGTAAATGAAAGAGTTTGAAAAAAAATTAGGACGATTTACCTAATGTTGTAAATGTTGGTCAGGATCGTAGCAAGTGGTATAATGTGGTGTCCCTACGGGAAATAAACTTGTCTATCAAGTAACTAAGCGGTAACCATTGTACATCGGCTAGCTCGACTTAGAGCATTGTCGTCCTAGTCTAAAGACCTAAAAGATTTAAAATATATATATGCCCCTTTTTTGTCTGTGGTAAATAAATAAACATTTCATTCAGACCATGGTCCATAGTGTGTTAGTATCTGGAAAGCAAACAATAATACTTATATCTAACATTAGTCCCACACAGATTAGGTATTATAATTTACATTAAAAATAAGTGGTAGCCCTCAGTGCGGACCTTGTTCCAGTGTTCCATTATAGGATGAAGCCGAAACTGGCCCATATGCATTATTTACCGCCTTGTATTGTAAACTCTTATCACATCAGAGAACAGCAACTGCTACCACTATACAGCAACAACTATTGTCACCCAGGCTCCAGCCGCCGATCGCGTCGACGGTGCGCGTGGTGTCTGTCGGCGGGGCCGCGACGGGCGCCGGGGCCAGGCTGCTGCAGCTGGCGCCTTCGGGACAACACCTGGTCCTGGCGCCGTTGGCTGGAGACCCGCAGCTGTGGCACGTCATGTCCAATTCCAAAGTCCATACTTTTAAAGGTGGGTTCAGCTATTGCGCCTAATGATCAATGTTTTGACAATATTTATCCAATTTATATAACGGACAATAGTCAACTAATATCTTAATAAAAAAATCATCAATATTACAACAATTCGTTGCGGTGAAAACCATTAATTTAATAATTAGCTACAATCCAACGGTTGAACCATGGAACAGTTTTTCTTGTTCCGTGGGTTAAACTAACACCGTAATAGAAAAAAAGGATTACCTACCAAACAAAGACCACAACAATGAAGGATCATAAATTCTTCGTTTTCTGACAAGAAAAAGGGTGTTTGACGTATAAACCTAACCTTTGTTTTATTAAAATCGGTTCAGCAGTTTGGGAAATTTTTCATTAGAATTATGTAGACTTTGTCGGGGGCTTTCCAACAAAGTCTACATCACTCAGCTAGGTTAGGTAAGAATATAATTTTTTCCAGTTACAATGTGGTGGCATTTTTGAGAAACTTCATAATTTCACAGACTCCCGTTTCTAAGTGTAGCGTGGTTGTGGTATTCGGAAACTTCTCAACAAACAGTGTTCAGTTCAACTTTTACTAAAACCCACAATCTACGCAGCGTCTCGTCCAGCAGTCTGAGTTATGTTCCCTTTGAGCCCCATCGCCGGTGACGCTGTTTATTTTGCTCCAGTTCGACAGAGAGAGTTCTCTTCAACATAGACGACTGGAGTGAAAGGTCAACGTTTATCTAAACCGACTAGCAAGATCAACATGTGGGTGCATCTAGTAGAATTAATCCGCCGTCCGAACTCTGCACGAATCCAACGTCAGTTCCAAAAATCAATAATCCTATTTGGTACACACAGGGCACGCTCAAATTGTCAATTTACAATATTGCTTGTAATAAAACGAATGGTAGCAATAGCGTAGCGTTGTATCGTTGTGTAAAATCGCTCGCACAGCAGTTTCGTTTCTATAATGTATTGTGTTCGGATGCCATTTAATTTATCAGTTTCATTAGCAAAAACGACTGTTCGCCTTAGTCAGTTAATGTTTCTACGGGTATTTAGAATATTGTGAACAGTAGCAGTGAGAATTTTTATATGACAGAGTGATCAATCATATCTTTGTGACTGGCATAAAATATTTATGAGCCTATCGGAACTATAAACTCTTCTCCGCGAGTCATAAACCCTCATAACCTCCCGCTGCCTACCCTCTGGCCCTCCGAAACCCATTGGCACTAAAACCTTAGCTCTTTTGCTTAACTATAAAAGTGCTAATTCCGCGCAGTCGTTTAAATATTTGCCCAGGGACGCCCCGCCCCGGAACAACGTTTGCCCGGGGCACGGCCCCGCCTGCAGTAAATAAAATTACTTTCAATTTAACGCGATGAGTTCCGTCCTATTATCCGAAGCCTTTGTTTCCTTTAGCCCCATTTATATTAGGCACGCCAATGTTTAAGGGAACGGAATACCTGTTATTGATCCTGCGGTTTCGGGGTCGTAAGCTTCCCCTTTAAACAAAACAGTCTTAAATAACCTTACCGACAGAAAAGTCTGATAACCCGACGAAATCTACATTACTCAAATATTTTCTAAACTACTGCGTTGAATTGATATAAATAATAATGAAATAAAGCTTAAAACCATCTCGATTGAACTGGCTTTCAAATAGAGAAAACTGCATCCAATCTGTCCATCTGTTCGGGATCTACGATGCGACAGACAGATACACAAAGCCACAGCTACACACGTCAATTTTATAACACCCCTCTTTTCGTCAGCGGTTAAAAATGTATAAAGGAGTAAAAATGTATAACTACGATGATATACCTTTCGATTTCATCATCATCCTAGCGGTCAATCGCGGCTTCTGTCTGATTCCACTTTCCTACTTTTTCGTCTTCGTCCGGTCTTCAGCATCATCATCAACAGCAGCCCCTTTATGGATTATCAAATAGTTACGAAATTTTTAAAGGGCACTGTTTTCTTTCAGTCAGGGTCCCACTTTTTTAACGGCTGATGCGAGTGGTTCAGAAACCGGGCCCTCTACCTAAATTCTACATTCTGCGTTTATACAGGCTTATACACAAAGGATAATTAATTAGTTAAACCCGCTCTTCGTACAGGTCATTCCGGGAGGATACTCTGCATGTGTGTGACACGAGAATCTCAATATCTGCTGACCGGCTCCGAAGATACTACCGTTATAGTTTGGGATCTTCACACGTTGGCTGTCAAAACTAAGATATTGTGAGTAACTACACCTTTTTACTAGTACTTTTTACTTTTACGGTGAGGGAAAACATCGTGATGAAACCTGCACATTCAGGCAACTGAGTGTGTAACGCATGATCCAATCCGGTCGGGTACCCCTGGTTCCTACCACGGTCAACGAGGTCAGATGGTAGTCGTTCCACTGTAATTATCAGATCTGCCAAATAATGGATCATGGTCAAGGCGGACCCCGGGCCCTCGTGCGTCAGAGCATAACCGGGACATCAACGCCATGATGATTATTTTTTTATAAAAGTAAGCCAAAGCAAGGTCCGTTAATTCTCTTTGGATACCTATATTACAGATGGACACAGCTTACTGTCTACGATTCAAAACAAACTTTATAAATTCTCTCAGCTACCTGTTAAAAAAGTCAACTCAACTTTTCTAAAATTCATCGTTGTTTCACACAACTTTTACGCTGAATTATTTTGTATAGCATTTTGAAGAGTTTGGTTTTAACTTTTAAAACGCAGAGTATCAGGTAACTGCTGTGTAGGCACTTATAACTTACTGAGATCTTTACCATAGGAAGACAATCTCTAAAAAATATTCCGATTACGAAAAATAGGTAATAGGTATGTGTGCTCGGAGGCTTTAGGTTAGGACGGGCTCTAAGACAGCTAGGTTTCGGAGGTCTTATGTTAGGACAGGCTCTAAGTTAGGTAGGCCTTTGGGTTAGCTCGGTGCTCCCATAGGGTAACCGGGGTTTTAGTCGATTGAGTAGGTTGGATCAAGTAGGACGTAGGCCTGTAGGCTTAGATAGGTCGGAACAAGTAGGACGTAGGTTTTTAGCCTGTCTCTATGAGCACACATAGCACTGGCTAGGTAATAATTCAAATGTGTCCCATTTGAATTAGATGTAAGGTATCCTATGTATTTTATATCATTCTTCTATATACTTTCACGAATATAACTTCAATTAAGCAATTACATTTTTATTTTGAGTCAGTGGATCCCCCAGTGTTACAGTAAACATATTTTATACTTACTTAATAATATTAAGTAGGTAAACCGACGTTCTTGTATGAAAATGTTAATATATTATGTGAAACAAGTAGGAAGATTTGTTAAATTCGTAGCAAGTTTAGGCAATATGTAAAAATCATGGTTACACATTCAGTCGCCTGAATGTGCAGGTTTCATCACGTTGTTTTCCCTCACCGTAAGAGCATCGGTTAGCATTTAACTAATAAAATAACTCAGAAAAGAGTAATTGGTACATGGCCGCGGTGGTATTCGAAACCAGTACCGCTCGCTTACGAGTCGGATACCTTAACCATTCGGCCACCGACGCTCTTTTAATTAAAACTCAGTGCAATATCCTACTGTAATGAAATAAGTTGAAATTGTACAAGTTTTTCTAATAACGATGCTATTCCCCACCCAGAGAGCACATAGCGCCCGTGCTGTGCGTGGCCGCCATTGTGAATCGCTCGCTGGTCATCAGCGGCGGCGATGACTCCGCTGTCATTGTGACGTCACTGGTCGACGGAGCTCTGGTAAGAACTCGAAAAGTTAAGAAGATTCGAGAAGTTTCATCCATTTTTCTATTGGATTTTTTCTAATGTCGGCTGTGTTTATTATTTTACTAGGATTTTAATAGGATCCATAAATATTTGTCAGACAATCTAATAATAAGTACTTACATATGTACACAGGTTAAAGTCACGTTTTTATTTCATGTTATAATGCACATCAGCTAGTCAAGCTTTGTAGAGCAACGGATCTTTCGTATGTGTGTGAATAAATACGAAGTTAAAAACTAGCCGATGTACATTATTTTAGGCCGAAATCTAGGACACTGCTTTTATATTCTTATTCATATTCATATTTCTAAATAGTAAATATTGTTCGTACATTGTCCATAATTCAGTAGATAAATATACATTATTCCTCGAACCTACTAGTTGTTCCCTTACCATACATCTCATACGACTTTTACGAAGCATTTCCGTCTCCCAAAACAGGTGACTAAACTGGACCACCATCGCGGCTCAGTGACCTCCGTGAAAGTGATCCAAGACGGGGACATCCTGGTGACAGGCTCTCAAGACGGGACAGTTTGCACCTGGAACGTGGACAACTTCACGTTGCTAAGCACAGTGACGGCTGGAGGACCTGTTCACGCCATGGACGTGACTGATGACAACGTGTTCCTGGTCACGCTGCAAGGGGACAACGAATTGCACATCAGGACTTTTATCACGGGAACGCATCTTCATGTCCTGAAAAGACATAAGGCTAAGGTGAGGAGAGTGATTGGTTTTTGTGTCTGGAGGGATTTGTATATGTCATCGTAACTTTGCGAAATAACGAATTTAGAGTACGTCAGATATCAAACTATCGATAAAATTAATGTTACACATTCTAAGACAATTCGGCAACCGGCACTGGCTTCGCACTGGCCCCTCATCCAATTTTCACAACACGAACCTAACCTTATCGAATTTAAACTTATTGTTTATGTGGTTTTTTGTGCGAAAAATAATGCGTTTAATTGTAAAATATGATTTGGTGAATTTTGTTGTAGTCCACGGTATTTCATCGTTTTACAATCTAACGTATTTGACTATGTTTGATTGCAAACTGGCGGTTATCGCGATCTTACTGTGACATACGAGTATACACGCGTTGACAGCACTTTAAGAGTTTCAACTGAGTTTGATCTTACTTACTTCCTGCTGAGCTAGAACCCTTTGTGGGTTTTGACTACGTAAACAATTAAATCGGTTTATTAATACGAGATTTAAGTCAAAATTAAGAAAATGGGTAGGTGGCCACTTTTAAATTCTAAAGGAAACCTCATTTAACTAATCAAAGTAAAAATATAAAATTTACCGGCCGCAATTTCTTTCGTTGGGGTTACCCCAAAGAAAAACTTTACCATTACCAGCGTTAATTTTAACTTTGCAACGTGAACGCTTTCTTTGAGGGGCTTCTGTGGAATTAAAATCCGAAAATAAGTCGCGTGGACTTGTTTTATTGCGGAAAAACGCGAAGTTTCTGTAAATGAACCTCGGGACTGTTTGACCAGTACACTTTGTACCTACGTCTGCGAAAAACATGGTAAATAGGTGCTATTTTCAGCCTCTAATTGGGTGTTGCAAATTGCTCTCGAACTTCACCTTTGTTGAGGAAAATAAATGGCCACCGATTCCTGTTAAGTAGCCCTTAAACCTCCCTTTTATACGAAGGCATTCGGACCTTGGTGGTCACTGTGCCCGTTTACGGTGTAATTTGTCAGCCCATTCACGTCCCTACTGGCTGGAACATACCGACTACCTTCGTATGCACGCCATTTGTTTTAGTTCTAGACAATAAACTGTTTGCATCCTTTTATTTCCAGTAGGTACAATATGCTACTGCCGACTTGCCGCAAGGCAGATCCATACAGCTAGTTTGTTATCAAATACTATCTTAAGCAGTAATTGTTTCGCCACGGTTTCCATGATGACGATATTTCTTTATTTTTTTTTTTCATACACACTTAATATACACGACTCTGACCCCACCCCAGGTGAAATGCTTCTGCGTGGGTCACGACTCATCGCGGGCGGCGGTCGGCTGTGCGGACCAGCGTGTCTACATATACAGCCTGCACAGCGCGCAACTCCTGCGCACGCTGCCCGCTGCGCACGACCTCGCCGCTTTAGCCGTTGCCGATAAGGACCACTTTCTCTTGGCTGCGGGTTCGTTCAATTATTTTAATGTGAAATTAGTTTTTTCCACTCAGACACACAACAAACAAAAATAACCATAGAAAAAAACAGACAAATATATAGCAAAAAAGAGCAATATACTTTAATGTCTTTACCTAGTTTATTCCACTTAGACACACGGCACGACAAACAAAAATATTTATAGAAAAATCAGACAAATATATGTAATAAAGGCAGTACACTTTAATGTCGTTACCTGTGCCATGTGAAAAGCGCAATGGCGACACTCACCACATGCCACAAAAGACTCCGTTAAGCTGGTTTTCAGTGGGCCCCCTTTGTTGCGGTGACGAAACTTTGTCTCAAATAAATTGCCCATCGACGTAAATGAACCATTAATCGCACAGAAAAATGTCTTCATCCATCAGAACTAATTTTGCTTCAGTTTGGTAAGGAAAAAAAATATTCCGTCACGGGGTGCAAATCGGCACATAACCACTTATCGATCAACAAATCACCAATATTTTCCCAATTGTTTACATCGATGAAAATGTTGTTTGAGGACCGTAACATAGTACTTATATCTTCTAAATGTAAACATAAACTTTGAGCGAGCGGAAGAACGAGCTTCCCCGGCTATGGTAAAATGTAGGTAACTTTTAAATATTGTCAATTAAAAACTCAATAATAAGTAAGTTCGCTCTAAAAGTGCAATAGTAAGTAACGCTTTAAAAGTAAGCCTAATGTTAATTTTTTTATCTAAACCATTTTATCAACGCTGGACATATAGTGGCATAGCAAAGTTCGATCAAATGGTAAAAAGAGATATCGACATCGAGTATCGAGTGTCGCATCACTAGATTTTATTACAATTATTACTATTTCCATCGGCATTAATGAAATTTGAAATATGTGCTCAAGTATCCTAATTTTTATTTACTAGATTTCTTTGTATTGTCGTGTCGTGGCATCATTGATTGAATAAAACCTTTCTATTTCCATTTATTGCAAATCCTCATTCGTCAATGCAAACAGAACCACTTTAATTCGATTTGGAATCCCATAAATCGTTTAAACTTTATTCGGAACGTTTCTCCTCGTGACAGGTGGTAACCGGGTGACTATTTACTCGTTCCACACCGAGGACAACCTGACCAACTTTCGGCCGACGAAGCAAACAAAGAGACGGCAAACAAAGTCCACAACGAACGTGACCCTTTTACAGGTAAGGTCGATGGTACTTGTATTTTACTGTAGTAGGTACCTAGTCTAGGGAGGTAGTCTCATTAAAATGGAATGCACCCATCCACTTTTATTGCCTATAAAGATTTCAACTTCATTAAAGCGGTCGGCTATTGCGATAGTGAAGCCGATCGATGCAACATTACATGGAGTTTATCGACAGACCTAAATCGAAGATGAGTTAAACTTTGTGATAAGCCCAGTCTTCTTTACGCAGTCATGTCTATTTGCGTTCAACTCTGGTAACAGACTGAAGTCTACTTGATGAAAATTTGTGTTTATCATTTTTTATTACCAATGTACTCTGTCGACATTTAAATAAATAATATGTAATCTTGCACAAAGCAAAGCTTCTGCTGTGGGTGCTAGATAATTGATTACTACTTTCATACTTGTAAAATACACTAGCTTTTGCCTGCGACTTCGTCTCTCAAAGCCCGTACTACGATGACGTCAAACTGGTTCTACACACCCGAATTAGATGAAACATGGCATAGATACGCATTTTATACATAGTAACGCCCCGACCCCGAACAAACATTAAAATTCATCACTCCAGTCTACCCAGGAACCGAACCCGGGTCCTCTTTATAGAAACCAGCACGTTGACCAACCACACAAATCGATAAAGGAGCCATTGCTTCACAGGCGGAGCAGAGCGAGTTGATACCTATCAGCTGCCTCGAGGTATCTAGGGATGGGCAGTTAGCCGCCAGCGGATGTGCCCGAGGCCTAGTCCGAGTCTGGCACCTATCCACTCACAGACTCCAGGCCACCCTCAGCGCCCACATAGGGCACATCACCTGCGTCACCTTCTCTCCTAACAACCTGATGGTGCTGAGCGGCTCTGAAGACCGAACCATCGTTGTTTGGCAGCTGGCTGACAATTCGCCATCACTGACTTATAAGGTTTGTGAAGTCTGTATGTTGTAAGTAGAACGGGGACCCCATTTTTTAAACCGCTCGCATCCACGTGGGCGCTCGCGTGCGCTACCTATCTCTTTCACACTTGTGGTAAGTAGCTAAAGTAAGAAAAGACAAGCATCAGAAGGCGACCGCTCGCGTGGATGGGAGCGGTTTCAAAAATAAGGCCCCTTATTTGATTGTGCTTGCAATAAGTTAAAGCCTTTGTTTGTGGAAGAAGCGTAATAGGCTTATAAGGACGAAGCAAGTATAAGGAAAATATTAAAATTACAGTTATAGATGTATTGAAAGTTGTTTTAATTGAAAATTGTTGTTCTGTTTTGTAATTGTTAATCACTTAAAGTGTTTTGATGCATGCCGTGTCTGTTTCCGAGAAGGGTGTACCTACTGCACTATGTTTTATTATCTCTACTTACTAGCTTACAGAACAAAATAGAATCAACTTTATTGCGTAAACTGTGTAGTTACATTGCTGCAGATGGTTTTGCAATGCAGATGTTTTATGTCTAGGCTAGTAAACAAATAAAACCAATACTAGTTAAAGCCTTTCGTCTATTTTATCAAGTGCCATTTTAGACCGAATTTTCTAGAGAGCACAGTCCAATCCCGTCATTGTTTTTACACGGGATCGGTGCGTGCAGCACTGTGTTATTCAAACTCTTAGTTACTGCTGGTACCTATTGTTTTTCTTTTGCTGTAATGAAAGTAGTATTAATAGACTTTTATCGGTCATACCTGCCGTGGGTAGCCGTTATAATCTTCACTTATCTATTTTCCCACCCATCAGCTTGAGTACCTACGTTCGTGATTGCAGTGTTTATTACGTGGGCGGATATTGGTTCTGTAGGTGCATTTGTCCTTGCGATATCTGTTTTGCCAATAGTGGTTTTGGCAAATACCAGTGTACTTCCCCTTTAGAATAACAACGAGGTTTACTTTTACCTAAAGAGGTTACTATGGCCGCAACAATGAGAATAAAATAAAACATAAAACACTTACTTCAGGGTCGATTAATTTTATATTGAACCTTTTAATTTTATACTTCTTTTTATATTCCATTAGAATTAACGTCTTGAGTTATAAAATGCGTTTTCTTTTGTATTTTATAGTGTATTTGTACTTTAACTCAAGACTAAATTTTTCAATAGGTATGTTTTCAAATACTACGTTTACGTTTTAAATAAATTTTAAAGTGACCATAATTTGAATATGTTACGTATAATACTTATATTTTGTGTTAGAATTAGCACATATTCGCACACTGAGTGAAAATACTAGTAGTTTTACAGTACAAATAACTTCGTCCGCGTAAAATTCGATTACTCTTGGTAGGACGGCGCGCGATATCTGAGGACCGCGCGCTGAAGATCACCTCTGCTTGGTGGAGTCAGGAATCATGATGCAATCCATAATTAGATCTATTATGCTTTCGTGTCACTTACAAGACGCGTCCATCAGTCGCATCAGATGATTAACTCTACATAGTTTTGTATGTTATACGGCAGACAAACAGGCAAGCGGTCCACCTAATGGAAAGTAGTCACCGCCGCCTATGGACATTAGCAACGCCAGGGTCGCTACTAATACGTTGCTCGCATCTGAGAGACCTCTAATATGTCTTCCGAGACCCACATCTTATAGGTGTGCACAGTGTACTGCGGTCCGCAAACAACAAAGGCCTGTATGTATACTAAAGATAGAGTTCATTTTCGGGCAACCAGCACACACTCTACAGACAATACCTATCGGTCGCGTCTTTTAGGTGTAACGACCGCTTTATTTATTTATTTATTTACTGTTTGGGTGACTTACAACGTAATAAACAGTTAGAATGTAACTTATGTAAAATCATATGCTTATTATAAGCCGATGATTCCCCTATAGCAGGTACCAGCTGGATTCTGACGGCACAGAACCGGCCTTTGTAGAGATCTCTGGGGGAGGCCTATGCCCAGCAGCCGGCGTCTTTTCTCCTATAGGGTCATAGGGCAACACTGCATCTATCCTTACTCACGAGTGGCTTCCTATAGGGTCACACGGCAGCGCTGCAGACTCTGCTGATGATGTCGGACGGACGGCGCGCAATGTCCGGCGACCGCGCGCGAAATGTCCACCTTTGGCTGGTGGATTCTGGTATCGTGCTGCATTCTATGACCGGCCCCGCTGCCAGCATCGACGTCACGCTCAATATGAAGTTCTCGGTGAGTCCGCTTTGGGAACCGAAGGTTGGTGAGGACTTCTGTGGTCATTACTACTGGTTGTGTTCCTACTTACTGTTGCCTTGAATTCTCCGTGAATGTAGGTATAGAGGAGCGGCGAAGGCGATAAACGATGCTATTGTACTAACATCAGGGCGGGCATATAAAATAAATGGGCAGACCCTACTCTATTCTGAGTAGATTGGTTTCACTTTAGCTTGTAATTGCCTAATTGCCTACGCACTTGTACCTGAAACTTTATTATTTTATTTTATTTATTTATTTTATTTTATTTTCTTCGGAAAACAAACAGTACTTAATAGCTAAATAGAATTAGTACAAAGAGTCTATTGACCATTTACATGTTTTCGCATATAAAAGTCTATATAATAAACAATAAACACTTGCCTAAATTATTACGAAACCATGAATTGGATGCTTATAATAAAATAATAGTTAGGGAACTGAATCAAACCAATTTTTTGAGAGTGCAACCTTAAATGAATTTGATTTTGAATTAAAAAGATCAAGATGGGTACAGTCAGGCAGTTCATTCAATGAATTAGGTGCACGACAGAAGAATGAGTTTTGCCTATAGTTTGTAGAGCTTAGGGATACAGATAATAATGGAGTTCGTCTAAGGGTCCTACTTGGTACTCGCAAATCTATCTTCGATAGAAGTTGAGGAGAGTCTACTTGACTCTGAGCTATGTTAACAAGGTAGACAATATCAGCAATGTTCCGCCTAACCTGCAGAGGTAAAATATGTTGCTTTTTACACCGCGACTCATAGTTTATTTCATTTTGCCCGCACTTATACTGAAGGTATCTCATGAACCTTCTCTGTATAGACTCTAACCTATTAATGTAAATTTTGTATAATGGATTCCAGATTTGAGAACAATACTCGACAGTACTACGCACAAAAGAACAGTACAGTATTTTGATCAGTTTTATGTTATTAAACTGTGAGCTGGACCTCATAACAAAGCCCATAGCTTTGTTAGCTTTGGTGGAAATATATTCTATATGTTTATCGTATAGTAATTTCGAATCATGTATAACACCAAGGTCACGAATTTCGTTAACTATTTTTAAAGGTAACCCTTGAATCTGATAATTGTGGGCAATTTTGAGTCTCTTACGTGTGAAAGTTATTGAATAACATTTAGAAACGTTTAATTGTAAATTATTCGCTGAACAATAATACTCAAATCTGTTAAGATCCTGCTGCAGTAGATCACAGTCGATAACAGTATTTATTCGCTTAAAAATTTTCATGTCGTCAGCATATAGCAAAAAAATAATGAACAAAAGCGGCCCCAGCAGTGATCCCTGGGGCACTCCAGAAGGAACGTCCTTCCACACAGAAGAGAACCCATTGATTACCACAGCTTGCGATCGATTTTCTATATAAGAGGTAAACCATCGGAACAGATTACCATGAATACCTGCTCTTAATAGTTTCTGTAGTAATATTTGATGGTCAATACGGTCGAATGCTTTCGTAAAATCCGTAAATATGGCATCCACTTGACCTCCAGCCTCCATAGATGCCGTTGCGTAATCGTAGAAGGACAACAAGTTGGAGGTTGTTGAGCGCTTCTTTAAAAATCCGTGTTGTTCGGGGATGAAAAAGGACGAAAGAGAGGAATATACCTGCGAGTAAACTAACCTTTCAAATACTTTAGCAAACAAACATAGTTTAGATATTGGCCTATAGTTTTTCACATTGTTTTTATTTCCATTTTTGAGAATTGGAGTAATAAATGCTGACTTCCAGATTGATGGCACTATACCCTCCTTAATAGACCTTCTGAAAATTATTGTTAGGGGCCTAGTTAAGCTATCTGCACATTTAACAATAAAAATAGGCACAATATCATCAGGTCCTGGTCCTTTAGTTACATCAATAGAACTCAGCAGTTTGGAAACTGTGCTATGATCGATGTCAATATCCCCTATACAGTAATTGTGATGCTGGTTACCATAACTATCGCGGCTTGCTCCAGTCAAATTACTGTTAGGATGAGATGGCGACGAGAGGAAGGTAGAATGAAAGTAAGTCGCGAAAAGATTACAGACTGCTTCGCCAGAGCTGGCCGAACACCCCTCGTAAACCACAGTGGAAGGGATAGAATTCGAGTTTTTGTTTCTGGATTTAATATAAGACCAAAACATTTTAGGAGCTTTTATGATAGAATCTTCTATATTTTTCATATAAATGTTATAACACTCATGTTCCAATACCTTTGCTCTCTTTCTCAATAGTGAAAAAGTGGCATAATCAGTCGAGTTTCCATATGTGCGATATTTTCTTAGAAACTTGAGCTTTTCTTTAAGTAATTTTTTTAGTGAGCTACTATACCACGGGGGAAATTTATTGTTACTGACATACTTATGAGGAATGTATTTATCCCTAGTATTATATAAAATTTGATAAAAAGAGTTGAGAGTGTCATCGAGAGAGGTATTATATAAATACGTGTCCCAATTTATTGCGTTTAACTCTGAGTTAATGCAATCGTAATCACCGGATTCATAAAAATATTTGATTCGGGAGTTTGATTTGAGGGGTTCAGTATTCGAAAGTGTTAGTAGGATCTGAAGAGACTTGTGATGTAGATCCTCAGTTACTAAGGGATCATCACATGGAGTCACTGAGACTTCTATGTTACTCAGCACATAATCAAGTAACCTATTGTTTAGATTCCGACATAAATTAAATTGATTTAAATTACACTGCGACAGTGTATCGAATAAATATATCTGATTATCCCCTGTGATTCCAACTGGCTGAAGAAAATCCTGACTCTGAGACCAATCTATGTTACTCAAATTGAAATCTCCCATAATAACAAATACATCATTAGGACACGAATCAACGGCCACCGACAATTTCTCTGTGAAATTATTTAGCTGGACGTTAAATGAGTTGCCTAAACTTTCGTTACAAAGGTAAATTGAACAGAAATGTATTTTGCTTTTGTTGTGATTATTATTCGTTTTTAAGGTGACCGTCACCCAAATATCTTCGGCTGACGAGTGCCACTCGGGGCGAGCTACAGCCTCATATTCCCGACGCACAGCCAACAAAACACCCCCGCCAAATCTTTCCCTGGTTAACACATAATTTCTATCACGTCGCCAGACAACATACCTATCATCGAATAATTCGTTATCCATGATACCCGGTAACAGCCACGTCTCCGTTAATGCAACAACATCATAAGAGGATAGGCATAAATTGCGTTTAAAAGTGTGAGTCTTAGTGCGCAGCCCACGAGTATTTTGATAATATAAGTTAAAATTAGTCATTTTACACATTTAACACAAAGTCTCAAGCGAATCAAGAAGCGATAATAAGCGGAATCCGTCCATAGCAGGTCTAAATAAAGCACTACATTGTTCATTAACACATTTCTAAGATAAAAATGATCTGTATGGTTAGAATAACAATATATTAAAATAGTCAAAACTAGCAAATAAGGCAAATCGAGAACAAAATTGCGATAAAAATCACACAGTACGGTAGTCTCAAATGTTTGTTTAAATAAAAATAGTAGTTGTAAGTTACGGTAAAATATCCTAGTATTGTAGCAAGTGCAGGCAATAATGAGCATAATTACAAGCGGGTAAGCGGGTGCGATTAGCATACATTGCGTTGTACTTACGTGCGTAAACAGCGTAAACCGGCTGACTGACCCATCACCATTCACACAAAATAGAAGCGGACAATAGAATCGTACGATGCATGCGGTTCCCAAACTATGCGAATCAACATGAAAATACAAAGCAGTTGTAAGTGATAAATACAAGATAACGAAATATAAATGCAAGAAAATTATAATAATTAAATTAACTAAACGATTTTTGTAATGTCTTTTTCGTTTTTTATAAAAAATATCGGCGATGAGTCTGATTTTCTAGCCATTATTTTCGAATGCTTTACCCATATGTATTTGAATCCATTTTCTTTCGCTTGGGTCTTGGCTTTGCTTAACAAGTTTTTATTACGCATAGTCAAATGATCATTGACGTAGAACTTTTCCTCTGAGGCAAATCCTATAATAGAGAGGGTTTTCTTCTCCGCTTCGCGCCATGAAGATATGTATTCCTCCTTCGTGTACCGATTAATAAACGAAATAATAATTGGTTTCTCGACATTAGGTACTCGAGTCGGAATCCGCGCTATGTAGTTTATGTCCTCCTTTTTGATGTTTATGTCGCCAATTTTACCAATTTTAAGCGCGATGTCGTATAAATTTTCATTTTTATGTTGAGGGATGCCCCTTATCTCCACATTGTTCGCACGGGCCCACTGGTCTCTGTCGTGGAGCTCATCGTGAAGTCTTTCAATCTGTGCGTGGAGAGTGGGGACTTCAGAAGCCATCTTCTCTATCTTCACAACCCTAGTCTCAAGAGCGTTAATTGAACCCGAGAAGTTGCTAATTAGCTCATGTGCCATATCAAGAGACTCTCTTAGGCTGTTTATGTCCGCTTTAATAGCTTTCACATCTTCCACCATCAAGCTCAGGGGTGACAGCTGATCCACAATTTTGTTTAGCTGTTCTTGAAGTTTGTCAAATTGACCCGGTAATAGGGGAGCCGGAGATGACAAGGGGCTGCTTTTACATTTGGGGCATCGCCAAGAGCTCTTCCTCTCACCCAGCTTTCTAAACCCAGTTTCGGTGATTCCTGAACACGGGAAATCGTAGTGCTTCTTACACACACTGCAGAGTGTACCATCGGTATGTTTGGCGTTGCAACTTGCACAAGTGAACATAGTATCGGTCTGCATATCCCACAACTTTGAGAATTACTGGAAAAACTCGTAATAAATAAGCAAGCGGTTGTTCTCGACTAAGGCACGCGGGCAACAAACTTTAACTTAACCTTCAAGATATAGCTTAAGAAATATACCTCAAGTTGGCATTGTTGGTTGTCAGCATATCTCGCAACCGACAGTGTAGTTTCGTGATTGGTTCTGAAACTTTTAGGTTATAGACAAGCTATTTAAAAAATACTTCACACGATTTTTGCAGTTATCGAGAATATTAATTTTGTTTTAAATAACTGCTATTAATTTTTTTGACAATGATCAAGTTCTATGAAATTTATGATTTGTAAATTTTTTTGGGATATTTTTCCTTACCAATATGCAAGTCGGCGGTATCAGGAAAGATCGCCCCATGGGCGCCCCAAGAAGCGATGGATTGACATCGCGGAGTCGAATGCGAGAGCCAACGGCTTACGACGTGAGGATGCTGAACACCATGCGAAGTAAAGAAGATTAAGTAGGAAAAAGGACCCTGGCAGAGGCCGGCATACAAGTAGGCGTTAAATCATTCATATCGGGTGGTTTCGGCTTCGTATTTACTGTCTCTCGCCCGATTTAGAGTTATCCGCAAAAAACTACAACCTCCATCCCACTATATTCATATTTAGTGGGATAAACGCAGGGGGATGACCTGGCTCGACAACCCAACCCCCTCAACCCTCCAGGTACTATCCGACGGCGACAACTCGATCCGTATCTGGGCGCTCTCCGGCGCCGACAGCGGCGAGGAGCGGCGCGCGGTCTCGCACGCGGAGCGGATCACCTGCTTCGCTCTCACCGCGGACTCGCTGCACGTGGTCACCGGCTCCATGGACATGTCGCTGAAGGTGTGGCAGCTGGACGGCGGGAAGTTGTCGCAGGTTGGCGGTTTACTGTTAAGTGCCCTACTTATACTTAGACAGGCAATACTGATCCTTACGCAGTGTAAAAGTAAGTTTTCGGATGCGGGGGCGTGGTAGCACGTCAAACCAGGGTCGGCTCGCCCGTGCATCGCAGAGTCGTATGTATCCGCGTGTTTTAACCGTAGAACACCCGTCAGAACCGCCAGCGGTGTCACGATTATTTTTACCGTGGTTTAATTTAATGATGGTACTAACGAATAGTGTGTGGGGATACAGACTTTTTCTATGGGATTAAGCTAGTCGATTTTAGATTTTTTTTAAGTTTCCCGGTCTGCGCTAGACGTGATTTTACCACCTCTTGCAGCCTATCTACAACTTGTAAAGATATATAAATAATGTGTAAACACAATACTTATCGTATTTGTTAAATTGAATTCTATGTAGGTAGAGCTCGTCTAATCTAAAATGACGCGCCCCACTATCGCATTAACGCACACAAGCAAGTTTAAAATATGGACGCAATACAAATGCCGTTGTAATTGGTCATTCAGTTGCCGGTGACATTCAAACGTAGGAGCACGCGTCGTTCATTGGCTCCCACACAGATGAAGTGTCGTTATCAATATTTGCACTCGTACACACATCGAAATCAACTAACTAAGTAGTGGGGCGCGTCATTTTAGACTAGACGAGCTCTACGGTCATTTCAAGAAGGTGTTTCAGTTTCGACAAAACTTTCCGTGTCGCGGAGGCGTTCCTTATACTGTGATGTCGCATGGTTGAGCTCTGGATATTATTGCAAGTTGCTTTATGACGCGCAAGTGAACCTCAGGGTGATAAACCACTTTCATGGCCGAATGTACACGTTTGAAAACCCATTTAAAATGTCATTTATCCACGTCTCAAACTCCTAAATGTTTTTTAGGTTTTAGTCGGTCATTCCGACATAGTGACCTGCGTCGCCGTATCCATCACGAATAAGACCCAAGTGGTGTCTGGCTCCTGGGACTGTAACCTGATCGTCTGGGATATCAACACTGGTTCAGATCTCCATTTGTTGTCCGGACACCTGGGCAAAGTAACCTGTGTTAAAGTCACGGGAGACGGTTCCATAGCTGTGTCGGGTAAGTACGAAAATATTATTAGTCTACATCAACCCACTTTTTTCCAATCCTCGCGATCAATACTGTCAAACATGTTTTTTACTATATTTAACCCCTGACGTAAGAGAGGGGTTTTATAAGTTTAATGTGTTTATCTGTAGCCTTGGGTATTGGGATAATTACCTGATCGCCAAATCCTGGATCATGGTCAAGGCGGACCCCGGGCCCTCGTTCTCGAGAGCACCACCGGGACATTAACGTCAAGATAAATATTTTTTTATCTGTAGCCTTAGGTATGTGTGGTGTAGAAGTGTGTGTCTGTCTGTGGCATCGTAGCTACCGAATGGATGTACCGATTTCGATACAATTTTCTTTATTTGAAAGGCAGTTTAATCGAGATAGTTTTTAGCTTTGTTTCATTGAAATCCGTTTAGTAGTTTAGAAAATTGGTCCTAAACAATGAATCAAGTCACTTTCCGATGTTTTTCAGTCGGTTAGGTTGTTGGAAAGGATTATTTTTTGTTTGATAGCAATTATTTTATTTTATTTTTATTCGGATACAATAACCAGGGTACAATATTTAGGGTCGTAGCATAACTTCTGTCAGGAAATTACGAGACAACAGACAAGTAGATATTTTTAAAACATTTTCTATATAACTTCAATGCCAAACGAGCTAACCGCTCATCTGATGGAAAGCGCCAACTGTGGCCACTATACCGACTTTCATATCCTTGAAACCGGAACAGGAACAACTCAAGCACTATTTGCTTGGGAGCAGAACAACTTACATAAGCCAGTAACATTCATTAACAGAGACACTAGTGGAATTAATTCACAACAACAAACAGCTCGATAACAGCAAAAGTATTATAAATCTAAATATACGTCAACTGCACAGAGAGCTTTTTATTTATTGCCTAGTGAGGCTCACTCACGGATGGTGACACTTAATGGAAAACGACCACCATTGTCCAGGACATCTGCAACTTGAGGGGAGCGGATGTGGTGCCGGCCTTGTGTATGGCACCTGTAAACCAACATACATTTAACGTATGTTAGGGGGTCCGTTCGCTCTACAGCTGATTGTACATATAAGAGCCATCCCCATATTTATCTACTAATAAGCAAACATTCCTTCGCCCGTAGGTGCGGAAGACAAAACACTTATAATTTGGGAAACAAAACGAGGATTGGCCCTAACGTCGTTAGCGCTCCACGTGCCATTACTCGGGTTCCAAATTACTAGCGACTGCGCTAGGATCGCCATTCATTTATTGGATAGAGGTAAACAGTATCTAATACTATCATTTTCCTTATTTTAGTATAAACTACAAATATATATAGGTTAGGGTTCAGTTTTCTGGCACCCTTAACACAAGCTTTGCTTACTTTGGGGCTGGATGGCGCTGTGTGAAATATTCAAGCATACTTATTTATTATTTTTCTTTTGTCTCAAATTTAAGTTTTATTAAATCAACATCACAGCCCGTAACAGTCCACTGCAGGACTTAAGGCCTCTCCCACGAAAGGGGAGGTATTGCCATAATCTCCACGCTTGGCAGGCGGGTTGGAGATCGCAGTGTTTAAATATACCAATGAAAATGCTGCTGCCCATTTTCCTGACTACGGAGACTCTTGATATTTTGCTTCGAAAACATTAGTCGCCTTGTACGACACCCATGAGTGTTTTTATTTTTTTTTATTTTTTTTTTTTGAGATGTTTTTATTAAATACAAATAAAAAATTGACACCTTATAAGAAACTTAAACTTGTAATTTTTAGTTTTTTGCAGCACATATTATTATATAATAACTAAATATTATAAAAAAACATATCTAAAGTGCCGCTAACAACGGGGCGAGGCTCAAGCATCCGGTATTATTATCATTGTTATCGATAGGCTTTCATTTGACCTTAACTCACCTGATGTAAAGCGACGATGAGGTCGAACATGTAGCATGCTTGCCTAGGAGATACTTGACTTGAAGAGATAATAAACATGCTTCTGTTGGTACAGGTTGCCTCCCAATGATCTGCCTGCATAACACTACGGCGACGTACGTTAAGATCCCGACGTATGCGGCACCTACTAAGGATATCGATGGTAAGTATTATTGTTTATGATTATAGGTATCATATTAAATATTTAAGTTTTTTTTTTATCAAGATTTATAACTCTTGTCAGACAATAAAGATACATAAAAGTACTTGAAGTGTTTTTAATGATAAATTTTTATATTTTACTACAATTATTCCCCGTCACAACCACTTGGAACTTACCTACGAGAAATGGGAAGATAATTTCTATTCGTTCCTACCAACGTTTCCAATATACTTAATCAATTTTGAAATTTGGAACAAATTAATATGTAAGAAAGAGGGCACACTGCGACTTTTTGTAGCGATGCAAACGCGCGACTGTATCGATGTAAACGAGCGACTAACGCATACGATAATAACGCGCGCGACATAATCGCTCATTCGCGTTGTCACGTTTTTTGCGTAGCAATGTGCCCTCTCCGAGAAACTAATATTTGCGCCACTCCTTCTACAAGAGCCAACATTTTTCTCTCCCATTTTAGAGCTCCGACCTCTAGCGCCAAAGAGACCAATGAGGAGGCTTCTGAAGAAAGAAGTGTCACTTGACACGTACACTTGGCAGAAAAAGTACGGGCATCTCACTTCTGCTGCGATGATGGCGCAAGTCGATGAGCGTTTGAAGAGAAGGTAACGTTGCCTATCCGCGTGAATGTCAGTTCTTTTAGCTTTGTACGCTAAAGTGGATAGTTTTCTGTAACTTTCAGTTATTGTTTTTTTTTTCATTTCACATTGCATTTACTTGCAGATTTGCGTTTAAGTAACGTTCTTTATTTGTTTCAAACAAAACTCGCGTTCTTTAAACATTATTATATTGACGCGACTCACACGCGATATACCCTAACCTACCCTACCCTACCGAAACATCGAGAAAACAAATAGATAACATACGTCGCGTGTGAGTCCCGATAAATATAATAACAACGTAGTATACTTATGATTTTCCTTACAGATTCAGTGTGTCAGCTTCCATGGAAGAGATTTCGAAAATACAAGAGGCAAAGAATAAAGATTTGGGGTCACAGGTAAGTACTGGAGATGTGGGTCATTGTTTTTATATAAGGCTGGTGCCAGACGAGTTTATGGTTATATTTTTTTATTTGTAATAAAACCGCGTAATTTCGGTCACGCTCCAAATGTTTCATACACTACAAACTAGATGTCTACTCGTTTTTTTTTTAGTAACATGTAGAAAAAATATTTTTGCTTCTTTCTACATGAGCATTAGCTCTGTCTACGTGAGGAGCAGGCGTGGCATAATGCATGTATTTAAATAATAATATTATATCGCAGGTAAGCCTTGGACCTGCAGAAGCTGCTATTGCTCAGTCGCAACATTTCGATCAATTAGAAGCCTTATGGAACAAAATATCACCTCCAAGGCGACGCTCAAATAAGGTATGTACCCATATCGTTCTCTTCTATACTCGCAAATCTATTCTATGAACATAGACTTTAGGCACAAATAAATGGTCGATATTGCCAAGTGTCACTGGTTGGGAAATTCTCATATTAAAACCTGCAAAATGAACGCCACAGGCAATCGAAATCCAAATAAAACAGCTACTGAAAGTTACATAACGTGACACTGTGACACCGCCTCGGTAATTAATGCAACTAAACGTACCAGTTCGATCCGTTCGATCATTTGATTTACCTTTTACGAATCACTTATCTTCGCATCCACTACTGCCACGGCCACGGTATAACTTGCACTGGTAAAAGCACCGTTTCCGATCTGAATCTGAGAAAATGCTCTCCAAGGTAGCCATTATTACTAAAATGTCAATTAAGCTGACAATAATGTGATTCAGGAAGAGTAATAGTAATATTGATAGTAGTTACTCTATTTCGCATTCAGACGAAATGTTTCGTATGTAGAATGCGCCTTCATTGGATCGCCAATTTGGGGCCCGGTTATTTTATTCGTCGCCGCTTACAAACCGGACAGTACACGCGTACGCGTTGTACCCACATAATCCGGATAACCGGACAGTAAACGCGTACGCGTCGTGCCCGCATAGTCCAGATAACCGGACAGTAAACGCGCGTCGTGGCCGCATAGTCCGGATAACCGTTACGAAACGCGTCGTGCCACATAGTCCGGATAACTGAACAGTAAACGCGTATGCGTTGTGCCTGCATAGTCAGGATAACCGGACAGTAAACGTGCAGTTTACAACCAGTGTACCCAGTTTACTACTCTCGCGCGCATACGACGCGGTACGATGCGGGTGCGGTACGACGACTTTGCGGGTGCAACACGATTACTGTGCGGTGACTTTGCGTTTACTGGTTTACAAATAATAAAATAGGTTTTCTGTCACTAGTATAGAAACTTTAGTTTGAAATAGATGGTGTGGTGTTTAATCTACGTGTTTCTTTTTTTTAGATGTAAAATCTGACAAAATCGTGCACGTCTGTAGGGCCTCTTAAACTTGACAGAGTATAGATGATGACTTTCTGGATATATGAAGATCTTGCTTTCTTGAAATGCACTGCGTATACGATATATCTAAGACACTGTCCTAAGGCGCTATCCTAATTGGCAACGGTCGTGCGACCATGGTCGTACGATCGTTGCCAATCACGACAGCACCTAAGAGGTATTAGGCAAGTGATCATGAATTCTTGTTGCAGTCTCTATCGAAACAAAGCTCCCTCATAGAGACAAGATTCGACTCTTCAGATGAGGAGCACACGCCAGTCGAAGAACAAGGTAAGATCATGACTGTACCTACTTTTTGAACACGATAATTATATTGGAACCAACATTACTTAAACTGATATTCTTTCTAACAGAACATATGGTGGAGTGAAGAAAAACGGAATATTCGTTATTTTATGGTAGCCATCTTTTAATTATTAAATCACGAAATTATCTTTTAATATAATAGTAACAATATTTAAATTAATGATTTAGGTATCGGTAATTAATATTGCTATGATTTCAATGTTATAATTGATTGTTATTTAGTATCATCTGGATGCTTGACTATAATCGATAATTCTAAATGTCTAAGTAAACTGCGATATGATAATTTGGTTTGGAATAAATTATAAATTGTAGTTAATAGGTATCCAGCCTCTACGCATTGTGATCTTCTAGAATTCTAGATGTAGCTTTTTAGGGTCTTTCTTATGTATTAATATCGACGTCAATGTCAACGTTAGGTGTATATTTCTATACACTCTAGTGCCTGTTTTTAAGTTGATAATTTATATATAAGTAAGTAGGTATTTAATTTGCAAATACCTAATTTAATACTGTCTCAAGTTATTATTTAATAGATTGTTTCTTCTAAATATTCACGACGTAAATTCACTAATATAATAAATAATTTATTCAGTGTTTACCAACCATTATCAGAATTGGTGTAGTCGTTAGATATATACGGTACTTACATATTTAAGAGAACTTCTCTCAAAAAATTTAAAAATCATAAATAAATAAGCAATGTGCAATAATTTTACCAAAGAAAAACGGTAAGTATAATTAATTTAGCTACTTTAACTCGCACGCATAATGTAATTATAAAAAAAAAATAGAAGGGTTTACCCGTGTAAATATTTTAACAATTTGCTATTACTTTATGATTCGCTGATTTTTTAGTAGTTTTTTTTGAGAATTATAAATATACCCTTCGATAATAACATCATTCTATTGAAATCAGCATTCCGGATATTTTTACTACAGACAGATTTGGTACAGTCACCAGTCGAGTACACACGCAGATTCCACTTGATAAATATATATTTATAAATCTTTACGCCTTTCCAGCATGAAAAAAGCGCTTTTTAAATGGAATATATTTTAGCGAAACTCACAGCAAAATCACTTTATGCCTCAAGTTTTTACGCACCAAAAGTTTTCTTTTCTTATGGAGAATTGAAGAATATGAGAAAAGTTGTATGTTTCACTTCACATGAGAGCAAATTTAAAATCCCTCACTGTACAAGTCTGTAGTACCAAGTCAATTCAATTCTAGGCTTCTTCGTTAGTCTTCACACATTCATTGTAAAGTATACCTAATTAACTTTGCTCTACTTTAAATAATATTCACTGACTGCATTCACGTATTTTTCACGCTGTAATTTCCATAGAATGATGTCAAGTACTAGAGTTTTCCAAACTGTGATCCCTTGTAAAGACTTCTACATAAGTACACGTATTTGACTGTAAGTAGATATTAACTATAATAGTAATAGGTATAACGTGATGTAAAACTAAAAACGGAATACGTTTTAGCAAAATTAACTAATTTTGAGGTAGTAGTGTTTGTTACCCACGTTACATAAGTAGATATCTCCTAAGCATAATATTATAATACCTACCTAATATCATGTCGTCTGTTGAACACATTTCATGTAGGCATTGTTGTAAAACTAAATAGTTTAATTACGTAGAAAAAAAATCTATTGACAGAGCCCAGTCAAAAATACGAAAAAATATCTGCATGTTTTATTCAGATCCCTATCATGCGACAAGAAAATGTATTGTCATTACATATGTGTGTAGCGATTCTTCGAAATTGTATCGTACCTAAGTGTTGGTATTAGATTGTACTATAGGGTAAATTAGAAACTGCAATAATATTTCATAAGTAGTGGCACTACATTTAAACGAGATTCTAGGGTAAGGACCGAATTCTTTTCGTACAATGCGTATTCTTGCGATCGCTCTTCGCGCACAGTGCTTCAAATGTCGCTAAGTTGTATCTGCGTAAAAATAAACATACTAGTCGGAAAGATAATTCTACGAACGTAAGATCTTTCTTAGTGTGTTTAAATCTCGCGAAAACGCAGTTGCAGTTACGGTTCGTGCGAACTCGCACGCTTGTTTTCAATTGTTTTGTACGTTGAAATGCAACGTGGCTACGCATTTATGGCGCGTACGCATAATTAGTAGCCCTATTTTTGAAACCGCTCGTATCTACGCGAACGCTCGCCTTCTAATGACTATCTTTTCTATCTCTAGCTACTTAACGCGAGTAAGAAAGAGACAGGTAAACGTTCAAAAACAGAGCCACTGGATGCACCCTTACAATTTCAATAGCCCACGTAATATGCCACTCACACGAAATTAAGTGTGAAAGTACTTAATGCGAAAAGAATTCTAACTCATTTTCTGACGCCCGATTTAATTATGATGTCGTCGAAAAATTCGTCGAAAATGTATTAATTAAATATTTTCAATAAGCAGAGGGTGGCGCCCAAAGTTATGCAATGTTGTAAACAATTAATATATTAGTTACTTGTAAACAATCCTTGGTCGCTCACCGTATTCGAATTCGCTTTCCGTAGAGTTGGTACGTCACTAATGTAAGTAGAAATCCCATAAATTCTGACTTGAATTGTGCTCTATTAGATACCTTGCAAATACATTGTAAGTCTAAAATTATGTATATCGTTAGATACTGTCACCTTGTTGACTATTTGTATAGAGTTTTTATATATTTATTGTTTCTTATTCCTCACAGTAGTGAGCCTTATTTTTGACCTGTCGTGGTGTTATATCTGAAAATATATTCTCTGTGTTTCTTACGTTGAAGTTTTTCTTATTACCCCGATATCGATCTATTATCAAAAGTCAGTTATATATAGGTGCAGGTGTGGTGCAGGATACCAATTCCTTCTTAGTAAGGTTGTTTGAGTAGGTAAGTTCCAGAGGTAGGTACGAGCCCGCGCATACGTACCTACTGCTGACCTTTAGGCGCTGTCTTAATTGGTAACAGTTGTGCAACGGGCGGTTTTTAGGTCTCCTATTGAACCATGGTCGTACAACCGACAGGACAGCACCGTAAACCCTAGTAGCTGATTGGACGGTGCGCTCTGGCTACGCGGCAGCTATAAACATTTTATCACTTTATAGTAACTATTCATACTGTGGCTTTCTGTAATTGGTCCAGAAAAATCGGTCTAAGCGTGTAAATGTGAAACGAACGAGTACTACTATGTAGTAAGGTAGGTAATATATTAAGCATATAGGTACGGTATAGTTTTGTTATGAAAACAAAACATGACCTGCAAAACATGCACCACATGGCGCCAATATTAAGAATTAATCATAACCACCAAGATATACGACATACTATCTAATCGGGCAACTATTGATAGCTTATCTACATTTAATATGAAATTACCTCAGGTAATGTGCAAATAAACACCTATCGGCAGCTAGTGTAGTTACTTGTTTTGCTGGCCAGTGGTGGTCACTTCATGATAGCTCTGTTACTTGGTCGCAGTCGAGCAAGAGCTAATTTTAAAAAGTTCGAAATAAGTTGTGAATGCCGCATCAGTACAAAGACAAGTGCAAAGATTGAAAGTGTTGGAAGCTATTTTTCGTATCTGTCTACAGATTATGAAAAATGAATACTATTGATTGTAATAAAGTTCGTACGCAAGTGCCGACAACAAACGCAACCCAAGATTAATCTCGATAAATTACAGACTTAAAATGTCCAACATAGACCTGGACCTGGTTCCAGATCTCGGATCCGGAATAATCGGTCCGAAAAATGATACGACAATATACATTGTATCCTTCACCTTCAGCACTCTTGGCCTCGTGCTTTCCAGCATTTTGTTGTTGCTCCTGATCACGACTGCGGTGCTCTTTGCAGAATGGAGACGAAATTTCAAGAACCAGATACTTCTACAGTTCATGCTTGCCAGATACGGCTTCACCCTCGTGAGGTACTTCTACGACCTGCGCTCAGGACTGGAGAACGACAGGTCAGGCTTCTGGTTGCAGATGGATTTGCTGCTACGATTTTACACGGAGATGCTGCTAGTGGCGTGGATGTACGCGTTCACCAAACATATGTACGATAGCCTAGTGAAAGTGTTCAACGTCGAGCACCCGCCCCTTTGGAAAGTGTCTCTTATCGCGTGGATAACGCCTTTAATTCTCACCATTCTACTTTACGTAATACTGGTTTTCCAGACCAACAAGGAATTCCAAATATTCTTTATCTACGTAGTACTGGTGAAGTGGCCGGTGCTCGTCAGCAGTGGGATCTACTTAATCCTGATCATAAAGTCAATCCTCAAGACGAATAAGAGTCGAACGGAAAATAATAAAAAAATGCTAGTAGTCATGATTATTCTTATCTTCTCGTTTTGTGTCCAACAGTTTGTGGTTGATGTGTATAGACTTGTATGTATATTATTGGTTTTCCACTTATATTCACTGCCGTATTTCATTGACGTCGTTGTTGTTCTGTTCAATTTGGGTTCACTTTACTACTGTGCGTTCTCCATCGGATTCTGGCTATTCGGAAACAAGAGCACCAGGGAGCTGTGGAAGTTCCGGAATAAGAAGAAGCAGCGCGATCTTATTGCTCAGAATTCTATAAGTTCGAGAATAGCAATGAAAGCATGAACCTAATGTGAATAAATATTCAATAAATGTGATAACGAATGAAATTATAATATTACTAATTATTATCACCATTTAGATATAAGTATCTAATTACATTAATCTGGATGCGGATTACTTAGTAACTGCTCAGTCTGCGGCTGAAACCGTTAGACAGTGACTGAATTCACAAACAAAAACCGTGAGAGCAAATCAAAGTGGAATATTGCTCATAGAATAAGGTCCATTTTTGTATCACTTATATTAAGTCACGCGTCGCTCCGCTTATCAAAAATCCGACATAAAAAATGGACCTTATTCTATGTGCAATACATTCCACTTTGATTTGCTCTCACGCTTTTTGTTTCTGCATTCAGTCACTGAATTTAGGAATGTGTAATAAGCGCATAAAACTGATCTGATCAAAGGATTAATAAATAATACTTGAATCTGTATAAGTGAGCACTAGGAAAAGTATCCTATAGGTTATAGGCCTACTTAGGTAGTTCCAATGGAATTATTCTTTAAAAAGAAAAACTAGAATACGAGTATAAGACATGAGCAAAAGCAATAGGTGTTGTAGCAAAATCCAAAACTGGTATATCTATTTACAATTGTGTAAATTGGCTATCGTTTTTTTTGGACATATTATATAAAAAGCCCGCTTTAAAATTTTAAATTTCAATTTGTCTCGTCTTCTGTGTATATTTACTTTTACGTATAAGAATGAGATTTACTAATAATTGCATTTATGTACCTACTTGTACCTGCGCATGGAATGGAATTAAAATATACGTAGATTTCATTTTTTGAAGTGGGTGACTTATTTCATTTCAGATTTTACCTTACCCTAACTTTGTTACCCCAACTTGAATGTAATAATATTACCAGTAATTCTGCTCGCTAGGCAGGCATATATTAATTAAGGCTCAGGTAAGGCGGGCCTCTAATTGGTCTGAAATGTACTTAGCGCCTACCAAATTGGTATGCAATTAGTGCTAAATTACGTCCCCAATGGAACCCAAGAGAGATTGGCTCGCCCTAAAAACTCTACAAGATATCCCCTAGAGCGTTGATAAAATTTATATTAAGGTAAGTAATGAATTATAAATGGATTTTTAATAGTCCGTCAAAGGGAATAATTGATTTGTTGTTACTTCGTAGCTATTAATATACCTGACAAACTACATTATAGAATTAAAAATGCAAAGTTGATAAAAATTGCACCACGAGCATAAAAATGTGGCTTTAGGCAATGCCTTCGTTCAAATAATAATTAAGTGAGTACTAAATAAAGCAAGTAGTGCTTATTTGCAGACAGATAGATACGCCCTTTTCTTGAATTTGAACCAATTCAATTCAACATAATACAACATGTAATACATCATCTTGGCGTTATTATCCCGGTTGTGGTCTCGTGTACGAGGGCACGGGGTCCGCCTTGACCATGATCCAGGATTTGGCAAATCAGATAATTACAGTGGAGCGACTGCAATCTGACCGCCGTGACCCAGCTCCCAGGGGTATTTAAAAAGATTGGATAATGTTTACACATTCAGTCGCCTAAATGTGCAGAAGTCACCACGATGTTTTCCCTCACCGTAAGAGCATCGGTTAGTATTCAACTCATAATTCATAGACATAATTCAGAAAAGAGTCATTGGTACATAACCGCAGTCGGATTCGAACCCGGTTCGTGTCGCTTACGAGTCAAATACTGTAACCACTCGGCCACAGACGCTCCTGCAATATTCAACATAATACTAACAATTTACGGTAAAATATTTACTGCTCTACTAACTGCTGTCGGTAACTCCCTCCGTGAAGTGCTTTGATCCATCCACCATTAAAAATGCTTTTTGATCTGGATGCTCTTTGAAAAATACAAACGCAATGCCACTACAAGCGTATGACAGAAAATAAAAGGGGGATTTATTCAAAAATTCATCGCCGCCGGCTGGAGAACCCTTTTCACATTTCTTATTATTATTTTGACTCGAATTCCACGACAAATGTTCACGGCTGAGGGACGAGAAAACGAGGGATGAAGGCCAGAGCGGTGCGAGGGAGTCTCAAAATATATAAATCCAACATCTTGCATAAATCATTGTTCACAGCCTCCAGGCCCACCCCGCCTCTGCAATGCGCGGAACAGAAAAATTGAGTTATGGTTCTAGATGATTGGCTTTTAATTTGTTTTCTGTTCCCCAAAAATATATTCGAGTCCAGTTTACTCTGTCAAGATACAGTCGTGCATGGATAGCAAAGTGGCGACTGAGGTGTGAGCGTTAGATATGTATGTATGTATTTCACACGGACACGAAAACCTTAGCATTTGCGTCCTAAAATTTTGCATTAAAATGCACCATTCAGATACTCGTGGAATTTTGCACAACAAACCCTGACTAAATAAATTCCCGAATTAATTAATTGTATTAAAACTTGGTCCACGAGTCCGGAGTGAAAATAGGCAAGTGGGCCAGCTGATGGAAATTTGTCACCGCTCCCTATGGACATGCATGCTATGGGGATGCAAGACCAGGGGTATTGCATGCGTTGTCTACCTATAAAACTGGGCAACTCTAGGCAAATACTAGTCCACTCGACTGCCAAAGGCACGGTTCCCCAGTGGACTGAAGCACTGGAGACCTTATTCGCCGCCAGGAACTCAATACAATTTTAGTACCGATTCAGTAGCATTCGTTGAAGACTTTCGTGGTTATTCACTACACTTTTATTGCACACGTTATCGGGTTTATTACCACGGTTAGTAACAGGAAGGTTTGCCATGCCGAAATTTAAAAATTGAAATCCAAAAAATCATGAACTTTAAAAAAATTTTTTCTGCTCCCAAAATTTGTTGTGAATTTGTAACTGGATCTGTTGCATAAAAAAGCACTGAAAATACAAATTGTTCTTATCTATCGTAGCTGGATTTTTTTTCATACGTAAGATTTATTTTTCTCATTTTTCAGTCCCAGTTGACAGTACAAAGATAAATGATTTTGACAAGCTCATTTGCATTCACGTTTCTTATGAATATTTTTTCCTAATGAACTCTACTTCTATGAGGAAAATCTACTTGCAGTCACTGACCTTGTCGTAATATTGTAAATTTTCAAGGTTGAAACGCCGAACGTAAAATTATTTTTTTGACATTGGCATTTGACCAATTGTTGTTTGAAGTTAGTAATTAACTGTCAACAGCATTAAAAACCCTTTTCCAAATCTCTTTTCCAAGAACTTTGAGTCTTCAAGTGTTTTCAATATTTATAAATTGACTTATCAAGAAATCGTGCCTTTGATATTCATGTTTTTTGTTTTTATGATACAGTAAACATCATACAAGTATGATTGATATGATCGTAAAATATGGAATTTCATAACAGTAATCTGCGAAGAATTTAAATGACTGTTTTTGTACAAGATTTAAAGTAGCTTCCGTTCGAAGAAAACTCGTTAAAAAGAAGTTGTTTTGAAAATTTTTCGTTAACAAGCTCATGAATCAATGAAATGAAATCTGCTTGGAGTATTATGGTTCAAAAATATCAAAATAGTATTCTCTTTGACTTGCAATTGACCAATTGATACAAGATTTATGATTTCATCTGAACAGATTACTTTTGATGTTCGATAGTTATTAGATCTTGTTATTTGAATTGAACAAAATAAAAGCATACACAGTTAAATATATTTATTATACAATTCTACATAGTAATATTACAAAAACTAGAAATTTCACAACTTCTCTTATCCTTATCATCACAATTTTAACTTTACAGCAATGCCACAACCTTATCTCTATGTGTAGTACAGAAAACTTATGGAACAGAGGCTCGTTTAAAGCGCAAACAATATTTTCTAACTCGTTGTCTGAAAGAAGCACTCTCAGAACTGTCTCTAAGTTTTTCATTCTTCAAATTCAAATCACTGATACTATCCAACAAAATCTGATTAAGGAAAATGTATTCCTCCAAACTGAAAAATTCAAAGGACACTTGGCTCTTAATTTTCAAGAGAACATTAGGCACTGCCACTGATTTCGATGTTCTTATCTGATCTAAACAGATGTCCAGCGCACAAATTGTCACCGCTCTTTCAAAGCATCCAACACTATGAATCACAATTGGACGATATGTACTTTCCTTGCCTTCCATTCTTGTTACGCAGCAACTGCCTTGTTTTTCATTAATCATCTTCAGGAAACTTTTTAATTGTCGAGAATTGAAAGTGGCATTTCTGTCCGGGAACTCATGGTACAGATAATGTAAAATTTTCTTCGATTTTCTTTCCATTAAATTATTTACAGTCAATTCCAATTGTGTGTAGTACTTATCAACAATAATTTCCTTTCGAATTATAAACTCACCGACAGTATATTCGTTGGTATTGAGCCAATTGTGTCTCTTCGATTTCTTTTGATCAAATCTTACAATCACTTTGCAGCCACAATCCCATATCCAGCTCCAAAAAATATACGAATCCATTTCTGATTTAGGATTGTTGATCAACAAAAACTTATCCTTGACGTGGTATCCGTCGATATAGTTGATAGTGAACATGTCGAAGTTAATACTTCCCACGATTGATAAGCGGGCGCACTTTCTACTTTTCTTCGGTGTACTTTCATCGTCAAAAGTAAGTCGGTTTATTAAATAGTGTTCACTTTTCATTATTTCTTGGAAGCTCTGGTCCCTTCGTTTTGCAAACTTTTGTACACTTTCTGTACTCATTTCGATGTTTTCGCGATCACTGTCTGTATCAAACTGAGAGTAAAAGACGCTGTGGTCTGTTTATAAACATTATTTTGATGGAATGTATTGTTGAGTCACTGATCGTCCTTCTGTATGGCTGATTTCCCGAAATCAGAGATGGAAATTTAATGGCTGCTTTTCTAAAGAAATAATCACACTTATAATTTCTATTTATGATACAATTTATTACAAAAGTTGTCAGGACGGTATTTGTTCACAGAAGTGTGCGGAAATAATTTACAATTTGAAGAAATTACAATTTTGGAAAATCGCTTTCTATGAAACCCACAGCATTGAGAAACTTACGACTGCCTAATTTCAGAACACAGTAAGGAAAAAATATTTCAAAATCAATTTTCGAGCATTTTTCATGCCTATGAAATCATGTGAACATGATTAAATTAAAATTTTAATTTTGTCCCTTACTGTGTTTTAAAATTGGGCAGCTGCTCGATTCTGAACTTTAATTACTAATTAACGAACAGCTTTATCAATAAGGTCGTTTGTGACGTCAAACGGCACTTCGATAATCAGCGCTTAGGAGTTCAATGCCTTATACAGTAATTTCATTAACTAGACTAAGAATTCACAATACGAATCAAGTATCAAATTTATTTCAAATATGTCAGAATGATATAAATTCTAAACTTTAGAGTAGAAAAAATTGACGTGCGCATTAAAAAATTTCAAAGATAGTATAATGTAAATTCCCAAAATCGATCAAATTGCAAATAACTATACCTAAGGCTAAATTCAAAATTTTCAAATTAACTGCAGTCTGCAATACCTATATGACATCATTTTAAGTACAAACAAATAGTTTTCGATTACAAATGATATACAACTTAGATAACAGGTTGCGGAAATAAATTCTTCTTGATATAAACTCCAAGCAATTGGTAACACAGAGTATAGTTTTCTAAACGGTTCATGAACCCGTATTTTTGTTGCCTTACTTTCTTGAGAACACTTGCCACTGATAGAGTTCCCGTTTTCTCAAATTGCGCAACACATATATCAAATACGCAAAAAACCGCAGAGCCACTGAGCCCGTCCAGGCATTGCACAATAATGGGAGAAGTTTTCTTGCCAGCTTGTCTCTCCAACTGAAGGCACAAGTCTTTCACGTTACAATAAAAATCTATGAATGCATCTGGCTGATGGGAAAAATTATCCCACGGCCAAGCGGTGTATTGACAGTGGGATATTTTGTGCTCGTGGCCAGACTGGTCGGTCAGACTTAGCAGAGTCAACTTATAGTGCGGTTTTGTACTAATCTCCAACGTCTTTATCTTAAACTTATCGCGCACTGTCACACAACCCTCATCCGGGAAAAAATTTTGGCTACTCCTCTTGTCACTGAATCGATCCATCACCAAAATGATTTGGACTTTGAAACCCCACACCATTTCCCAAAATTTTCCGCAGAAATTCTCTTGCAAGCTTTTGATGCAAATATACTTCCGCTCAGTCTTATAACCATCGATGAAAGTAGCACCAAGTATTGTCTCGTTACTTTTGAGCTTTACGCGACGATCAAGATGGCGCTCAAGCTGTATGTCACCTTTGTTTTCACTCTTATCTTCCCTCTGGATTGAAGTTTTCAGCAACTTTTCTTTTCGTTTGGGCACTATAGAATAATATTCCGCTATTATACTTGTTAGTGAATCACGTTTGCTCATAAAACGCAGAAAATCATTTCCACTCATAGGCAAAGTTGCCATTTTTGTTGTATTTTTAATTTCGAACTAGCACTCACTGTTGTTCATATCGAGAGGATAACGCTTTTAAACTAATTCCCATTTAACAGTGTTAGTATTTATATACTCATTATCGTGCCCAATGCAAACTGCGCACATATCAGACCATTAACTTAATTTAATTCGTGCGTTCACCTACAGCTATGCCTCATGATGGACATTCATGTAGGTGGCGTTAACCTTTAATTACTTGTTTGTAAACTGTAAATTTTAAATGGATTAAAGCTTTGAACTTTTGTTCCTTTGTTACCTGTGCTTTTGTAGTTTTCGATAAATTGGCTTATTACATTGATATAAAATTAGTCTTTTATTAAAATAATTTTAAAACATAAATAAAATTCTCTGATTTCTTCATAATCTTTAATAAAACTTTGTACAATAATTTTGATTTTCTTTTTAAAATATACAACTTCTTACAACTATAGACATCATTGATCTTACATACGACATTGCTTATAATATATGAGTATCAAAAAACTTACACGCTAATTCAGCTAATATTAGCACAATCAAAAACACTTAATTTCTAGCTTAATCTTTAGATACCTTAAACATTAATTTACCTAATTTTCACTATCACTACATTCACTATCACTTGAATAAGGCTGATGACAGTCCGCGCCGAATTCCATAAGGATGTCCATCATTTTGAAGTCACCTCTTTTCCAAGCAAACTGATAAGCAGTTAGATCTCCATAGTCACGCGCTTCCAAATTGACGGCAATCTGCTTACAAATCCAAGTTGCCAACTCGTAATCCTGATTAACGACAGCATGATGAAGCGCAGTACTTCCAGAAATTCTGTCTGGTGCGTTCAGGTCTGCCCCTATCTCTATCAGGATTTCCAGCAACAGCACAGCCTTTTGCCCTCTATGACTTCGCGCTACAATATGGACACACTGATATCCTTGAAAATTGTACTCACACAGCAGATATTTGTTGTTAAGGGCCAACCAACATCCAGCTCGCAAGAGTAAGGTCACACACCCCTGGTCACAAATGTCATGGAGAAAATTGTCTCCCCAGCTGTCCACTGCACCGAATATTTCCCTGATGATTAAAAGAGACTCCATTATTTCAAATGAGAAGAAAAGTTGATCTGTCCCTAAGCAATGCCAGTGTAGGACTGAAGCTAAGTTATTTCTAAATAAGTACTATTGGCATCAAGCCAATTTATATTAGCGATTTACAATCCATGGATTTCCTGAAAGATATCGTTCTATATTTATTTTCAATAAACCAATATAACAATGGGTTCAATGTTTTCCTTTTATGCTACCACAGTAAATGTTATTATATCATATGTTGCTCTGCAAAGCAAAACAAATGGATTTTAACATAAATAATAGCTACCGTACCAAAATTTGATTGTACCGATATTATGCTAATTATATAAGACAATTTCTAATTAGATTTTCCATTTCAAAATATCAAAATGAAAGTGAACTATAGTTATTGAATTTGAAAAGTGGTAATGAATTCAATTTTACTTTAATTATTACCAAAAGTTAGCAATCAAACAACAATTTCATGAAGATTATAGGTGTAGAAAACTTTGAAAAATTTCCACCTCTATCAATATTGGCCTGAAAATTAAACGGAAAATTGAAAATTTCCAAGAATGCGCGCACCAATTTATCAATCAATAAATTGTTGCTAACGTTCCAGTTTTCAGAGAATGAAATATCGATAATTTTTATTTAGATAGAATAGTTCTACTGGTAAAAACCCGGAGTTTCCCAATAGCTCCCTATCTATCGTACAAGTGGGCATGTTGCCAACAAATAAATTCCCTGGATTTCCCAAAGGAGCGATAAATAGAATCTCATTAGCAACAATACATGCTACATAACCAAACGATTGTTTCGTTTATTTTTAGTAGGCATTAAGTTAACGCGGTTTTCCTGTTTTTTAAATCCGTATCAATTGGTATTTTCTGATGACTATACCATTAATAACTCTCTAATTATTTTTAATTTTGTTGATAACTTACATTTATGAAGCATCGAATCTTTATCTGTTACTATGCAGAGAGATTTGTTCAAAATTTTAATTCTATCTTCAAAAAGCTATATACTATGATTTTAATTCGTTCACTAGTCGCTATTTATACATCCGTAGTAAACAATATAATCTCGAATAAAATTCACTTTTATTAGAATTACGTAGTAAATTCCAAAGTTGTATTGAGAAGCCATTGACCGCTTCTACGTAACAACTAAACATAAACTTCTAGTAGCCTTGACATTGAATTTGTTGTGATGTCATTGACTCGGCTGCTAATTTTCTGCTAAGTCCACTAACTTTCTAGATCAAATACTTTCCTGTGTAAGTAGTAGTTGTTTTTACCAAGACGCATGCAACTGCGTCGAAATATCGAGGTAAAAACAATACTAACCGTGGCAATAAACCCGATAAAATGTGTTATGAAAGAACATTCATAACACATTTTATCGTTTCATCATTGTAGTCTAATGGCGTAATACACAGGTGATCCATTAGACACTTTCATAAAACACGTAAATATATGTGGTTTTAAAATAGTGTTGTGGTTTCACTAAGGTGGTGGTACTTCCCTAGTCGGGTGGCCCAATTCGAACGGGATATCCCGCTATATTCCCTATTTCTCTTTATCACTCTTCATCAGGTGGGTTCACGTTTGTCATAGAGATGGATAGGTATATAACAACTATAGCTTTTGATACCTTCTCTTTATGTCTATGTTATAGTTACTAGAAACATGACATGGAGACACGAAATGATTACCTATGACTAGATTGAGTTGTAGTGGGTACTAAAGTTTTTGTACTACAGATCTCTGTAGATTGGGACTGTAGGTGTGCATCATCATCATCATTATCTTGACGTTATGTCCCGGTAGCGCCCTCGCGCGGCACGCGAGAGTCCAGGGTCCGCCTTCCTGCTACTCTTGGCCTACTTCGCTTGGTCTTCGGCACCCTTAGTGGTTCGGAGCTTATTGGCACGCATATCCGTTCTGGGCCGGCCTCTCCTTCCCGTGCCCGGCGGGGGCGGCATGGCCAGACACTTGTTCCCCACATAGCTTGCCGGTCTGCGCAAGACGTGGCCATACCATCGAAGACGGCACTCTTGCAGCTTTTCTGCGATGTCACGGACGCCAAGGCTACCCTGAATGTAGGAATTTCGAACGCGATCCTTTCGTGAAACTCCACAAATCCACCGCAGCATCTTCATTTCCGTGACGCGCAGCTCCTGCTTGTGTCGCTCTAGTAGGGACCAAGTCTCGCTGCCGTATAGGAGAGATGGTCTTATAGACCTGTCCCTTTAGCTTTATCGGTATTTTAGGGTCACAAATGACACCTGTCATCTCTCGCCATTTGGCCCAAGCTGCGGATATTCGGGCTTTGACGTCGCTGTCGATGTCCCCGGTTGCGCATAGTACAGATCCCAGGTATCTGGCCTGATCCGTGCGCTTGACTTCATCTTCTATTAGGTAGGGGCTGTGCACGGTTGCAGGCCATGTACTCTGCCTTCGCCACATTCATCTTTAGACCGCCGTTCTCAAGTGACTCCTTCCACTATTTTACACGTTGGACTTGTCGCCCCTTGTCCGAGTCTATCAACGCGATATCGTCAGCTTACACGAGAAGCCACGGAGGCACCTCGTGCTAGTCTCGGATGCTGTCTGACAGTACGTCTAATATCACGCTGAATAGAAGTGGACTAAGCACAGAGCCCTGATGTACCCCAACAGTAATAGGGAACGGATTGGTGACACCAACAGTAGACAGCGGACTGTAGGTGTGCACTATAACTAAATAATCATACATTTTATCAAGTAGTAGGACTCTGTCAAGCCTGAGGAGTCGGCCTGGGTGAGTAGCACCGCCTTATCTATTTCTGCCGCCAAGCAACAAAGCTTGCATTGTTGTGTTCCCGTTTAAAGGAAGGTAGCCAGCGCAATTATAGGCATGTGGCCTTTCATCTTAATCCTCACAACGCACAATGTGATAGCGCATTTTTGTTGCCTGCCACCTAAATGCATTAATCGTAGATGTTATGGGCGACTTACCGCTTCCAATCAGGTGATAAGTCACTGCCTAGTATAAAAAATACGCTTGCGATTCATATGACAAGCAATTACCGCAGGTTTTTATATAGGGATAACAATCCTGTATTTCCGACCCTCTATGTGTGAGTATTGTTTTACTAAAGTAATCATGTTTACGTGTGTATATAATTGTTTTATAACCTAAGGGTCTTTAAAACATGAGTGAATAGGTATCTTTTAGGTACGCACGCTACATCTTCGGCCTCGTCGTGGCTTTCCATTAGGTGAGTTGAGGTCAAATGCAAGCCTATTGATAATAAAAAATACTTGTATGAAATATAAATATTGCGCACTCGCGAATTCCTATTCGAATGTTTCCAAACACTGTAAAGAACGCAACACATAATGGGGACAGAATTATGAACGCTGAACGAATAAAAGAGTACCTTAAACTTTAGACGTTACTGTACAGCTTCCCGCAACACAAGCGCAATAACAACTCCCCGTAAAAACTTCCTAATTGAACCGTATCGGCAGTCGGAGTCGTCAGGATTAACACATATTTTGATAGCGTTTTACGGCTCAACTTTTCCTAATGAAACATCGTCGGCGTTATGGGGTATAAAAATGATGATGGGCGTAAAATCCAAGGGGCTACATCGGCTGGCGAGCGCGGGAGCTACAGATTCCTCGCAGGGGCACCGTTTTATGGACACCAGACAGTAGGAGGCATAAAAATGGCCGTCAAATGGTGCGGAAAGAGGATAATAGCCGACAACGGTCGTTTTAGGTCTTTTTGATTCAGCAGAAATACGAGTGGCTACCCTGAATGCGATACACTACAAGGCGTGGGTACGTCCTAGGGAATACTGAGCGGCCCCCTAATCCTTTACTGCCCATAAATGTTAGGCTGATAGAATTTTTATTGTGATCTATGTTAATCTTTAATGTGACCTAATAAAATTAAGGTGCACCTGTCTTATTTTATTGACTGTATTTTCTCAAACGATTATGATTTGTAGCGTTCATTTCTGAACGCCCCGAATGCATCTACTTATGTTTCGGGACACCCCGTCTATCGGTCAAGCGACTGTCTGCATTTGGCACTGGAGCTGCCACCACTGTAATGTAATTTAATTTAACTATTATTGTATTCGTATTGAATAATTACACAACTTCATATATTCTCAGTTTTAATAAGTAAATACCGTAATGTACAACCCAATAAGTAGACTTGAGGATCTCTTTACCTAACGTCAAATCCCTAAAGATTCACAGACTTAGGTAAGTTATCTTCAACTTAATGTGTAAGAAATGAAATGTATAGGAAGGGCAATCTAACAAATATACATGTGTATTCTCCTGATCCAAATAAAACATTTTTATCAGATTAATCGCGAGCCAGTGAACGATAACAAGAAAGTTACCGAAACTTTGGTAGGTACAGGTAAATTTTTTAATCGTAAATTCCATTAAATGTGCTTTAATGTTTCAAATACACTTGTGCATTCACAGTATTATTATACCTAATTAAAATTACCTAAATTTAGCTAGCTATTAAATCGCTATTTTAAATTAACCGCTAAATAACGATGTTGGCCACATGAAAAGATATGTAAAATATTGTACCTACGAATTATTTCAGATATTTGTACATATTAAGAATTGTACCAACTGCCCGGAAAGGAAATGGTGGACCGGCGTGGGCCAATCTATTATACAGAGGCTCCTTGAACAATTACCGGCTGATATGCTTGAAGTCACGTATGTGCGTATCTTTGTACGAATCCATGACATCCATATACAGACAGGGAATAATACAGTAGGACTATGAGTGTAAATTGTTTAATAACCTAACCAACCTATATCGGAATACCAGCGACAGTGTCAACGTACTGAACCAATTTTAATGGAAGAAAGCTAAGAACTATCTCCTTGAAACTGGCAAATAAAACACCGCAGCAAAATAGTTTCATCCATTCGGGAGCACATACAGATACAAAGACTTATAGATACACACGACAATCTTATATAAATCACCCCCTTTTTGAGTCACATATTAAAAATGAAATGGATGCTGGGGCTTTGAAAGGTCGCCGGTAAAAGCTAGCTGCTCACCCATTGAATTCAAATGGTATGTGGGCCGATAACTCTGTTATTCTCGATGGCATAATCTATTCAGCGGGCCCCGGCCCACTTGCATAAACTTGTTTAACTGCAGGTCTTGCCTTTGTAGAAGTTAGAACTCTCAACCCTTCTCCCCCAACTTTGCAGAACCAACTTTCGCCTACAACTTTAGGAGGCACAAACATTCTGTCCGAAGCAAAACCAGCTATACATAACACCTGCTATGTTGCCCCATGATTAATGACTGATATTAAGAAGTTTCAAGTCATGTTAAATTAAATAAGTTCCAATGTTGAAGACTTTAAAAGTTTATTATTAAAGTTTGAACACATCTTGGGAAGTCGTTAGAGCGTGATGTAATCTGTTACACTCTTGGTACGGTGTAGTTTAATTATTCACTGGAAATCGTCCATTGTAATCAAACCCAGTTACTTTCCTAGTGATATCATAAATGACAAAGTTTATAAAGATTGATGGATGGATATATGTTTGGATGTTTGTTACCTACTTCATGCAAAAACTGCTAATTAGATTTTGATAAAATTTGTTAGTAATCAGTTATACCCAGAATAGCAACATATAATTTTTCGTAAAATTTAATGTCGTTCCCTCGGAAACAGGTCGACGAAGTCGCGGAACAAAACTAGTATTACAATAGGGAGGACGGGCCCTATTCGAGGACGGGTTCAATTTCTTTGGCAATGACGGCCGAATCGCCGTACTATGTTGCTAAGAAATTATAGTTCTTATGCTAGTTATTTTTAAGCATATCCGTCGGCAATTTTATGTATCAAAAATTATACACACAATATCATACGCATTATTGGACATGATGCCTTCTCCTCTTAAAAGAAGTTTCTTTCCTCGTTGCAGTAAGGTTTTTAATTTCGAAATATACTATTGTGTTCTATCAATTATAGAATCAAAGTAGCTCCAAACTGGGAGAATAATCATGCGAAGCAAAAATAAGGTAGAAATGTAAGGTGAAACATGGATGTCTCTCCAATTATTAATCTAAGATAATGTTACAAAGAGAAAAGATTTGTATTTCACTAAGTAACCTAGGCTAGGTATTTTTATCTCGAGAAAGTTGATTGTTTACAGAGGCTAGTTTCCAATAAAGAGCCCGAAGCGACGCGCTGTCTCTGCGTCGCGGAAAATCTAAGCGTGGAATAACTCAGCAGGTGCAGCTTATACTAGGAAAGTTTCCGATCTCGCAAGTTAGAGAGATAGAAAAATTTCAATCCATTCCAAGTGTTCGTACAATGTTACTAATTGGGTTTACGGTTTGAGGTAAACACTCGCATGCGCATTAAAAAAAATGGGGTAAATCACATTGAAAGTTACAAAATATTAAATTATTTTTATTATTCACTTTACAAGGTTTTATGTTTACAGTTTTCACAGTAGAAACAATCCAGATAAATGAAAGAGTAGTCCATACATGGCACAATTGCTTGGTCGTCAATTTTTTTTAACCACAGATTAGGATAATATTCTTTTGAAATTGTTGGCACACCCGCTATCAAAATTCTTGCCTTATCCAGCTTTTTGTACTTGTTCCAATAAGTAAAAAGGTCTTGTTCCAAAATAATTTCAATGATTTCCATGGAATAAGCTTCCCATTCTTTGGGTATGAAACACCCAAACTTGCAGTTCATTTTTTAAATATTTCAGAAACACATATGATTGACGACCGTATCAACTGAACTACCTGGTACAATTAAGGTTAATATAATTTAAACATGGTTTATATACTTCTGAAGTTCGATAACATTCATACTTGTTTTTCTTCTTGAATGTCACAGTGCCCTTGCTATAACAAAGTTACAGGTGTTTAAATTTCCAATGCACTGTCTGTATTTACATATGAATGAAAATGCTCCACAATTTGTGATTTGTTATTACATTAACAGCGGATTGTTTATTTATGTATTTCATAATGTTAAAGCTTTCTGAATAATGAACAAAAATACTGAACAAACTACACATAGCAACCCTCATTCAAAATTTACTTTCTCTAATTAATTCTTAATGATCAGATTGTTGGACTAAAGAATTTTAGATAAGTAAACGTAAACAACTTGTCGATATATTCCATTACAAACCATACTTGTTTTTTATCATTAAAGTAATGCAAGATGTAACAATATTTGTTAAGAGACAACATAATTCTTATCAAATATAAATATAGCTATAACATTTAAATTTAATAGCTTTGTGATAGCTGCAGACGCGGATCTTTCGCAATGTTTATTATTATTCAAATTTATAATGTTGTTTGCTAATGAAATGCTAAGTAGTGCTTTATTAATAAATTAGAATTCCAATAACATGCTATAGAATCATATCAATAATGTCTCTAGCGGTATTTGTAAAAAATGGATGAAAAGATCATAAAACACTTCGAAAAATAGGACATCCATGACTTTTTGGTAATATAATGGAAAATTTAAATAATATTTGTTTTGTTTACCAATGTAAGGATTATTTCATTTCTGATAATGTAATCTAATTAAAAAATAATGAGCTTTCATTAACAATTGATAGTAGGATTGAAGGCCAGTTGGCGCAAGTATTTATCATTTTGTAAATAAAGACCAGTTGGATTATTATTAATGGTGGCACTAGAAAAATTATTGCAATTTAAAAGTTAAAAAAAATCTTTGTTAATATCCACCAGATTTTCGAATTCGAAGAGATCAAAACAGAACAAAAAATATATTATCTCAAAAACGAAATTATAAGGAGAATTTCGAATGCTTTTAAAATTAGCGGGAAGTTGTAGGAATGGCCTGTAGGAAGAACACCTTACTAATTTTTGAAATCGCCGGTATCATGTGGACGTTTCTTCAAAATAGCCTATTAAAAATATTTGAGCTCGCAAAATCATCTAATTCTAGTGTTGTTACGTATTATTTCAGAAAGCTGCCAGGCAATCGACATCATAGCAATAAATTTACAATGTTTATACAGTAAAATAGTTTATTTAAAAATAAAATGAAATTACAATTTTCCCTTGATTATATTCGCCCTAAACCATTACACTAAGTAACCTAAATGATACATTCTAAACAGCCTGACTTATGAAATACTCATCTTTTGGGTTAGCTGCACAAAAAGTACATTATGTTACATTTATGAGAATTGAAGTAACAATCTATTTTAGTCTCCTTACTCTCCACTAATTTTTTAATTGACGCACCAGATTAGCTTATCAACTAGACATTAAAATCTCACAGTCACAACAATATTAACACGCTTTACAATTAAGATTTTCCCATCAGGAAAAAGAAAACCCTAAAACATAAAATGCTTTTGTCCCTTAGATCTTCGCTTGTATGAAGGAAGTGTTTGAGCCTTCTGTTCAGCACTTGATATGCAGCTAGAATTCTGTGAAGTCTTTTTTACCGCTCCATTTTCTTGCAGCAGGATCATCATATCAGTATCATTCTGGTTATAGGCAAGTTGGTATGGAGTCTGCTGATCAAAGTTTCTAGCTTCTATATTAACCTGAGGCTGCTGGCACAGCCACGAGACTAACCTGTAGTATTTAGTCCTCACGGCTATATGTAGAGGCGTGTCCCCATGAATTTTATCTTTTCCATTTATGTCAGCACCCCATTCCATAAGCCGCTTGAGTTTCCTCTCAGGACCGAGTCTATCTTCACTAGCCACTATATGGACACATTGTTGTCCTCGGTGGTTGTACTCCCTTACTAAATACCTATTTTCATCCACAATTGCGTTTTTATACATTAGCAAGTCAATTACTCCGCCATTACGGCAAAAATAGTGCAAAATATTCTCACCCTCGCGGCTGTGTTCGTAAGTGAAAATAAAGTCTTTTGGTGGCCACATATTAAATAGCAAGTTACACTGCAATGTATTTAAACAGCACCAAAAACGACTGCAGAACAACAAAATATGACATCAACTGGCCCACAGTTCGTTCGCCGAGGTTATAAATACTGCATTTGTGTCTTAGTGCTGATCAAAGGTCAGTGTTATTATTATCACTAGAAACTTATGCGAACTATCTGTTTTTATAGCTAAAGAGGCGTGCCCTATCACTGTCCACTTATCTTACTAGTTATCTAGGTTGAAAGATCACAATTACGTCAGTCCTAGACGAGTCTATAACAATTAGTCTAGCACTTCGTCATCAGACGTGTCACTATTCACAGGGTCATCACAAGCAGCACCATTAGTCCTCAGAAGCTCCATCATCTTTTGATCACGAGCGTAGTACGCCAAGTGATACGGAATCTGCAGCATAAAGTTTATGCAATTCCCAATGGTCTTGGACTCCTGAAGCAACCAATCAGCTAATTCGTAGTGTCTTCTATTGACGGCGATGTGAAGGACGGTATTACCAGTTGTTAGTTCTCGTGCCTGTATATCTGCACCCATTTTGACAAGAAGCGACATTTTCATAACGACGTCTGTAGTACTGTGTGTCGCTACTATATGAGTACATTGTCTTCCTTGCATATCATACTTGTGGACCAAAACAGAAGAATTAACAAGTGATACTTCCATAAGATCATAAACAGTACCCATGCGACAGATAGATTGTAAATATTGAGCGTCTTCTTCTTTAGTTGCAATGCACAATAAATGAGAGTTGCAGTTTCCCATTGCGATTTAGCCAACGACCAGCACTCCATAAAATCGAACGATAAATGAACAGATTCTCCCGTTTGATATCCGTACATTTCCGAATTCTCTACAGTTTAATCCCCCTAAAGCTCAATCCATCTATCACGTTTTAATATTTGTAAATACGAGCACGTGTTATTGAAGCGCACATGTCAAATTTCACCAGGGATAAGTGTTTTAAGCCATCAGCGGATGGCTAATTGCCTTTTAGCGTAATGTTTATAGCGCGACTGATGTTTACTTGGTAGCGAAACCCCCTGTAGACATTACTAAGTTCGTTGCACTTCTTGTTTACATCCAAACTCATATAGTAATAGCCCTTCGCACGAATGCCAAGGTCTTAAGATAATTCCGCTCGGTTACGCAATACTGCGCAAACACTCGCAATCTAATAATAAAATTGTTAGCGCACGATAACACGCAGAGCGTTGCGGTAGGTCGAGCTTCACTTCAGTGAATTGATAGATATAAATAGGAAAACAAGCGACATTTTTTTTCTACTTCAACAAATAAGTGTAATGATAATGAACTCTACAAATATTTTACACATTCGAGAATTCCAGTTCCTCCGAGTCAGCAAAATAAACAAATACCAAAACTACGCGGTATTTTCGGCGGGCCATTACACTCTTGCCCTTGCGTAATGATCAAGGTGACAGAGTGCGCAGTGTGCGTCACAGCTGTTACATTCAATCAGTAAAACATGTACTTAGATGTTTGGTTATGACTCTTGATTCATAAATCAACATTAAGTCTAGATCATATCATTCTTCAGCGCAAACAGTTATATGTGCTGTTCAGACTGAAATTCAAATTTATGATTCTAATTGAGCTCGTTTTGTTTTTATTTAAAAGCTACTTTATGGTAGTTCATTTTTTGCAAGAACAGTTATAAAATGGTTAATATTTCTTCATGGAAACAGTATGCGTGATGAACATTCGTTTATGAAATACATATGCGTGCGCTGATAATTCGATAATTTCTGCACCTTGTTTTCATGATATATTGACATTTTTCAACAAAAAATTGTTTGTATTTAAATATGTTGGTCTTTTAGATCGTAGGTCATGTATCTTAATTGCGCAAAAAACTGCGAGTATATGATAAAATCTTTAAAAACATCCTCTTCACATTATATCCCGAAAAAACTAGTTCGATAGCAAATTGTTTAGAATGTCCAAGTGTAGGTCAGTTCACTTCAACTATGGTCTTTAGACTTTTTCCGTCATAAGGCCCAAGTCGCGTGTTTACATGAACTATGTTCATTTCCCTTATTTGAATTTAAGGTAGGAATCTATGAACCCATACTTTTTTCTACTAATTTCTCACATGGTAGCCAATATACCCACAGTTTCCTACGTAAGGATTGCTATTAATCACTGAAGGCACGATCTCAATCTCTGATTGACACATATACGAATTCTTCCTTATCACGCACACATATTGTGGTCGAATGATATCGATGTGTATATTTATCGTGTACAGCTCCGCCGGGAGGTATAAAAAGCCGGCGTCTGGACTAAAGCATTCATATACCCGGAAGCCGATAACGTGACCTAGTCAGACAAAATGTTCGACCAGTACACACTAATTATGCATAAAGCATTAGACGTGATGATAGTGGTCCCAAATCAGTGGCCTGTCCGCGCAGAGCCTATTTTAATGACTTTAGTTGAAAAAATACTGGAAAGATTTAACGATTTGAGCCCCATAGTACGGGTAAACAATGTGCCCACGCGTCTAATTCGTCGTGATTTTCCATCGGGATTTTTTTACGTTTTTGGCGAAGTGGCGGAAAGGTGAGTGCTTTTATAGACAATCAGTTGCGTATAACTTTACCTGAAGAGTAAGTAATTAATTTTGTTTGATTTTGACTTCAGAGAAATTCCCGGTGCTTATATTTATGATGTAATTGTACCAAACAATGGAGAGACTATCCGACTTGAAATTACAAGCGGAACTATTTTGAGCAGTGCTTCATGGTCTCCTCCTCCTGAGCTCACTTCGTCACATATTGAAGAAATACACCACAATCTCTTGTCCTCAAAGTTGCGGTAAGTTAGTAGAACTTAGTTGCCTTGGTATTACCTGAGTATTTAAAATCCAATGATCTCACATAGTTTTTATTTTCAGAAGGAAAGTCTTAACAGCTATGGAAAACAACAAGCGCACTACTAATCGCTGGCGTTTGAGGCGAAAGAGGTAAGTTGATAACTAGCGCAAGTAGAATAATATTATAAATGTGTTGGTAACGCTAATATTATTTTGTAGAATACATCGAGGAGCATGGAAATGCAATAGCTGTTACAGAAAAAATTATAACCACACAACTGGGTAGCTGGCGGAAAATAATGTAAGTTGATAACGTGATTGCTGGAAATTTCTGATAAAAATAATATAAGCATAGTTTGACATATTCTACTGTATTTATTTGAAATAGCATTGTCTTTTTTATTCTAGCTACTACTAATAGAGCTATGATGTCATTTCAGATCTGCGGCCGCGGATATGACCTCGAGCTCATACTTAATGTGAATTATTCAAGTGGCTGGACATAAGAAGTACATTTGAAATTTTATTATATTGCACTGAAAAAAAAAATTTGCTATAGTAACAAAACTCAGGATTGCGCAGCTATTTGTTATGATAACAAAACTATCTTGGTTAACGCAACGAAGTTATATTTGGTGTAGTAAGTAACGTGAAGTTGCTGTTGTAACAAATGTCATATGGTAATCAAAAAATTCAATTAAGGTTAATAAATAGTCAAATATTAATAAATATCAAATATTCTTGGTTATCAAGTTATTTATGTATATAATAAGTATAAAGGCGTTACAATACTTCAATTTATAGAATGACCATACTGACTACCAGCCTTAGCAATGTACTAAGTAGGAAAAATTTCATGCGTATTCGAAAAATTTTTCTTTAACAAATATTATTTTGGATAATAATTTCATACAATAATAGCCTTCGGCCCGTATATGTGCCCCTACGACTCGTGCTAAAAACATTGCCCCGGCCACATAATGACTACCTTAGTGCACTAACTGTGAAAACTACTATTACTTGACTCAAGTAACGCTTTTCTGTCGTAGACCTATGATGAAAGAAATAATACTTTATATTCTTTTCTTAAGAAATTGAGAATTGAAAATAAGAAATCAAATAATTTTGACGGTTTTCTTGAGCCTGGTGTATCGAAAATAGTACTTTTTTTTCTCTGTGTAAGATCATAGCTTGAATGAGAAATTAATTATTCCACTATATAATTTAGTCATTAAGAGAATTTCCACTTTAGATTAATACTAACACACGCTTGCGAAATGAGTATCAACAAATTATGAAACATTTTATAATCCCTAACTATGAACAGACTTTAATTAATAACATATATTTTAATGAATATAACATTGTCTACTTTTTGTGCACGTGGTGTTACATGAATTCTATTAAACTTGTTTTGACACAGCTGTGTATCAATGAATGCAATAAATTTCAATCGGCTTCGCCGGGAATTATCATACCTCTACATGGTACGAATGCGTTACTATGCGGCTTTACAAAATGATTATTTTTTTACGTTTGCTACTTACTATAAAATGACTAGTGACATTGTTTTTGACATTCAGTTTAATGAACATTGTACTTTATGGGTATCAATTGTGTAACATGAAATTTAACCTAAAAGCAAAACACTTTATCCGTGACAAAAATAATAAAAACATCGATATTTAGTAAAATGATGAAGATCATGATGATGATAATGAAGATATTTACTTTTATTGGTTCCAAAACTCTTACCTTTTACAATTTTGCTATTACATCTAATTTGCTAATTCACTTCTATATCAAGTTCATCACAAGTAGAACAGAGTCCATCATCAGAAAGTAATTGTTCCGAGTCACACTCTGAGCAGCTAGAATCATCCTGAGCTGAAGCTGATGAGATCAAGGGTATGGTCAGCAGCGCATATGAATTGAAATCAGGCTCTGTATTGTTGTCATCTAATTTCTTGAACCATAAAAGTTCATTGATCTCCGAGGACTCTGCAGCAACGCCATTGTAAGAAGCACGGATACTTGTTCGATGAGTTTTTTGATTAGTAATGACCCAGAGCAACTCGGTGGTCAAAGTTGCCTCCGACAAAACCTGCCATTCCCGCGGCAAAATCACTCCGAGAGATTGGTTCTGGAAGGACGACATACTAGAACGCAAAGGGTTTCAAGTACTTTACTCTTAAAAATAGCACAATAAAGCTTCGAATCAAGCATACTCACTTGGGATTTTTAGAGAAACACAAATTTGTATGTACCGAACGATCGATGCGTATCTTGCAGCTACGTCCGTAGATTGTGGCAGCACGCAGTCTACTATGAAATTAGCGAGAAAGTGAGATGCAGTATTAAACGCGTTTTTCACGAAGCATCTGACTAATGAAATAAGTGCAAGGTCTTATCGGTCATGTCGTATCAATAACGAATAGGACATCTATAAATAATCAGCGAAACAGTTGAGGGAATCCGTTCACGTTTTGCTAGTGCATATGACGTAGACGCATCAAAACAAACAACTATGAAACATTGCACTGCGCCGTCACTAATCAGGTCGTTGCACTTTAGTGACTTCGATTCATTGTAAGCATATACGCTAAAAAACATTAGCAGTCGATGCTTTGCATACGAAGATAAACATTTCATGTTTTACATTCTAAATCGGAAGTATGATGTGAGTGCAAGATTCGGAACTTGTTTCCTTCCTGTTTTTCAACTATAGGGGCAATAAAAAATGGTTTTGAAAAAAAAATTATATTTTATCTCAATCAGATTCTGAGTTTCTACATTGAAATGTTTCCTTGATAAAGAAATATCTTCCTTAATTACTATTGACTCAATAAAAATTAATCAGAGTTTGCTTTATGGTAAAGAGAGCGTAGCTCGTTCGTTGCAACAAAATAAAAGGTCGAGAAACCTTTTAAATTATTTCGGTCTTAGATTAGAAGATAAATAAATAACGAGTCGGCTGCTTTATTTGCTACGAATCTCATGTTAAAGGCTCTGTTTCGTCTGCGTTTTCGTTTTATTCTGAGCTATTTCTAAGTTTATTAACCGTATAATGTATAAATCGAAATTAAATTTAATAACTATAATATTAGGTTTATTTATTATTTAGATTATAATTCATTTAATTATTGTGGTTTATTTATTTAAGTATTGTTTTTTTTTTTTTTTTTTTTTGCGTTTGACATTATTTCATATTATGTTTTAAATTTGTATGCCGGTAGGTCACAGAGGATCCATTTTGTTTTCCAGACCCACCTGTACCACATTAAGAATAGATGATGATGATATTATCTATAATAATATTATAAAGTGAAAATATATTTTGTTTGATTGTTTGTAATAATCTCAAAAACGACCTACTAATCGAATAAAAAATATCTTTCATGCTTTCACCTATAAAAAGCTATGCATAGCTATGTGCATTATAAAGATAGGCGAATAGTCAATAGTTTTTCGAAATTGAATGTGGTTCCGACGGGTAGGGGTCTAGACCTTAGTAACTGAATTTTCCGCAGTTGAAGTCGCAGGTAAAAAAGCTTTTATAGTTAAGGATCTCAATCTCGGGAGCCGATTGTCAGCCACTAGACGATACCATTAAGTATTTCTATATACAAATTTCTGTAGAGCGGAGTTTCGCGAACTAACTGAGTAGGGTAGGGAGGGGATTTGTGTATTTTGTTTGTCGGTGCAAGCGGTCTCTTTACATAATTTATTCAGGGACGCGCCGCGGCCGCAGTTCGGGCGGCACCGGTGGGTTTCGTTTTGTTGACTCACAATTTGACAAGTTTTGTGAATGTAATACCTATATTCTGTACAAATTCTTTCCTAAAGTGTGTTTCAATAGAAAAATTGGGCGGGACAACGATGATAACAATAACCAGTAGTTATCTTTTTACCTGAATAAGGCGAAGCAAAAAGGAGGGTTATAATTTTGTGATCAGTATGTATGTTAATTAATTGAATGCTGAAGTTTTGAATAACGTATTCAACTGTTGTACAAATTTACCTAATCACATGCTTGCCTAACAGAAATAAATCTTTGTTCAACGCTGTATTCATCGCTGGAGTGGCGTAGCCATACCTACCGGGAACTAGTGAATCTAAACTAATAGAGACCCAAGCCTTATACCTTTAGCCTGATTTTTGACACTTTCAATAAAAAAATTCAAGTATTTACCTATAGGAGTCGAGGTTTTATTCATGTAGATGACTATGACCGCCTTTGCGCGCATGTATATTATGTTGATTATTTTATATTGTCTTGTAATATGTGTGCAATAAAGAGTTTTTACTTTTACTTTACTATGAGAGGCAGGCAAAATATAAAATTGCAATAAAGCTATTCCCAAAATCTACGGCCACCTATTCGCTATAAAGATACACGGCTACACGGTCCATGCAAATACCCGATAGATAGTTTGTCAATAGCTTCTCGATTGGAGCGTCTCAAAGGGAAATTGGATATGTCAGCCACTCTATAACGGCTAGCAACCCTGTCCTCGTAGACTTAGATCATTTACGGGGCAGCGTACTTAATACGGTATATATACGTAGTATAAAATATGGAGAATCGGTGGTGTAGTGATAAATGTATCCAACTTGCAAGCGAGAGGTAGCCAGAGGTAATTCTACTGCCGCCATATACTAAGGACTCTTTTCTGAGTTATACACGTTAATTGAATACTAATCGATGCTCTTACGGCGAGAAAAATCATAATTATGAAACCTGGTCAGATGATAAAAGCTGGTCAGGTTCCCTTGGTAGCAGAGTCATGGAGCTCAGAGAGCATTTGGTCTGGTGATAATAGGACAGTTTTACAGTAAATTTTTACAGTAGTATAAGCTAGACATCTAGTTCCTATTCAGAACCAATTAGTGAACACCGTTCGTCCCATTCTGAAAAAAAATGAGTTTTCATCTAATACATGCATAAATGCAATCTCCTAAATCTGGTCACATTATTAACGCCACGCTTCAGCAAAGTGCTAGGCACACGTGGTGCTTGCTGTTGCAGCGTGGGCCGAGCATTAGTAACAGTTTCGGCTTGGTATTTACTCCCACACGTGCGACAGACACGATGCTCTACGGAGCCGAACTAACCGGCTTTAAACTGTTTACGGCGGATAAACAGTTCAAGCTCACTGCTTCGGAATTAGCTCGTACGGAGCGGACGGATTTATTGCTGTGTATGGATTATATGGAACTAAGCCCACTGCAATCGGATTTTGCATCGGCATTCCCTTTTTTTATTGCTTAGGAGTGACACGGACGGTGCATCTGAAAGCAGCCACCGTCGTCCAGGACATCTGCAACCTAAGGAAAGCGAATGCCTTGCCGGCCTTTGAGGTACCTGTAGACATGCCCTTTAAAGATACCCATGTTATAGTACAATGCATTGTGCATATTTTCAGTTGCACTGACATTGACATCCTATCCGCTGCGTACGAGCTGATTACGATACAGTGAGCGACGTACGAAACTACAAAGCTGGTCACAATTTACCACCGAATACTGACGAAGCAACCGGACGAAGCGGTTGTCCTTTGCTCTTCATAATATAGGCAACTGCCAGGCTGTGTATACTCTTACAGGACTACTCGTTCTCAACATAATACTACCATAGCTAAAAATACTTGATAAAATTGACATTTAAGGATTAAATAGGTAAAGTTAATTTTGCCTTTGGGTCTTAATTAATGTCGAAGTGGGTCACATACTGCAAACGATTGTCTAATGAAGAGTGTCAAGGTTCTAAGTGCCTTGCTCCATTATTACACGTATTTGACTAATATAATAGAAATTTTGCATAACTACGCATCCATAACCGTGTGGTGTCTGGCAGAGTAGAATAACACCAACCCCCTACACTCGTGGGTGTCGTACAAGGCGGATAATGTTTTCGAGGCAAACATTCTGGAACCTGCATAAGCTGCGATCTCCAAACCGCCTGCAAAGCGTGGGGATTGTGGCAATGACCTCTCCTCTTTTGGTAGAGGCCCTCAGTCCTGCGGTGGACCATTATGGGCTGTGATAATAATATTGCGTTACTACAAACGAAAATGAAAAGGTGCCTCTCGTAAACAGGTGCGATATTATCGCATGCGTTCTTGCAGTAATGCGTTCCTCGGTCTTTCCACACTGCTGCGTTATCGACCTTCCTTTATATAATTTTAAGTCCATCTATATAATACAAATAACCTAAAACAAATATTCTCTTTAACTCGCTTTCTGTCTCCATAAGGAAATCAGTTTCACTGGCCGCTTTTGGGGCAATCTTCAGAAGCACTTCGCTCTTAACGAGAAAATCTGAGCAATTTCGTATTAAATGCTATCACTTGTATTTATGTTAGATTGTCTTTCTTTCAATTTTAAAATTATATTATCTGTTAGTGATACGAATAGGTTAGTGTCGAATTACTATAAGTATTTACACATAATTTAAAGTATTCTTTACATTTTGTACGCATTTCTTCTGCCTAACAACTTTCCATTTCGAGGTTTCAGTCTGCCTTTGTACATACCACTGTATATTTATAAAAATGTGTAATATTGTTTTGGTGCAATAAATAATACTTCAATCAATCAATAACATATTGCTAGAACGTAGGAATGATGCGTAACTATTTTATTTATAGAGGCTTTATTTATCCCACTCATCAACATCGTATCAGTCGAAAGACGCCCACTGCCTGGCATAAACCTTCCATAGAGAGCTCCACAAAGCCCAGTTCTTTGCCTCTCGCATCCAGCTGGTACCTGCGATATTTACCAGGTCGTCGATCTACCTTGTGGGAGGCCTACCCACGCTGCGTCTTCCGGTACGTGGACACCACTCGAGAACTTTACTGCCACTTAAGCCTAGCAATCCTATATTTATTCCTCTCTACTTGTATATATATATCGTTCTATCAACCAATTGCTTGATTGGAAAAATTGTGAAGAGAAATGGCGGGTAGCTAGTTGTGCACTAGGCTTCGTAATTCCCTGCGGCAATAGTGTGGAGAAATGAGAAAAGATACGAGACTCGACTGCGCAGTTTATCTTCGGTATGGATGAACAATTAGGACCAAATGGCGGAACATTTGAGTTAATTTAAATTCGAAAGAAAAATACACTTTCCAGTTTTCTTTGTAGAGTACGATTTAAAATCTTATCTTGAAGATTAATGCAACAAATGTTAGAGTCTGATCTCCCGAACGTGTGATCTAACATCACTAACAGGTTGGTGGTTCCAGAACTCAAAGGGCTCACAATGTACAATTTTGCCACACAATAAATACCTACCAGGACCATGGGCGTATCCAGCCTGGGGGTAAGGTGGGGCGTCTGGCCCATCCTGGTCCCTGACTCAAGCTAAAAATTTCAATCCATTTTATAAACCAAAATGTCAAAAATTTCGAGTTTGCTTCGCTTGCTTATTCATTAATTTCAGTTACTTTTCTAACCATTTACCATACTGGTTGCGCTTTTCCTAAGTTACTGTTATGAGGATCACCCTTCCTAGAAAAACTAAAACCTTTCGAATTGTTTATTTTCGTTACTTTTATTACGATCATCATCACACATCATCAAAGCATCTAAGAATTCCACCCCTACTTTTATAAATAAAAATATTAATACTAGTATAAATATTTGAACCATTCAAAATATATTTTTAATAAAACTAAAGGAATTATAAAAATTATGATGTAAGATTTTAATGATTGAATAGATCAAAATTTTAAACTTTTGCATTTAAATTTTAATCCTTTAATTCAACATCGTTAAGACCAAAAATATCCCAAATTTCGAGCTCACTCATTCAATCGTGACCCTAGCTTTTATCTCATCTTCCCAAAATCTCATCTTCATAGAAACGGCCGAAATGTGCCGTACACTTTCACCTTCACTTGTTCGAATTGGTTTCGCTTACATATCGCTTTGGTAACCAAAAAAGAGAGATATCTATGTTACATTCATAAGAGCTATTACAAGAATGTAACGTATATCCCTTTTTTTATTTCCAGAATATGGCTATAATGCTATGGAGGCGTTCTTTATACTATGGTTTATCAAACTGACCTCGAATAATAACTAGGAGATCAGTGTTTTTAGTGAAGAGTTATATTAGAGATCAAAATATTAACAGCACCATTAATTTGTTGTGTATTTACATTTTCTGGTTTACGGAGATTTTCTAGTCTGCATCCTTGCACCATTATCGTTCCAAAAGTTGACTCTTCTATTTATTCTATATTTTATTCTATAAATGAAAGTGTGGGTATTCCACACCGCCGAACACTACACGCAACGCGCTCACTATATCACATAAAATGTCGACTCTTTGAGTCTGGTTCCATTTTCTGATCGATACCCGTACATCACTAGTTATAAAAAGTTTTAATTGATTGCTCCGCGCAATTACCGAGATGGGACAGTGGATGGTCGCGGCGGAAAGGGGCCGGGGTACGGTGCCTATGTCACAACGTATTCCTACCGAAGTGATATAAGTCTAGACTGACTAGAGTCTAGCCACGATACCTTGCAGGAATAGGTAGAAACTATCGAGTGTCGCAAACTTTGAACAAGAAACAATTTTGATTATTTTTATTTATTTTCTTTTTACTCAGACTATTAATTTGTACTAGCTATTTACGCTTCTAAAGTCGAATAATAAAAATAAACGGAGATACATGTTTAAGTAAATACCTTCCTTATACGTAGAATATACATGTTATACCTACCTACCATAAATTGTTTGTATTAAATTACAAAGAACTCTGTTTGTCAAGAACATCACACCTAAAATAATGTTAAAAGCATTATAACCATAACTTTATTGTTAACTAGCCGTTCTCAGCGGCTTTAACCCGCGCGCAGTTCGGATCTCTGTACACAATCAACTTTCCCGCGGTAAGCTATTATTTTCCCTCGATAAAAATCCTATATCCTATGTCATTCAGTGACAATGTAGCATTCAATGGAAAGAATGAAATATGAAAGAATTTTTAGAATCGGTCCGTAAATTTTTGAGTTTGTTCATTACAATTAAAAATATAAATCTTTTCTCTTGTAGTATTGTTGGTTCTGATTTATATTAATTTCGTGTGTCCACATTCATGAGAAGTTAAATCACTAGGACCACCAAAATTAACTCATAAAAGCAACCAAGTAACAATTACAGCCATAGAGTGCTTATGAAATCTTGATAAGTATCCGCAAATTTATGATATTGCCGCCAAAGCATCCGAAACCGGGGGATTAAGTGCTCGAACTAAGTTCAGAACTTTGATCGCAAACAAAGATCTATCCGTGAATTATTTCGTGAACCAAATTCGTTCATTGTTTAGACAACTTGATTTACATAGGAACGATTCTAACGAATGAACTGCAACAAGTTCATTTATGAAGTACCTAGATACCACACGCGCAAACACACATGTATTACCTTGTTTTATTCTTTTTTTATTGTTCTTTTTGTTTGTCAATAAGGTATCTATCTGCAAAGCTGCTAAGTGGCTATATATCAAAATTTTAAAATGCAGTTTTGTCATTGGCATTCAACCATTATGTACTTATTTTTTAAATGTATTTAACTACTGTAAAGCTGTGAAATAAAGTAATCAAATTTTTTTTTATTATATATTTATATATGGTGTTTATAAATAAATAATTTTCTTAATGATACCTAACATTTAAAATTTTCTATTTAGATTTCGGCAAGTAGGCGAGAGCTTCGGCCGAAAGGGATTGAAAATCTTAATTGATAATATATATTGATAATTTTTTTTGCAGAATTATTCATTTTTCCTTCCAATGAATTTACAAGCCGTCAATTAATTGCCTTAGTAAACTACAACTATTTCTTCTAGAACATTCCTGTTGCGCTATGGGTTGAACAAAGAGATAGCTTGGCTGATTCTAGGAATTTTCGAAAGATATGGGAATGGATTACCCATGCAAAGCGAACTGTATTAAGATATTATTAATAACCGTTCGCATAACGCGCGTGGGATGCATGGGCTTTTCTGAAAACCAGCGCTGTGATAGGCATTAGCCCCCACAGCATTATGCTGAGACTGGTCCATTTCGATTTCCGTTACACTGGCTGGTCTTATGGAATTTTCAATAATTATAATTTACTGTACTTACCTTAGGTTAAGGATGTAATGAGGATCCGAATAAAATACTGTCTATATCTATATTATGATAAGAATACAAATACGGCAAAAGAACAACTCAAGAACATTTGAATAATGCGATTTAACTGTATTTATGCTTGGACAAATTCACACAGCGTCATCAAGCCTCAAAGTAAACAAAGCTTATGTTATAGGTGTTAGGTAACTGATAAAATACTTATATACTTTTTCTTTATTTATCACATACATCCTTATTATACATACTACACCCAGACCCGTAACTGAAATTAAAATTCATCATTTCATCAGGAATCGAACCCGGGACCTCTGCGTAGCAACCGGTACGTTAAACAACTGAACCACTCAGGTCGTCATAAGAACAGCAAAGAAAAGATCATATCATATATCAAGATCATAAATGGCGAACCGACCTTTGTCCTAATTCAAGAATTACAATGCTATAATCTTATCCTACTAATATTATAATCCTGCTAACATTATAAATGTGAAAGCTTATAAGGATTTGTTACACCTTCACGCAAAAACAACTTAACGGATTTTGCTGTTATAATATAACCCAGAATAACAAATAGGCTATTCATCCCAAAATTCACTATGGCTCTCTCTCTCTCTCTGCGGGAACGTGTCCAGAAAGTAATAAACTAATTTTAGACGCACGAATTCTCAGACAAAACCTAGTCAACACTGAATAAAATCGATAAACATGTCTGCAGCCTCGCCGCGGAATCTCGCTACCCCATAAAGATGAAAACGGCAATAGTAATACAATAACTCGGGGCACCTGCTGGACCGATCGGATTCTGTTATTGCACGATAAATCCGACTAACACGCAATCGGGACCCCGCGAACATTATACAGCTATAAACGAGACCAATTACTGAAATTTCTGCACGAAATTGCACGAAAGGGGTGTGTTACGCCAATTTATTACTTACATCGATATTTATGTCACTGTGCTTTGGTAGGTTCGGTGTGGAATACACAAATGTTTGCTGAACTACTAATCCGATTATAATGATATAAAGGTAAGTGTCGTCACGATTGAGCTAGCCATATACTAGACCATAGACATAGCCCACTTTTGGTATTGACACCAGGTGTCTATAAGATAGACTGTAGCTGTGGAAGCTCATACATTGGCCAAACTAAACGTTCTATTGCCGAAAGGGTCAAGGAGCATATAGCTGCAGTAAAAAACCACCAGACAATTAAATCTGCCATAGCAGACCACCTACTCAACTTTGGCCCAAACCACTGGATAGAACTGCATGCGCCTAGTGTCCTCTCCACCGACCGGCAAAATTATCAGCGTATGGTTCGGGAAGCGATTGAAATTAAAAAGTACAAAGCTTTCAATCGGGAAGATGGATATAAGCTTTCTGCGTCGAGAAACCCAGTGGTGTGCAAAATAAATAACCTTAAGACTCAAGATTTATCGTCGGACGTATCCGTGGACATCGTGAGTGTTGTGTGCCGTGCAGTTTCGAATCAACAACAAATTGACAATTTTATGTGAAGGTAGAAGTCTACCAGCACATCACCGCAGCTGTCACCTCTCCACAGCAGTCGCCTCGTGACCACGGTGGGTGTAACCCTACCGAAACGTCGGGAAAACAAATCGAAAAGGTACGTCGCATGTAAGACCCGTCTAATTAACAATTGTTCTTCTTATTTGCTAAATATTTATATCATCATATAATATTTAATCCTAGTAATATTGTAAATTCGAAAGTTTGTTACCTACTCTGTTAAGCCCAGAACGGGAACACGGCATAATCGAAACGCAACACCTGCTACATTCGAGTGCAAGCCAATGTCCACCACAAATTGACCATCAAATTATCTTATTTGCAAAACCTATGTCGCTTTTAAAGACACTAACCACTTTAAACCAATTTGTTATCTGAAAAACTCTTAAGCCCTACTTTACTGCTAACAATTAAATCTAGGCAATTAACGAATTTTATTGTTATTAGACCATCAATTAAAGCGAACGACACCAGCTCCCACACCAGTACACTCTATCGCAGCATTTATCTGTACTGTGTTAGTCTGTGTTACTGTAGCTCCAGGGTAACACAGTAAAACAATTCAGCTAAATTAAAAACGTCGGCCGAGAGGGGAATTAAAAATTCAGTCAGTCGCCGCTGTGGATTGTTGGGGGCCGTAACCGGCTTACAAGCTCTGCGTAATCAACTGTGCTATCAAGTGACTATATCACGTTTTCACTTTACTTGACAACATTTCTATGCATACATAGTGTAAAACAAAGTCGCTTCCCTCCATCTGTCTCTATGTATCTACGTGTGTATCTAAGTACGCTTAGATTTTAATGCGGTTTTAAACAAGAGATAGAGTGATTCAAGAGAAATTTTTCTAAGCAACAAAAAAAGGGTAGGTAGTGGCAAAGTAGGTGTACGCGAACGAAGCCGCTCCGGGTGTGGACTAGTGGTAGTTAGCTATATATAAAACAATGTGTGTACCTAATCGTTACACTGAAATTTTTCAAATGTTGCTTTAAATTTCTTTAGGACTAAATGTCTATCTCTTAGTAACATAATTGTCATCTTTACGTTTATATCCCGTGCTCTGGTGCGCGAGGCCCCGTAGTCCGCCTTGACTGTGATCCAGCACTTGACCGATCTGGGGCCCTACTTTTGAACCACTCGCATCCACCCAAGCGTGTGCGCTGCTCATCATTTTCACACTCGTGGTATGTCGCTACCCAAGCAGCATCACAAGCTGTATAACAGCTTTATTAAAGTTCGTTTATACTCTTAATGTTGTATTTCTTGGCCGCATAAAGGCTGTATAAGCGCTTATACAGCCCTTATACCCCTGAAATTGGCACAAATTATACAGCGTTTTGCGTTATATTAGCTGTACAGTAGCTGTATAAGCATACAATAGGCTGCATAATAGCTGTTTTGCGGCTGTACTATGGTGTACGAGGAAACCAATACACTCCAATTACTACATTGTAACTCACTTGTTAAGCTTTACGTTGTAAAAAGTCTGTTGAACAAAGTTACAAAAGAATTAAAACGAAACAGAAGATATATTTTAATGATGGCGTTTAATTATAATCGGTATTGATCAAAGTGACATTTATTATAAACGCTTTGTGTTTAAAGATTTGGAGATTCGATAGGCGCAGGATACAGTGCATTATCGTGCAAAAATAAATGTATTGTGGACATATATATGTTTTGTGATAAAAAATAAACGCGCCAGCTAAATAACCAAGGGAGAGATATTAAATAAGGTAAGTAAATATGGTTTTTATAGGTTAGAATTTTAAAATGTTTGAATTAATGGACGTAGAGCCTCATTGGTGCATAGTAGGTTATTGGACAAACTGAAAATATTGATAAACATAAAAACATTCGTAAAATTTTTATGTACTCATGTTCGTAATCTTCGATTTGTAATTGATAAAATGGCGACAATTTGCTAAGCAGCCTAAATTCTATTTTGATGGTCTTATAGCATTAATAGCTGTACTCTGTAGGTAATGGATACTAGTATCCAGCTTTTAGCGGTTGATGGGCTGTATAAACGAATAAATTTACTATTAATGTTGCATAGCAGTGTTTCGAACATAACCTGTAACTCTTTTTAGGGATACGTAATATTAAGTAAAAAACCAAAATGCACTGAGAGATCACATCACGTTTTCGAAAATATAGTATTAAAGTTATTTTTTAGAAATTTCAAAGCAATTATTGTAGATTTGCGTCCTAGAATTTGTAAAGAAATAAATAAAGTGATGCAGTCCAAAACATATGCAATTCATCAATTCATCAATTCTCACAATGCACCTTCTACATCTGGGAAATTATAAGTTTAGGTTTATGAATATTATAATAACACGAATCCACTATGAAACATTAAACAGCGTCTTCTACAAAACCCTAAAATCTTTGTTTACGAATCTATCTCTCAGTGCACACACACACATTTAAATCATATCGTTTGTTTGACTCTTTAAAGTAAACAAAAGCGAAGTCCTTACAGTATTATCGGTATCTCTTTTTTTCATAAAATAAAATATTTTACGTTTCACTCTGCCTTACTCGTAAGGTATGGATATGTATTGCTGAGTTGCAAGTGGCTGAGGTAGGTACGCAGAGTACTCTTATGTGTGTGTATAATATTTTGTTTTGTTTAGTAGCGGTCAAGAGCGCACGCTGCTTACCGTTTTTAGATTTTCGCTCGCGGTATCAAACTTGTGCACAAACATACTAGGTACAACAAAACTAAAACAATTATATATTTTATTTTAAAGCTCGTGTAAATTAATTGAATTCGGCAGTAATAATATTTCAGAGTGAATCGTAAAACGAAAGTCAGGTGAGCGGGTAAATGAGCTTCAATTGTGAGCAGATGTGCATGAGAGGAATGTGCGAGCAATGTGGGGAATGTGCTTTATATTAAATACAATTATGTGGCTATCGTAGAATAACCGCTATAAAAAAATTAAGTGAGCCGCTAGCCTGATATCAGGGCTGGCGAGTGTATTCTGAATTACTAACTATTCAAGGCTCACTTAATTTTTTTATATAGTTTTTAGCCACACAACTAATAACCTGTTATCGATCTGTCTGAAATAGAAACTACCTTCATGTTGTTTGATTGAACTTAATAGATTTTTTGTATAGACTTGTAAATTACATAATAATGTTAGGCCATAGAGTCAAAAATAAGAGCTTGTTTTAAAAAACCCTTTTATAATATAAGTACTTACATATTTTTTTATTTTTTTAGGAAAAATGCCGTTCAAGATTGTGGAGACAGTGGAGAAAGGGAAAAGTTTACTTTTCATTGTACCCAGTTTATGGGAAACAAATGGCATTTTGAAATGGCCAAAAAAATGCTTAGATGTGCGCAAATTGGTTATTAATGAAAATTGCTTACCTGCAACTGGATGGTCAGCCTCAAGGTGTCGAGTAAAAAGACACTCAATACCGTCCTTTTCAGAAGCAGAGAGAGAATTAAGGCTTATGCTTGAAAGAAGCGATACGGATGACACCGACAGAGAAATACAAAACAGTAAAGTGCAATGTCAAAAAGAAAACGTGAACTATAACGCTTTAGCAGAACAGTTGGTTTGTATATTTTTCTTTTTACATTATTTTGATTAGTAGTGTGGTATATCTTAGCAAGTAAGCAGACGTACTCAAATTTTCAAAACCCGCACCCAATTGCATTTATACTTTAAATTTTATAGGTTCACTAGACGAACCTCCCCGTCATTGCACGGTTAGAATAAGTAGTTTTTATTGAGGATTTTCTTAAAACTTGCGAGGACTTTTAGACCCCCTTAATGCCAGCTCATCGCAAAATCCTTACTTTTTCCGCGAATGTCTACTAACTGTTAACTAAATTAAATTAACTTAAACTAAATTATGGGTCTAGCAGTTTTAGAGGTTTCGTGATGAGTTAACAAATAAGGCACAGGGCCATATTTGATATTTGACGATCGTTCAGCGACTCAGGCTCGTTGACAAGCGGCGCGTGGTTCGGCACCGGCGCGCTTTATACCTATTCAATATGAATATTTTGTTTGAAATGTTTACATTCCGTATTAGACTTATACATATTTTGCAGTTTTGATAACATTTCATGATGTTTTTGATAATATTTATTTTATGTTGTTTATGGTTGGTTTCAGATTTTTAAGAACCAACAAACCAATTTTAAACCAACTCTACCATCCACTTCATCAGCTTCAACCAAAATACTCGAACCCTTACATCCCGATCTGGACGCTTCAACTGCAACGGAATATATTGTTCAATACGTCGTGAATGAACCAGATGTAGAAACAAATTCGGGCAGCATGGTAACCTTGCACAATGAGTTTGAAACTCAAATTCCTATTCAAACCCAGCAAAATAATGATGGTAATCAGACTATTCAGTATCTACAAAAAATCTTGCAAAATCAATATAATATGGAACAAAAAATAAACATTCTGGAAAGTAATCAAAAAAAAATATTTCATAAATTGGCAAGCTTATCGGTACAATTAGACGATGGATTTTCCAAGCAGGATCTGAACAAAAAAGCAGATGTGGTTTCATTGGCCGAATCCAACTTAGATTTGATAGTGAAGCTTTCATCATAAAACCTATTGACTGTATTTCAGACCTAGAGAAGATGGAGTCATTTCTATTGGACAAAAAAAATAAAATTAAACTTTTAACACAATATTCTTTTGTATGTCCAAAATCAGAGGGCAAAGGGGCAACCTGCGCCTATAAAATACTAGACATGTTTCTAACTCGGGAATTTTTGTGTAAATGCTCTTGGACAGGGGGGAGCAGGAACAGTGAGGAGACCAAATTTGGTTTGAAAAAATACAAAAACTTGCTTAATTTTTTCTTTGATCTTGTAAGGTCCTGGGATGACACTTACACCCTGACTGATAACGAACATTTTTTCAAGTCTGTGTTAAAAAACTCTTGCAAGAGGAAACTAAATAAGAACGAAAGAGCCTCTACAAAAAGAATAAGGACAAAAAAAACTGGACCACGACAAGAAAACCAAAATTCCGAAAATCAGGAAAATCAAAAAGCTGGAGATCAAGAAAACCAAAACGCCGGAAATCAAGAGGAAATACAAAATGATATGGAAACGAACGAAGAAAGCTCTGAAAATATAGCAAATGACGCAGAACCTATTGAACAAGAGGAGGATGAAGAATCACTTTGTTAATAGGTAATAAAATTGTTTAACTATCTAAATCGGTTCAAAAAGCGTAGAGTTAAGTTGTTTTAAAAACACACGTAATCTCGTGACTGTGATTTTCTTATGAGACAAAGTAGTAATTAAACTATTATAAATTAGTATGTTATAAGACTGACGGAATGGAAAAAAAACATTTTGTTAAGCTAACCTATTTTTTAAGAAGATACATAATCTTGTGACTGTGATTGTCCTTAAGACAAAACATATACCATTTTATAGTCTTTTACTTAGTATGTTATAAGAATGACGCAATGGAAAAAAAATGTGTTAAGCTACCCTATTTTTTAAGAAGATACATAATCTTGTGACTGTGATTGTCCTTAAGACAAAACATATACCATTTAATAGTCTTTTACTTAGTATGTTAGTTTAATACTTACCAAAAACACATAAGTAACTACTAAAACTTCTTTTTATAGCCTGTAATTTAAATACTTAGCTAATTAAAAATGAAAACTAAACAATTTTCCCCTGAAAACATACGTAAAATTCGGGAAGTCAATTTTTTTTATTTGACTTATGTTCCTCGAGAGGAAAACAATCTCCATAAGTTTCTACACTCTTTTTTACACCCTGTATAAACCGTGAAGTTTTAGTTATTAGTTATTAGGTTCCCTTAGTGAAGCGATTTATATTCATGATTATGAAAATCTTTTACTTTGGGACTAACTCTAGCTCATATTCAAAAGCCAGCTGTTCGATTACAATAAATGACATTCTTACTTATATCAATACTCATTCGACTAATTTGTATGAAACAGCAATTTTTTTTTTTCAAGATAGTAAGTAGGCCCCTTAGTGAAAGTTGTTTATATTCATGGTTCTCCTGACAAACGGAACCTAATACTTAAATTTCACGGTTTATAGATAATATGTAGAAAATTACTTTGCAATGAGTATTGCAAATGTATTTGTATGACTCTATTAGCGAAAACTGATAAAAAATAAAAAATCTATATAAATTAGAATGAATTTTATTTCTCTATCAAACTGTGTGCATAAGGGGTATAAAATATAATTGGTTTTTATGTTCTATACATACTAGTTTCATTTTTACATCTTCAGGATTAACAATGGTCTCAATTTGCCCAGAGCCATGCAATTTGGCTTTAAATATATTCATATATGACGATTTTATTGGTGATTCAAAAACTTCTGCTAAGTCTGTAATTAGAAGAGCGCATTTTTTTTATTTTTTTCTCAAGCATATATATTTTCTTTACCTCGAGAACCTGACCATCGTTGCATAAAAAATATTTATCTTTCGATTTTGGTGACAGTTTATAGTCTTTGAAATGTAGTGCAGTTAGTTTTTTATTGTTAGTACTTACAAAGGGTTCATTAAATACGATTTTTTTTCTGCTTTGTACGATTTCTGAAGCTACTAAATCTTCGCTAAATCTTTTCGCCACTTGTGCAAGAGGTTTGTGTCCGTGCCTAAGCACCCTTTTAATTAAATAAAGCTTGTTCTCGAAAGGATATGCGCTGAAAGTATGAAGCGAACCGAACCGTTGTACTTCATCCACGACGTGTGCCACATTGTGAACGTTACTTGTAATATAATCTACTCCGTAAAAGTCTTTAAAATGTTCAACAAAATACTGTAGGAACTCTTTTGCCAACGGAAGTAAATGAACATAGTTTTTACTAGTACATATTGTTATACCGCAAAAAAACGTCAAAAATGGCATAATGCGTCATGTGACATCACATGTGGAAGTAGGCCTTGCCACACACAAAGCTCGGCGCGAGCGCGGCGCGAGCGCGGTGCGATATTTGCTAGGCAACCATCGCGCGGCGCGATAGTTGCCTAGGCAACGCGCCAGCATCGCGCCGCGCTCGCGCCGCGCTCAGGCCGCGCTCACGCCGCGCTCACGCCGCGCTCAGGCCGCGCTCAGGCCGGCGTGAGCGCGGCGCCGCGCCTGCGCTGTGCAGTGCCACAAACTTATCAGACCTGGTACCGGCGGCGCTGTTTTTGGGATTGACATGTCAGTTCAAATACATTTCAAAAGTAAGTGTCGTTATTTTTCCGCAGTTCCAGTTTTGGCCACCGCGTTTCTATGCAAATCGGCACACATAGAGTGGCTGCTCCATTATTCGGGGAAATGAATTTTTAGGATGGTAATACTCCCGCATGTCGTAATAGCGGGTTAATTACTCGTTTCTTTTTACCAACAGTCCGAATCTTTCCTCCTAATTAGACTGGTGCATTTCGCAGATAATTTTAAACCTGAGGAAGAATATAGGCTTACTTTTTATTCCCCTCCACTCGCTAGCTTGCAAGAGTATATATAAGGTAGGTAAAAACCTGAAGCTTGGAAAAGTAACGCCCTACCTCTGAAATAAGTCGCCTTTTACGACACCTCTTAGTGTGGACAGCGATGCTATTTTACTCTGTTGGACACCACACTGCAAATTTTGCTCCCTAGGTAGGCCCCCTAAGGTAGGTAGGATGAGGGGGCACAGCTCTCCTACATCAGAATCAAAACATTTCAGTACGACTTACTTGTCGAGTTAGACAAACTTTTAATGATACCGTAACATAGAGCACAAATTCTACAGTGCAAAAATTCGGTAGCTAGAGTCTAACGCTGATATAGATGTTTTGTTTAATTACCCGTGCACAGAAAATTGCGCTCAATCTTATCCACCACAATTTTCAGTTCAGTATAAAATAGACGAACAATTGCCCAAAGCTTACTTCATGGCCATGGATCGTAGTTCTTCTTGTTCGTGTACAATTGACTTACCGCCATACAGAATCAAATTCGACTTTTTTCTAACAGATTTATCTCTAGCGGCTGAACCGGGATTTGTCGCTAGAATAGTCCCCGCGGGCTTAAGTAACCCACTCTTACGTATTTGTGTCTTTGACAGTTGTCAAAACGCACTTGCCAGGTGAAATTATTAAATATTTATGGTAGAATTTTTTTGTAGTTTTTTAAATATTTATGGTAGAATTTTTTAGTAATTTATATAATCTGGCTATAATAGGACCACGCTTAGTCCGAATCAACTGACAGTGGTAGAAATTATAAAATGTGGATATGGCAATATCTATTGGATAATCTGTCCTTGTCAGTCATTGTCCATTATTATTTAGGCGATCCGCACACTGGAACGCAGCACCGTACTTTTGTGCGTGACGTGCGTTAGTGCGTGACATAAAGTAATTTGAGCTGTCATCGGTTTCTATGGAAATTACTCATAGTCGAACACACTGACAACGCATCCACGCGCGTTCGTGCGGATCCGTCGTTTGTTTTCTTTGCAACATTTGACACGGGCTGCGGGTCATATAAGTTTTTGGCGCTGTACTTTCTACATAAAAAGGCGTCAAATAGGCCGCTGCTGTGAAGTGAGGTCTCCAGGATTGTCAAATAGGTATTCCGTTACTCAGTTCTCTAATTATTTTTTGCCTAAATAATATAATTTTATGAAAAGATTATAACAATTTGGAGAATTCCTAAATTTTTTATTGTATTGTATAAAACAATATAAAAAATTACACATATTTCTAAATTTCGCCAGAATGAATGCTGCGCTCCAATGTGCCAATCGCCTCAACAATATTTTTCAAATCAGTCAAATTCTTTGTTATGACTTTTATAAATGACGTTCTATGACGGATAAAAGACATGGCATTAGTTGCCATTCAGAGATTTTTTTTTTTTTAAAGCGATTCGGACTTAGCGTGGTCCTACTATACCAGTAGACATTGGCAAAGACACATAACAGACTAGACACAAATCAAAAATATTCCCTGTTCGCTCACTCTACAATTATTATGAACCTCGCTATCCCGTTTTTTCGTCTATTGAAATAAGCTGTCAGAAAATAACGCGCGCAATGTTTTGAACGCTCCACATGTTGCTGGAGCTCCTGAAGACCTGACGTTTCTTTTGAAACATCGGTGTATAATTTTATAATTTCCTAATATAATTTAAATCAAAGCACCTAAAAGACGGTGTAATTTAGTGCACATCTAAATGAAAATTTTAGAAATTTATAATATTGTAATTTTTCAATAAACCCACTACGTAATAGAAAATAATAATTGACCATAGATAGGTAACATGTAGGGAAAGCAAAATTGTCATAATGTCTACTCGAAGCAAATGGAACAAATGGGAGGTTTATTAGATACATGACTGTTTTAATCAATGTCTAAACAATCCTAATGTCAAACTGAGTACCTACTTCAACTGTCACAATATAGATAAATTGCTGAAATAATAAGTTTAAGGGAAGTGTTGGATATAGAAATAATATTCTTGTATATATCCTTATTAATTTATTAGCCGCAACACTGACAACGTTGTAATGTCAATCTCTTAGAAATGTTCTGTCTCTCTGTGTCACTGTTTGACCAGCCAGTGATAATGATTTACTACGATTTCCGAAATTATAAATAGATTTCTCAAGTTTCTCTGACCGAGGGTCAGCAGGGTTTCATTTCACCAGCACCGAATAGCCTTAGGTACATTGCACTGCGCCTGGATATAGATCTAGATACTGTCAAACAACAAATATCAAAAATACAAAACGAACAAAGCTACCATAATATTTTTCGGTTAATTTTGTAACCTCAAATAAATGTAAACAATAAGTACTACAAAATACATTAATTCCACTTAAATTCAAATGATTTCCAAAAGATCACATTTATTTCAATATTTTCAAAATCTATCTGAATACATGTTACGTACCGTTTAAATCTTTGCTGTACATCTTCCAAATCAAACAGCAACTTATCTGCTCTAAACTTGGCCATACATGCTTGAGAAACTCAAAATATTACTGTTTTCGTGCCGCTTTTATGTTTTTGTACTTATTTCGAAAATAAACGTCCCACACAGTAAAATGCTGGAAATATCACTGTGATATCACATGAAAACTTAAACATAAAAAAAACAATGTCTGGTCGATGTGACAGCTGAAGTATCAGTTTGTTTACAGATAGGAATATTATATTTGAGTTTTAAAGTAATGTAGTGCTGCCAGCAAAGACTTCTATATATGGACCGGTTCATTGTACAAAGGCAATGAGACCACTTCATTGGAGCTAAAACTGCAATAGAGCTCCAATGTCGTCTCAGTGACGTCTCGGACATGTCTACGAATGGTCGTTACTTTACTATGTAAAGGTATTACGAATTAGAGCGGCTCAGCCCGAGGCATGCTCGCCGTGCGCGGCGAGATGCTCACCGCGCGCGGTGAGGCTGCTCAGCTGCGCATTTGTTTGTTCGTTGAGGCAACGTGCTCGCGGCGAGCCACAAATGCGCCGCACAAATAAAATGCTGATGCTGCTTTTATCATAATTGATGGGATTGTTAAAATAATTTTAGTTTTTTCGATCCTCGTTGGTATTTTCAATCAAATTCAATGCACTCCATCTGATTGTTATTTATTTGGCCGTCTTACATGCATGCGCACGATGTGACTTTGCACTGGCGGTATAACACCGTGAATTTAGTTCTGACTATTAAATGTGGGTAGAACAGAAAAAAATACTTATTACTGTAATATGTTTAGTACAGCATAAACCGGAACGGACTAATATTTGGAACAAGCGCCATAGTTACTTTTTTTCAGCTTGAAAATAGCTATCCAACGACGTATTACACATAGCTATTGGAATGGTTACTACTGTCCATACAAATTCTTGTACGCGTTAACAATGTTATATCTGGCGGCTTGACAAGATTGTTGACAAACCTATTCGATCCGATGGCCAAAACCGGAACTAAGTGTTGCCGTTTGAAATGTAATGTCAATGCCAACAACAGCGATGCTGTCACCCGGTCAGACATTTTTGTGGCACTGTAGACGGCGCTGTTTTATTAACTACGGTAGCCGTCAGAGTTATTTGTTCGTTCAACCGCATCAAGATGTATATCTCTATGGGTGCTAGTGTCAGCAAGAGCAGTAGTAGGTAAATGTACTTGGAACTCACAGTCATTCGCGAAACCGTCGGGTGTTCTCTCTTAAGTTTATGTTTATTTATGTACCTTGGCCCAAAGCCTGAGATAGCCTAAACAATTTGCCATTACAATTTTTTCGTCGCCAATTTTAATCTCGAATACCCCAAATGGCGATAAATAGCCTACATTGGCAACACTTTGTTGGCGCGACGCCGGCAGTACCGGACTAAGTCCATCAGAGGCCCACGGCGGACAACCTTTATAAGGCCCCCAGTTTAAGAAGTTTTATGTAATTTTACAAGCTTTTTATTCAGTTCACATTTGTATGTTTAAGTGTTTTTATTTATTTAGTTAAAATTACTTCTTTGGCGGAGGGGGTCCTCGACCCTGATCTTAATTCTATTTGAATAGTGATACGGCGATAGCTACGCCCCTGTCACAACTCCGAACCACCTCTTCGATATGTTCTAAGCATATTTTAAAGCTTTGTATAGGATTTGATCAAGGCAACTTGGAGACGTTTGGAGGCCCCCCTGGACCAGAGGCCCGGGGCGGGCCGCCTTTCCCGCTTTGTTCGTTAGTCCACCCCTGGCGGCGCGATGCCGGCGTGGCGTGAGCTCGGCGCGAGCGCGGTGCGAGCGCGGTGCGATAGTTGCTAGGCAACCATAGCGCGGCGCGATAGTTGCCTAGGCAACGCGCCAGCATCGCGCCGCGCCCGAGCCGCGCTCGCGCCGAGCTTTGTGTGTGGCAAGGCCTTTTTAAGGCCTTGCCTGCTTAAATAAAGCAAGAATGATCGATATTCAGATGCTTTCCAATGGGAAAGACAATCTAGTCCTCTCACTGACCGATGAATTTCAGATGGCAATTTACATTCAGAAAGAAAATTAGAAACTGTTTCAATATCTTTGGCACACCATTTAGTTATGTACTTTCCAAAATTACCATTGCGCCAACCAACTAGTAACCGTTTCATTATTCCCAAGTCGACGAGATGCAACGAATCTGCTACCGGGAAGTCTTCAATCATATCGATTACTAATCGTAGTAAAGGTGAGTCTTTTTTATGGTGAGGTCCATACTTCTTGTCACGAAATTCTTGGTCAGTCCTCGGACGGCAGTTTATTTCAGGAAAAATTACTGTAAGGGATGTATGTGAATATTCTCCTACGGTCACACATTTTAAGCATCCATGCTTTCCATTAAAATTGCATACACCTGAAAAATAATTTAATATACCATTATCAAAGTGACTTGTATTTATATTATTCATATTTATTCTCATAGTTCATTACTTAAGTGAAAGAAAAGTAGTAGCATTACTTAAGTGAATTTCAATCTTTTTATATTTATGCATAATGATTTACTTATATTCTACTGTTTCAATTCTATTACCTTTAATGTAAGCTCTCGCAGGAGAATCGCATATAAAACATCTTATTCCTATAGATACTTTACTCTTGATTTGTTCAACGTACATTCCATTTTTAATGAGGTTGTCAATTTCGTTTACAAAATCATTTAAATATTCGTCAATTTGCTTTGGTTTTCCAACACCAAAATAAATACCAATCACCAACGGTTCTACATCAGGTCTTTCAAATATCGTACATAAAATCGGCCAAAACTCTTTATTAGAACTATTAAATATTGGAAGACCGTCAAAATTGAAATTCAAACAAATTTTACTCGGAACGTCAACCCATTTTTCTAATATATTTTTTAAAGATTTAGTTAGGCCGTTATGCCAATATTCACCTCCTTGAATCGGTTTGATTTGTATCTGCTTTGCAGTACCTAAAATTGTTCTGGCATCACATGGTAAAATTCCTGGCAATCTTAAGTTTATGATAGTAGCTAAATCATTCAATGCTACTTGAGCTATGTTTCTTTCTCTGGCCCAATTCTGTATTTGTTGGCGAAATAATAAATTTTTTCATATTCACTTTCGTCGTCACTTGAACTGCTGCATGATAAAATGTCGTTATCAGTTGCAGAAGGTAAAGCTAATAAGTTACTCCTGATATAACTATGATCATTCACAATATTTTCTACGGAACCCCTTTCATTAGATGTCGACGATATTGACGCTTGACTGTAGGTGATCTGATCTGTTGCAATATCTCCATGTTCCTCGGCAGTTATTTCATTTTGTTGATGATTTGTAATATTGAAATATTCCTGTTCAATCTTTCTTCTAATAGCACCAGATCTTTTTCGCTTTTTCCACATATTTATAAAACAATTACAAAATACAGCATACAATGCACAATAATTCAAAATGGCGACTCTGTCACTTATACAGATTAAGGCTGTACTATAGGCGTCATTTATTTTTATTGCTGTTTATTACTCTCAAAGACAGAAATTAGACAGCTATCGTCTGTAAAAGGGTGTACAATTACACCATAAAAAGAAGCTGTAGAAGAGAGTTTGCCTACTTTATAATACAGAAATAAGATTTGAGGACCACCATAATACAGCTCTAAGCTGTATTAAGTAAGTGACGGTATGCAAAATGCAGCTATTGTACAGCTTTAATACTAAAATGAGATTAAAGCGTTACAGGAAACTTAAAGCTGTACATGACAGTTATCATACACTGATTTAGAACTTTAAGCGTACTTTGACTCCTTAATACAGACTTAATACAGTTAGAGCTGAATAATTACTCCTAAACCAACATTATAACACTACAATGTCTTTTCAACGTTCTTATACAGCTGTAAAACAGCGTTAAGTGCTATATTGGCTGCTTTTTAGGTGTTCATTACGCTTGGTTGCTGCTTGGGTAGATATAGAAAAGACAGGCATTAAAAGGCGAGCCCTCTCGTGGATGTGAGCGTTTCCAAAAAAGGGTTCCAAATAATTGATAATAGAGCGTCTGCCACCTGACCTCCGTGAGCCTGTTAACGGTAAACAACTGTAACAATATTGATGCATCCAACACACCTAATTTCGAGCACGTAGCTAGACAAAAGGGTACGCTGTAGATTAAAATGGGCTCCTCAAATATTTACCGACTCTCATAGCGTGAATAATTTATTGTGTAGGGTCGTCGCTGCAATGAACATAAGAATACAGTATTATACGCTCATATGTGGCTCGATATTTGAAAAGCGCTTCCACGAGAGCGCTCGCGTACACTACCTATCTATTGGTAAGTTGCTGGGGATATAAAAGACAGGCATTCGAAGACAAGCAAGCTATCCAAACCTAGGGCCCATGGACTTATTACCCAAAGCTCTACGGTACTCATTTTATATTAAGGGTTCATATAACTCGTTCGCGCCGTTTGCGCGCCGAGCACGAGCTGTTGCTGCAACAGTTCGCGAGCGGCGCGTTGCATTTCATCGCACGAACAATTAAACACCGCGAGCACGCGGGCCCCTTGCGTATAGCTCGCGCGCCGTTGCTGCAACAATTAGTTGCGCGTTCGTGAGATTTGGACGTACCCTAAGGTGTACAAATATTTGATTTCAGTACAAGCTTGCTTTTGGTTTCACATTCAATAACTTTACCTTTTACGTATAATATTTACATAACATTTTATATGACCCGCATCACGAATTCACGACACTCGCAGCGTGGCCAAAAATATTCAAAACTTTTCCTATGAGCCCGATAATTTTGTCAATTTGTAGCTTATTATGTCATACCATTCGTAACAGTATCGCGTAGCATGGCATAGCAGTCGCAGCTTTTGCTACGTAAAAACGTTATTTCCACTGATGAACCATTCACAGCAGGCTCACTCAATTTGTTCAAATATTTCGGTTCGGTGGCTTTTCTATTTTTTTCACTTATAAAAAATCAGATTTGTCCTGATATTGCGCTAGGTTCATCAATGTATTTTTGTAATTTTTTGCACTTTACCATCAAACTTTTTTGCGATATAATTTGTTCTAAAACACAGTATTGTATTTATTAGCGATATTTTTTTTTGTTGTGTGCAGTGCAGTGCAGTGTAAGCCATCTATAACATTTTATCTGATAGGTAAACTTGTTCATATACAGGTACGATAAATACAAAAATGTATTAGATAGATATACTATAAAACTATGTACATTTCTAGGAAACTTAGTCCATAAATAGAAAAGTGTAACTCTGCAGAGATTGCAATTCCAATAATTAGGTTATGTTCTTAGACGTGGCGTAACAAAGTAACAAAGGAGAATATTTCCTTTTGTTTTCATTTTGTCTGGAGCGAAAGATTGCGATTTGTCGTTGGTAATTATTTTACCATTCTTTCTATAAGATTTCCTGCTATTTTAGCAGTGGCAGGAATCTTTCAAGCTTGAGGAGTCAGTCCATTTACAGGCAAAATGCACTATCGTCTTAGTCCCCCCTCACAGTAACAACACCTGGGTACAGATTCTGGTGTGCAATTCTGTTGTTATTATGTTGCAATGTAACTGTGATGTTACTATAACTACGTCGAGGTATCGAGTCAGCATCATTCCAGTTAAATTGCAGTTAAATCATTGTTCGACCTTTGACAGGTTTTCGTTGACAGAATTGAAGGCATTTTGACAACTAAGAAAGATGCAACTTAGTAATTTATTTATTGGACAGCCATATAAAACCATAATGCAACTTAAGTACAAGAAAACCAATTGAGGAAAAGTTCGAACACAATCAATGATCAACAGTCACATGAAACTTGCAACTCAACATCTGTCATTTGAATAACAATCACACGTTTGACATGCAATGCAATTGTAATGTTACTGCAACTGAGACGATTTCCGTACCAGAATCGAAGCCTTGTGATTCATACATGTTATGGGCGACAGTTGCCGCTTACCATCGGACGGCCTCGTTTGTCACTGAGTAGCTTAAAAAATAGCTTTTTAAGTTTCACACACTATGAACCATTTTTATAAATATCCTAAACGCAATAGATCAGAGAGATGTATCAGACAGAAACTTTCTTTCATGTTACGTTTGAATTGATACGATTATTTTATGTACTCTTTCCTTTTTCCGTGCCGCAAAATAAACCTGAGGGTAAGTGCTTTAGTTTTCGTGGTCCACGGGGAAATAAACCAAAGACCGAATTAGAGTATTCTTTCCACTTACACGTACCCTAGAGGCAGATATCCAATTCAAATAATGGTATAAATAGATACTCGTTATATCCAAAGACTTCTAATTATATAAATCAATGGTTGTATCAATAGGTGTGTAGCCTGGCGATAATGTCAAAATCCTCTACTGCGGAAGAGGGTCAAGTCCAAGATGTGGACCGTTGATGATGATGATGATGATTGATATTATATACCATATTTAAAATTAAATATACACGTGAAGTGTCCGTGATAAATGCGCGAAAATTCTTAATATAACAATGGCATACCATTTTCAGAATTCCTAATTTCTAATTTGCATACCCGAGTGTCAAAATTTACATATAAATTAAGTGTACTTTTACACTCCGTGTAAAGTCACCCCTTTTCCGCTGTTTCTCTTATGACATTAGGTAAGTTAAATTAATAAATTTCGTCGCTACCTACTTCCACATTCACTTTGTTTTAATACGCAATATAATAAAACAAAAATATAACGTTAAATTTGAATAGAAAAATATCCTTGTACTTTTGCTTGCGAGGGCCCGTGATCCAGAATTTGGTAGATCAGATAATTACAGTAGAGCGACTGCCACCTGACCTCAGCGTGACCCGGTGAATAGGAGAACATAGTGGGACCAGATTGGATCGTGAATATGTTTATCCGGATAACATTGAGGAGGCTTGCCTGCGCGAGTTTGGTCGCGTGTTGCGCAAATCCGAGAGATACGTGGAATAAGAAAACGCACCTTAGCATAAGCGTGTATTATGTTTATTCGGTTTGTTTTTGTTATTTACAAAGTTTTACTTAAGTTACTCAACTCATTGCTATTCTATTCATTTGATTTCACACCGTCTGGATACTGCGACTTCGATCACGTAGGCTTCTTCCAAAAACGCTTCAAAAAAATCAAATCACCATCCACAAAAGTTTTTCACCAGCGCATTAGTTTTAATAAGCAGCGAGCCAAATTCAAGTGATGGTGGGTAAGTATGGCAATTTGGGTTGCCTTTCTAGTACCTATCTAACCCTTTGGGAGCCGTTGCCCCCACGAGGGTCCCTGGGGGCCCGTTTGCTTACCTTAATTTAATTAATATAATGAAAATCCCCTCAGGTGACGGCATTTCGACGGCGGGTAACAAGTTGACGAGGCAAAAATGTAGGGCGGTGGGGACACGATTTATTGATTGGCTCGTGTGGAACCGCGTATTTCTAATTAATATTAGAAACGCAAAAGTTTATGATTGCTTGTTGAACAATATACTTGCTTGGACAAATTCACAGCGCCATCTAGCCCCAAAGTAAGCAAAGCTTGTGTTATGGGTGTTAGATAGCTGATAAACTACTTAAATATTTTATTATATACAGGTTGTCCCAGAACCCAACGTCAAGCCGAAACGGGGTGACAGGATTGATTGTAACCATCATGAGAAAAGTCAGAAAAAATCTATCCCATGCAGTTTGTAAATTGTGGGCATTTAAGAAAAACCTAGAAATTTTAAACCGGGGCCTCTGCGTCGCAGACCGGCATTGTCAACCAACTGAACCACTCAGGTCGTCAATATGGGTCGACATTATGAGGATGGATATATTTCTTTCACACTATAATTAGAAATTTGGATAGGGTCGAGACTCAAGCCCATCAGTGGACTGATATGAGCTTTTATTTAACATTATTTAGTAAAGACGATTATGGGAAAACACTTATAAAATGTGTGATTTTATTATAGTTTACGCATATTATTCAGCATTTTCCCTTGGTATATTTAAACACTGCGATCTCCAACACACCTGCCAAGAGTGGAGATTATGGCAATAACCTCCCCTTTCGTGGGAGAGGCCCTAAGTCCTGCAGTGGACTGTTACGGGCTGTGATGATGATTCAACTATAGTGACATAATGTATTATACACTCGTGGTTCGAATAATATATTGTGTCATCAAACTTGAATAACATGCATAACCCTATACCTACTTATTGTAAACTGAGTTTGGGAAAAGTGCTGAACGACCCTCCGACACGTGTAAGCTGTAAGCATTAGGTAGCTAAGTACCATAAGTCGCGTTTCAAAAGTTATATCGTTAGGAATTCGAACTTAGTTATATTGTTTAGGCATGTCGACAGGTTGGAGTTTGGGCAATTTTAACTATTTACCTACAAAGACTATTCACGCACTGCTGTTAGACTATTTCACATAACATCACATTAATAATAGCCCATAACAGTCAACAGTAAAACTTATGGTATCCAGAACTGCTATTATAATAAAGTATATATCCTACTATATTTTGGGTCAAGACACTATATACTGGAAAGAGCGTCGATGGCCTAGTGGTAAAGGTCTCCGACTTGCAAACGAGAGCTACTAGGTTCGAATCCCACAGCCGCCATGTACCAATGACTCTTTTCTGAGTTATGTATATTAGTTGAACAGTAACCGATGCATTTACGGTGAGGGAAAATATCGTAATGAAACCTGCACATTCAGGCAACTGAATGTGTAACCATGGTCCAATCTAGTCAGTTTCCTCTAGTAGCAGTGTCACGATCGCGTCGCCACTGTAAAAAGTCTGATCTGCCAAGCCCTACATTATGGTCAAGGCGGACCCCAGGCCCTCCGCCTTGACCATGATCCAGGATTTAACTTTAAACTTTCTCGCTTTATTGCTAAAAGAATAAAAATTTGAGCTCATATTTTAACGATCGCACAGGGACTTGTTACAAACTGTCCAACCTTTTCCGATACCTTCATTCAACTGTTTATTCATTTAGGGTTAACGTTCTTCCCGGTCTCGCGTGCCTTTATCCCGGGGAATGTTTTGTTCCCGTAATGCGTTGGAACACGCACGCACCGTCGGAAAGAGAGGTCCAATTTGAAATCCATGCTTCATCCCCAGTGGGCGATTAGGGAAATCACTTCTGTTAAGGTCTATGGGTTATTTTAATGAGAATTTTGGTTGCGTGTTCCCGAGAATAGAGAGCTGCCTCAGCTTCTTAATGTGATACGTCTTCATTATCATTAGATGCGTTTACATTAGGTCGGTCGGATCGAATTCGCCGAGCGAATTAGTCGCGAGATGATAAATAAAACACGGACATCTTTATCTGAGTACACTTTAATACTGAATAACTTATGTTACGTCTACTTAGGTTTAACATGATTCAGGTATCTACTCAAATACTATAAACCGAATCTGTTTAAAATTTACATAAGTTGGTGACCGAATATAAACTGCAACCTGCCCGCAACAAACTTCGAAAATGTTTACAATCGATCTCATGCAACACGCCGCACTTCTTGAACGTCGCCTTTCACCCCCCAAAAGTCCCCCCCCCCTCCGTTTTCCCCCTAACCGACTCGGCCAACGTGACACGGAAGGAAATTGACGTGACAACGTGTCACGAACCTTATCGGTGTCTGTCGGCGCCTCTGCCACTGACGATGAACACACATTCCACAAATTTGTAGGCTCCTATACCTAATGAAAGTATCTTCACAAATTCTCGTTTAATAGATTGTCAAAGAGGAAGAGAATATTGTTATTTGAAGCATTAGGTAACGTGATGAATCATCGTATGTCCGATTTTAAATTTATAAACAAATGAGCACAGAACATAATTAATCAAATATGTCACTTTTATTTCAAGATTTTTTAGTTTAGTTAGACCATCAGAAAACGATTTATTGATTATATAGTTAAACGTCGGCTGTAAAAAATATTCTGTTTTATCTTTAATTAAAATTTTTAATATTAGTATTACTTACATATTACCTACTATATACATACACATGCACAGGCCAGTATCTCAGTAAGCTACAATCCCGATCTGCCACACCTCATTATGTGTATCACAGATATTTTCCATATTTATGCCTGGCAAACTAGCCTCCAAAAGTAGGATTTATGAATAGCAAAACATACAACTATCTATGTGCGTTTGTTGAAACGCATGTACCTATCTAAGAAGAGCGATTAAGATTTCGCTTTTAATTTTTTTACTCGCGAAAAATAAAAATCTGCCCAAGAGCATAGACTTCCAACAGGACTCGCCCATGAGTAAAATCACTTTTAGAGAGGAAGTAGGTAAAAGAAACGCTCGCCAATAGACTGTGTCTTGGCTCTAAGTTAATTAAACGCTGAAAGAGGCCGTCCTAAATAAATAATCCTATCCAAGCATTCGCGATCTCACCAGCGGTTGTCCACATTTTGGACAAATTTATGGCCAACTAACGGTTACAAAGAACATGAACAATAGGTTTGCCAACAACTGGGGCTTTTCGGGACAAACTTTCTGTTTAAGTTGGTAAACAACCAATTACAAGTCTGAAATTACTTTAGTAATATTTTATCTCACAATATTTCTACTAAGTAAATATTGTATTTTTTTTATTGTTAGAGTATTTTTTTTTAAATGTTAATAATTGTATTTTATTGTCTCTATCTAAATTCAATTAAGAATTATATACTGTAAACTTGTGACTGTGTGACTGTGACTTCATATTTTTAGAAGAGAGAAAAAAAATACAACGTACAAGTCGCGGGTATCCCCAAAGTCGTAAAGTTTCATATTTTTTAATATCATTTTAAATTTTTGTTGATGTCACCAATATGGTCACATTCATTACTATACTACCCACATCCACAGAACAAGGACTAAAGGCTGTGCTGTATCTACCATTTTCATAAATTTTTTTCATACGACTCACTACTGAATCATGTTCGCTGACAACACACTGTCCACTACAAACCCAGGGGATTGTTTCAAATTTCGAGCTCGCAGCGCTCCCCATCTCTCTGTTTCACCCATTCTAAAAGCATCGGGGCCTACCAGTTCTAAATATCAAAATTTCTATAATTTTGAGCTTCCTCCGCTTTCTTTAGTTTTTTACCTAATTATCGAGCTCGCTAAGCTAGCTAATTTTTTTAAATTTAACTACTACTTTGTTTAAAAATCTAATACATTATTACAGCTATTTATATGTTACAATCCTATCATTTTACACATCACTGGAAAAAAAATAAGGATTTAGGTTGCGGGCTTCAAATGTATTGTTACTTTGGGTCGACAGCCAAAAAGGTGAGATAAATCGAACACCTTTTGTGTACACCAGTTCCACTATAATGTTTTATTATTGTAATAACTAACTTCCTAGGTAAAGTACTTAGAGTACTTACTTGATAATCGATGTAAATGTAGAATTCTGCACATTTCTATGCTGTTTTGAATGCTGGAATACTCAAATGGTTCTGAAAATTGAAATACTTAATTTTTATTTGAAATGCGAAAACATTGCTATTTGTAAATTACGTTTTTACAAACCGTAAAATGTATTTTGAAGGAGAAGATGTCAAAGTGTTAAACTACTTTGACCTGCGAGAACTGCTGTACTTATAACTAAAAAGCATCACTCTCAAATGATGACAAGAACAAGCTGGATCAGAATTTAATTTCAATAAAATAGCAGAAGTAGGCACATTAAATGAAGTACCCGTGGTATTGTAAAAGTCTAAGCCGAGGTAACTGCTTGCCATTAGGCATACCGTAAGCTAGTTTGCCACCTTAGTGGTATAAAAAAAATGTTTTTTCTTTCCAAAGGGTACAACAATTGTGATAAGAATGTGTACTGTCAAGTGCAGGTAATGGTAAACCCTATAGTTAGCTACTACTACCAGAGGAAGCCTCTCTTCAACTGACTGTACCCATATACTTCTAGAAGTTTGATTACATATTAATAAATTCACATATACATCTTCTAATATATAAAATTCTCGTGTCACAGTTTTCGTTGCCATACTCCTCCGAAACGGCTTGACCGATTTTGATGAAATTTTTTGTGCTTATCCGGTATCTATGAGAATCGGCCAACATCTATTTTTCATCCCCCTAAATGTTAGGGGGGGGGGGGGCAAAACAACGTTTGCCGGGTCAGCTAGTCTTATCTTTATATATATAATTCTTCTGTAAGTGTGTATGTCACTGAACTTCTCTCAAACGACTGGACTGAGGGTAGGTGTAGGGTAGGTGTAGGGTAGGTGTAGGGTAGGTGTAGGGTAGGTGTAGGGTAGGTGTAGGGTAGGTGTAGGGTAGGTGTAGGGTAGGTGTAGGGTAGGTGTAGGGTAGGTGTAGGGTAGGTGTAGGGTAGGTGTAGGGTAGGTGTAGGGTAGGTGTAGGGTAGGTGTAGGGTAGGTGTAGGGTAGGTGTAGGGTAGGTGTAAGGTAGGTGTAGGGTAGGTGTAGGGTAGGTGTAGGGTAGATGTAGGGTAGGTGTAAGGTAGGTGTAGGGTAGGTGTAGGGTAGGTGTAGGGTAGGTGTAGGGTAGGTGTAGGGTAGGTGTAGGGTAGGTGTAGGGCAGGTGTAGGGTTAGAACGCTACGCGAACGAAGTCGCGCCGGGTCCACTAGTATATATATAAAATTCTCGTGTCACAGTTTTCGTTGCCATACTCCTCCGAAACGGCTTGACCGATTTTGATGAAATTTTTTGTGCTTATCCGGTATCTATGAGAATCGGCCAACATCTATTTTTCATCCCCCTTAATGTTAGGGGTAGTCCACCCCAAAATTTTTTTTTTATTTTTTAGGCGAAATTTTTAATTTCTATTTTTTTATAATACAACATACAAAAATACATACAATCCAGGAAATTATTTATATGGCAAAACAACGTTTGCCGGGTCAGCTAGTATAATATAATAATATCAATATGCTTGCACAAACTCACACAGCTCCATCTAGCCCCAAACTAAGCAAAGCTTGTGTTATGGGTGTTAGATAACTGATAAACTACTTATTTACTATTTTTTAATACATACTTATTATACGTACTACACCCAGACCCGTAACAGAAAATACAGTTCATCATTTCAATTTCTGCTCAGCAGGGAACGAGCCCGGGACCTCTGCGTGGCGACCGGCACGTAAACCAACTGAACCACTCAGGTCGTCATAGGTATATTGTTGTTCGCTATTCAGCCAATATTAAACGTGGCACGCGGGTAATGCAGCGGCTGGTGCGGCGCGGTATCGTGTGCGGGAATATTAAATTTCTGTCAGTCCCGCATAAATATCGGAATTCCTACACCCCACACGTACTATCAAATTCCTACTACTTCTTACTTCATTGATTTACATTGTTTAACCATTCAATTGAGCAACTGCTGCTCCATGCCAACGAGTGCGTAACGTGCACATTCCTTGCAGCCAGCGGATAAGATTGAAGAGGGTTGTTTGCGCGTGGTTTAGTTATCATCATCAGCCTATATGGAATAAATTGGTCTCTGACGCTATGTATGGATGTATTCGGCCTATAATAGTCCGCTGCTTTACATAGGCCTCGCCCATTGAATGCCAATGCACCCTGTCTTCGGCTTGCCGTCCCTGCAGCCTTTCACAAATCCTCACTTCATCCGGCGATGGGTGTCCTACTCACTACGCTAGTTTGGTGCTGAGTAAGCTCCTGGGATACGTCACAACACGTTCCTAAAACTTCCGATATCCGGCAAGACCTGCGAGAGAAAAAAAAGCGAAGGATTATCACCATTGAGTCGAATCTGAGAGCCAACGGCTTACAACGTGAGGATTTTGAAGACCGAGCCAAGTAGAGATGCTGAAATGAGAAGCTGAGATTAACCGTCAGGATGACAATGATGACTGTGCCACTACTGGATGGAAGCTAGCCCTTCCCCTAAAACCCACCGAAATTTTTCATTGCAATGGCGGGAACTATACTCAAGTCTACTGCCATGGACTGTCTATGATGACTACAATAATTGCTATAATAGTCACTACACTTAAGTATTCTCTAAATTCGTAGAATGATAAAAACGATAATGTCAGCACGGACATTGTCGCGTAAAAAAGCAGATAATTACACCAGATTAGACTAAATTATAAATGGAAAGTCTCTCATTTCCTTTTACCGTGGCACGCTCGCTTGCCCCGTTTCTCAGGTAAGCACGGAAGTCTGGAGAGGCTGCGTTATTTTTTCACATTCAATTACTGACGAGAGTAAATTTAATTCAGCGCGAACTCGAGTGCCGAGCGGGGGCTTCGCATCAACATGTTTACACGGTTCATCCTCCTTCGTTACCCACGTAAATATCAAAGTTACATACGAGTAACGAGGAAGCACGCTTTATGATTGAACTTAGGCTGTGATTTTGTATAAAAGATGTCAAGGGGATACTTTTCAGCCGTCTAAAACGGCTGGCTAATATTATTTCTGCAGGCACAGCGTCCCTTAAAAAATATTGAAATCATCTACCAAATTCCTCCTAAGCCATCTCTGTGGAGGCTCGAGACTTATTCCAGCGATTTTTTCCATTTAAAACAACGAGCTCGCAAACTCGCAAATCATCTTTTCCCCCGCGAACGAGTCAGCATTTGGGCAATGTAATAACGAAATTCATAAAGCCGATTACGACAACAGGATGAAATTAAACAAACTAGAACCGCCCAAATGTGATCTGTAGCGAGTAATTCCCTTGGCCGCGTCGAGTATGCAAACTCTAAGATAGAAATAGGTTATAATTCTACTAAAGTTTAATTGTTGCTTGCTGTTACAGGCTGTTCTGGTAATGGTGAATGTTTTGTCACTGCCATGAGCGTGTGGTGTGAACCTAGATTTACAATACAACAATGTCCGATGATGAAATTCTAGCCATTAAACGCGTCTAGCGCCTTTATACAGCGATTGCACAATTGAATACTACGGATTTATCGCAGTTGTTACGTGGAACCTGTATTTGGAACTTAAATCTAAATGCTTCACCGTTCACGCTAATATACCTACTTCGTCGATCAACCCACAATAAAATTGCCACGATAAAAACATACTTTAAACGAGTTTTTTTATGGCTGGGGAAGCTCCTTTACAGAATACCGCAGCCAAACAATACCTAGTATATAGGTTTTAAGACTTTCGTGTTTATTTACTACACTTTCACTACACATGTTATCGGGTTTGTTACCGCGGTTAGTATTGTTTTTACCTCGATATTTCGACGCAGTTGCATGGAGTCAACTCGTGACCATGACGCATGCCACTGCGTCGAAATATCGAGGTAAAAACAATACTAACCGTGGTAACAAACCCGATAACATGTGTAGTGAAAGTGTAATAACTAGTATTTTAAACGGTATTGTGTTCCTGCCGAAAGTTGTCTTGTGCTAAATGGGGAACCGTGGCTTGGCTGTGGATATAGGGTTGCCCAAAATTGTGATAGGGCACTCCTGTGTTGCTAGTGTCTATAGGCAGCGGTAACAACTTTCCCTCGGGCGGCCCGCTTGTCTGTTTGTCTACCGTATGAAATAAAATAACGCATTGCTGCTTCTGACACAAACATTAACACATCGTGTCAAGTAGATAAAAATATCGCGGTGAAATAACACAAACATTTATTTTCACTTTAGAAATCTAGTATTATGAATCTAGCTTTAGCTTTGCTTTATGCTATTTATTTTAATTAGACATACTTGCAGTAAAAGTGAGCAGAATCACTACTATCAATTTGCTATCAATAAACCAGGTTCAAATGTAAAATTAAATTTCCATGGCAAGTTCTATATTGCAACCTGTTAGCTCCCTTTGACGTCAAAGTAAAGGACCTCTTTGAAGCGGGCTTTCTTCATTGTCTTCTCGAGTGCCGTCGGTAGCAGGTAGAGGCCGGGAAAATTGTAGTTAGTGCGCGTAATCTGATACAGAACGGTGCAAATTAGTTGTATGCGCCCATAGAAGTATCAGTAGTTGGGTACTATAGTAGGGCGAGTTGAAAGCTAGTGACGAAAATTATGTAGTGATAAGGGCATATTTTGAAGAGGGTTGATTTTGAAACTGTGTCCAATTGCTGAATTTATTCATCAAGAAATAGTAAAATCCTACATTTTTTACACCTTAAGAGCGTCGGTGGCTAAGAGATTAAGGAGTCCGACTCGTAAGCGAGACTATTTCGAGTCCCAGAGCATTAGTTGAACACTAACCGATGCTCTTACGGCGAGAAAAAACGTCGTGATGAAACCTGCACATTCAGGCGACTGAATGTGTAATAATGATCTAATCTGGTCAGCTTCCCCTGTTAACAGGGTCACGGAGGTCAGATGGTAGTCTCCACTGTAACTTTCTGATCATCCCAATCCTAAATTTAGGACAGCATCTAAGCGTATAGCGACCGCTAACTTGGTTAATAATTAATTGTTGGGGTGCTTATCTAATCCAATGCCAATATGTGACCAATTTGATAGGTGCACCATAGGTTGGTTGTAGGGATGCAGACAAGGCTCTGTTCTGGGAGTTAATCAGGGAACTACTACGTAGCATTCCGTTATCACAGGATATTGTTGTGTGTGGCGAACTCAACGGTTATGTGGGTACGAAATGTGAGGAGTTTCACGTTGTTCACGGCGGTTTTGATTTTAGGAGCCGTTACGCCTTAAGGGGCTGAAATTCTCCGGACGAGTGTGGCTGCCGATCTAGAAATTTGAACAATTTGACAAGACTGGAAGAAGCGCCATCCAGATCGATTACCTTCAAACTCGAAGAGACCATCTTGATCATCATCATCACATCCTATAACAGTCCACTGCAGGACTTCGGGCCTCTCCCACGAAAGGGGAGGTCATTGCCATAATCTCCACGCTTGGCAGGCGGGTTGGAGATCGCAGTGCAGTTGATGCAAATCTACCCAGAAAGATCTACCATCTTGATCATGTATAAATTAATGTAAAACCATAACTCGTAAACTCACAGTACCAAGACAACAAAACTCTCTAAAGTACACTACTCCACTTACGCTCCTCTCCGCGAGTATGTGCGTTGTAAAACCGGAATAAACCGGTTCGCGGGTCTGAAACTGCGTCACGTATCGGGTGTACATCACAGGGCACCTGCGCGCCCTAAATAGCCGGCTACGTGCCGAGCTGGACGGTGAATAATGTATAAAGTCATCTCCGCGAATGCGGCGGCAGATCACGGGATTGGTCAGATCTCGACGGGTTGACCACAGGGATAGGTTTATCAATGTGTCTCCTCCATTACTTATGGAATAGGTCTATGTATACATAAGTCTATGACTACTGATTTTTAGACAACATTGGAAGAGATTGGAAAGTTAGAGGACTGAGCGACAATTTTTTTTTAACTTTGTGAGAATTGTGATGTTATGGTAGACAGCTACCGCTTACCTTTAGATGGGCTATTTGCTCGTTTGTCACTGCGTAAGATATTAAAAAAAAATAGTCGCAAATCAGTTCCGCTACATCCGCACAAGAACTGGTCATAGCAAAGCCCCGAAAAAATGAGATCGACTTCATTATGACGTAGAGAAAGCAGATATTCGGATACATCTCCGTGATAAGTAGGCTCAATACCGGGTGTGATCACCGTTTCATCCGAGCCTCTTAGACTAGGCACGATATGGACTCTATATCAAAGCCGTCTCAATTCCGTGATCGCCGCAGTAAAGTCATTCCGGAGAGATCAAGCCGCGTATGCTCCGTATCATTGCTCGTACGTCTACCTTTGTAACCGTCGTTGCTTTAGCACCTGTTCTATGACGCCACAACAATTTACCGAGTCCGTTGATAACGGTGTCTGTAACTGACTGTCATATGTATATCACTAACTAAACAAATGGTAACTACAAGTGCGCGCTATTGTTAGCCATTATTGCAACTAAGTGAATAGGTGATAAAGTTGCCGCCTCCACCAAGGTGGGCCAGGAGTAGCAGGAAAGCGGACCCTGGGCTCTCGCGTACTGCGCGGTGGCGCAACCGGGACATAACGCCAATGATGATGATGATTAGGTGACAAAATATTAAATACCGGCTTCGATTTGGTACTAAGGCCACGTGGTTAACGACACAACCACCATCGTAACCATAAAACTATTTCTAATATTCAGGCGACTCAATGTGCAACCATGAGCCAATCTCGTCAGGTTCTCCTGTTAACAGGATCATGGAGGTCAGGTGGCAGCCGCTCCGCTAGAATATCTGATCCGCCAAATCCTGGGTCATGGTCAAGGCGGACCCCGGGCCCTATTTATTACTACTTCTAATACATTTTTATTGACTCAAAATTCTATTCTATTCTGTTCTATTGCATGTATTATATGGTACCTAAATAGGTATATTATGATATTTATTTAACAACAATTAATAATTAAAACTAAACTTCCACATACACGGGCGACACGGATGAAGGCAACAATTTCTTCTTTATACAACTTATAGCGACAAGCTAAGAGATAGTCCATAGTGATGGAAAACGATATCTGTCGCCCATACATCGTTTCGCTTACGTCCGTTCCTAACACACTATACGATATACCGAACGAGATTCCCTACCACATCTGTCTGAATTCCGCGATCGTCGCCGCACAGTCATTTCTACATTTCAGCGAGATTGTGTCGCGTATACTCCGTGACATCACAGCATCTAGAGCTACGAATGCCGTACAACAATGTGGATGAAAAACCATCTTCCTATGTAACTAGTTGGTTTCTTTGTAAGTGACTAGTTTTGTAGGTGGGTAGATTTCTAAATAAGATTCTTAATACGTAAAACGTAACTAGTTGCGTAGCATTGGTTCCGTAGGCGGACGAAGGACCGAGACGCCCTTGCCACCGACAACGTGTTGGCTTTGTTGAAACCCAACGGGCTGTCATGAGAAGATGGGTAGAGGCCAGATGGCATGACGCTCGTTGCTTGGTCGCAGGGCCGGCCCCAATGTGGCATGAGACTTGCTTAGATACGCTGGCCCCGTCCTACCTTAGGGCTACCTCTGCTTGTGCCGGTGTGGCAACTTCATCGGCAGGAGACCTCACACGGCGCAAATATTGATCCCTTGACCAGGGATACTTATTCGAGCTATTTGGGGTAGAGACGATGGATTCCTGGGGCCCAGTGCATAACAGATCTTTCAGAACATATCTGTCTGCCTGGCGAAGACGACCTTTCACCCACGGGCTAACGACAAAGAGGTAACGCCGCCAGCATCCTGTTTTCTATTTGTGGTACTGTTTGTATTTTAATTTTTGGCATATTTTTATTAGGTAATTAGATCTCCTTTTCTAACACAGTTTTAGTTAAAGCTATATTGTTATTAATCTGTGAATTAAAGTATTGGTAGTTAGTATGTCACTTTCCCCTCGTCTATCATTAAGTTATTTTTACATTACATAAACCATACCGTAGCTTGTATGCTACGAGCTTATCTAGTGCTACGCCGCTACGCATGAAGGCTCCAACAAGGAACACACTACACCAAACACCGGACACCATTGAATTCAATGGCATGCTCTGCCTTTGTTGATTGAAATCCGGTCTGGCGGGTCCACTAATCCGTCGGATCCGGTATGTATCCGATCCGGTAAATCTGTTTCAGTGCAAATGTTCGAGTTATACGACAAGTCTTCTTGTGTTTCTGGAAAACTGTTCAGTTTCAAGTGGTATCATTGTATTACTGTGTATTACAAACAGTATTAGTTTTATATAGTTGTAGTAAGTTGATTGTTTGTTTCCCATGTAGGTACATACAAATACATACATAAAAATAAATAAAATAATGCATAGATATGTAAGGCTATCCTCCACGGGTTTCAACCACATAGCCGTGGAGGAAAGCCTTACTATGAAAAGTTCTATTTCGCATTACGTTCAGCCTTCGCACTACAAAAACGCCACCTTATTGCAAAACAACAACCAATTCGCGGCCATATTGTATTATACCCGCGACACATCCAAACCGTTATTTATGGTGTCGGCTTACCATAACATACGTTGTAATGCTACAGGTATAAACGAGCTATAGACTATAAAACGGATATTACGCGTCGGCAATCCGAGCATCCGCTGACATCCGCGAACGGCAGAAGGCCCGCTGCAGCCGCCGTCTCCGGAATCCGATCAATGTACGGCGACAGCGGAATCCTGAGGTGGTATTAGCTGAGACTATAATGAACGTACTGAGATCCTGTTTATTATTTATTAACCTACAATACTGTCTCAAAATTAAAATATAATAATTAACCTATTGATCAGTTTAAAATGCTATAATTTTATTACTGTGTATTACGAACAGTATCTATTAGTTTTATATAATTGTAGTAAGTTGGTTTTTTGTTTACCATGTAGGTAAATAAAAATAAAACTAATAAAGTAATGGTACGTGAGGCTTTCCGCCACTGCTATATTGTTTACAGTACAATATGAAAAGCGTAAGCGTTGAGCCTCCGCACTACAAAATACCACCTTATTACAAAACAACAACCTATTAAATATGCCCGCGACACATCCAAACCGTTATTTATATTGCCGGCTTACCATAACGTACGATGTAACGCTACAGGTACAGAGGTATAAACGAGCCGTGTATTATAAAACGGATATTACGCGACGGCAATCCGCGCATCCGCCGACATCCGCGAGCGGCGGAAGGCCCGCTGCAGCCGCCGTCCCCGGAATCCGATCAATGTACGGCGAAACAGGAAACCAGAGGTGGTATTAGCTGACACTGTGATGATCGTTGTCGTTTCGCCATCCTACTGACATCTATCTGTCCTTATCCTACTTGGTGGGGTCGCCACTCTTTCTTTTATTCAATCCTAGCTCTGGTCATATCGGTACTCACTACTTTCGACCCAAAAATATTGAAAACTTAGCTGCATTAAGACTGGAAAATATTTTTTTTGCTCTGTGTTTCAATTAATGTCACAGTCCATCCATATTTTCTTTGGTCGGCCTCTACTGATGTTTAATGGTAGGTTTATAGAAATAGGGTATCTCTATATATTTTATACTTTATACACTCTTAATCAAAGTGATCAGGTGAAGTTTTATGAGAAATCAGCTTTATCAATGCCTCCTAAATAGCAAGCGGCGATGAAAACTATGGTGTAATATGCTAGCCAAGAATCAACATTTAGTCTTGACTCCAAGGTCATATTAATTTCTTTTTTTATTTAATTCCCATAAACTTCTTACGTCGTCTTGCTCAAAAAGCGGATAAAGACACGATAACCATCTGAAAATATCCGTCAGTACCATAATCGCACCACCAGAATGAAGCGAGGACAGGTAGGCTTACGCATAAAATATTATGGACATAGCTTCATTGTTTAAATATTTACTTACAATTATAGAGCCGAATTTAATATCTTGTATCGTGTTTCGGTACCGTCACAACATTTAAGCATAATTGTTTTGCCTTTGTATATCCCTGTTTAGAAAAAAAATTTAGTTACATCATAAGTCCAATGCTAACTTAATTTAAGCGTGAATAGTACAAAATTCTTAAACACGTTTAAGAATGATGATTAACGTCATTTTGTACGATTTTTTTTTAGTATCAGCTTCACTGCGCATAAAAATTACTACACTAATAACTTACATGGGTACGGAAGATGACGATTTTAGTTACTAATATCATATTACATACTTGTTATTACCACTTGGTAAGTGTATTGAATTGTAAAATCGCAAATCGATGAAACAGTTTCCTTCCCATTCTTTTTGGAACGTTACAGGACCGAAGAAGGTAAGATATGATAAAGATTGTCAAGTGAAAATCAAACTGAATCTTTAATTTCGGTGCAGCTTCGGTCCTTCACCCACCCACCTTCCATCCGAAGTAGATATAATAAAACAGACCATTTATTATTCCTAAAATAAAAAGCCACTTTCATATTTCCTCCCTTGTGCATGTTTCGACATCGCCGGAGTTAGGCTTCCGAGAATTCTACTAAAGTTTTCGCATTTTCGGGCTTCTCATTGAAAGTTTCTGCTGCTTATTTTTCTTGTTTAAATATATTTTTTCCTTGTTTCATAAGCGGAACTTCTTCAAAAGGTAGCAATATTTTCCTGCGTATGTCTAATAGTAGGTAAGAAACATTATCTGCAATAAAAATAAATCTAAGTAAGGATAATCTAGATAAATTTATGTAAGTCATCATCTTGGCGTTAATGCCCCGGTTGTGCTCTCGCTTCTAAGGGCCCGGGGTCCGCCTTGACCACAATCCAGGATTCGGGAGATCAGGTAATTACAGTGGATCGACTGCCATCTGACCTCTGTGTACCCTGCTTCCAGGGGAACCTGACCAGGTTGGATCATGGTTACACATTTAGTCGCTTGAATGTGCAGATTTCATCACGATGTTTTCCATGACCGTAAGAGCTTCGATTAGTATTTAACTAATGCACATAACTCAGAAAAGAGTCATTGGTACATGGCTGCAGCGGGATTCGAACTCTCGCTTATGAGTCGGATAGGTACCTTAACCGCTCGGACACCGACGTTCATAATCAGATAAATCGATGTAACCATAATCAGGTAAAGTAAACCTATGTAAGTAAATTAACATAAATCTATGCAATTATAAATGGGTATAATGGGTAAATAAACGATATCAGGTACCTACATATAAGGAAGTCACAATAATTAACGTAGAATGTGAGAAGCCACGGAAACCATTAGTGGGATTACCTGCCTATGTCTGTAGCTACAGACGCTAGTATTTTATGAATAATCTACGCGTTACACGATGCTTAATTAATGAGAGTAGGCGCGGTAGTGTTACACAAGCACGTTTTAGCGTGATTAATTTTCCATAACTTCTAATAGTAGGTGTAGTAGCATTTCCCTGCGACTTCGTCCGCGGAAAATTAGGTTAAGTATGTCTTCTATGGCATATAAGCTATAACATTTAAATGATGCTTCAAAATACGTTCAGGAATTTTTGTGTTAAGAGTGGGTCTCCCACTAGGTGGACCGACGTTCTGGTAAAGATAGCTGGTATCAGCTGGATGCGGAAGCCACAAGACCGACCTTTGTGGAGATCTCTGGGAGAGGTCTTTGCCCAGAAGTAGGCATGTTCCGGCTGATATGATAATGATGGTGATGATGAAGTTTTGTGTGAAAAACTAATAAACATCCATCCTTTCGCGTTTTTAATAAGATTCACCTACCTAATTATTATAGGTAGGTACTTGCCTACTTACTATTCTATAGGCTTCATACTAATTGTCTACCTTCTGATACAGTAAACCTACTATAAACCTCTGTCTATGGATATGGCTTTCGATCAAATATTATTTCCACGTTATGTGCGTGCACAAAAATTGTTATGGCTATATTTATTTCTCCGCCATACCTTTCCCTATCTCGTATAGGTACCTATTCTACTATATAGCAGGAGAGACATCTTTCCAGAATTGAATTTTTACGGCAATAACGTTCCCCTTGTTAGAGCATCGACGATGCGCGGTGAAGACGTTTTACGGCTTTTTTACGGCACGCCCCTGTCTCACGACTTAGTAAAACGTCAGACTCTTTCCTCTTATACCTATTGGTTTTGTCGGCCGGTCGGTCGCATAGAAGTAGCGTTTAGATTATCTAGACATAATTAGATATTGTAGCATGTGTGCTCTGGCAGAAGTTAGGTTGGGCTGAAGGATAGGTACCTAGGTTTTAAATACCCATGATATGGCTTTAATAGGTTTATGTTAAGCAGGTTTAGACTTTATTTGGGCTAGGAGCCTACGTTCTGATATGTTTAGGTAGGGTGTAGGGCTCCTAGGTCCACTCGCTGGGGTGCTCGCACTTGTCTAGTGTGAATGCGCTTCGGTTCGGTAGATTTTGTCATGCTCGGGATCGAAATGCACGCATAACACTGATTACGGAGATTTTTACAATAGGTTATATTTTATGAAAACATTTTGTGGTAAATTAGTATTTTTACGTTATTAATATAGCTCGCCTCTCGATAACACAAAAGTTTCTTTTTATTCCATATTCTCTCAGGTAGCACAGTACCTGTGTACCCTCAGTCGTCGTCGTCGTCCTAGCGCCTATCCCGACCTCTGCCAGGGTCCGCTTTCCTACTCAATCTTCTCCACTTCGCCCGGTCTTCGGCATCCTCTCGTCGTAAGCCGTTGGCTCTCGCATTCGACTCAGCGATGTCAATCCATCGCTTCTTGGTTCGCCCACGCCCACCTGATACCGGCAGATACAGGCGCCTATTTCCCACATATCCCTGAGGCTTACGCAACACGTGACCAAACCAGCGCAGACGAGCCTGCGATATCCCTCACGCCAAGGATGCCACGGAGATACTCGTTACGTACTCGATCGAGTCGCGTAACTCCGCACATGTACCGCAGCATTTTCATTTCGTTGGCGTGGAGTTCGCGAACGTGTTTCGTCAGCGCTGGCCAAGTCTCGCAGCCATAGAGCATCACCGGTCTAATTATACTCTTGTATATAAGCCCTTTGAACTTTAAGGGGATTTTAGGGTCACAGATGACTGCCGTGAGTTCGAGCAGATAGTCGATCTGTGATTGGTGTGGGTTCCACTTCGGACTGAGGAGCATAGGCGCTGATGAGGTTATACGTTGATCCTTCTATCAGTGCCTTGACTAGCATGAGCCGATCGCTCACTCTGTTCACCTTTAAGATGCCGTTCCGGAATTAGTCGCACACCACAATAGCGACCCCATTCCTCCCCTCTGCCGATACGGTGTACACAAGCTTGTATCCCTGCCTGATCTCCCGGGACTTGGACCCCCGCCATCTGATTTCTTGTAGGAATGCCACCTGAACGCGGCCCCTTATGTACCCTAAGTGAACCTAGATAATCAAACATTCTACTTCCGTTACATACGAGTGTAGTAACCAACTTGCATTAGGTAGATACCATGGATTATCTCGAAAGCTATTGCATTCCCTTTTTCTTATTTGTCGACTTGAGTTCAATGATACACGTCGAGGTCCCGGGTTTGATTCCCGGCCGGGAATTGAAATGTAGAGTCAGTGAGCACGATTTAACATCTTAATTCGATGTTCCATCAGTAAACTGCAGTAAACTCTCACACGAATTTATCAAAAGTATTATTACTCTCATTATGTCGGCTGGTGGTCAGGGGACTTTCATTATGTCACTTTCAAATCCTTGGACTTATTTTATGAGCTATACTTTCCACTTTGACTTGTTATCGCGCTTTTTGCTTCTGAATTTAGTGGACTAAATTAAGCTAGGCGTAATAAGCACTTTAGCCAGGTTTGACTGACGTGCTTGCACCGCCATCCATGTGAAACAGCGAGTATCGACATCGACGTGCGATGACCGCGATCATCTTTGGAATTTAATTACCCTTACTCTTGTTTACTCGCTTTAGTTTAAGGTAGTTTTCTTAATATACATAATAATGTCGGGCACGGTCCGGCCGTTGTCGTCGTGTGGTGGGTGTTACGGTCCTGGGGGCGGCCGACATATCACTGTGTGTTTCGTTCCTACTTTCCTACCACCTCCTTTTGATGATTTAAAGAAATATTTAATCAAGTCCTACTCAATAAAGAAATTCTGATTTGATTTGATTTAAAATTAAATTATAATTAATTATTATATTAAAATATGTAAAGCTAACCAAAATTGGAAATATGGGAAATCAGAAGGCGTTAGAATTTTTGTTTGCGAAGCGGCACGAACTTACTGCCACAAGTTTTCTACATCTTCTACCAAACATTGTGACTTGTACAGTCAGCTTCAGAATAATGGAAACGAACTGAATTTTCAACTCAAAGTGTAATTTCTTCTCTCTCGCATTTTCTCTGGAAATATTAATTTAATATTTTCCGCCATCGGGAAACGCGATCCAGGCGGAAGCTTCATCCTTATTATTTACTTTTTTATTTGAAAATTGGGCTCTTCAAGGCTTTCTCAGTCCCAGTATCACTGCGACCATTTCTGATCTATTGTGATCGCCTCTTTTTACAGTTCAGTGCTAATCCCTGCAGCTTCTATGAACTGTAATAGGTTCTTAGTACTGATTTCGTTCACCTCATCGGGTAGTAGTTGGTGTTTACCCAGATGGATGCTGAGTTTGCGCATCAGGGCCTCACATTTGCAGATCAGGTGGAGAGGCGTTTCATCCTCCTCCTTACAGAATCTACAGTCCTTTGTTCTGCTGATCTTCAAGTTATACTTGTGCTTATTCAGCTCACAGTGACCAGTCAGTGCCCTTGTCAGGATGCGCAACTTATTCCTACTAAGTAGTACCAGATCCTTGGCATGCCGCCTATTATAGGCTTTGACTAATGCCCTAGAATGTGTTAGGCCCGGCTGATTATTCCAGTGCTCTAATGATTGCTCTTTGCAGTTGATATGAAGGGTCAATTTTACAAGGCTTTTTGGTATGCCACAGAATGGTTCTGGGCCATATGTTGTAGTTGTGCAACCAGCCTTCGCGAGTTCGTCTGCAATTTCATTGCATTCGATCCCTTCATGCCCTGGGACCCAGCGCAGTATCACCTGGTTTTTCTCACCCAAGGAATTGAGGACATTCACGCAGTTTAGCACCAATCTTGAACTCACAGAGTCTGATGAAAGGGCCAATAGAGCTGCTTGACTATTTGAGTGTATATAATGACTGTACCTCATTTCTGCGACGAACAATCTTCGATGATCGCCAATGCAATTTAACAAAACTGCGATGTCATTTTACAACGATGTATTTAAAGTTCGACTTTACAAGACCGCGACGCACGTTACTGCGAAAAGTCACTAGTTCGACTCAACAAAGGTTCGAAGTACTTTACAGCGCCATCACTAAACAGCGACAACACAAACCCCGACGTGCGTTACTGCGAAACATTGCTGCTTCGAAACCAATAAGCGTCGATGCACTTTACAGCGACATTTCTAAACTGCAAGTCCTTTAAATTGCGACGCACCGTACTGCGAAAGATAATCACTTCGATATTCCTATATTGCGATACATCCTTACATGCTTTCCTCGCACCAATTACCTGATTGCTTAAACCTGAATCTTGGTCAAGGCGGACCCCGGGCCCTCGTTGTCGAGAGCACAACCGGGACATTAACGTCGAGATGATCTTCTTTATATATCTAATTCTTCTTGCTATAATCGGTATAGATAGCGTCTGTTTGGCAGCTCTTGTCCTTATTATCATTGACAAATTCCGTAAACAGCACAAGATTAGAAACCGCGGACCTACCTCTCACAAAGCCATGTCATGCTTGTTAACAATAACTAACACTGTACAGCGCAATGGAAACTAGATTCCTTTTCTGTTATTATTTTTTTATTTCATTATTTCTTTAACACGTTTATTGTTATGAATAAACGTGTTTAACAAATAAACAAAATATGGTATGTTTCTTGGGGAAAGTTGTTCAGGTTCATGGGTAGAATATGAGGTTTACATTAATGCTAGCGGTCTTTTTACACCCTGTATATGAAGTCGAGGGTAAAAAAGCAAGTTCATAATACCTAACATAAAAGTAAAACAAAAAATATTAACTGTAAGATACTTAATCATCTCGACATTAATGTCCCGGTTGTGCTCTCGACAACGAGGGCCCGGGGTCCGCCTTGACCAAGATTCAGGTTTAAGCGATCAGGTAATTGGTGCGAGGAAAGCATGTAAGGATGTATCGCAATGTAGGAATATCGAAGTGATTATCTTTCGCAGTACGGTGCGTCGCAATTTAAAGGACTCGCAGTTTAGAAATGTCGCTGTAAAGTACATCGACGCTTATTGGTTTCGAAGCAGCAATGTTTCGCAGTCACGCACGTCGGAGTTTGTGTTTTCGCTGTTTAGAGATGACGCTGTAAAGTACATCGACGTTTATTGGTTTCGAAGCAGCAACGTTTCGCAGTAACGTTCGTCGGGGTTTGTGTCGTCGCTGTTTAGTGATGGCGCTGTAAAGTACTTCGAACCTTTGTTGAGTCGAACTAGCGACTTTTCGCAGTAACGTGCGTCGCGGTCTTGTAAAGTCGAACTTTAAATACATCGTTGTAAAATGACATCGCAGTTTTGTTAAATCGCATTGGCGATCATCGAAGATTGTTCGTCGCAGAAATGAGGTACAGTCAAATACAATGGTTCATGTATTTCTTTTTGAAGTTTATGTCCGGACATTCCAAGATTGCGTACACCTCGGCCTGGAATATGGAGGTGTATTTGCCCAATTTAGGGATTTCTTAATCTTGGGCCGCTCTCCGTATATTCCACACTCTACATACCTACTTATGTCGGTTGGAATTATTTTAGTGAGTACTGCAAAATTTCTTTCTCTTTCAATGTCAATGTAGTATATTTTATTTATTATATCATGTTTATAGGTATATATTTTATTAAGCTTCGTAATTATAAAATATTTATTTTTGGATTAATCAATAAAGAATAGCATATTTGTTTAAATAATTTTGATATTTTAATAATATTTATAACCGTTCGCGTAATGCGCGTGGGATGCATGGGCTTTTCTGAAAACCAGCGCTGTGACAGGCATTAGCCCTCACAGCATTATGCTGAGACTGGTCCATTTCGGTTTCCATTACATCACTGGCTGGTCTTATGTAATTTTCAATAATTATAATTTACTGTACTTACCTTAGGTTAAGGATGTAATGAAGATCTGAATAAAATACTGTCTATGTCTATGTCTACATGATCACCTGATTTGGACCCATCGGTGTACCATATCAGGCTTCCATTTTTCCAGTACACTTGGCTTTTAAGCCAGTCATCTCTGGATAAAAATTTCACAGAGTATCGTTTCTGGAAACTACTCTGTGTTGTCATTGAGTTAGTGTACATACTCAGTATGTTGCTGCCCATAACATTGTCCTGGAACGATCTCAGTGACTTTGAGAGCCAGTTTCCTTCTCCCTGGGTGGTTAGCCTGTGCATACTGTTCGTTGCCACCATCTGTACATACAGGTGTAGGGGCGGGATATGTAGCATTGCATTCAGGGCCTCACCAGGTGAGGTTGACATAGCTCCTGTGACCAGAGAACTGCTTCTCTGCATGCCGCTCGGTTTAATTGTAGCAGTTTCCTGGTTGGCTTTACTGTGCCATACTACGGAAGCATATGTTATTATGGGCCTTACGACCGCTTTATAAAGCCAGAGGCTGTTTTTTGGAGTTAATCCCCATTTTGTCCTGCCAGTCTGCTGCATATTCCCAAGGCTATTTTAGCCTTGTTCAAGATTCCGATTATATTGGTGTTCCAAGTAAGTTTTTGGTCTAGTATTACACCCAGGTGTTTGACCTCCTTGAAGAACTCAATAGTTTGGCCATTTAATCGTGGTTTGACTAAATTGTCAAGTTGTCTTTTGTTGGTAAATGGTACAACCACTGTTTTCCCAGCGTTAATGGACAACTCATTGTCTTTGCACCATTTATCAACAACGTTCAACGCTCTTTGCATAACGTATGAAAGCATACTTTGACAGAAGCCTCGGACGATTTCCACTAGGTCATCAGCAAAACCCTGCATATCAATCCTGAGCTCCACCAGCTTATACAAGAGCTGATCCACTGCCAGGGTCCAGAGTAATGGAGATAAGACCCCTCCCTGCGGGCAACCCCTGGTAGTAAATAATTCAAGTGAGGTTTCATGCAGGGTTACCCTCACTTTTCGGTTTGAGAGCATCGCTTCGACCCACTTCACCGTCGCACGGTCTATTTTGTTCTCAGTGAGACCTCGAACTAGTGTCCTTATAGGGGTGTTGTCAAATGCGCCCTCAATATCTAAGAATGCACAAAGTGCAATTTGTTTATCTTCTAATGCCTTGTCTACCACGTCCACCAGACTCAGAAGTGCGGTTTCGGTAGATCTTCCTTTACTGTAGGCATGTTGAGAATAGTGAATAGGATAGTCGATTTTAATCGTCTCCCTAATGTAAATATCCAGAACCTTTTCCATAGTCTTCAGCATAAAGGAGCTTAGACTGATAGGCCTGAGCGATCTCAGTTGAGAGTAATCTCTTTTTCCGGCCTTTGGAATGAATAGAACCTTGACTTCGGTCCATTGTTCTGGAATATGCCCCCAGGCGTAGCTCGCTCTGAAGATTTTTATCATGTGAGAGATTATTACTTCTATTCCTTGTTGTAATAGTGCTGGAAAAATGCCATCCGCTCCACATGATTTATATGGTTTAAAGGATTTAACGGCCCATTTTATTTGAAATAGCCTTATTATAAGCGAGGCCCTTCGAAATGATTGCGTTGACGATGGATTTTCTGCGCAAGCACCAGGGAAATGGGTCATCCTTATGTCGTGGATCCTTCAGCTATCCGCACGAGCCGCTTTGATTCAAAGTAATGCGTACGGCTAAATTAAATTAAAAAACATTTATTTCAGACAATGTCCATACATTTAGGTCAATAATAGGTAGTATATGTATAATAATGTCATAATGTAAAATAAATGTCAAATTAAAAAGGAATGGAACACGTCGCCTGTGAATGCTCCCTGATCATTATAATTTGGTTCCTAGACGGGCATGCTCCATCTTCGGCCGCATCGTCACTTACCACCAGGTGATAAGACTCTGTCAAGCCTAAGGAGTCCGCGTGGGTGAGTACCACCACCTTTACTATTTCTGTCGCCAAGCAATAATGCTTGCATTGTTGTGTTCCGGTTTGAAGGATAAGGTAGTCAGTGAAATTACAGGCATGAGGCATTACATCTTAGTCCTCACAGTGGCAACGCACCTGGGGTACATACATTTAGGTTGTTAACAACCTAAATGTATGAATTGTAGATGTTATGGGCGACAGTTACCACTTACGGTCAGGTGGGCTGTCTGCTCGTTTATTACTGAATAGCATAGATCGATTAGTCGCAAAATTTCCCAGTTGCAAAATGTCCACTGGTAAAAAAATGTCCAAGTCGCAAAATGTCCAAGTTGCATAATGTCCAAGTTGCAAAATGTCCAGGTCGCAAAATGTCCACATTGTAAAATATCACTATATAAGTCGCTAAATGTTGTACACACTTACTACTCATGAGTTGTCGCTTATATTTATATATTTCACGATCTATTACGTATTTATAATTTTTTTTTATATCACTTAGGCGGAAAACAAGCTAACGGCCTGCCTGATGGCAAGCAGTCACCGCAGCCTATGGACGTTTGCAATACCAGGGGCATCACCCACGCGTTGCCGACCCCGTAAAAACCTTTTTACCCCTTTTTTTAAGAACTCTATGTTGTACTCACCAGGTAGTTCATTCCACAACCTTAGTGTGCGTGGGAAAAAGTTTCTTTGAAACCGCACAGTTCGCGACCAATTTGGCTCCAATTTGTGAGGATGAACTCCCTTTCGGTGGCGAGCGGTGCGATGATATATTTATTTATCAACGATATCAAACTATACGAAAAGAGCAGGTATATTGCTGTCTGTGCGGTGTTTCCGGGTGGTTGGTGGGCCCACTGAAAAGCAGCGTTGTAGTACACGTCAAGCGACCACAACATTATGCTAAGGGGGTTCAGTTGCACTGGAAGCCGCGACATGAACTTTAAACAATGCCACTGGGAATAGATAAACTGTACATTTACTATTCTTCTTTCTTTTTCTTGTTTTCCTAACATTATTTTTATTTTATGTACGCTTTGTTTTTTATTTTTGTTATATTAGGTATCTTATCCTGTCGTGGTTTTATACGAGACATTTATAGATAAGACAGCATTAAAGGATAAGAACAGGAGCGGCAGGATAGGGCTCGCTGCAAATTGGTTTACTTATCCATATTTTTCATACTACAATTTCAAATATCCTGTTTATTCAATTCAATAAACTTATTAAAAAATTAACAAATAACGCCAGTTATTCCAAACATCCCACCCCTGACCGCTCACGGCGCAAAGGTGCCCATCACACTCGCCGCATTACCGCGCTTAATCGCAATCCAATTTTACAATGTGGACATTTTGCGACCTGGACATTTTGCAACCTGGAAATTTTAAACCTGGACATTTTGCAACTTGGACTTTATGCAACCTGGACATTTTGCAACTTGGACATTTTGCGACTTGGACATTTTTTTACCAGTGGACATTTTGCAACTGGGACATTTTGAGACTAAACGGCATAGATCTATATCAAGTCTCAGACAGTGCCATCCGCGTCTGACAGTTTTGGACTGAATAAATATAAATAGTAATAAACAACCTATTTCAACATTCACACGATAAGAAGCATAAAAAAAAATAAGATGGCGGTCAAATGCCTGGCTAGGGCTAGGGTAAGACATTGCAATAAATAAAATAAAAAAAATCAATAGGAAAAATAATTTATTTAAGGCTATGATTTATGGTAAAAAATTATTACGAACTGTACATCCATTTAAGATCACAACTAAATTACTTTTATACATATCACCATTTATATCATTACTAAAATTAACATTTAAGGTACTTAGAACGTGTGATTTCTTTGCGAAAACAGTGTAAGTGTTTAACGAATAAAATGTAAATAATTTCATTTCGTTAAGCATTTTGAGTATTTTTACAGGTCTATGGCAATTGGTAGACCGGTCAAATTGTAGCATTATGAATAAATTATAAATCACATAAACAACTATGAAAATATTTACATATGTAATGGCTATACAATTTCACTTTGATAAGTTTATCACAAAATTAGGTAATACATGAAGAAAATTCAAAGATGAAGTTATCGTAGATATTTCAATATACATAATAGAAATTATTATGATAAAATATAGCACCATAAGAATAAAAAGGACCATTTTCAGAACAGCTATGAAAAAATCTAGCGATCTACACATATTAGCACTAGATACATTTAAAAGTATTATGTACTCCCTAAATAATCGTATATCATGTAATAATACTATAAGTTGAACAGCGAAAATATTTTATTGTAAAATATTGGCTTTTTGGTGTTTTTATGCATATATAATACATTTTTTGTAAGTTGTACAATGGATGACTTGTTCGACGCCAGTTCAAACGCTGTATGCATAGGCGAATAAAGTGTAAGTCATAGTTTAGTACATCGACTCGATAATAATAATAAGAAGAAGAACATACAAAGATACCAGCGAAAAACATAACCCCTTCCTGCTGTCGGGTAGAAGACAGCGAAAGCGGCCACCAAAGGCACAGCAAACGATTTAGACAGCGGAATTAATGTTGAATCATATTTTAATACTTCGTCAAAAGACTTCTGATCTTATTCCCACAGCAATATCAAAAAGAAAGTTTCGAAATGATTAACACTTTCGCTGCTAACAATTAGGCGAAATTGGGGCTCCGCGTGTGCGCACGACTCATCTGTCCGCACCATTTATTACGCGCCCTTACGATACTTACACTGCTGTAGCCCTCTGGTATTTGAGTTAGCAGGGGATGTGTTAAACAATCTAATATTTTGGAGCACAGTTGACGAACATGAGACATCTTCGCGCTGAATAGTGAAATAGGGTAATTTATACAGCACTATTTCTTTACAAAGTGTATTGTAGACAAAAATCCTCACAGTTTTCTTGACAAATAACAGTATACCCTCTTTCAATCAAATTTGCAGAAAAGGTGAGCAAAAACGTGCGATGTAGTGAAGTGAAATCAATTAAAAATGACAGCAATTGTTACAATGAAATTATAGATACGTGCCAGAGTTCATGTACAAAGTGTAATTGTTAATCATTTGACAAATCTGGTGAGTCGTTTACCTTTTATGTATTTTTAATAGAAAGATAATGTAGGTAGTATTTTTTTTATCTTATACGGCAGACAAATAGGCAAGCGCGCCACCTGATAAAAAGTGGTCACCGCCACCTATGGACATCAGCAACACCAGGGGCGCTACTAATGCGTTGCCCGCCTCAGAAGAGACCTCTAATATACTTTAGGAAGTTTAGCAAGAAATACCTACACATTTCCATTCACCTATAACTGATACCATATCTGGTTGCGACCTGTGGCGTGTGCGTGGTAGCCACTGCCAGTAGCAGTGGTACGTCGTTCACGTCGATATTCAGGGAACGCGTCAGTGTGGCGATATCACAGAAGTCCGTGGTCATCAGCATGTCGGCCAGGGTCTTGGAGAGGACGCACAGCTCCCGCAGTTTGCCTTCGAGGAAGTGGAGGCACTGCAAAAATAAAATAAAAATGAGCCAATGTAAGCAAGAGGCATAGAGTCGATATATGTTCAGGTCGCTACGCTAAGGTCGAGAGTGTTAACTGTCAGAATATAATGGCAAGCAAATTATTATTGACAAGACCTTACTCGACAGAAGCGCCCACTAGTGAGCACAAACCGGTTGACCTGTGACAATTGTTTTCTAGTCTCTGTCTCTACTTCTGTTCTCCAAGTTATTATATCGTGCTACACGACTTACTCCAATACAGATTAGTAGTCGCCTAAGGCATAAAGCGATTGTTATGTCTTCACTTGCAGCCTTGAGACAATTGCAAATTGACAGTGGTAATTGGCCGATAGCGGTAGTTGCCCATCACACCTCGATCGATCCCCGATTCCCGGCCGAGCAGAAATTTAAATGCTGAATTTTACTACTTTGGGGCTAGGTGGCGCTGTGTGAATTTGCGCTACAAGAATCATTTGGCACAACATCAACTCCAGCTATCTATCAAAACTAGTCAAAAGTGAAGCTTAATAATATGGCGGCGTTATTTCTAATTTCGATCAGGTGTCAAATGATCCTTGTAGCACTGTATACTGTGTGTGTATGTTTATGTGTATGTAACAATGCTGAGCCGTACCTGTGCAGCGGGTACCCTGGCGCTTCGCATGGCGGGCAGCGCGTCCAGAGCCGCGCCCACGAGCGGCGACAGACCACCCGCCGAGGCCACGCCCGCGCCGGACCAGACACGCACCTCCCTGTTATCACAGATGGTTATCTTATCACTGAGATCATAAAGAGGTGAATCCTGTTACAACAGGATTAAAAAATGTAGAAGGTGCAGAATTAATGGGATAATTTCCGCGAGTCGATTAAATATAATTCTTATATAATTTATACATTTGTCGTATGACTTTTGAGCTCCCACTGCTACCTACATTTTTAAATTTTTAATTTACATTTCGTCAAGTAGTATTCCAAAAATTGTAATAGATGGCGTTAACTAGATACGATTCTCAAATATAAATTAGGTTAGATGTATAAAAATGAATACATTTGGGCTTTCTTCTCAGAAAAGGTACTAAAACTAAGTATCTTTTATAGAATAGAATAGAATAGAAAACATTTATTTACACGAAACACCATTCCGAGTCACTTCCGTTACCAAATTAAATGCTCGAGAATTTTGTCTAGGCCGCGCCATCTAGTGACTATTTAAAGTCTGAAAAACCCAAATTACTTTGATGGAACGCTTCACTCTAAAGATTTTTATTACCACAGCCACGCTCTACGACCATTATTAGAGTTCTAATTGAAGCTAGAAAATCTAGAATTCGATTGCAATAATAAAAAAACTAGATTTGCAGGTTTCAAGAATAACTAACCCTAGGGACTTTTGTATAGCTTAGCTATCCTAATAAAAAATATCCAGAATACTTTTAAATAAGGTACTTTTACAGCGTGTTGAATGTTAAGCCACATACCGTCATACGTACTTTGTCGTGTTAGTCATGGGAAACTATTATAACCACGGATTTATATCTAACACATTCTAAATCCATGAATAAAACAGATTCTTATATAGAGATGTTACACCGCCAAAAGTAAATGTGTCAGAACGTGGCGTATCATTCAATGCTGGGCACTGTGTTCTCTCTATTCCTCACCACTTATTAGTATCACCAATGATGGCGACGGCCTGTAGCGGTGACTCTTGGTTCTTGTTGAGAAGCGACGTCAGGTCCAAGTCGCGACGCAATTCCGGCTCCCACACCCTGGCGTCGGCTAGAGTGCCTGTAAATAAATATGTGTCATCATCACAACCCATAATAGTCCACTGCAGGACTTAGGACCTCTCCACGAAATGGAGGTTATTGCCATAATCTCCACGCTTGGCAGGCGGGACGGAGATCGCAGTGTTATAATAATAACAAAAGAAAATGCAGCCCATTTTCCAGCGTACGGAGGCTCTAGATCTTTTGCCTCAAAACATTAGACGCCTTGTATGACACCACCGATTGTAAGGGTTTGGTGCTATTCTACTCTGCCGGCCGCCACTCGGCGGTGTATTAGACCAAAATAAAAAGTAACCTAACCTAATCGATAGATATTGGAATCCCCTCCACAAAGTTTACATATACTCAAATATTTCCTAAACTGCTACACTGATTTCAATAAAACAAGCTCATAAACAGGCTTCTTAATGAAGGAAACCGCATCGTAATCGGTGCAGCTGTCAGGCAGATACGACGCCACAGATATACACGCCAAAGAGTTATGACACAACTCTCTTTGGGATGCGTCGACGGGTTAAAAGTAGCTTGATCGTCAATTTGCTGCAGGAGTAAATGCGCCGATGTTTCAATTCGGCGCCAGCATGAATTGACTCTAAAACGCAACTACATGGAATTCTGCAATCGTGTGGTGTCGACGAAAGGCGACTATCTTAAGAGGCTGACAGCTAAGACCTCCATAGACCGAAAAATGGGTAGCATCGTTCTCTAGTGTATTCAAAATAGCATACTGTTGCGAATGGCAAGGGACTGAACTCGCTGCCTGATGTTTTCCCTGAGCGCTACAACTTGGGTATCTTTAAGATAAGAGTGAATAGGTATTTAATATACAGGTATGCGCCATCGTAGACTGCATCTGCACTTAACATTAGGTGAGATGGCAGACAAATACCTGACAATTTTCTATTTAAAAAAGCATTCCCAAGAAGGTTCAGACCAGAGGCCAGTCATTAAACATGAAGTCAGTCAGAAGACATGTCGTGCCGACCCCACCTAGTGGAATAAAACTACGCATATGATTGATTGATGATTTCTAATTGCATTGTAGTGCGCAACAAAAGTGCGTCTCTCTATTTGTTATCTATAGGCAATAGAAGCAATCGCGATAAAAACATGAATTGATAGGTTCATGACTACTTACCTAAGGCAAATTATCTTACTACCTACTACATAATATAGATAATTAATTCTGCGCGGAGGAATTCTGGGAAAACATGTATTGTAAACGTAAACAACGATACGATAAGCACCTGTAAAACTAAACTATCGACCACATCATCGGTCTGTTTATCTGCTTTAAAAAACATAATTCTACTCAAAGACGGAATGACTACAGAACATAGAGAAGTGGATCAACATCTTGAATGTGCCTCTTTATTAAGATGGGATTGCTGGTTCCCGTTAGGGCATGGCTGGCACACAACCAAGAATAAAAATGAAATTACCTTGTAAAACTAAATCAGTTACATAGTGATCGGTGACACCAGCCAGCAACGAGCCGTTGAAGCCAGCCCTGGCGGCGGCCGGCGCGCGCCCGCGAGGCATCGGGAACTCCGCCACTTCGCGCACCATCGCCGCCACAGCCGTCTCTTTCCCCCGCTCAGGCCTGGGCACCTTTCTTCTCGCTCTATTGCCCGACTGGTCCGACACGTTGACTACGAGCGTATCCTCCTCCTTAGCGCGTATAAACGTCTTGGGCGGACTCTCGCGCTGGACAACCGGCGTGGCGAACTGCGGCTCCGCTTGCCGCGGGATGTCGTTCATATACTCCATTTCAGAAGCGTTGGTTGGAGTTTGCAGAGTAGCCTCCATCTGCTGGCATCTGTCACACGCCTCGCAACGCTCCTCCTGAATAGGAGGCACGACATTCGGGTCAAACTGGAAGTTATCCAGCTTCAGGTTCCCTGGCTTCCCTATATAATGCCTATCCAATATCTCCAAGTTCTTGCTCTTCATATAATTAGTGACTATTTGCGGGTACTTATCGAACTCGAACTTGAAACCGGAATGTTTTATTGGTTTGGAATGTTGAAGTGTTTGCCCACAGCATTTGGATGGGCTGTCGGCTTTGTTCGACTTTTGATCACAGTTTTCTTTGGCACAGACTTCCCTCGACTTGTCCACGGGCTTGTCCGCGGACTTATCCTCGGGCTTGTCCGCGGACTTGTCCACGGGCTTGTCCGCGGACTTTTCCTCGGGTTTGTCGGCGGGCGGCTCGGTGAGGACCCTGGCGGACTTCTTCACACTTTTACCGCCGTTGGACTTGTTCTTCAGTCCCACCAATTTCTCATCGTCGCCCAAAACGAACACGACATTTTGCTCCGCATCCGCTTCCTCCGAAAGCGACGAATTCAGACTAGAATCGGAAGACGCTTTCAGCGTGAGCATCATTGTAGGGTTCCTCTTGAGCTGGCTCGTCATTGGCTTCTCGCTCATCGAACTGCAGTCTTCAGCTGAGGACACTAAACCCGTAGAGAGCTTCTGACTTAGATTAGCTAGCGTGGCAGTCCTCTTCATCGACGCGTCACTAGCCACCACCGTAACGACACTACTATCACTGCTCTGAGTATTCAACTGAGGCACTATCAAACAATCCTTGCTAGAGTTGTCCATATTGTTAACAGTTTTGGTCCGTTTGAGCGATTGTGGCGTGACACTGATCACTTTAGTCTCTTGGGGCGCACTGTCTTCGTATACGAATTCGGTCCTTGTGACGTCGCCGGAGCGTACAAAGTAGGTAAGCGCGAGGAGTAGTCTGTTGACGAACTGGGCGTTGTTGGTGCCGGCGATGAGGGTGCGGGCTGCGCGCGGGGGGTACCCTATGGCCCCGCAGAGGTCGTTGAGTTGGGCCCATAGTGCGTTGTAGGGGCGCTGGGCGCATCCCGAGGGCTGTTGCGGCGTCATAGCGTCGTACGGACTGACCGTCGCCACCCAGCCCAGGTGGTACGTCAGCACGTGCGTCAACAGAGTGCTGATGAAGCTGAAATGAGATGCGAAGGTTCGTTAGTGTTGTACAAATGCATTAAAAGCTGCGTTAAACCTAAATGTTAAGTGAGAGGTAGTGTGGTTTCAACGAGGACTTAAAATTTTTTATACCTTCAAGAAAATTTGTCAAGATACACGACAAAGCAAGTCTTGAGAACGATAATATATATGGTTACCCTACCAGTTTTACTTAGTTTAGGGCCGATTTTTCAATCCTCAGATAGAACATATCAGTCTGATAAGTTATTGTGCGACTAAAATGAAACGGTATTATTACATAATAAAAAATAAAAACTGAAGATTGAACTAGAAGTTGATGTTCTTATAGAACCTAGCAGTGGTTTTGGCATTATGTTGATTGCAAGACTTTAAAGTAAAAGTAAGGTAAAATTGTCAACTCTATCCAATTCGTGAAGATCGTCCAATCAGCAGCAAATAAATAAAGCACACGGAATGCGATTGCCCAATTCGAATTCGGCGAGAGAAATACTGTAACAATTAAACAGCGAACTAAAATACTTTTATCGTCCGGCCGTAGGTATACTTAAATACCTACGATCAATCAAGTCGAATAATGCGAAACGAAACAGTTACGATGAGCCTATTCCATAACTAGTTGCATTTATGACAACACGATTCGTTCAGAACCCTAGCACTCGTAAAACGGGCGTCTTAATCAAGTCCGCGTTAATCCTTGTCTTTTTGTTCAGGAAGTCATGTTTACTTTGTTGTGTTCCGGTTTTAAAGATAAGCTAGCCAGCGCATGACTCATACTAGCTTAGTCCTTGTTAATCATCTTGGCGTTAATGTCCCAGAGGGACTGCCATTTGACCTCTGTAACCCTGCTACCAGGGGACCTGACCAGATTGGATCATGGTTACTACACATTGAGTGGCCTGAATGTGTAGGTTTCATCACGATGTTTTCCCTCACCGTAAGAGCATCGGTTAGTGTTCAACTAACGTACATAACTCAGTAAACAGTAATTGGTACATGGCGGCAGTGGGATTCGGACCCGGTACCTCTCACTTGCGAGTCAGATAGGCCACCACGCCGATACTACTAGGCCACAGATGCTCCTTATGCACCAGCTTAGTCTTTGTTTCAGTAGCATAACGCATCTGCGGTTCTGCATTTCTCAACATGAAACATAAGCGCATGAATCGTAGGCGTTACGGGCGACAGTTACCGCTTCCTTCCACCATTTACCAGTTAAAACTGGTGCTCGTTAGTCGGTGAACTGTCTAACAACAACAAAAACTGTGTGAAACAAGCCCGCGTGCACTTGATCGATGATCGTACCGCAGACAGCCGAAATCTCCCACATCCTCTCACGCCCACGACCCCTTGTACAGCGGTTAAGAGCAATTTGTAAACGTCATACGGTCGCAAATAATGGAAAATCACGCGCAGGTATCACGTGCAAACCGCAAAAATATTGGAATGTAGAAGTAACCACAAAAATATACATCCGCCTTAAAAATAGGCGAACTCGGCGTGCGTTCGGCGAGAGTTTCCATTCGCACGTAGGGAGAGCGTGTCGCCTGCTTACGGTCAAAGAGCAAGCTGATAAATTACGGCGGATTTGCGATCAATAACATAACTTCAGATCAGAGGGGATTCTTTCTTTGAATTTTAATTTTAAATAGTAATACACTCCTGTGGGAATAATACCGTCACAGGGTTTCGAATCGGCTCCGAAGACTGTTTATTTTTATTTTTGGACATATATAATAGTTGTACGTGAAGGTAGTGTATTAAAATACGATACTTTGTTTTATTTTGGTTGTAATTGTCAAGACAAGGTTTGTATGGAAGAATAAAAAGGGTAGGTAGGGGTAACGTAGTGTATGGTAGGGTAGGGCAGGGTAGGGTACGGTAGGCGTAGGACATCACGCGGACGAAGTCCCGCCGGGCAAGCTTCATATTCATAAAACAAGACGTAATTGATTCCTTGGAAAGTCTTTAATAAAAAGTTACAGATATGAAATATATTAAATCGAGTTTTAAGAGAAAAACACTTTAATATTTATAATAGCAGCAAATTGTTTGATAAATGAGCCGTTATTCTATAATTACAGAGGTAAATAAAAAAAAACTGAGACAATGTATTTATTTTCTAGTCTAGTCATCAATCTGGCCGCGAACAAGATTTGGATGGAATCCAGAAGACAATTAACAGCTACAAGGGTGTCTGCGAGACACTGCTATTCGGCATCACCTTTATATTTTTAAAATAGAACTAGTTAAACGGAAGCGTGCTCTCAGAAAAAGTAACCAATTAAACATATTTAGATTAATTTCATTGTTACTAACACTATGGATGTAAATCTAAAATAAATATTTTGAATTTAAATTTGATTTAGTAATGAAAATAAAATAAATACCCCATACAGAGTTATTTAGATTCCTACAATAGAAGTTTGTTGAATGGGTTTCGATATTTGCACGTTAAATGCTTAAAACTGGCATGAACTTTTATTAAGTTTCATAACAGTCCTATAATAGTCCAATGTGGGCCTTAAGCCTCTTATAAGTGGATGAGAGGTTTGCAATAATCTCCACATTTGGCAGCGGGTTGGAGATGGCATCGCAGTGTACGCAACAGAAAACGTTAGTACATTGTGATTTTTATGGCTATTATATTGTTTTCCCGTACAATGGGTTTAAAGGTACTTATATAAACAAACATAATACCGAATTACTTAAGTAATCTACTGTTATTGTTCGGAGGTCGCATCAAGCGAGTCACTTTGAATCTGCGCATTGTTTAAAAAACAATCTCACGTGACACAGTTCGACAACGAGCTGAGTGGTTCATGTGGTTAACACGTCAGTCTGCCACACAAAGGTCCCCCAAAGGTTTGATTCGATGTATTTCAATTTCTGTTATGGGTCTGGGAGTAGAATGTCATCATCATCATCTTGGCGTTAATGTCCCGGTTGTGCTCTCGCGCACGAGGGCCCGGGGTCCGCCTTGACCATGATCCAGGATTTGGCAGATCAGATAATTACAGTGGAGCGACTGCCGTCTGACCTCCATGACCCTGCTAACAAGGGAAACTGACCAGATTGGATCAAGGTTACACATCCAGTCGCCTGAATGTGCTGGTTTCGATGTTCTCCCTCACCGTAAGAGCATCGGTTAGTATTCAACTAATGTACATAACTCAGAAAACAGTCATTGGTACATGGCCGGAGCGGGAGTAGAAGTAGTTTGTCAGTTATCTAACACCCACAACACAAGCTTTGCTTACTTTGGGACTAGATTATACACCCGAAATGGGTAACCTAACTGAAAAGTTAACCAGTTCTGTAACAATAAATATTTATTTTACTTTACTACATCGCGCTACATGAATTTGTCAAAAAAAACAGTTAAACCAATTCGCTACGCTTACCCTTAAAAAATCATGTGATTGCTTCCGTAGCGGAAAGTTATCTAACAGGATCATAAAATTAGCATACGCCATTATGATTCTAGACGTAAATGAAGCTGTAAAACTGTTTTACACACGGCACAAACGCCTCATGTGACTATGATGATGTATTAGTCACAAAAATAATAGATATAACATATAATTTATTGTGTTTACATGAGATTGTTCAAGAGGTGTATTAGAGGTCTCCTTAGTGGCGGGTAACGCATTGGTAGCGCCCCTGGTATTGCTGATGTCTATGGGCGGAGGTGACCACTTTCCATCAGGTGGCCCGCATGCCAGTTTGTCTGGCGTATTACATAAACAAAAAATGTTTGGAGACGGTTTAATATCATAAGATAAGTTGTGCCCAAATTGATGCTGCATCACATGACTGTGACATCCCAGTGAAGTAGAAATAACTAGTTTCCGCCGCCACTTAAAGGCCAAGGTCAATCAAACAACTTCGGCACAATCTAAGAATAGAATTTTTGAAATGAAAACGTTAATCGATGATCCCGATGACCGCAACTGTTAAGCAGTGGACCGGCTACTTACTTATCACAATATGTCGTAAGAAGAGATATTTTACCAATTGAAAATCGAGCGATTACGCGTTTGGGGACATCTTTTGCTAAATCATCAACAAAAAATCGCGTTTTTCATATAAATTCGACGACCTGAGTGGTCACTATAATATATAAATAAATAATCGTGGACAAATCTGTTACGGGTCTGGGTGTTCTATGTATAATAAGTATGTATTTAATAGTATTTAAGTAGTATATCAGTTACCCATAGTACAAGCTTTGCTTAGTTTGGGGCTAGATGCCGCTGTGTGAATTTGTCCACGAATATTTATATTTATTTATTTATATTTAATTACAGATGTCTGTCGTAAACGTGTGAGTAAACACGAAGCCGAAACTAACCGATCTGCATTATTTACCGACTTGTGAGCTAGTGCTATAGATACACGCACATAGCAATGTTAACTTCTTATATACTGGTTTCGGGTAGGATACGCTATCTTGTTTACTTTACGTTAAATCAACAGCTCTAATATCTAATATCACGTTTGTCCAAAGTCGGCGGTTCATTCACATTTTAAATTCGATTATTATTCAACAGCAAAAATAAATAAAATAAATTTAAAACGGATCCTGCCAAAATATATGACACAGCTGATGCTCTTTTACTATTTCAGAGTTGGTGCCATAAGTATAAGTTGTTTGTTGTAACGAGCACATGCATAGGTACCAATTTGTATTATCAATTCGAAATCACGTAGGGTCGGAGCGTGGATGTAAGATAACCAAAACCCAACTCAAGAATTTGACTATCAATAACAAATGCAAAAAGAATTATCAAATCGTACTGATAGTTACATAGGTTTATAATGGCTTTTTCTATAATATTGTATTAGTTTCTACGCCCGAATCATGTCCACGATTACTGAAATATTTTATTTAATATAACTGGAACCATAATTTTAGTCTTTATTGGCGACAACAATGCAAAATGATAAGCAAATATCAGTCGTCATAAATACAGTAAAACATACACTGAGCCGTCGTCTAACAACACTCAATACGATATCTTATCAACATAGTAAATACTCACAAGTTGGTATGCTTGGTGTCGCCAACAGCTAGCACTGCGCAGAGGTCTGTCAGCAGACCATCCGCCATCTTGGAGGCGCTATGGGGCTCCGCCGTCGTAAGCCCCAGCCAAAGTGGCTGCAGACGCGGCCCGTACATCAGGTCTGATAGCCTAGAGGGAAAGACATCAGGCATTTTACTGCTGGTAAGACTCGGGGCGACATCGATGGAGAATCGCGCCCGAAAGTATCTGTATCTCTACGGGCGGAGCTTAACCTCTACCGCGCTGTCAAAGAGCGGAACCTCAAAGAGATTGACATGGCCAATACTGTGCATTCTGACATAGCCAGCTAGATTTAGACGCCGCTGGTCTCGTGTGCTACAATTTCGCTTGTGCCAAATCATTATGGCCCGTAAATTAAAGCAATGACTGCGCGAAAGGTGTGTTTCTTGTCATAATATTATACGCAGACTGCACTAATACCTCCCGCTAACCTCACTAGATCATCCTGTCTATTTCTGGTGCCAAGTAACAAAGTTTGTGTTTAATATCCAGTTTGAAGGAGAAGGTTAGTCGATTAATGGGCATAAGGTGATGAGGCATTTCATCAGCACATCATAATTATCATCATCATCATCGCGGCCATTAGAAGACATTTTAAAAGTATCTTATCTTCGACTACTAGTCGTCCCGTGATCATGATGCATGCAACTGCGTCGCAATTATCGACTCGTAAATACGCGGTAAGAAACCCTGAGAATACATTCGGCAACATGTAGGTGATGTCCCTGGTATTGCAAACGTCCATAGGCTGCGGTGACTGCTTAACATCAGGTAGACTTTAAGTATCCCGTATCATTTAAATACCTATCTGCGACTATCTGTTAATAGCCTCGCTATTATAAATTTTTGTAAGTATTACTTGTAACTTGCTGTTGGTGTTCTGAATAAAGTAAAATAAAATACAAAATAAAATAAGACCATAGCGGTAGCGATATACAAAAAAGGCTCCGGCCACACTGCCCACATCCGACCGAATCACGCGGGAGCATAAAAAGATAAGTGAAAAATACATAGACATATAGACATAGACGTATCTTCATTTGGTCCATTAACACATTCAAAAAATTTAAAACTAACACAGAATAAGTACATAATAGGGAAACAGGGCGATACGTCATCGGACCAAATTGGACACTATAACTACACACTAACCATGTAGCAGCGTGTTGAGTAGCCCCATACAATGTGGCGACGAACCCACCCGCGCCGGCCGCGCCCGCCGCCAGCGCCGCCAGCCGCAGCCGACACACCAGCGCCTGCAGCTGCGGCGAGTGCTCCACGCAGCGCTTTACCAGGTCCCTGGTAGAATATAATAATGATGGTACACCGCCACGTAATAGCTGGAGCGGAAGGCACAAGACCGGCCTTTGAGGGAGATCTCTGGGGGAGGCAGTGGGCGCCTTTCGGCTGATATTATGATGATGATGACGGTCATGAGATGCCGAGCTTCCAGATGTTAAACCAGTCTCAGGGGCCAGTGAGAGACCCTAAAGCGTCTCTCCTGTGCCTGTTTTCTAGAAACGTTACACAGAACACATGAATCGACAACATTTGTTTTCGAATACAATATAACATTCATATCGAATTCCAAGTGTTCCACGCAGCGCTTTGTTAGGTTTCTAGTACAAAATAATAAAAATAGTAAACCGTCACGGAATGCCGAGGTCCATAGACTATTCAACCAGTCTCAGGGGCCCCAGTGCGAGATATTAAAACTTGTCTCTTGTGCTTGTTTTCTTTTTTTTCGAAACATTACACAAAACACATGAAACGAAAACATTTGTTGTTTCGTACATAATATAACATTCATATCGTAATCAAAAAACCCGTGCGAGGAATGTTATCCGTCTGTCTAAGAAAACAACAACATCGTGTACATGTGCATACACAAATATGTTATATGTTTTCCATAATGTTTCAAAAAAACCGCGCAGTAGACATGGCTTTAGTCCACCTCGCTTCGCCACCGGTGTTAGGAGGCAAACCTAACGAGTGGAATTTCTACTAGCCTCAAAGTTCGAAACGGTCACCGATTCACTTGCAGGTTTCTGCGTGCATTGTTTAACTTTAGAGTGTATAGAAAGTGGTCAGGTCACATGAACAGCTCATGACAGTCCAATGCTGTACTTTAGCATCCACTAATGGTTCCACATTACTGAAACCATTAGTGTCGTCATCGTTGTCTACGTCGTCATCGTCGTCGTCCCTGCCGTATATTCACTTACAGCTCAGCAGGATCTGCGGCGGTGATCAGCAGCGCAAGGCCCAGTTTGCTCTTCTTAGGTAGCAGGTTCGTGCCCGTACTGGCGAGGCTATCGCTGGTGCCACTGGTGGAGCTGTTGCTGAACACCTAAGGGCAAAATCAAAATGACGTTTGATTATCATCATCCCACCTTTCAAGCCTAGGGTTCCCTGCTTCTGCTAGGGAACGCTATCCTAATCTTTTTTCTCCACTTCGCCCGGTCTTCGGCATCCTTACGTCGTAAACCGTTGGCTCTCGCATCCGGTTCAGCGATATCAATCCATCGCTTCTTAGACCGCTCCAGGGACCTCCTCCCTTTTCAATACCTACTGCTGTACCTACTGCGCTTCTTATTTCGATGCAGCAAATTTAATAGCGGCACATATCGCGCATTTTCTTACCGTATCCAGTGGTAATTTTTTTTTCTTATTTTTACTACGCAAGATAATCATCATGGCTAAACTAATTGTGCTAAATAATTTTGATGCATCGAATTAAAAGGCAAAGTTGTAAAATAAGGCTAGATTCCGTCTGATTTACAAGTGTTATAAGTGACTCTGGAAATGCTCAAAGTTTTGACTTTCTCCAGCTTTAGTACTAGATAGAACCTAGTAAGTAAGTCGTAGTAGGTATGTCTTCTAATGGAGCGTTACTAGAAATCTAGAAATAAACTTAGTATGTACACAAGAACGCATTACTACCTGAGATTCAGGATTTAATTATTCGAGTATTTTGGTTGGCGCAGAATACTGAATTTTTTTTTTATGTCATACGGTAAGCAAACAAGCAAGCGGGCCACCTGACGGAAAGTGGTCACTACTGCCTATAGACATTAGCAACACTGCGTTGCCCACCTCTATGACACGTTGCTCTGGCAGCAAAAAGGCAAATGCCCCACCACTGCCACAGCCACGGTTCCCCAAATCCCCACCCCATTGAGCACTGGAGACCTTACTAACCGGCAGAAACACAATACTATTAAAAGAGTATTGTTTAGCTGCAGTATTCTGTAAGGTGGAGGTACTTCCCCAGTCGGGCGGCTCCAATTCGAACGGGATACCCCGCTATGCCCTACCTCTCTTAATAATAATACTTAAACTACAACATTAAGCATAAAGTTTCATCAAAATTCGTTCATGAAAGTTTTGCATGAAAGGGTGACAAACATCCATCGTCACATCCACCCTGATAAACTTTTGCATTTGTTATTTTAGTAGAATAGGATAGGAAGATTTAAGTGCCTGAATTAATTGATTTGTCTTATTTATTATGATGCCTAAATTATATAAAAAAAATATACTTTCCGAGTATTTTTCGAACTCAAAAATGTAACTCTCAGCAAAGCTGCTACACCTACAAAACTAGTGGCTCAAGAACCTAAATAGCTTATTCCTTGACCAATCAACTAAAACAAACAATGGTATAACTATTCTAACTGCATTATTTGAGCGTGTGATTTACAGCAATTATGAACTCGGCTGTTATAACAGAATAGCGCAAAAGAGGCACGTGATTCTTTTATTACGTTTACTCTTGAACTTATATGTATATGGATGGACCACTTATATCGAAGCGTAGTATCTACGCAACGCTGGCGACTCACGATCATGTCCCTTGATCAACTTGCATGATAAAAATAGGCTCGATCAAGCCAAACTGAATGTCTGTTGGGAGAAACTTTGTAAGGAAGTCATGCCACTTGACGATGATATGTTTGGCTTGATCAAGCCTGTTCGATCATGCCACTGTATCAAGCGGCATGATAGTTAGTGGCCACCATAATATCTACATCTAGTATACACTACGAGAGTCAATGTTTTAAACTATCGTCGTTTCATCAGTCGTCCCGTGACCATGATGCATGCAACTGCGTCGAAATATCGGGCTACTCGTCAACAAAGGTACGCGGTAGGAAACCCGGAACATACATTAAAATGTGAGAGTCAATGTTTCACGTATATTTAGTTCCATTCGCTACATCTATAATATGGCAACTTGCTTTATGTTTGTTACAACATTCGTCACTATAGCCCTTAAAACAAGAAACGCTTTCTTCTAGTGTGATCACTGGCGCTAATATCTTTAATTCCGAAACGGAAAGAGCATTCCAATCTCCAAATCATAACTTGGCGGCTGAATGTAGAACGACTACTCGTATACCAGCCATTTAAAACCAGCGTTGTGGTTCGCGTCAAGCGGCCACAACATTATGCTGAGGAGGGACCATTTACAACAAAGCCACTGGGAACCTAATAATTGTCTCAGTGTTCTTTACTTTACTTTTTACACGTTATTGTATTATGAAATTTCTGTGTCGTGGCGTCCATGGGTAATAAATGTTTAAAGGACTCCTTTCTTTCTTACATAATTGCGGTACAATTGGGCTTTGTTGTAGGTCAGTTTTGTTCGCGAACTAACAGCATACAAAGCCCCAATAACCTTGACCAAATTTATTGACCCTAAACCCACAGACTACAATTTGTGAGGAGGAGGCCTGTGCTAAAACAGTGTTAGTCCTATGTAGCAATTGCTGATATATAATGAACAATTAATTAATGCTAACACAAAAGTGATAGTCGGCATTACTTTCAGTACGGGCGCGATAGCGTTACCATGAAATAATCATTACCATTAGAATCTTTATTTTACATTTTATATTATATGTATCTTATACATCACAATAGGCGTTGTATTATTTATTTCCATACGAAATACCTAATGGTATTTGTCACGATTTTCTACGATTTGCAAGCTGCAACAGTAGCAAAGTCGTTTGTAACTTCACATTGAGCACATTTCAAACGCAACACGTCACACCGCCACTATCAGCGTGCTTGTTAGCTCTGAATTAGCATTACGGCGACAATCTAGTGTCATTAGGGAGTGCATTATCGCCGCCCCGGCGCCGATAACCACTCACATGACTGCGCGGTGGTGCTCATGTGATGACGGGCCGTCACGCGCCGATAAGCCCTTGCCACGCAAATCACAATCACAACAGTTTGAATGGCGCCGATTTAATGAGCTTCTTGTTGTTCACATCACAATGTCATGAAGAAGCCGACTGGGGACCTCCGCCTTACGGAATAGCGTAGTCAAATACTATTTTAAATTGTGTAGGGCACAGCTGGATAATGCAAACCATAGACCACCTTTTATGCTGTCCAGACTACGGCACAACGAAAGACCTTCAAGGCTAGAGTGAATAAGCTGTTTCTAGACAGACATGCTCCATCTTCGGCCGCATCGTCACTTACCAGCAGGTGAGATAGCGGTCAAATAGCTTCTGTGTGCCTGGCCAAATTTTGGGCGTCTAAAACCTAATGTTTTGCCATCGACTCGCTAAGAAGAAGAAGCGGGATATCCCGTTCGAATTTGAGCCGCCCGACTGGGGACCTTCCAGGATACCGCAGCAAAACAATATATACATCTAGTGTCGTCTATGTCTTAATAGTATTGTGTTCCTGTCAGTGAGTAAGGTTTCCCAGCGCTGGAAACCGTAGCTTTGTCAGTGACTAGCATTTGTTCATTTCCTGTCATAGCAACGTATCTAGGTTCTAGAGGGGAGCAATGAATTGGTGATACCATGGCTACTTTCCGTCAGGGGTCAACAAGGCCCACTTGCCTGTTTATTTGTCGATTGATAAATTGACATACAAAATATCAATGCCCGCAATCCACTGCTGGGCTTCAGCATTCCGCATTAGTGATGTGTCTGGCGTAATCTCCCAGCTTGGGAGGTCAATCCGAAACCGATAAAATATTATTCAATTATCAGTCCGTATCGGCCAGTAACCTCAGTCAAATAAGAATTTCAATATAAAAACAGACCAACTGGACGGCACTGCCTTTGTTCGATCATATGGTAGAATTGACACGCTCAACTCTAGAAATAGAAATAGGTACATTGTATCGCGGATATCGGTTTTAGCGCAAACTATTTAGCGGATTAGACGTCAAAAATACAGGGTGTAAAAAGACCGCTAGCATTAATTGAAACCCCATGTTCTATCCATGAAACTGAACAACTTTCCCCAAGAAACTTCATAATTTCGCTACCTAAAATAAATAATTATATGCGACGCGCAATGTTCATCGTCCGGCGCACGCCTCTCGCTCGCCCACGTGACCAGTGGCCACTGACGTCGCGCGGCCGGCCGGCCGACACGCTTTACATTGCGCACTTTTACTTTTACATTTATTTCAACTTAAATTTGAACTTTGAGTGTCTAAATTAATTGTAGTTACCGATACTATATATTTTTAGTACAAAAATACAACTTTTAAAAAAAAAAACTTGATTTCTGCCTAAACTACTTCCGCGGGTATGTTTCTTGGGGAAAGTTATTCAATTTCATGGGTAGAATATGAGGTTTCAATTAATGCTAGCGGCGTTTTTACACCCTGTATAGATGTGTAGACGAAAAGGTTTTGTATGTGCTAGTACCTAATACTTACAAGGAGGAAATATATAACAACGTAATACTAATACAAATATGTAATACACTTAAGTCATTTCCGAGAAGCTAATAAGTTTGTGCGCTACTGTTGGAGCTTATTATTTGTCTGGCGTTTGAGGAATTTTCCTGGCTGCATATCAGTTTGATAGCATTGTTCATTGCATATGTCACTTTGTAGGCCAGTCAAATCTTACATCTAAAACGCAAAGCGCGATGTAACGCTGCATTTTTGGTATGTTATTTGGACCCCTTAAGAGAGTGTAAAACTACATTTCGCAAGCAAAAAAAAATTGTGCTTCCTGCGTAATACGTGAAAAACTGCGAAATTTTGGGACTTTTTTCACTTTCAGGCCTAAAACTCAAAAACTATGTATTTTTCGACCAACAAAGCTTACTAGCTTTTAAAATTGATTAAATTTTCAAGAATTTAAGCCCAAACAGAGCTCTATAAAGCTTATAGCAACCAAGTTATGACTCTTTAAAGATGGTCTATTTTTCCCGAAAAACTTCAATTTTAGGTTTTGCTCCTGTCCGGAGCAAATTATTGGTAAAATTGCTAGTTCTATTATAAAAAAAATTAAAAGGGAGTTGTAGTGCATTTACTTTGCTTTAAATGATGTACAGAACGAACTATGTGAGACGAATGGTTCATTCACAATCTTAAAAAAACGAGGAGAACGTAAAAAAGTATTTTTGAAAAATAAATTATTTATTAAGGTAGGAATAACAATTGTACATATTATGAATACTAATCTGACATAATACAAATTATGAATACTAATCTGACATAATACAAATTACAAATAACAACTAACTTAATAAAACAATCACTAATTTTGTCCAAGGTCCACGGTATTAGAACTATTAGGAATGCTGCTCAGAAGGCTGGCCGTATTGTCCCCCGTCCGAAGTGGAAGTCAGCCCTATGGGTCTTTAGTAATATCGACCAAGCGCTTAGCTAGCTCCCGAAATAGGGAGTGTGCGCATGGACACTAGAATTCAAGGGTTTCCACACCAAAACGGCGTAAATATGTGGTTTCCACCAACACTTGCGCCGTTTGACACTTTCAGTTGAGACGGCATCGGGCCGTTACTGGAAGATGGAACTGTGCAAGGGTATCGCTACACGTGGTGTCCCTGACCATACGTCGTCCCAGCTCCCAGGGCGGGAGTGTCATCCCTTCGGGCCTCTTACCGTCATTACGGGCCAAACCACCTGGCTCAAGCTTCGCGGGTGCTCCAGCGGAGGTGAAGGCCCGGCGGATGATATAGTGCGTAACGCGGTCGAGAAGTACCCCAATATTTTTAGAAGACATTGCCTAAAGTTAGAGACCCGATTTACACTCGCTAGCAGCCAACAAACGGCCACGCTCTGCAGAGTTGGTTCGCACCAATCTGCAGCGAGGCTCGCCCCATAGCCGCTGGGAACAGGAATTTTTCGGGAACTCGACCTCCGGAAAAGCCTCGTGCCAAAGGCATTTATTTAGCCTCGATAGAATACGCCGTAATAAAAGTTCCTAGTTTAGATAATAGCTTCTACACTGGATACTGTGAACTATGCACCGAGAACAGAAAAGCTGACAGGGACACATCTGAAACTTTCCTAACGCCTAGACCTCCATATCCATCTGTTTCCAAGATAAAGTATCGAGATTTATGTTAAGAATTAAAATATAAGAATATGTTTCACTGTATTGTTGACAACACCGCAAAACATAACCATAGAATTGGATTTTTTTCTTTAATGAAGTCCGAGAGGGATTAATCAAAACTACCTAGAAGATGAAGTCACGCCTTGTCAACGACATTGTAATAGCAATAGCGTCAAAAACTGTAGAAATGGTACCAGCCCTCGGACAGCACACCATTCACCCCTAACTCGCGCATGAGGAGCTGTAAATCCTGTAAAACCGTGTTCGCATCCCCTCGTAGGATCCCGTGTTCTAAGTAGGTCGTACTACCACACATTAAATTTAGAATTTAGCTTCTCGAGAGTCGCCTATTGCTGGCAGCCGACTACTGATTGCAAGAGGTAGCCTTTGTATATAAGATTGCTCGGCTTCTTGTAGCATTGCCGCATCAACCTTTAAGCGGCCGGCAGCTTAGATCGTATTTGACCAAGTAAAGCGCCTCTATCGACGGAGTTGAATCCATTTTTACGTCACCCTTCAGTACGACTTCAACACTATTACTTTGGAGGAAAGTTCTCATGGCGTGGACGGCGGCTTCGCAGTCACCTTTAGATCCTCGCCTCTATTCGAACGATTTACAATGTTGAATATCGACGTGAAAAATTCAATATTTTTAAAATCACATTGGCAACACCGAAAGAGGGGGCTGAAGTTTAGGCAAAAATAGGGAAAAATATGTCATTTTTCATAAGGAAAATTAAGATTGAAAATCGTTCGAATCAAAGCAAGCAATTCATTGGCGAGGTTGACAAATATCTTCCACTGGACCCTGAGACTGATAGAACGGTCTCGGAAGCTGATTGGCACCTTGTGATGGTATTTTATTATTATTAAAACGTAATTTCTAACAAGCATAGCATAAGTACTTTGGTACCATTCACACAAATAAGTATTCACAGAATTCTTCAAAAAACCATTTTCAAGATTGTAAGTAAACTATTAGTCTCACTTAGTCCGTTTTCTACTTCAATGAAAGTAAATTAAATGTACTACAACTTTCTTTCAGATACTTTTATCATAGGACCAGCGATTTTATCAATAATTTGCTCCGGACGGGAGCAAAATTTAAAATTGTAAATTTTCCGGAAAAATTGACCATCTTTGAAGAGTCATAACTTGGTCACTGTACATTTTGTAGAGCTGCGTTTGAGCTTAAATAGTGGCAAATATAATGAACTTTAAAAGCCATTAAGCTTCATTGGTCAAAAAATGCATAGCTTTTTATTTTTAGACCAGAAAGTGAAAAAAGACCGAAAATTTCGCAGTTTTTCAAATATTACGCAGGAAGCACAATTTTTTTTTGCTTGCAAAATGTAGTTTCACACTCTCTTAAGGGGTCCAAATAACATACCAAAAATGCAGCGTTACATCGCGCTTTGCGTTTTAGGGCCATTTTTTTGTAAGATTTGACTGGCCTATTGTGTGAATATAACAAAGTGATTCAATTACAATTAATGAGATTATTTGCGTCACAGACTAATAAGATGATAGTTTATTCAATTCAATTCAATTCAATTTTTATTTATTCAGACAACAGAGATCCATTTTTGTTAGTAGTACATGTATCTTAAAATATATGTTAGTAGAACAATTTTTTTATATTTTAATTTTAAATTTTAAATATGATTCATCTATATGACAACCTTGACAAATGCCTGCCATATAGGTGAATCATACCTATCAGCTATAACCTGCAGGATACTGTTCGGACTGCCGCGCACGCGCTTTAATAACGAAGCAGTTCTTTTACGCCTTATGGCGTGGAAGCCGTCCACTCTCGCCTCCGCGAACATGCCTGACGCGCTGCAGTAGCGCGGCAGCCCCAACAGCATCCTGAAGGTGTTATTATATTGGACACGTAGGACATTGAGCGATTTCAAGGTATGACTAACCCATAGGCTGCTCGTGTAAAAAGTTTGGCAATAGGCTCTAAACAATGTAATTTTTGCCGCCTCACTGCAACGAGCAAACCTACGGGCAATCATATTACCTCTCACCGCCATCGCCCTACGTTCTCTCTCTATGTCCATCTGATCCTTAAGATCGCTGGTCAACATGTGACCCAGATACTTGTATTGATTTACCTTTTGAATCAAGGTGCCATTTAGTGTAATGGGTAGTACTGGGTCAGTGCGCTTTCCAGCGGTCCCAAAGACCAGATACTCGCTTTTTTTCACATTGTAAATTAGGCCATGATCCTCCGCATAGCCCTCACAAACAGCAAGGAGATACCTTAATGCCCCAACTGTCGGTGCCAGCAACACCATGTCGTCTGCATAACTTAGATTATTGACACATACGTCATCTAAGTAGCATCCGACACGTCTGTTGCTGAGACCGACAATCAGATCATCAACATACAGGTTGAAGAGTTTAGGGGACGTCAGCCCCCCCTGCCTTACCCCGCACTGCAACCTATACTCATCTGAAAGTGCATCAGCCCACCTCACATAGTTTGTTTGGTTACTATACCAGTACCGAAACACTCCAACCAAGTCACTAGGCATACCCCTTCCCCTCATTTTCTCCCAGAGCTTATCATATGACACGAGATCAAATGCCTTGGAGAGGTCTAGGAAGCATGCATAGATAGGAGTATTTCGGTCGGTATAGTACCTAACCGTATGCTTAAGGCTGAGTATGGCACCCTCAGTAGAGAGCCCCTGTCTAAAGCCAAATTGAGCGTCCTGTAGATGTAGGTATTGATCTAATCTCTCGCCCAGCAGCCCATCCAGGACTTTTGCAACCACCGTCGCAAGCGAGATAGGCCGGTAATTTGTCTTGTCAGACAGGTCACCTGTTTTATTCTTTACAACAGGGACCACCAACGTTTTCATAAGATCATGAGGCAAGTAACAGTGAACCAAACACAGCGAGAAGAGCATAGAGAGAACCCTAGCGAGATGAAATCCCGCGTGTTTAAGGTGCTCGATGCTGAGCCCGTCGTGGCCCGGCGACTTTCCTCGTTTCATCTTTTTTATAATTGCCGCAACTTCAGCCGCCGAAAAACGAACGAGCCCCCCGCCACGGTCGGGCTCAGCATCGCCCACCTCCCGCGAGGAACCCAACGGAGATTCAACCTGAAAATGATCCTTAAATAAGTTGGCTATTGAATCCGTCTCACTACACCCACCCACGCACACAGGCAGGCCAGGCCGCTTATTCAAATTCCTAGTAGATTTCCAAAACTCACTAAAGTTGTTAGAAGAGTGATGCTCAGCAATAATATCCATTCGGATTTGTTCTTTATGATCTTGACACCATTTCAAACGACCTTTGAATATTTTTCGACTCGTACACATGTCCTCGTACAACTTACCTGTAGTAGGTTTGTTGTTTAATAACCAGGATTTATACTTCAGCCTGGCCTCCCTGTGCGCGTCCCGCACATGCCTACTCCAGCCGGCCACCCTGGCCCGTCCCCTGGGCTTCACCTTAGTACATGTTTCAATTGCGGCTGTAGTAAGAATGTTTACAACATTTTCATACATTTGGTCTATTGCTAGCCTATGCTCCAATTTATCACAGTAATGTTTATCCGCACAACAACGGAACACTGCAGGAAAGTTTAATAATTTAAGTTTACTATTACACAATTCAAAATACATCCTAGTTTGATCACCATTTCTCGATCCCCAAATAATGTTATCTTTTTTAGCATCAGTTTTACAGCTTTTAGAAGGCACTATGTCCACATTACATTCCATAGTTATAGGCAAGTGATCGGACCAATACACACCACAAGCCACATTCATGTCAGTAACCGTTTGCCATGCGGATTCCGTGAGCACACAGTGATCTAGCCAGCTAGTACTACCATGTACATCACTTACAAATGTGTAAGTGCCAGAGTTTATACCCAATCTACGTACGTCAGCACAACACCAGTTTTGGTCACAACAAACGCTTTGCAATTCACGACCAAAAAGCTCACTTGGATTCGCGTTAAAATCCCCCAATATATAAACTGTCTCTATGCCACTACTGTCTATAATTGCACTAATTTCACTCAACACATCGGTGAACTCCGTCAAATTATCCATCGAGTCAGTAGGCATGTAGACACTTATCACCATTACGGAACGATTCATGACTGATAATTGAACCGCCACCAACCGATCACTGTTGCACTTTACGACCGAAACGGACTGGAACACGCCTTTCTTCCAGAGGATCGCCACTCCACCGTAGGGCCTTCCTCTCAAGATTCCCTGTGAGGTATCCACTGCCGATTTTCCTGTGTACTCGAAGTCTTGATGTATGGTACCAAGCACCGGGATGTCGTGTGGGAGAAGCCATGTCTCTTGAAGGGCCACAACCTCAGCCGATTGACACAGCAGACGCACATCATCCACTGATCTCTTCACCGATTTACAATTAAAGGTTGTAAACCTCAGTTTATTGTGACTATTTTGTGTGCACACGTCCATAGGTACGTAAATCGTTCATTTGATATACTCATCATCCGAGGCTATGTTCGAGCCATTCTGTTCATTTACTTTATGCCTAAACGGTATGAAACGCCTAAATGTGACACCGCTAGGCCAAAAGTTTTTATCCATGTACACACTAAGTTTACTTTCCGGTACAAATAACTTATACGAGTCGTAGTTTTTCTCGTTCCGCATCTTTATCTTTGTAAGGGAGACTACTTCACTCGTTTTATTTTTAATGTAATAGGTTATGTCCGCCACACTCGTATCCTTACACACGTTAGATATAAACAATGGTACACTTTTCTGCGCTGCTCTAAATTTTCCGTGCGGCTCAGAACAAGCTCGGCCTTTTTGACCCAAATATTTATATTTACTTTTACTTTTCCTATTCACCAGCGTCCATTCATCGCCTTTATCCACAACCACTGGATCTCGAACTCGACTCATAAGCTCCGCATTATGTGTGCTTTGTATAGCAAATCGATTCTCGTAAGTTGTTTTGTTGGGATGCGTCGAGTTTAAAACACCCGTAGTAGGGGAACGGCGCTGCGCTTGCGCTTGCGCACTTTCCGGAGTCGTGGTGTGTTCCTTCTCGTTCTGACTCACTGCGCCGCCATCACAACATGCTGCGTCTCCTTTGCTCTCGTTGGCGCATACAGGAACTGTGTTGCAGGCCTCATTCATAGCGTTTGTCCACGTACATGAGACGGACTGATCACTGCGCTCGTTGGGAGTATGCAAGGTAGAATGTTTATAGAAGTAGCGCATCATTTTTATAGGTTTGTTAAATTTGTCACGCGCCGTTGGTTATTTTTTTCAGTTAGTCGTTGATGCGTCACTCGCTTATCTAAAAATAGCTGAACGAAGCGCGCTATCACGTCATTTGCTCGCACGTGGTAATAGCATTTCTATTGGGTTAGGTCGTAGCGCCAGGTTCAGTATCCGGTAATGGGAAGAAAAACGCAATGATAGATATTGCCGACATCTGATTGTTTATCCCGCTGCCACTTTGATTTATTTATCTATACATAGTATAAAACAAAGTCGCTTACCCGCCGTTTGTCCCACAATACCAATGCACGCTTAGATTTTTTAAACTACGAAATGTATTTTAATGTGGTTTTCAACAATAGATAGAGTGATTCAACAGGAAGATTTATAAGCAAGAAAAAAAGGGTTGGTAGGGGTAAAGTAGATGTAGGGTAGTTGTAGGGTAGATGTAGAGTAGTTGTAGGGTAGTTGTATGTTAGGAGAAGGGGTAGCAACATTCCCTCGACTTCAAAATCCAGGTTAAAATTTCGTCCAGTAGCTCGTCAAAAAATCTCGAGCAGACATTACAGAAAGGATGTGGGCGGGGACTTTATGCTAATATTTACTGATATGATGAACAAACATTAGAACAAAAGAACTACGAGAACAGACATACTTGACGGATGTTTGTATATGTATCTACGAGTAAATAACGTTCTAAAAACTGTTAAGCTACTATTTCTTATATCTTTAATGGTATAAGTACGGTAAGCTATTTTTTTTTATGTTACACAGCAGACAAACAGGCAAGTGGGCCACCTGATGGAAAGTGGTCACCGCCGCCTATGGACATCAGCAACACCAGGGGAAATTTGAGTTCAAGTGAACTCAGTCGTTGATTATTCGACTTTTTAGGCGGTTAGGTTATTGCTTATGAATTTAGCCAAGTGTAATAAGCCTGTAAGACGTTCAAGTAGCAGGTGAAGGCAAATGTCATGAAGCGTAAACAACACGATAAACCAATGCACGACGCTCCCAGACTACATTTACTGTGATTTTATCTGCCGATTGGCATACATAATCTACGTTGATGTTATGTATGACATTTATAAGATTAACATTTATGATTCAGTGATGTTTAGTGGCTTAGGTTTCTAGAAAATCATGTGTTATTGAAATATCTATGTAGATCTGAGTTATGTATACTACTTCAATGCTAACCGATGCTCTTGCGTGATGACGTGATGAAACCTGCACATTCAGGCGACTGATCAGTCAATCTGGTCAGGTTCCCCTGATAGCAGGGTCACTGAGGTCAGATGCCAGTCGCTCCACTGTGAGTAATTGTCTGCTCTGCCAAATCCTGGATCATGGTCAAGGCAGACCCCGGGCTCTCGTACGTGAGACTACAACCCGGGACATTAACGCCAAAATTATCATTATTATTATTGAAAGATATATCTATGGTCTGTTGATGACGGTGATCTGTCTTTAATTTTTGGCAATAGCTTTGTTTCACTTTTCCATCTTAAGGTATATGTAAGTACAATTATTACTCTGTGCCGTAGCTTTTATTTTCTTTCCTAAATCCGTAAATACAAAGTGTTCAAAGAAGGCAATACGAATCTAAACTGTGAAGTGAATGTCAGAGGGTGCAAGGCCACGAAAGTGTGTCATGAGGGCGTTGACCGACGAGTCAGTCGGCCGTGTTAACGTGAGCAAACAACAGCTTCATCCGTGGATGATATGGCGGTATCTTGTAAAATATATTGAATTTAAAACACTTGTTCTGTAATATAGTAGAATATCAGTATCATCTTATCCATAAAATCGTACAAATGTGAGTCACACTAGCCAAATTGCAAGCAAAAAACCTATATTTTCCTGCTATAGATTATAAACTCGTTATCGAACTTTTTTATCGAGTTCGTCAATAGTGACGTGCAACAAAATTCCAGAATCGATACTGCGATGTCACTTTGGCCGAGTACCAATAGGATTTTTTTAATATTTATGTAACTATTGGCAGTAATATGTGCTATCACATGGTCTCGGTTGCTATAGAGTACCTTTGTTTACGAGTAGACTAATATTCCGACGCAGTTGCATGCATCATGGTCACAGGGCGATAGTTTAAAACATTATGTTAATATAGGTAGTAGCACTGTCAAAAGCCACCTTGGGCGGCACATTGGCTGGAGTCATTCGGTATCGAACTATCACTAAAAGTTAAACTTCAAACGATGAATAAGAAGACTTACCCTAGCCCGACTCCTCCGGCTGGGCTTTACTTACTACCGGTCAAATTGTAAATTAAAATGTTAATCCGACTAACAGTCAGTCTCTTTCCCACCACATATATTGACATTGGAATTCATTTGGCAAAACAAGTTAGCCTGTGTTATTGTCAGTGGTTTCCATACGAATGAATGCGATAGACTCTATCTGATTGATTGAGATAATGAAAAAAAAAACATCCAGCACTAACCTGAGAGTCTAGACTAGTGACGTTACTGGTAGCAGTCGGCACATTGAGCAGGTTGCAGCTCTGTTGGCCGAGCTCGAACTTTGTCGCTGCATTCTGGAATGTTCTACGCTGCCAGCTGCCGTTGCTTGATGTGCTTAACTTGCGGCCCGGTGGTGCTGCGTCGGAGAACGGGTTGGTTACTTGGTTATTGGTCGGTGTTTAGTTGGGAGACCACATGGAAGTCGGGGTTCTCCAGTTAATGAAATTGTCTTTTGTTCTTACGTTTCTTAAAATTCTGTGGTAATACAAAATTTAATTCCGAAGTAAGATACCAATTTCGTAGAAAATTTTGATTCTTTGTCGGACAAACTTACACAAAACTCGTGGGTAATTTTGTCCCTATTGTCTTTTTTGTACGTTATTGTACTTTTGTCGATTGCTCGAGTGCAGTTTGATGGATCTTCAAGCGGCACATCAATCATTTGTCTTAGACGTTATTTGGCTCACAGAATACAAATATGCTAAATGAGCGGCACTACAGAGGCGTAATTGACGGCAGCCATTGACATTTTCTTATCGGCACCGCACCCGTCAATAAGTATTTACTAAAATGTTCGTAAAACTGCCGCGAATCACGTAGACTATTGACAAGCGTGTCAATCGACGATCAATCGCGATCGAAAATCTATCGTGTCACGCGCCCATTACACGGACTTTTCTCACGCAAAAGATATTCCTATCACCTTTTACTGACGCCGAGATATCTCAAGTGAGAAGAGATTGGTATATGAAGTTGAGCTTACATCAGTAGTTAAACTAGTTACAGACGTCCCCTTTTGGCTGGACCCGACGAACCGTCAGTTGCAATTGATACGAATCCTTACAAAGTATAAAATAAAGCCGCTGTTGGGTACAAGGGACGTGGTCGAATGTCCGACCAAGGTCGGCTCGCCCGTGCATCCGAATTAATTCAAAAGCGACTTTATTTTGTACAACGTAAGGATAAGTATCGACTGCAACTGACGGTTGGTTGGCGCAAGCCAAATCGGAGCTTACTAATTTAAGTACTGACGTAAGCGCAACTTCATATATCAATTCTGACATTCGACGTAACTGCATTACCGCTACACACGTGACGAAGTGAAAATGAGTCACGTGAGTTCACCGCACCCCCTCCCACGCCGCAAGAGCCTACTGACCTCTAGAGCCTAGAACTGCGGTTTCTAGTTTAGGTACAGAACAAGAGCATAAGGTTCTTTTAGCATTACCACTTCAAGAAAATTATCCTTTGCCTTTGCAGCAACATTCACGGCATTTGGTGCATCTTTAGCCAAAATCTGTTTGCTAAAAGAAAGGAGAATTAGCTGCCCCTTATGCCTAAAGGACTCGTCATTTATCCCTCGTGTATTTTTTATATAATAAATAAAAATTTAATTCATGAATACTATAAAAACCGTGTAACAGCTGCACAGTAGTGCAAAGGAATATGATACTTAAGGTGATCGTGCACTTATGCTATTTTGCAGTGTACCAGAGTAAGCTTCGCACGAAATCACATGATCAATATACAACAATGAGTAGATTTTCACTTTGCGTTTTCATATTTTTCGCACCGCCGCCGTGCCAACTTCTCAGCGTTTTTAAAACTAATAATTACACTGCTAAATGTAGAATAGCAGTCACTTCTCTCTATTCACACCTATATGCCAAATTAACCATTTGAGACTGAGATAGCCTTTCAGGATTCTATGTAAACAATCATAGTATGTGATCATCAAGCCTTTGTCATAATGCTTCGACTGGTGACAGAGGTATCCTTCTCCGAAATCAGAAGGAGTTTCGTCACATCTTATTTCACCATGCTGTTCTGGTATGGGCTGGCAGATTAGGCGCTTATATCTCCGAATTGAATCTACGATATGCACAGGATTCTTCACAATGTTTATCTGACAGTGAAATCAAATTCTCATCATATCAGCCGAAAGACGCCCACTGCTGGGCATAGGCCCCCCAGAGATATCCACAAAGGCCGGTCCTGTGACTTCCGCATCCAGCTGGTAAATGCGATCATTACCAGGCTGGCTAGCACAAGCTGCTCTCGCGCGCGATAAGCGATAAAAAGCACGACATAGATATTGCTATCTCTTTCATCTTAGTATTGAGAGAAGGAAACAGACGCTCTCTCGCGGCGCGAGCGTTGTCGCGGTCACAGATGTGCTAGGGCCTCAGGGCGTTGGTCCACAAATCACATGGCATTCTTAAAATCTGTAGATGCATAGATAGATAAAAAAAGGCTCATACACACAGTACAGGTTCGTTCAAGTTGGGTTCTAAATTGGAAATATATGTTGCATAACCAATGTTCAAAACAGGGAATGCCCCTACCATTTGACTAGCAACTATCATCAATAAGGGTTTTCATGATTCCAGACCTGCGACGTGAGGTCTGATGTCAAAATAAAGCCCTGTTATTGGCTAGAATTTATCTGTCATTTTACAGCAGTTGTTTCTGTATTTTGACAACGAACCTCACTTCTTACTAGCGCCATCTGTTGGAATTTAACATCGCAAAAACCTTGTTACATCTAAACAATGACCGAGCCAAATACTTACAATGGAAGAAGAAGTCATCCGGACTGCCGCCGCTTTCCCAAATGTCGAACATTGAGAAGTAGTCGTTTGTGGATCCGACGCTGCTGTAAGGTGAGTGATCGCCATAGAAACCTACGACAATAATACACATAATATATTTCCCATACACACAATTCTTCATACAGACGAATTCTCGCGCTGTGACATCTCAGATTCGAAATTTTTTTCCATTTCCATTACAATTTTCCATATCCACAAATTTCCATTAATAATGACATTGAAATTTCTATTTTTTTAACTATCTTCGTCAGTCGTATATTGTCGATGACCAATTTCAGTGACGTTTTAATACAGTGTTTTGGCAAGAAAAAAGTGTCGAATTTCAGATGTCACTGCCCGAGAATCGCCCCACAATTATGTTACAAGAGTCATATGTTTATTTGGGCTCAATTCTCGTCGAAACGGAGTAATTTATTGTCTAGTTTAGATATTTAAAGGACGATGACGAAGTCTTTACCCTTCTACGCAAGCGATACCGCAGGCAAAAGCTAATAATATTGATATATCCTCATAAAAATGACCATAGAACAAACGTCTTGTTACGATAATAACGAAAGAAAAAGGCATTCCATTAGGGTGTATTCTAAATTTACAGGAAATACTACAAGGAAAACAGAAAGCGTGCGTGTATTAGAGGCTTACGTAACATTCGGCACAACTTTCCTTGCAACCTTAATTATATAGGTAACAAGTCATTGTGCCGTAAAAATCGTGAAAACGAATTAATATTAACTTCTTTTTGACAGACTCTATGCCAAAAGTTATTATTATTGCCACGGTATTATTACTATTCCTACATACTTAGGTATTATCGAGTCCAGTATCTGCATAACTCGCAATAAATAATCAAATTATCATTTAGGCGCGTGTAGATAAAGAAATAACTGCGTAATGTAGTTACAATATTTGTTGCGGTCCTCAAGCGCACCGACCTACACCAACATGCGGTTAACGCGCATAGGTATAACTCACCTACACTATGCAACAGTGTTGTCATTCACAAATGCAATTAAACATTTTCGCCTAAGATCGTTAGCGAACGTCAGTTTCAGCTGCGATTTTGGCATTATTAATGGGCAAGTCACGTAATCCAGAAAACAACTAATTAGTGTTGGCAGTCAGCTGGCTCTACGCAAATAACTCACATACGTAAGCTGCTAATTAAAATGTGCTTTTTCAGGTGACGAAACAAAGAATCACATGATTTCTAAGCGAACCTCCGTGTCACCACCTTACCGTGGAATGCGAATGTTGCAAGTCATTCGTATGTTTTTTTATGGTAATGCTGTTTTTAAGATCTGTTTTTAAATAACTTTGTTGGCGCAGAAATTAGTATGTTCTTTACAAATTCGCTGGATAGCCAAAAGTAATACATGGACTTATACAACTAGTTACGCTCCTAGAATTTTATGTCGCAGAGGACTTCGCCCAGATGGATACCACAACACTACCTTATCTGTTTATGTCGGTAAACAATGGCGGTTACGTTATAGCCACCCAAAAGGCAGCCAGTATTTTTAGACTAAAGATATCAGCTTAGTGACTAAGATTATTCCTTACAGCGACAATGTAAAGTTGTTAATCCCACAGTCAGTTAAATAATACGTATTTTACTAGGTACAAATCAAATTGTGAAACAACGTTTACTCACAGTAAAACTAACCTTGGATGAAAACATGTATGAATGCGGAAGATAAAAAGAAGTGTGTCAGGATCGTAGCGTGCGGCACTGGTGTCTCTGCCTACCCTTATAGACAGCCCCTGTGTATCCCACACGCGTGAGTGCGTATGTATCATCATCATCATCATCATCATCCGAGCGGTCAATCCCGGCTTCTGCCAGACTCCGCTTTAAGACTCATTCTCCTCCACTTCGCCCGATTTTGGGCATCCTCGCGACGTAGGCGTGAGTGTGTATGTATGCCGTGTACAAATGCGACTGTAGCCAGAACCATTACTCACCAGAATCCCCTCTATCCAGCGAGAAGCTGAGTGACACGCCCTCCTCTCTAAGCGCAGGCACGTTCAGAGGTTTAGTGTGTTGAACATCCGCCGTGCTGTCCCCCGCCTTCCGGTCCACGCGGCTTATGCGGCGAGACGTCGGCACGGAAAACACCTTCGTGCACATCAACCTGGGAAGAATATGGCTATATTAAAACTTGTGTGACCGAGGATGCCCAAGACCGGACGAAAAGGGGGAAAATGAGTCGGAAAGCGAACCCTGGAGATTAAAACTTGTGTGACTGTGTGTGTCACTGTTCAGGTAGCAACCAGTGGAGGAAGCTAACGTGGGGACCGCACCGAACATATGCTACTTCCTTATCCTTATATTTACATGGTACATAAAATAAATTTGTTATCCACGTCTGCATGTCTGTCTATTTGTATATCCGCTAACTCCTAATAAACTACGCAACGGATTTTGATGCGGTTTTCACTATAATTTAGATATGCAGTGCTGTGTAGTGCCTGGTGGAATAAAATAAATAGCGACAACGTATGGTGACAAGGATCTTGAAGGACTACGGGCCCTACCGCCTAACTCTTTACGATAGCTTTGACTTCAACTGACTCGCTGGCAACTGGACGGCTGTGTTTTATTTGCGTGTTGCTATGGCAACCTCGACATTATCTGCCACATGACGCCGCAATCAAGGCTGCCACCGTAGACTGCTAGACTGTTAAAAGCGTTTGATTAACGGGTCCCAAGAGACCTTGGTCAACCTAACTACGCCAACGATATTAGGTTGAACAGTTTAGGGTCCAGTGACGGTATTTATTTTATTCTATTACTAGTGGACACGGCGCGACTTCGTTCGCGTGGCGTCCTACTCCTACCCTACCCCAACGCCTTCCCTATGCCAACCCCGCATCTACTCTACACCTACTGTACCCGTATCTACATTTTTTCTTGCTTAAAAACCTACTTAAATCACACAATCATTTTTGACAACCGCATTTAATTCTGTTGCATGGTTTAAAAGATCTTAGCGTACGCGGACGGCGGGAAGCGACTATGTTTTATACTATGTATATATAGATGTTTAAGAGCGTCGGTTGCCGAGCGATTAGAGTATACGACTCGTAAGCCAGAAGTCCCGGGTTCGAATCCCGCTCCGGCCATGTACCAATGACTGTTTTCTGAGTTATTTACATTAGTTGAATACTAACCGATGCTCTTACGGTGAGGGAAAACATCGTGATGAAACCTACACATTCAGGCGACTGGATGTGTAACCATGATCCAATCTGGTCAGGTTCCCCTGGTAGCAGGGTCATGGAGGTCAGATGGCAGTCGCTCCACTGTAATTACACGACCTGCCAAATCCTGGATCATGGTCAAGGCGGACTCCGGGCCCTCGTGCGCGAGAGCACAACCGGGACATTAACGCCAATATGATATTTTTTTTTATAGTTAGATGTATACTATGTATACAAGGTGGACCGACGACCTAGTAAGGATCGCAGGTACCAGCTGGATGCGGAAAGCACAGGACCAGCCTTTGTGGAGATCTCTGGGGGGAGGCCTATGCCCAGCAGTAGGCGCCTTCTGGCTGATATGATGATAATAGATAGATGATTATTAACGGTGGTTATTCTTCTTCCTGCTACTGGACTGCTGGTCTAAGGGCTTCGCCAAATCTTTCACACTATTCAACTTTGTGAAACAAATACTTAATATTATAATACTAAGAATAGCTATATTTCTGAGGTACACAATTCTAATCTGAATTACTCTGTTATTATTGTGACAGACATTATCAGCAATTAACTGATTTAAAACTAGCGAGTATAGATATATTACTGATAACAAACAAGCGTTTTATCTCTTGAGTGTCACCAGAAATAGATGACGCGTGACGTACGTACAGGAAACTCATACACTTAAGATAAGTACATTAAGTAGGTACCTACCTCAATATACGGAAAAGTTAATTTAGAAAAGGGCTGTAGCCTTAAAATCGAGAACAAACTATTATTTTCACAAGCTTTTATTTAACTTTCACTGATCGTATGTAAGTTGTCCGTCAAAATTTGCAAACCGTATTTCGACCATTTGTTGGTATCCGATTGAACTGACATTTGGTATAGGTACATATTTAACTTGAATGACAAAGCGTAAATATGATACCATAGAGCTGGTCTGATGATGAACTTGGAAGGTGGTCTTAGGAACTAATGAACGCAATAACGGAATGGCTCTTTGGAAAGGTCTTGATGAGTGGGTACTATACCGTGTAATAAAACCTTGTTATGAATATTTGTTTTTCATTTGAGAACTTATTATTTTGTTATTCCTCGAGTCAACCAATCCGGTGAAATGATTGCATCATCATCAGGCTATATCTACTGTAAGCTAATTTTGTAACACCGTTGCCAACAATTCTCTGATTTCAATGATTGAAATTGTTATTTTTGCGATTCGGTATCATCAATTTCATGGGTGCATTTGCTAACAAAGCCCATTGCAATAAACTGAAACAATTAAAAAAAATGTAACCGTTGAAATCAGGGAATTGTTGGCAACAGAGTTACATAATCAGCCTGCTGGTCCACTACTGGACATAGGCCTCCCCCAATAAGGGCCAATGCACCTCGGCTGGCTGCATCCAGCATCTACCTGCACCCTTTCGCAAACCGTTTAATAATTACCACGGCTCAAGTGACAAAGAATTTATTTTATGATACCTACAGCTACATTCTATCATCGCACCGCTCGCCACAAGAAAGTTTATCCTCACACCTTGGAGCCGAATAAGTCGCGAACTGTGCGGTTCCAAAGGAGCTTTCTCCTACACACGCGAAGGTTGTAGAGTGAACTACCTGGAGAGGTTTTCCCTGGAGGGAACAACATGGAGTTCTTCAAGAAAGGGTGAAAAGGTTTTTACGGGGTCGGCAACGCGTGGGTGATGCCCCTGGTATTGCAATCGTCCGTAGGCTGCGGTGACTGTTTACTTGTTGCCACCATAGTGGTATATAAACAAAAACCGGGTTGTAAATTATTATACCATTTACCTTCTCGGTTCATCCATAATGTGTATCTTGAACGAGACGCCCTTGTAGTTCATGGCGACCGCGCCGAATATCATCTCACCGAGGAGACCCGCGTCCGCCGCCGGGCCCTTGTACTGGACAGAGGAAAAACACAAATACAACACCCAGTCCACATCATTACTTTTTACCATCAGGCGGGTTGTACGCTTGTTTGCCGCTTGTGGTATAAAAAACATATCCCTAGAGAAAAACGAGACGTACCGTACGCCAGTTTATAGGTAATAGCACCAATACGGATGTCACCACGCACACGACGGCGTACTTAAGTTTGGAGTCCTATTTATGAACCGCTCGGTTCGAGTCTAACGGTTCTCAATTTTGATTTTCAGCATGAAAAGTTCAATATGCATGGCGCTGATTCCCTCTATTTTTGATCCGTTTGCTTTCGGTAACGCCAATGTAAGTAATTTAAAATATATATTGAATTTGAAATAATGCCGAAATTGATTTGAAACTATTCAACTCGAGCTAAGCGGCTCAAAAATAGATCGCCAGGTAGTTCGAATTGAAGCCACCCGACTGGGGTAGTACCTTTATCTTACAGGGGAAGTACCTTCATCTTAGAGAATACCATAGCCGAACAATACTATTTAAAGTACTTGTAATAGGTAATGTGTTCCTGCCGGTAAGTAAGGTCTCCGGCGCTCCATGGGGAACCGAGCTCTGGCAATGGAAGGGGGGCTAGGCCGCGGCTGGCAGCAATTTGACTATTTGACTACTCAAGCAGTAGGTTTCCGGCGGTTTTCAAGATGTCTATAGGCAGCGGTGACCACTTTCCATCAGGTGGCCCGCTTGTTTATTTGTTTACTGTTTAACATAAAAAAATAGTTCCAGTGAAGTAAGGAGTTTATGGCATATCTTGCTACTAAACCGGATGAGGGTTAAAGTCCAATAGTGACAGTGCTTCTGACGAAAAGCGGTAACAGTGGGCCATAAGGTTCTCAGGTTATCTCTCGTGTATAAAGATTGCAGTAAAAATGATAACATATGATGCAAAGTCAATTAATAAAAAACATAATAGTCATCATAGCGTTAATGTCCCGGTTGTGCTCTCGCGCACGAGGGCCCGGGGTCCGCCTTGACCATGATCCAGGATTTGGCAAATCAGATAATTACAGTGGAGCGACTGATATCTGACCTCCGTGACCCTGCCAGAACCTGCCGGGGAACCAGACCAGATTGGATCATGGTTACACATTCAGTCGCCTGAATCTGAATGTGCAGGTTTCATCACGATGTTTTTCCTCATCGTAAGAAATCGCAAACAGACGATGCAAAATCATTTGATGGTTAAATTTACTCGCCTCATGTCTGTAAATAATTACATTGGCAACCTTATCCTTCGAACCGGAACGCAACCTTTGTTGAGTGGCGATGGCGGTAGAAATAGATGAGGCAGTGGTACAAATCCGGTCTGAGTTAGGGATGGAAATTCCTATCTGGAGATTCCGCAAATCTCGGAATCCCGGGATCCTTATCTTTCACCTTCGGTTGATAAAGAATGTAATACCCAACAACGACCTAGGCGAGACATATCTACGGGGTACAATACTTATATTGTTAATTCCGCAAAAAATTGTTTAGAATATAATTTAATATATTTCTCGAAAATCATAAACAACAGCTCATAATAAAGTCACGCGATATTTAACAAGGTAAATCCGCTCCGGAAACAGACAATTTGCGCACTGACTGGCTTCATTTGCAGTCGTTGGCAGCGCATTATCGCTTCCGAAATCTCAAGGACAAATAAATCAAAGCGGAATGGGGTAAACACATCCCACTGTAGGCCTAGCACAAGTTGCTCTCGCGCGCGATAAGCGAGAAAAAGCGCGATATAGGTATTGCTATCTCTTTCGTCTTAGTGTTGAGAGAAAGAGACAAACGCTCTCTCGAGGCGCGAGCTTTGTCACGGACATACTTGTGCTAGGGCCACTGCATGCGCGTGTATTATTTTACTATCCCAATCACGGACCTGAAAAAATACCAACGGATGCTCTCTAAAATAACAAGTGAAGCATAAAAATGGCCACCGATTTAAGTGTGCGTGCTTTGACACTGTCAGTGGCGTAACAGCGCCGTACGAAATCATACCTGAGGGCCTATCGGCTATCTCAGTGGACAACTGAATTTGACATAAAAAATCTGACACTACTCTAATTTGGTAGACGCTATTGCCAGTTTTCAACGTAGATGACGTGGTGTAGAATGATCTAGTGTCAAATACAGTTGTCAACTGAGTTAGCCAATAGCCCCGCTGATAAATCAATGAGAGTAGTCATGTCTAACAACATAAATCGTAAAGAAATTATCACTTCACTTCTCTCTAGTGTAGAATGGCGTCCGTTTTCAGGTGATGACGATCTTAGAGACCCCTTATGTTTTCTACATATTTGTTACTTGAAACCTAAGTGCATGAACGGCAATATCAATATTATCTACTAGCGGCCCCTGCGCTTTCCCCTTGTGTATTTCGAAACTCTGCGAACGGACTGCCCGACGGGATCCTGTTATTTTATTTCAAACCGGAACTGGTACATTAGAGAAATAGATAAGGGGTGGTGTTTCATCATATTTCGCGTTAACTAAACATGACATTTTATATTACGCATCTTTTTACATATTTTAGCTTTTTCCCGCAATTGCATCTGCATAGACCAATTTCCCATCCCCGGCTTGAGAAATTATAAGTTCCCCATACAAACTTTCTTCCCATTTTTCATCCGATTTCTCTTTTGATCAGATTCATTTTGGGATATCAAAACTAGCCTAGTATTTAGCATTTATAATATTGGGGTAGCATTTTTTTCAAAAGCGATTTAAAAGATTCAAAGTAAATGAATTACACAGTAATTTTTGCTGAAGGATTTTCGTTTCGAATTGTGGTACTAGAAGAGTAGATGAAGTGCCACCACTTAAGAAACGCTCGCGCTCGCGTCTCACGTGATGCAAGTCCATGACTTATGCTAATGCCAATGTCACGTGACTTCCCGACACCGGCTCTTTGCTTACTTTCGTACAAACGCGCCGGCGCATCTAAGAATAGAAGGAGCAAAAATAATTTCTCGCCTCGTTATTTCCTTATTCACAGGACGTTATCACTTCTAAAACAGTTTGTAAGAATAATGGAGTTCTCTCGTCGCTGTGGGAGGGTCGTCGCTCTCGAAATATTTATAGTTTACGTGAAAATTATTCAAGATCAGAACGGAGATTTGGTTAGAGGCGTGGCTCTTAATACGCGTCGCAGAATCGCGAATTGTTATCTTATTGCCACTCACGTGCTCGAATGCTCGTTACGTATGCGAATGTGTACACGATGATGCGGAACATTACGAGACAAATTAGACAGTGGCTGCAAAGGTAAATAGGTAATTCAACGGCTTATCTTCTCCGCTTGCATTTTTATAATTTATTTTTATATTATATAATTTTATAATTTGACTATATATAGTCTAAGACAAAAGTCCGCTCCCCTTAAGATCCATATGTCCTGTGCGACGGTTGCCGCTTCCCATCAGGTGGGGTCCGTCCTCCGTAGGCAGTAAAAAAAGGTCTTCAACCCACGGCTCCCACTCTCACTCCCACTCTCAAGCCTGGCCACAATGTCGAAACCGATTGCAGTTCGCAACAAGCTAAATCAGAGGGCCAAGCATAGAGTACACTTACTTAATATAAATTAACATTAGCAAGTTATTAATAATTCATTCTCGTTCTCATATTACCTACTACTACAAACTCCGGTTCGCCTAACGACTACTTAAAAGGTAAGTAGGTAGATGAGTATTCAACTTCAGAACCAGTCCATACACATCAGTTTCAGGTCATTAACACAACCAAATGATGCTGTGTTTCGTCAAATCTATTATTAGGTTTCGATCTATTTTTATCTCGAGTGACAAAAGGACAAGCAAACAATACAATGTGCGAAGACAAAAAGAATGGGGAAAACAGCCGTTTACGTTCAATGTTAATAGAGTAGCTGAATAGTCGCAATAGGACGTGAGGTTGTCAATTAGTGAGGATCTAAAATTACAGTCCCACGGAGCGTTTCATTAGTGCCTTTAACTCATGCTCCCATAATCGACGCTAACATCTTTAAGTGGGCTAAATTTAGATACAACGAGTGCGAATAAACTCGTGAATTGGAGGCTATACTCACCGACGATGTATCAATCATGGTGTTATTTCAAGAGGAGTGTTTCCCGAGCGCGCTCCATACAAGCGTAAATTGATGTCATTGAATCAACATTACGCTATTAAGGCCGACGTAATTTTGAAGACGTGATCCAGAAACCAATTTCTATGCTTGTGTTTTGTCAGATTATCGATAAATATATCGTTTCAGAGTTGCGACGGGCTTTAAGATTTTCAAATTTGCAACGGTTGTTAAAAAATGTTCCACTTTTAAACGATATATTTTAACGATAATTGACAAACCACAAGCATATATCCAACCCCCTTAAGAAGGAGAAGGACTCCATACCTCCTTACATCCGTGCTAGTCCTTCACTGATTATATTTAAAAGGAATTTAAATATCTCTCTCACTAATATACAGTTGTAGTACGCATATATTTATTGTATTCATTATTAATTATAGTATTTGTTTATAGTATTTTTTTTAGTTTACTTGTGTGCACTTCCTATGCCTAAATGCCGACTTGCAGCTTCTTTGACTCCAAGGTTTGCTGGTAGAAAACTCAACTGTTGAGTTAAGCTCGCCTTTGTACTTAAGTTACCTTTTGTTAAATTGTATTTATTATTTTTGTGTAAGTACAATAAAAAATAAAGAATATATACTGTTTTCTGAATCACGTCTACAAATTTCATTGGCTTTGATGGCGTAGGTAATATTGAAAACATGATCAAACTACGTTTGTATGGAGCGCGCTCGGGAACCAATCCTCTCATGCATAAAAGAGCATAATGATTAGAATTGCGGATGTTGTCGTTTGTATTTGTAGCTATAGGTTTATGATAAAGTACCTACGTACAAGCAAATACTACGTTGATTTCAATCGTAAGTTGAATTTTGACATGTAAGTATGCTCTTTTACAACTTTGCATTACCACTTAAAGAAAATTTTCCTTTGCCGCTACAGCAACCTTCGGCATTTGGTGAATATTTAGCCAAAATCAGTTTGCTAAAAGAAGGGAGCATTAACTGTCCCTTATGCCCGTCCTTTGCTGTCAGGGTATTTTTTAAATAATAATAAAAAATAATTAATGAATTCTATAAAAACCGTTTAACAACTGCACTGTAGTGCAAAGGAATATGATTCTTAAGGCACTTATGCTCTTGCATTTTACCTATAACAAGAAAATCAGGATGGAAAACATAGTCTTCCTTCAGATAGAGAGCCGCGGTGGCAGACTATTCGCTTTATAACATGGGATTCGGTTTATATTATTTATTTATTATATAAGTACTTTATTGCACATGAAACAAGTTAAAAAAAAAACAATAATTATAAACGGTTGTTTACAAAGGTGGGCTTATCTCTGTAAGAGATCTCTTCCAGCCAACCCTACTGGGTGTGGAGAAAAGCAATAAGCGGGGAAGCAATAGATAAAGTGCACTACCTTTCTAAATAAGCTACGTTAAATAAGTACCTACCTGTTATACATAAATACCTATAATAATATATAATATACTATATAAATATATATATTATAATTATTCTATAAAGCTAATCAAGAGATGATAAAAGATGCTCTTTTAGTCTTGACTTAAAAGTACTAACTGTTTGACTGTCCCTAATATTAGCTGGCAAGTTATTCCACAGTCGCGCCGCTTCAACAGTATTATGAGAAAAAAACATATAGTAATATTTCATTTTCCTCATACTAGGAGTAGGTAGGTACTGGTGCACACAATGCTGAAACTCCATATATACCTATACAAGGAAATCAGGATGGAAAATGATAGTATACCCTCATATAGAGAGACGCGCTGGCATACTATTCGCTTTATAACGTGGGATTTGGTTTTACTATAGTTAGAAACAAATAAAAAAGGAAAAAACATGAGGTAATATTCCATTTTCCTTATATGTACTACGAATATTTCTATATTATATATGGCGAACATTAATTGCTTTTAATTAAAACTTTTTTGTGTGCGTCATTGATATCGTCCGATGCTGACGTACCTAGCGTTCAATGCATACACAATGTACTGAAAATACTACGCTTTGTGGGCGGTACGTCTCATTCATGAGTAGGTACAACGCAATATCGACTCGAGTACGTAGGTGCAAATAAAAATGCTGTTGGACTCTGGGACATACCAACTACAGAAAGTAATGAAAGGAATGGAGCCGCGTTCGACATGTTGACGTAAGTAGCAAGCTGTAAATAAATTAATTGAAGTTAATTTAAGAGAAAAGATATGTACTTTTGGGTTTTTGGATTTTTGTATTTTTGTTTGTAATTAATAAACTCAAAAACTATTTGACCGATTTTTTAATTCTTTCACTAATAGGAAGTTACGTTATTCCCGAGTGACATAGGCTAATTTTTATCCCTGGAAAATAATAGGCGGGAAAGTTGAATGTTTACAGAAATCACAAATTCGCGCGGGTGAAAGCCGCTGAGAACGACTAGTAGATAATAAATTAACAGTGACTGCTGCTATCCATTTAGAGCTTCTTTGGCAAGCCGCAATCAGTAGTAAAAATAATTACGCTTTTATTGTGGATTATCGGATCATTGCATTCATACCATATTTAATAAGGAAAACTTGGCCTTAAAAAGTAAGTCTTGGACATATTGTTGTTTTTTATACCACTAAGCTTTATCCTTATTAAAAGTATATAAGTAGCTCTCTAGCACCCATAACACAAGCTTTGCTTACTTTGGGGCTAGACGGCGCTGTGTGAATTGTCCATGCGCATTTATTCATTTATTATATATTTTATTAGCACGACCCATATAAAAGCTGTTTCCAGTACTGTCATTTGTCATAGCAAAGAATGCTGTCTATGTACAGCATAGCATATCATATGAAAAAGTCGGAAAAAGAACCGAGCCTTGTATTAACGACGGTGTCCCGAGTTAATGTCCCTATTATATATGTGTCTATTATATCTAACCCAACGGCCAATGCCTCTCCTCGACTCTCAACGGCTAAAGTCCAACGGTATGTGAGAAACATTAATAAGTTCACCCGTTTACCTACGATGTATAAAACCGTATTGACAGTCGCTCAAGAGTTCGTCTTCTTCTATAAGGTAATTGAGGAGTTGTGTATTTATAACACGCTCCATATCACCTGAGTAATGAGGTAAAATGGATAAGTCTGTACTGTAATTCGGTGGATCTGATATGTGCCCTTTTTGGGTGCACATGGGCATCTTCCACGGGGCTATCTTAGTACGTATTTAAGCGCAAAAGGTCATGACAAGGGAGCACACAGTTTAAGTATATTTCATTGAGTGCGTCTCTGTCGTTTCATTATATCTGCGTTTCTGTGTCATGCGGTAGCCATCATCAATAAAAATCAAATAAATAATAATCTTGGCGTTGTTTTACCGGTGGTGCTCACGCGCACGAGGGCCCGGGGTGCGCCTTGATCATGATATAGGTTTTAGCAGATCAGGTAAGTAATTACAGTGGAGCGACTGCCACCTGGCCTACGTGACCCTATTAAAAGGGGCACCTGACCAGATTGGATCGTGGTTACACATTCAATAGCCGGAATGTGCAAGTTTTCCGTCACGGTAAGAGCATCAGTTAGTGTTTAACTAATGTACATAACTCAGAAAAGACTCATTGGTACACGCCGGCCTGTGGTTCGAACCCGGTATCTCTCGATTACGAGTCGGATCCCTTCGGATATTTTAGTATAATTGAGTGACGGTATATTAAGGCTGTCCAAGCCTGCCGATATTATACTTTGCCAGGCCATTTATAATTTTAAAGTGGAATAAGTAAATATAGGGGGTAGATTAATTATTAATAATAGATTAATTCATGTTTTTGGATTCCATTAAAGATTTTAAGTTAAAGAATGATAAAGCAAAATGATATACAATTTATTTCAATAATCTTGCGCAATTGTAATAAAAATAACATAAATCAATAAAGGTCATAAGGTGAACCAACGACCTGGTAAATATCGTATGTACCAGTTGGATGCGGAAGGCACAAGAAATACCTTTGTGGTGATCATTTGGCCTACGCCCATCAGTGGGCGCCCTTTCGGCTGTTATGATGATGATGATAATGATGAAGTTATACAAGGAGCGGGCGCGGCAAGTTTTTCTGTTTTTGGAATTCAAACTGCAGCGTGATAATATTAGGTATTTTGTATTAAACAACTAATGAGTGAGCGAAATTTATGGTAGTTTTACCTCTAAACCTTGCGAATACCGCAAGTACATTTCAATCACTGGAGTGGAACAAACTATAGTGTGCTAGGCCCACTGCATACATACACTTTGTATATGTATTTGGCATCAAAAAGGATGCGTTATTGTAATTGTTTCACCTTTACTTATTTGATGGAAATGTAGGAAAATTATTTCGAAGAAGAATATAAGACAAGTGCCACATATTCAAACATATTTAGCTACCTATTTTATTTGGTAGATTAAACACGGTTGATTATAGACATTATACATGGCAAGATTCACGGGCCGCATAACTTCCTAAGCATTGGACAGCCCTGATATAGTAGACAGATAAAAAGAATTAGCCACTTAAAAAAAGTATTAACAACATGACTTAAAATTAAATCAAGTAAATTATGGCCCGAATATTCTACTAATTTTAGTGTGGATAATGGAAACCATTCTCAGTCAAAATTTCAGCAAAAATTTATAGTTTTCTCAGCCGTGGTCTCAGTTGGAGACATGACTGTATAAATTAGTGCTTAGGCGTACAGGTACAGTAAGTAAGTTTACTATGATTATGTTACTTGTAGAAGTAGTATACTTTGATTCTTACCACATATGAGAATCCTTCAGCCACCTCCACAATGCAGGGCACTTCATCTGTTTGTCTGATATATGGCTTGTCATTTTTGCCTGCAGGTACTTTTTCAATAGTAGATGAGTCAAATAAAACTTTCCGACCGCGCCAGTCACACTCTTTGAACAGAAGCAACCTCACTTGCTCCAAAGTTATCTGATAGGACCTGTGACAAATATTTAAAATGTTTGTTGAACCTATATTATAATGGTGTAAATGTGTTAGAAGATAATATCTTCTGCCTTAACCTGACAGACCTCATTATCTCTCAGGTCTGTCAGGCTTATAGCACTCAATATTATCTACCTGTGTTCTGCTCCCATGTGTATTAAAAATTTACAAATAATCCCTAAGTTATGAGAAAAAGGTAGCTCCCTACTACTATAGTTGGAGATGAAATTAAAGATCAAACACGTAATACGGGTTGCTACTATAAAAAAAATAACCCAAATGGTGGATTATTTAAAATCATTGAAATATTGATTAAAATTATTACATTCAAAATGAAATAAAATCATATGAATATTTTTAAATATTTTACTGAATTAAATAGGGAACAATGTTTTTTTTTTGTTACATATTTGTGCTGTGTCAATAAAATATGGGTAGTATTCATTTATACCACTGGTAATGGTAAGAAATTCTAAACCTTTGGTTTATTGTTACAGTACATAATTGCAAAGGCTTGGAAAGTAAGGGATTGACCAACGCCGAGACCTATTTAATTAATTTCTAAAAATAATAATACATAAAGTAATATAAGATTCAAAATCCACTTCTTTCTTATATTGGACTTTTCTAACTCTGAACTAATAGTTTCAGAGTTACATATTACGTTTTTAATAAATTTAATAAATGGGGGTAAAACGATTTGTTTCGTTTTCGAAAGTTTACCTGCCATTGTAAAGCACACTGAAAAGTGTGCATGATGCATAACCATTTGGTTATGCAAACCAAAGGTTTTATACCCCTGGATGTGTTTACATTTTTGATCTTTAATTTCATCTTCAACTATATTAGGGGGTACATTTTTCCCTTATAAAAGTATAATTGTTTGCTCATCTTTTATTATTGGTTAAGTGTCACTTCATGTCCCAGAAAAGAATCAGGATCCCTAGCAATTGACAAAAGTTAACAGCCTGGACTGAACAGAGGTGGAAATGTTTAGAGAGGTCCAAACTGTGCATGGGTGTAAACCGCAGGGGACTGCCAGTAATATATAAAATGGTAGAAAACAAACTTAAGCCTTAAATGATCATGCATATTAAGCGACTTTAAGAAATGATTATACATACACACATTGCACTTATAAACAGTGAAAACTTTCTCTTAATCTTAAAGATTCATTGTTTAGTAGAACAATTATTTAATGCTCCATTATATTCGAGCAATTAAAATAAAACACTCAAAGCCCCTCAACAAAACAACTTGTGCTTAAGCAATAGAGGGTAAAAACCAGTACTTCCAAATATAGCCCATAGCAATTTGAGGTTTCAAAGACTATATTTTAGTTTTGAAATGTGTTGATTGACGTTATAGTACACCATGGTCCATCACAGCCTTCAGTAGATCTGTGTTTTGTAACAAACAAAAGAGTAAGAGGTCTATTACCTAAATTTCATTTTATTTCATAGTAGCTAATGCTAGACACAGCTGGTTACTAACAAAGTTAACCGTCACTGATGTTATCACATGTAAATACTGTACAAGAAATGCAATCACAGTTTTTACGATAAATGCACATCGACGCCCTACTGAAACTGGCAGGCGGCTGTTCAGAGTGGAATGTGCTAGTGTACTAGCTGCCGTGTAAATAATAAGTAAACATTGATTGAGTGGTGACCGCCCCACTATCCGATGACGCGATCGCACGGTGTCCGCGACCCGCGCCCGCAGCCGCCGCCCGCGCAGTCATCACATGCTCGCCGCGCTGCCAGTTACGCGTGCGTCAGCGAGCTTAACCTGCCGGCCGAGCGCAGTTCCACCGATCGACCTCTGCTACTCTGTGCATGGTGCCCTGACACAGCCACCAAGCCTTACGTCAACCACGCCACCATATGCCACTTCAATCCAAAATAGAAAACATGAATGAAAACCATTCTATGACGTACCTGTCCCGATTTCGAGTTTCGTGATTATAGTATTCAAGTTTTTTCTTTGTAAAAAGTCTATTGAGCAATTCCATTGCGTCACAAGAAACATTTCAAGACATCTCCGTGGCTCGCTCCACATCCTGGTATCATTTTGGAACAATGAAATTAATATTATTAAAAATATGGGATTTTATTTTGCAAAACACCTTTGTATTTTCACGTAAATATTTGATTTGACAGATCACGTGCAAGCAAAAGTCATATGATCGACCATAGACAAAACCTTTTTACTTTAGAAGGTCAAGGATCTTTAAATTACGTCACATCATCAAAAAGTTTCATTTTTGTAAGCTTGGAATAATACCACAATAAAACGATAAACCTTGTATAAAAACATAGAAACACGGAAAATTAAGCTAAGCTTCGTAGAAAAAAGGTAAAATCTAACGGACAATCAATAATTTTTAATCATAGACAAGTGAACGTTTCTTTGCATGCAATTTATTCCTAGGTATACAGAGTATCAAAACTTATGCCGTTGGTTGATTTGAAACAATTAATTTGTAGACTGGGACGTAAACGTCAAAATAAAATTTGATTGAGAGGTTATGTTTTGAAAAACTGAAACTTTTTCTAATAAAATCGTGTTAAATAGTGATTTCTTAGTGGACTTTATATTGAACGCAGCAAATACAATTTCTCCTTAAATAGTTATGTCAACGCCGGCTGAAATGTTCAAGAAAATTGAAAAATTCAAACCAAATGTTTTATTAGCACTCACTGAAGTTCAGGAGTTAGATTTATGCTGTAAGTCCACCCTGCAACGATACCTAAACGATACTCAATCAGCCAATACATCCAGTATTATAAAAGTTCAATCCATTATCGATTATTTGTACGAACAAGTTAATATTGGCAACTGGAAAGAAGTCAAGCTCTACTTGAGAAAATCTCTGACTATAGCTTCTTATTTGAAGCTCCTACTGCAAATTAAATGCACTGGAGAATTTACTGATGATATGGTTAAGGATGCATTTAAAACAATTGATTTTGGAATAGTGTTTGGAGGTCATATAAATAAAGAACCAAACTTATTGCAAACCTGTGCCACTATTTTAAGGCCTTTATATTCTAGTCCATCATGTGATAATACTGCTAATGTATCGAATGTAAATATTAACAAAATAAATATTGACTACAAAAAATACAATGCCCATTTGGTGGAGACAGTGGATTGCCCAAGTATGGAACAGTTTTACCAGAAATACATTCTGACTGAGACCCCTGTCATATTAAAGAACTGCATCAATCACTGGCCAGCACTTTCGAAATGGAGAGATCAGAATTATTTCCTAAAATTAGCTGGCCCCAGAACTGTGGGTATTGAATTGGGAAGGGATTATACGGATTCAGATTGGACACAGAAGCTTATGACAATAGAGGAATTTATTACAAACCACATCTACCAGTCCAAAGGTCCTACAGGGTATTTAGCTCAATACCAACTGTTTGAACAGATACCCGAACTGAAGAAGGATATTGTTGAACCAGAATACTGCTGTTTTGCAGACACCGATGATCCAGTAGATGTAATGGCATGGTATGGACCAAAAGGAACAGTTTCTCCTCTTCATCATGATCCTAAGAAAAACCTATTGGCGCAAGTGATTGGCGAAAAGCAAGTATTCTTGTTTTCACCAAAAGATTCTGAGTATCTATACCCACATATGCATGAATTATTGACCAACACAGCTAGGGTAGACCCTAGAAATCCTGATCTGGCAAAATATCCTAATTACACAGAGGCTAAGGTTTATTACACTGTGCTGCAGCCTGGACAGTTGCTGTACATACCTCCTAAATGGTGGCACTTCATAGAATCATTGTCAATCAGTTTTTCTGTGAGTTTTTGGTGGGAATGAGACATAATGAAGAAATTGGATGAGATGGGGAAGAAGCAAGAAAAGAAGTACTCAAGTCTGTTGGGGAAGGACCAGGTTCAGGTATGTACTATGTAGCATGTATTTAACAATAATAATTTGGGTGTCATTATAATTTTTCAGTGTACATACAGGGTGGCCAGTTGAGTAACATCATAGATTTTTTTTTAGATTGCCCACCCCAAGACCTAAAAAATCTATGACGTCACTCAACTGGCCACCCTGTATAAATAACTAGCCGTTATAGCCATCTTTCACCTGCGCGCAGTTCGAATCTTTGTAAACAAACAATCAACTTTCCGTGGGAACCTATTATTTCTCCGGGACAAAAAGTACCCCATGTTACTATAATGAGTGATAATGCAGAATTCTATTGGTAAAATAATTTTTTAAAATCCTTTTTAGTATATTCATTACAAACAAAAATACAAATCATTTCTCTTTATAATATTAATAAGATATTTATTTTTCACAACCTAATAGCTGAATGTTGAATGTAGTGTTGAAAATATGAAATACAATTAAAAGTTTTGTGTCTTTACAAATTTATTGCTAGCTCTGACTAAAAACTTCTTAAATCTTCCTCATGTTTTCATAAACTTTTAACTGAAGATGGCCCTCTCATTGTCTTTCGAATTCATGAGAAAAGGTTGTACTATCATTACATTTATACAATACAAAATTTCACTGTTTGCCTATCAATCTTTCACAACCATTATCAATATCAATAAATATATCCAGTAAAAATAAAACCTATTATATAATATTGCAAATATTTATTTATATTCATTGTTTATCGATCTTCCAATGAGCATCCTTCTGACTTCCGATGTGCCAGCACCAATTTCATATAGCTTAGCGTCTCTGAGTATTCTGCCTGTGGGGTAGTCATTGATGTATCCATTACCACCTGGAAACAAATACAATTTTAGAATATCAATTAAGTATTGTACAAGTCTGTATGTTTATGTGTATGTATTTGGTATTCTGATGCTTCCGCTCATAGATGGCAGCAATATTCCGAATGTGTTTAAGTTGTTGGGTCATTGTGTAGTATGTCTATGATCTGGTGGCCTAGCACAAGTTGCTCTCGCGCGCAATAAGCGGGAAAAAGCGCGACATAGGTATTGCTATCTTTTTCATCTTAGTATTGAGAGAAAGAGACAAACGCTCTCGCGGCGCGAGCTTTGTCGCGGACACACTTGTGCTAGGGCCACAGTTATGTTCAAACAATTTTAAAGATGGCATTGACTCTTCGAAATGTGTCAGAATTGAACATTAATATACTACATATGTCGACACCAAGGATACCAATGCTCTTGCTTACATTTGGTTGGCGTTGAATGAGCATACTTGTTCCTTTTTCGGGTTAAATTGGACAAGGTATAGTCATCCCCAATCGGAGAATAATGGCTTTTCTATTACATTTATACAAAGTCTGCGTAATAGTCATTCAAAACTAGTTCGTAAAAATATCCACTACAAATAAAACTTGTAGCATAATTGTACATATTACAATTCATTACAGCCCGTAACAGTCCACTGCAGGACTTAGGGCCTCTCCCACGAAAAGGGAGGTTATTGCCATAATCTCCACGCTTGACAGGCGGGTTGGAGATCGCAGTGTTTAAATATAACAATGGAAAATACTGCTGCCCATTTTCCGTAGGCTGGAAAATGGGCAGCAGTATTTTTCAGACTCTTGATCTTTTGCCTCGAAAACATTAGCCGCCTTGTACGACACCCACGAGTGTAAGGGGTTGGTGCTATTCTACTCTGCCGGACACCACACGGCCTAATAATTACAATTATTTTTATATTATTGGACGACCCGAGTATTCAGTGGACAACATGGCTGGTCTGCCACGCAAGAGGTCCAGGGATCGATTCCCTTGACTTTTTGGCAATCTGCTGTTTGAAGACTAAGCCACTCTCTTTTCAACAAGCTAGTCTTTCTCTTATAATTTGTAGCTGCTCTTCCATTTCTTAACTTCTCTGTATAATTAAAGTCACTCAGATATAAATGGTAAGCCTGCCTCTTCACGACAAAATTCGACGCTGTATACTTCTAGTGCCTACAGAAATATAATGATTTTTTATACCACCAAGGTGGCAAACAAGCTTACGGCCTTCCTGATGGTAAGCAGTCACCGCAGCCTATGGACGTTTGCAATACCAGGGGCATCACCCACGCGTTGCCGACCCCGTAAAAATCTTTAAACCCTTTTCTTGAAGAACTCCATGTTGTACTCTCCAGGGAAAACCTCTCTAGGTAGTTCATTCCACAACCTTAGTGTGCGTGGGAGAAAGTTCATTTGGAACCGCACAGTTCGCAACCAATTTGGCTCGAAGGCTGCCTGTCGGAGGCGAGCGGTGCGATGACAGAATGTAGCTGTAGGCATCATGTCTAACAGTTCTTCAGAACAAACATCGTTGTACAAGAGGACCGTTGTACACACAAAGGGACCACCACCACCACCACTTCATTAGCGTACTTACTTCGTCATTTTCACTCCTTAGTGATATCCCCTCAATCATAATCTGGGGGTCTACCACGAAGTGACACTTAGCGATGATTCGGCCGAATGTTCGGGTGTTTCCTACTACGAACTTCTTTCGATCGGGTCGATCGGGACGGTCTTTCATTCAATCGGACCGAATTTATTTGACATTAGTTGCGTCGAAGACCCTACTCTGAACGCGTAAAGTTCGACCGATAATTTGAGTTTGACAGCTGTTGCATCGTTGATTTTATGTCAAAATCTACGACAGCAAAATAGTTATCGTGGGACTATCGTGAGCACAAAATTTCAAGTGTGTGTTCCCGGAAATCCCGGCGCGGCGACAAATTCCACTCGTTTAAATAATAACAAGAGGTTGTGACGAAATATTAGAGTTCATTCTTTGTGTGAGCTTAGTTGAATACACAGTGTATGTGAAGACCTGAAAAATATATTATTTTGAACTTGAACTCTTGGTTGTTTGGTTTTATTAAGTTTCCTGCAAAAGTAAGTAAGTCTTCACTCAACATTGTGCTGGAGTTTTGTAGTTCAATAATGTGTAAAACTAAGTGTGAATTGTAAATTGCAGCGAACACCCATTAACTCGAAATGATAGCACGTATGATTCTGGTGGAAGAAGCCCTCCGGGAAGAGCGTGTTGAGCGCCAGCGGCAACGCAGACGCCTTCGCGATTCTTTTAATATCAACGTAGTTCCTGACATGGAGTTTGTTTCAAACTACAGACTGAGTCGGGCACTATATGAAGAGCTCTGCCAAGAGATAGTGCCTCTTCTACCCCGGAAACGTACTCGCCGTGCAATCGACCCCACAACAAAGGTAAGTGTTGGACTTAACAAAGTATTTAATCAGAGTACCTAGGTTTAGTAACCCATATCTATGTCCGTCCCTTTGTCTAGTAAATTATACTAGGTTATATTATGTGTGCAATAAATATCATAACATTCTTTAATTTTAGATACTCATTGCCCTGAACTTTTATGCTCGGGGCAGTTATCAAGGATCTGTTGGGCAAAATACTGATGCCCCCATGGCCCAGCAAACCGTTTCTCGGTGCCTGATGGAGGTCACAACTGCAATCAATATGTCACACATACTCCAGAAGTACATAAAATTCCCTCTAAATGCAAATGACCGAAATGCCATTAAGAGAAAGTGAGTTGATTCTTCATTAGGTATTGATTTGATTTATCTTTTTTCAAGACATTGTTTTTTCTTACAGGTTTTATGAGCGATACAATCTTCCAGGAGTAATTGGGTGTATTGATTGCACACATGTAGCCATTGTCAGGCCCAGTGAACATGAGGAGCGATTTTTTAATAGGAAACATTTCCATTCTATTAATACCCAAGTGGTAAGTTAAAATACATAATATGTCGGTATAATTACTCAATAATAGCAACAGTGGCAAATATTTGTGCATATTTTAACTGTTCACTTGTCCATCACTCTGTCTCATAAGGTTATTATTTTTAGATATGTGACTTCGACTGTAATATCCTGAATGTGGATGCCAGATATGGTGGAGCGACGCACGATTCTTTTATTTGGTCAGAATGTCACGACATAAAGGATCATCTGGAGGGTCTCCAAGAGACAACGTATCTATTAGGTAAGAAAATCCTAATTACTAAGAAAAGTTCAAACCACAGTTATGTAACATCCCACTGTTGGGTAGAGGCTTTCCCTTGTGACAAGGAGGTAAGGAGCATAGGTAGGAGCACAATATTAGATATAATTTATACATACTTTTTTTACGTTGCGCAAAAACAAACGAGCAGATAGTACACTCTGATGGTAAGGGATAACTGTCGCCCATAACAGCCATCACATCACAGCCCATAACAGTCCACTGCAGGACTTCGGGGCCTCTCCCACAAGAAGGGAGGTTATTGCCATAATCTCCACGCTTGGCAGGCGGGTTGGAGATCGCAGTGTTATAATATAACAATGGAAAATGCTGCTGCCCATATTCCAGTCTACGGAGGCGCTTAGATCTTTTGCCTCGAAAACATTAGTCGCCTTGTACGACACCCACTTGTAAGGGGTTGGTGCTATTCTACTCTGCCGGACACCACACGGCCGGCGGTACTTCAATTTAGATAGCACAAAAGGACAAATAAACAATATAGTTGCACGTGGTCAGTTGGAATCCAAAACCCCGCAAATGGAAGGCAGACTTACTCCCGACTGGCCTACAACTACATCAGAATAAACTCATTATTATTTCACTTTTACAGGTGATTCAGGATATCCTCTACGAGAGTATTTATTGACACCAATAGCCCATGTTGAAGAAAACACTCCAGAAAGAAGATACAATATTGCTCACAAGCGCGCCCGTTCCACCATTGAACGCACATTTGGCATCCTAAAAGGTCGGTGGAGATGTCTTCTAGCTGCGAGGGAGCTTCACTACCATCCAGAAACAGCAGGCAAGATAATCTTAGCCTGCTGTGTTTTGCACAATATGTGCATAAGGGCTGGTGTGAATGCTCCGGAGTTGACAGAAGATGATCTCCAAGCAGAAAATGCTCGGCAGGGGGTCGGAAGAGAAATAGTCATTTCCTCTGCAGCAGCTCTAAGGAGAGGACAGAGGGAAAGGGAGCGGGTAGTTAGGTTATTTAGTTAATTTCAGAGGAAGCAATAATTTAATACAATCTTTTTGCTAGTGCAACAAAGTAATTGTACCCTTAAAATGTATTTTGATATTAATTCTGAATAATTTGGACATTGTGTATACTTTTTGTTTTCTTAGTACTTTAATATTGACTGATGACTTCCTTTATTGTATTTTAATGTGTATTGATATAAGATTAGTGTATTGGCCTATTGCTGTAAGACTATAGATAGAATATACATAAATAAATTATTATGAATAAATAAAACAATTTAATTTTGTATGTAACCCAAAGAAATGTAATATCAATATAATTAATCAATAATAAAAACAGAAAATTTATTTACAACTTAGAATTAATTATTTATAAATGAAGCAATTTATAGATAGAAAAAAAATCTAGTTTAAATTTCTCTCTATAAATTGCTGCATAAGCCGTTGCATAGCCTCTACAGCATCGGCTATTCTTGTGCCCACTGCCTCCAGTGCCTCATAGATTCGCGTCTCTCGCTGCTCGCGATCCTCTTCAAATCGGATCAGTCTCTCCCGTAGAGAGCCATTAGCTCGAAGGAAAGACTGCTGCCGAACCATTCGTCGTCGTGGAGCTGCAAAAGTAAATAAATAATGTATTACTTTTATGTATTACTCGCGACCCGCCCCGGCTTTGAACAGGTAGTAACAACATTAACAAATTAAACACCTAAACCTTCCTCTGAATCACGTTGTCTATTGGTGTAAACCACATGTAAATCTGTTCAGTAGTTTCTGAGTTTATTACGAACAAACAGACAGACACGGCGTAGGGCTTTGTTTTATAATATGTAGTGGTTACTAGCTTGTGAAAATCACATTGTATTGCCGTGCTATTCTGGGCTATAAGCTACATTACTCCCACATTTTATCAAAATCCTTTCAGTAGTTTTTGCGTGAAGGAGTAACAAACATCCTTACAAACTTTTATAATAGGTATTACTGGGTTTGTTGACAGGTCAAGTTTTCACCTTATAGCTATCGCATTGTTAAAATAGTATGTATAACATACCTCGAGAAGGTTGAACCATTCGATTTGGTTCTGGCTGGGCATCTTCTGGGACTGCTGCTGACAGCCGCTGTCCCTCCACATCTACTTGCAAGGCAACTGCAAAGAGAAAATAGCAGCTGTAATCTTAAAATTGTGTATAACATGCGCTAAACTAGTAATTATATTGTTATGTTCAACATACCATAACAGTCTTCGTGTTGAGGCGCCACAGGACCAGCAGATGGTTCCAGCACAGGTGGCTCTTGACTCGGCTGAAAATAATAATATAAACATTGTTCATATGGGATATGGCAATCACATTTAATGTGGTAAGTCACTGGTACAAAAATTAGGTATTTCAAAGAACATTTTGAATTCAAACCTACCTACTGCAGTAGATTGAGAATTTATCATTAGGTACTTCAAGGAGAATATTGCCTTTATACACAGGTGGGTTTAAAAGCAATATTCTCTAATATTAGATTATGAATTTTTAATTGAGTAGGTACTTATTTAAAAATTCATAAAGGATCTAACATTATTTAGCAATAAGTCAGTTCACAACTAATACTTTCTGTTCAAGCATAACACAAAATATAAAGTTTAAAAACCTCATTAAAAAAAGCAGGTACTCTAGCTGTTGTCTGCGGCTCCCCAAATCCATCTCCCATAATGGTTATCACTTTTAATTCCAATTGGGATAGCTCGGGGGCAGTAGATGGGCCACCACCAGTGGCAGACGCAGACCTCCGTACTGCTGCTGCTGCTTTTTTGGCTAAATACTTTTTATCCGTCCAGACCTAAAATGAAATAACATTTGAATAATTATGCATGACTAATTCGTATGAATTATATTAAACAACAAGATAAACTTACTTTTTGCCATTGTTTGGTACTTTTAGTACACCCTCCCATAGCATTTAGCGTGGTACAAATTTCCTCCCATAGCCCGTGGGAGCGTGCACGACCCTCCACACTCCTCAAACTTCCTCGAGCTAAATCTCGATGTTCCTCGAGGAAGTTTAACAGGGCCTCAATTTGTTGAGATGTCGGCGCAGTCATGGTTGCTTGGCAATTGAATGTGCTTAAATAAAGTTTCATTTCCAAGATAAACCAAAAGGGCCACGGGGCCCATGGCCCACGAGCCACTTGTATTCATATTCACTAAACTTGTGTACATTCCAGGCAAAGTGCTTTGCTCGCTTTTGTTCAAGTAGGCAACTTACACCAACGCACTTGTAACGTCAACTTCTCTTCATCTTGGTGTTAAGTGGTTGTTGCTTGAAAACCGTAGTCCATTTCAAATTCATTATCGCTTCTTAGAAATGCAAAAAATCAAGCAAAAACATCTCCAGTCTCGAACACGTTTGTTTGTTTACATTTTGTCACTTTTTTTATTGATACAAGGCATAGGCAGGCAAGCGCATCCGTTGTATAAAGCCAATTTATTTTCTTGAATGTTTAAATCTTTAGAAATATTACATTTATCTCGCAAAAAATTAAAAAACTAAAACAAAATACTTATTATCTTTATTGATAAAGTATTTTTACTTGGTTAATCGACGTATTTAATGCATATTCTAATTTATCACCAAACTATCGATAGTTTTAATTACCCTAGTGCTCTTTTTCATTCGTTCCGAATTTCATCCGAACATTGTCTATGAATCCGAACGATTAATAAGATTCCGAACTAAGTTCATGGTAGGGTCACAACGTTTCGTTCGGTCGGGTATCGGTCGGTTCCGAAAGTATCGGATCGTGATTTCGGAGTAGACCTCCTGAATTCGTAACAAGCTCATGTCATATATCTGGGGTTGGTACTTAGGGCAACCGGTGACATCGACAGCGACGTCAAAACCCGAATATCCGCTGCTTGGGTCAAGTGGCGAGAGAGAACAGGTGTCATTTGTGACTCCAAATTTCCGATTAAGCTGAAGAGACAGGTTTACAAGACCATAATTAGATCTGTGTAATTACATACCCTAAAAACAGGGTCACAGAGATCAAATGGCAGTCGCTCCATTGTTGTTACCTATCTGCAACATTTTTGGATCATGGTCAAGACAGACCCTGAGCTCACCCGCGCGAGAGCATAACCGGGATGTTGACTTTGACACTAAGATGACCCGGGCATTCTCCGCAACTCGAAAGATCTGCGCTCTTTTACGTGGGGGTGGAGCTTATCGTTTAGAATACATTAATGCTCCTGCCAACCAAGTTCTCAATGTAATTCCTGAGGTCTTTCCACCTCAGAAAGATTAAAACATTACCTAATATCTGTATGGCGTCCAAAGCGACCTGCGTGGCTTTCTCAGCGTTGTACAGGATCACTCCTGCGCAATCCTTGCTATTGTAGTACCCAGCGTCGCACGCGCGCGCTACGCTGTACAGGTAGCTGCGGCAAGCGCTCAGCGTTGTGTACATGTCCGCCATTTTGCCCTGTAAACAAATTTGCCATTACAGAGCTTAAATCAGAAAGGTCCTACGGTAGCTGTACGGTGGTTGCAGTGATGTGCCCACGATTGTTCTCGTTCGCACGAAAGTATTCCCCACCGGCGAATGTTCGCTTTGCGAATTGAGGTTGCGAGCATTTGTTGTGCAAGCGCTTGATGCGCTAGAATTTCGTTCGCGCAACAAACATTCGTTGTACAAATGTTGCGCGTAACCAAATTCCGATGTTCGTTTCATGTTTCACCAAAATTATTGTTTCGCGAATATTTAGGCGTAGGTAGGTCAAATTCGCGCTACAAAGATACATTCGTTCGTGTAACAAAATGTTCCTGATCACGACAAATCTTTACTTTGTATTTTCTGAGTGAAGTTCAAGACATGCCACTAACTAGTAGAGTTTTTTTTTATTATCTATAGGCTTGCATTTGACCTCAACTCACCTGATGGAAAGCGACGATGAGGTCGAAGATGTAGCATGCGTGCCTAGAAGATACCTATTCACTCTTAAAATAGTTCCCATAGCCGTAGCTTGATAGGTTTATCTTGCCTGTAGTAATTGGAATTCTCCTATATTTTGTCCGAACTGCTTCCTCGTGTGAGCATACTGGAAGGACACGTCGACAGCGGCCTGCATGAGCCCCACTGGACCCGCGGCCAGCACCAGGCGTTCCAGGTCCAGACCTGACATCAACACGTACACGCCTTTGTTCAGCTCTCCTAGGATATTGGTGGCTGGCACCTGAAAGACATTTAATAATTATGTATTGACATTTATGTATTGTAATAATAAGTATACTCGATTTAAACTCATATAGCTTATAGGTAGGGTAGGTATATAAAGATCGTATGGAGCCGAAGGTCGATAGATACGCAAAGTCGAACCATATGGAAGGCTAATTGGAGGTTACAAATTCATGGTAGGTACGTCTCTCTCAGCCGTGTGTTGTCGGGCAAAGTAGAATAGCACCAACCCCTTACACTTGTTAGTGTCGTACAAGACGACTAATGTTTTCGAGGCAAAAGTTGTATTCTCCGTAGGCTAGAAAATGGACAGCAGCGTTTTCCATTGTTAACTATAACACTGAGACCCGCAACCCGCCTGCCAAGCGTGCAGATTATGGCAATAACATCCCCTTTGATGGGAGAGGCTTTAAATCCTGCTACTTCTCTTTTTTAGCATTACCTACGTTGGGTTTTTTCGTTCCAGCGCTGGTGCGCCCCTGCTATGCGTCGGTATAGGTCTTTTTAACATTTCAGCCGTGACCTGCGCTACGTTAATAGCGCGATGTTCTGATAGGGCTTATCAAGCCGCCGCCGCCGCCTGTTCTCTTGATTTTCGATTGCCGAGTCGCGGTCTCCACTCAAGAACTCGTTTACCACAGCGGTTGTCGGTTCTTTGGCAGAAGAACCCACTGCCACTTCAGATTATCAATTCAGTGCGCTATATAGGCCACTTTGTTTTTTTATGGTTCTATTAACTTGTATGTGTATATTTTCAACATAAACACTTTTAATATTACCAACCTTACAATCTTCGAATACTAATTCACCAGTGCTGGACCCCCTCATTCCGAGTTTGTCCAATATCTGCGCAACAGAGAACCCGGGGAAATCTTTCTCTATCAGAAATGCTGTGATTCCATGTTGAGGTTTACTTGTTAAGTCTGTTTTTGCGTATACCTGGAAATAATTTCAATACTTTATTATTTTCTTTTTATGTAATACGGCAGACAAACAAGCAAGCGGGCCACTTGATGGAATGTGGTCACCGATTAGACATCAGCAATACCTGGGGCGCTAATAATGCGTCGCCCGCCTCGTAAGAAGATCTCTTACATACTTCTTGAGCGATACCTGTCATAGTTCAAAAGAAACACTGTGGCGGGAGCTGATTCCACATCCGAATCGTACGAGCGATAAAGTTCTTTTGATTCATCGCGTGGACACCACTAGTAGTGGAGGCTCTATTGGTCAGATTCAAAAATATAAACCTCAAGAACCTCTTGCAACTAAAAGTTGTTAATAAAATTCTGTAACGTCGCGGTGGTGACACGTCCCTCTAAGAGGCGATTTACCCATTTACAAATTGGTCTGTATTATCAAGCGACTATGGTAAGTTTGGTATAATTTTGAAATAACCCCCTTGCCCCTGGCAGCAGCATTTTTTTTCGTGGGGCCCGCGCTATGAATGCTTAGAATTACTTAAGGAATAAATGTGGTGAAGCCCATAGCTCCATAAAAAATTTTAAGGTTCTATATGGGAGCGATCCAATACGTAATGGGGATGAATACCCAGCCCGCTATTGTTTAAGTGCAACCAAGCCACAGTCCTAAACCTGGATACCTACTTATGTATATTTTTCCCGCGACCTCGTCTGCGTAAAATTCAGTTATCACGTTCGGGACTTGTTCCCGCGGGAACCACATTGAATTTCATGATAAATTATAGCCTTGTATTATAAGCTACATTACTGTCAAATTTCATCAGAATATGTTCAGTAGTTTTTGCGTGAAGGAGTACCAAACATCTAAACATCCATCCTTTCAAACTTTCGCACTTGTAATATTACTAGTGGGCCCGGCGCGACTTCGTTCACGGACACCTACTTTACCACTACCTCCTCTTTTTCTTGCTGTAAACCTATCTCTTGAATCACATCGGAAATAGGATAGTGGGATAGGTACGTACTACTAAAACGTCCGCATCATGTGCGTTGGTGATCCAGAACTTGTTTCCGTTCAAGACGTAGTAGTCGCCTTTCTTCTCGGCCCTCAGTTTCATGGAGACCACGTCGCTACCGGCGCCCGGCTCGGACATGGCCAAAGCACCAAAATGCTCCCCAGAACATAGCTGAAACATCATTTCATTTTTTGTATTTTTTTTGTATTTATTTATTTAATTCACAGTACATTTTGTATCTTAACACTAAATGACACAAAACCCGGATGGGTTTGTCTGTGTCTACCTGGCTATTTATTACAAGACACACTTGTTCACTACAAAATCGAATTTTTCCAAGTTTAACGTATACACATCCACATTATCAATATCCATTTTTCATTCCAATAAAATATTGTGTTTACTCGACACAATACCACATCACTAATGTAAACAAATCAAAACACAATTATAAGAGTACACTTGGGGGTAACTTGTGCTCTGATCGGTGCCAAACAATTTCAGTCTACCCACCTCAAAAAAGTAAAGATACTAGGTACAACAATAATGTTAGCATGTGGCGCACCGGGCGAAAGAGTTCGATGATATTGCGATTTTTAAGTTAGAGCGAGAGCGATATACACACCCTGCACAGTTCTTTGTTACCTCGTTTTTAGTTTTTATACATGGTGTTAGTTTTTTTAGTGATAACTAGATAAGTAGATAATTTATATTCGGAATAGTGTGAATAGGTAATATAAGTGGTTAGGTAGGCATTATAGCGAATCATAAGGTTGCTGTTTTATTCCTGGGTAACTATTACACAATCATTTAATTATTGTTTAGGGTATTTAGGATGAAAATATATATTTTTTTAACATGCCAACAAAATATTTGGTACCGTACTTCGTTCTTAATTCCATAGGGAGCTTGTTGAGTAAGCTAGGCAACATATATGATGACACTTTTGTGCCATACATATTTTTATAGGGTGGTATCGTATATTCTTGGTTCTTTACACTGCGGGTATATACTGTATTGTTTACTTTTTTTAGCTCTGGCGGTTGTTCGTTATATGATTTTAGGGTGAAGTATTCAATTTGCTTGGTCACCGGCATTACATTACAGTATTCGAATAGTTTTATTGGTTCTGTTTTATATTTATTTTTAACTGTTCTGGGTACAATTTGTTTTAAGATACGTATTTGCAATAAGTATATCTGGTTTATGAGATATGGGTAAGTTCTCCCATAGGTGCTTATTCCGTAAATTACTATAGAATCTACTATCGCTCTGTAAAGAACCAATAATATTGAAGTCGGTAGTCTGTGGTGAAGGATAGTGAATTTTGATAGTAAAGCGCGTAGTTTTGTGCATACGCCGTCAATGTGATGTTTCCAAGTGAATCTGTTATCCACGACTAACCCAACATATTTAATACTCTCCACTAATTCAATATGCCTACATGCACAGTTATTATTGCTTATACTGTGTAGACAGTGATGTTCATGTGTAATGATGTTCGGTGTATGGTCTGGTTTATTATGGCTAGAGTGGATATGTAGGAGCTTGGTTTTGTCATGATTGATAATTAATCCAGAGTCGTGAGACCATTTAGCTATTCGATCAAAGTCATGTTGCAACATTTTTTGCGCCTCAATTAGACTATGATGTGCCGCTACTACAGCAGTGTCGTCTGCAAACTGAAATATGAGACACTTTTCAATTATACCTGGCATATCATTGACGTAGATTAAATATTCGATTGGGCCTAGCACAGAACCTTGTGCTGTGCCCTCATTTATCATAATCTTCGCGCTCTGTTCTTCCCCCAGTTTAACAAAGGAATATCTGTTTTTGTGATAATTTTGTAGTAAGGTTTTAAGTGGTCCTCTTATTCCACTTTCATCCAATTTAGCATTTAGAGTATCATGCACTAGGGTATCAAATGCTTTACTATAATCAATAAACGCCACCAATACATGCTTCTTGTCGTTAAGCTGGTTATTTATTTCATCAGAAAAGTGATTAAGCAATGTCGTTGTACTTTTTCTAGGTTGGAAGCCATATTGGGTTGATGAGATGACATTGTTTTCAGAAAAATAATTTTGTATTTGTTCAGCAATGAATTTTTCAAATATTTTATCCATACATGATAAAATGGTTACAGGCCGATAATTTGAATAGCAACGATGGTCACCTTTTTTATATATTGGTCTTATAACCCCGACTTTTAGTTCATCTGGATACTTTCCTGTACGTATGCTAGTATTGATAAGGTTTTTGACAGTGGGAATTATTGTTTCGCTTAGCATTTTTAGATCTTTAGCTCTCAACATATCTGCTCCTGGTGCTTTTTTCTCGTTCAGTTTGTTTATCTGCCTGCCGACATCAATATCCGTTGCCATTCGAAATCTCATGCTTTTGTTTATAGACCCGGTTTGACTTTTTTCATTAAATAGAGCTTTGTCACATTGAGTTTTGATAGACGCTACGCTGTTTTGAAACTCGATTGCAAAATTTTCCGCTATGTCTCTTACCGGTAAGTCAGTTATGTATTTCGTTATAGTGTCTTCTATACTAGGACTGGTCTTGCCAATAATTCTATTTATAATTTTCCAAAGCCCAGCGACGTCTCCCTGGCAATTTTGATTTGAAACAAGGTTTGGTTGAAATTGTTTGCTGCTATTTATTGAAGTGCTCTCACAGTGGTGTTTACAGAAACAGTTGTAAACTGTTTCCAATGTTCTCAGACTGATGTCCAAAATCGAAAGACCTAGATGCTTCTTTCTATTGCATAGGAACTTTTGTATTTGCTCGTATAATGTTTACAAATGTTGCAAAAATTTTAATTAAATTATTGTATAGTTTAATTTTACGCTATTATACTCGTATTTCTATATCCATAGGTACTCGTACATACTGAACTTACTTTCGGCAAATACCTGCTCTTCTGCTCGTGTGAACCATTTCTATTTATTTGATTGATGCAAAGATTCGAATGTGCTCCGTAAGATAATGCTATGGATCCCGAAGCCCTAAAAAGAAAAAACAAGTGAGTTTATCCAAATTCAGAGACATTTGACATTACTTCACTAGAAGTGCACAACAAAGCTAGTACATTACTTATAAGACTCAAATACTATCTGCGAGCACATGTTAATGGCCTCACTGTTTTAAATATTTGTGAGCATTACTTGTAATTTTCTGTTGGTGTTCTGAATAAAGTAAAATAAATAAAAAATAGAAGTAAACACTTTTTTACACAAGTTCCACTATAATTAAAATAAACTTAATATATTGTGACCGGTTTAGAATGAATCGTTATCAGGCAATTCTAACATACAATGGAGTTACATCAGTAATGCACTATACCTACTTCTAACTATAACATAAGTTTACCGACCTGGAGAGTTCTTCCATAATAATGCAGTGATCGGAATATTTCCCCCCTGTTCCTCCATATTCAGGACTGGCTGTTATGCCTGTAACATTGTTTATTATTAACACATATATATCTAGACTCAACATTATGAAATTGTCATCGTAGGCGACTTAATTTTCACCCTACCTAGGAGCCCAAGTTCTCCAAGTTTCTTCCAAAACTGCCTGATGTCTTTGAAGTAGTTCTCTTTGTCGATCTCTGTCGCTTTTGGTGCCAATTCCTTTTGTGTGAAGTCGAATACTGATTGACGTAACTGTAGGGATTCAAACAAATCAAGTTATATTATCGTGATGAATCACTTTTTCCTCCACTAGGTGGACCGACGATCTGGTAAACATCGCAGGTACCAGCTGGATGCGGAAGGCACAAGACCGCCTTTGTGAAGATCTCTGGGGGAGGTCTATGCCTAACAGTGGGCATCTTCTGGCTGATATGATAACGTTATCACTGTTCAGGTGATAACGTGATAACTCGATTTAATCAGGCAATATGAGCGAAGCTAAAATCTCGATCTCTTATATAATTTCAAACAATAAACTTGTGAAGATCAAACAAGAATCTAATTTCACCCTCAACGGCTTCATCGCACACCAAAAATATCTAGTCATGGACAGCTAATTGGTATGAACATGCGCATCAATACTATTGAACTTGGTACCTTTCCCTTGAATTAGCGAGCATTTTTATTTACTCTACACATAGTTAAACACGTACGGTCAATGAATAAGTTGGACCCATGAGTGGCTTGATAGCGATGAAATGCAAATCAAATGATACACACAAATAATCAAATAAATCAAATGATGTACATTGAATCATACAAATTGACACTCACCTGTTGCTGTTCACTGGTCAATCCAAACACGTGCTCGTCTATAGGATAATAGGACAAGCTCCGTACGCCGACTTTCCTCGCGCCTTTCGCTAAAACCCTTTTCAAGAACCCCACTCTGACCGACATGACGACACGTCTCCTCTGTATTACCACTCGCTATAAACTAGTAAACAAACCGATGTAGGTACTCGCACACAGCGATTATATTATCATATTGATTGCGACTTTTGGACAAGCGATACAAGTGTTATCACGTAGCAATAAAGGCTGATTTTCCTTGTTCAGTCGTCATTTGTTGTGTTCTTATGAATTTAGAATTCACAGATAAGGTTGAACAAATACGGATGGTATCTTTTAAACTTCATTGTCGGGGTGCGCGTAAGCATTATTGTGTTGTTTCCAAGGGGTAATGTTTGTTGTTTTAAGAATCTTTTTTCATATTTTTAGTACGTAGTATCTAGAGTACTTAGGTAGAGCGTCGTTAGCCGGGCGGTTAATAAAATAGATATTTACACATCACAGCCCATAATAGTCCACTGCAGGACTTTGGGCCTCTCCCAAAAAAGGGGAGGTTTTTGCCATAATCTCCACGCTTGGCAGGCGGGTTGGAGATCGCAGTGTTGCAAACATAACAATGGAAAACGCTGCTGCCCATTTTCCTGTTTACGAAGACTCTAGATCTTTTGTCTCTAAACATTAGTCGCCTTGTACGACACCCACGACTATAAGGGGTTGGTGCTATTCTACTCTACCGGACACCACACGGCTTAAAATAGATATTTATTTGACACAAACTATGAAATCCAAATAATAGCTTCTTGTGTCTTGCCAAGTTTATTGCTAGCTCTGACTTTTTAAAGCTTCTTCATGTATTCATAAACTTTTAACTGAAGATATTAACATCTTATTGTGTCTTTCAATTTCATGAAAAAGTTTGTACTATTATTACATTTATAAAATCCAGCATTTTACTATCTGTTTGCCTATCAATATTTCACAACCACTATCAATATCAATAGAAATATCCTCTATAAAAAAAACCTGTAGTACATAATATTACAAATATTTATTTATATTCTTTGTTTATCGATCTTCCAATGAGCATCCTTCTGACTTCCGATGTGCCAGCACCAATTTCATACAGCTTAGCGTCTCTGAGTATTCTGCCTGTGGGGTAGTCATTGATGTAACCATTGCCACCTGGAAACAAATACAATTTTAGAATACTAACATAATGAAGCATGGGTGGCCGTATTCCAAATGTTGCCGGTTATGTGCATAAGTTTTTGTGCCATTGTGTAGTATGTCGGTAATCTGTTATGCTCAACCAATTTTTACAAGAGTTCCGCCGTCGATGGTAGGGCTAATTACGTAGAGAACACATATCTGGCCACGCCACCCCCGCCAGGCACGGGAAAAAGAGGCAGCCCAAGAAGCGATGGGTAGACGACGGTTACACAGTCAGGCCACTGAATGTTTTTTTTTTATTCCTTTACTAGCCAGGCATTTGACCGCCACCTCACCTGGTGGTAAGTGACGATGCGGTCGATGATGGAGCATGCCTGTCTAGGAACAGCCTAATCACTCTAGCCTGGAAGGCATCCAGATTATATTGATCAAGGAACACACTCGCAGGCAACGGATTCCACTCCTTTGCCGTACGCATTATAAAAGTCGAGCCAAAGCGGCTCGTGCGGATACTTGGAAGATCCACGACATAAGGATGAAGCGCTCGCCCGGATCGCGTCTCCCGATGGCGGAAAGGGGCCGGCGGAATGAGGTCGTGCAACTGCTTCGCACACTCTCCGAAGTGCAACCTGTAGAAAACCGACAAACGCGCAACCCTACGCCGATGCTCAAGGCTCTGAAGCTTACCCTCAATTAAATGCGGATCACAAATTAATCTCTTTGCACGTTTTTCCACCGAATCCAAAGCAGCCAGTTGGTACTTGGCTGATCCATCCCAGAGGTGGCAGCAGTACTCCATGCAAGATCGGACTTGTGCTTGATATAATTGAAGCAACTGCCTTGAAGTGAAGTACCGCTTGACCTTCGAGAGGATTCCAAGTGTTTAAGCTGCTGTCTTGGCTTTTGATACGATGTACTTAGTTGATAGCTCAACACCAAGGAGCTGTAGGCTGTCGGTAATTTCCACAGACACATTCCGGAAAGTTGGAGCTAGATGGAATGGAATCCGTTCAGCGGAAAACAAACACGCCTGTGTTTTGGTGGCGTTGAACGACACTAGATTGGCTTCGCCCCAATCGGACACTGCCTTGAGAGCCTCGTTCAAGCGACCAACCATGGCCTCTCGACAAGATTGAATATCGCCCCTGTTAGCTTTTGAGTCTGACAGATATCTATCCGTTACTGTGCTGTCGTCTGCGTACCCAAAGATACCGGGTCCAAGCAGATTGTTAATATGCAGCAGGAAAAGAGTCGCGGACAGAACCGACCCTTGAGGAACTCCCGCATCGATAGCCTTAAGTTCATACGTGTAACCGTCTATAACTACACAGATTGATCGTTCACTCAGAAAATCCGATATCCAGGTGCAAAAGCCAGCAGGAATACCATATGTGGGAAGCTTGCTTAAAAGGGCTGCGTGCCAATCCCTGTCAAAGGCCTTGGAGATATCGAGAGACACAGCAAGGGACTCGCCATGCCTCTCAATGCCTCACTCCACATATGAGTATCATACACCAGAAGGTCCCCAGTTGACCGACCACAGCGAAATCCGTACTGGTGATCACTGAGGAGATCGTTACCTTCAAGATGCACGAGGAGTTTCTTGTTCAGAATGTGTATCCATGACCCAATCTGGTCACGTTACCCACGCTCTACTATTATTGCCTATCTGCAAAATTTTAGTAATCAACACAGACCCCGAACTCGAGAGCGCGAGAGCTTAACCGGAATATTGACTTTGACGCTATGATGACCCGGGCATTCTTCACAACTCGAAAGATCTGGGCATCTTTTACGTGGGGGTGGAGCTTATCGTTTAGAATACATTAATGCTCCTGCCAACTAAGTTCTCATTGAAATTCCTGAGGTCTTTGCACCTCAGAAAGATTAAAACATTACCTAATATCTGTATGGCGTCCAGAGCGACCTGCGTGGCTTTCTCAGCGTTGTACAGGATCACTCCTGCGCAGTCCTTGCTATTGAAGTACCCGGTGTCGCACGCGCGCGCTACACTATATAGGTAGCTGCGGCAAGCGCTCAGCGTCGTATACATGTCCGCCATTTTGCCCTGTAAACAAGTTTGTCATTTATAGAGCTTAAATCAGAAGGGTCCTACGGTAGCTGTACGGTGGGTGCAGCGATGTGCCCGCGGGTGTTCTCAGGTGCGCGCGAAAGTATTCCCCATCGGAGAATGTTGCATTTGTTGTGCCAGCGCTTGATGCGCTAGAATTTCGTTCCCGCAACAAACATTCGTTGTGAGAATATCGCGCGCAACCAAATTCCGATGTTCGTTTCAACTTTCACCAAAATGATTGTTTACGCAAATGTTTAAACGTAGGTAGGTCAAATTCGCGATGCGCCCAAAATATGCGCTACAAAAGTACATTCGTTCGTGTTACAAAATGTTCCTGGTCACGACAAATCTTTACTTTGTATTTTCTGAGTGAAGTTCAAGACATGCAACTTAATAGTAGAGTAGGGAAATAGTTCCCATAGAATGCACAAAGTTTGCGATAAGTCGATAGGTTTATCTTGCCTGTAGCAATTGGAATTCTCCTATATTTTGTCCGAACTGTTTCCTCGTGTGAGCATACTGGAAGGCCACGTCGACAGCGGCCTGCATGAGCCCCACTGGACCCGCGGCCAGCACCAGGCGCTCCAAGTCCAGACCTGACATCAACACGTACACGCCTTTGTTCAGCTTCCCTAGGATATTGGCGGCTGGCACCTGAAAGACATTTATTTATGTATTGTAATAATAAGTATACTAGAATACTAGAATAGAGCTCATATAGCTTATATTATATATAGGTGGTGTATTTAAAGGTCGTATGAAGCCGAAGGTCGATAGACACGCAACGCCGAACCATATGGAAGGCTAATTGGAGTTTAAAAATTCATAGTAGGTGCGTCTCTCTCAGCCGTGTGTTGGCCGGCAGAGTAGAATAGCACCAACCTCTTACACTCGTGGGTGTCGTACAAGACGACTAATGTTTTCGAGGCAAAAGATGTAGTCTCCGTAGGCTAGAAAATGGACAGCAGCGTTTTCCATTGATAACACTGCAACCTGCAACCCGCCTGCCAAGCGTGGAGATTATGGCAATGACCTCCCCTTTGGTGGAAAAGGCCCTAAGTCCTGCAGTGGAATGCTCTGGACTGTGATTATGATGATGATGACGTCTCCCTCCCACATTTAAAACATTGTCATTGATAAAATATTTTGAACGAGTAGTTCGGTGGTTATAAACTTCTCTTTTTTACATCCAACGTAGGTAATGCTGAAAGAGACTTTTCGTTCCAGCGCTGGTGCGGCCCCTTCTATGCGTCGGTTTAGGTGATTTTCAAATTTTCAGCCCTGACCTGCGGTACGTTAACTGCTCGATGTTCTGGTGGTAGGGCTTTGTCAAGCCCGAAAAAGCCCGAAGCCTGCCTGCATGTGCACCACCGCCTGTTCGATTGATTTTCGCCTGCCGAGTCGCGGTCTCCACTCAAAAACTCGTTTACCACAGCGGTTGTCAGTTCTTCGGCACAAGAACCCACTGCCACTTCAGATTATCAATTCAGTGCGACCACTTTGGTTCTTTATGGTTCTATTAACTTGTATGTGCATATTTTAAACGTAAACACTTTAAATATTACCAACCTTACAATCTTCGAACACTAATTCACCAGTGCTGGACCCCCTCATTCCGAGTTTGTCCAATTTCTGCGCAACAGAGAACCCGGGGAAATCTTTCTCTATCAGAAAAGCTGTAATTCCATGTTGAGGTTTACTTGTTAAGTCTGTTTTTGCATATACCTGGAAATAATTTCAGTACTTTTATTTATGTAATACGGCAGACAAACAAGCAAGCGGGCCACCTGATGGAAAGTAATCACCGCCGCCTCTAAGAAGACCTCTTATGTACGTCTTGAGCGATCCCTGTCATAGTAAAAAAAAACAAAATGGCGGGAGCTCATTCTACATCCTAATCGTACGAACGATAACGTTCTTTCGATTCTTCGCGTGGACACTACTATAGAGAATACGTAATGGGGATGTACTCATCCCCAGCCCGCTATTGTTTAAGAGCAATCAAGCCACAGACCTAAACCAAACACATATGGGTACTTATGTATCTTTTACCGTTCCCGCGGGAACCACATTGAATTTCGGGATAAATTATAGCCTTGTGTTATTCTGGGCTATAAGCTACATTGTTGTCAAATTTCATCAGAATCTGTTTAGTAGTTTTTGCGTGAAAAAGTAGCAAACATCTAAACATTCATCCTTTCAAACTATCGCATTTGTAATATTACTAGTAGGCCCGGCGCGACTTCGCTCACGTACACCTACTTTACCACTACCTAGTCTTTTTTCTTGTCTATAAACTGTCCTCTTGAATCACTCTATCTTTTGTTGAAAACCGCATTAAAATCCGTTGCGTAGTTTAAAAGATCTAGGTACGTACATAGGGACAGACGGCCGGAAGTGACTTTGTTTATACTATGCATAAATATTAGGATAGTGGATTAGCAATAGGATAGTAGGATAGGTACGTACTACTAAAACGTTCGCATCATGCGCGTTGGTGATCCAGAACTTGTTTCCGTTCAAGACGTAGTAGTCGCCTTTCTTCTCGGCCCTCAATTTCATGGAGACCACGTCGCTACCGGCGCCCGGCTCGGACATGGCCAAAGCACCAAAATGCTCCCCAGAACATAGCTGAAACATTATTTCATTTGAAACAAGGTTTGGTTGAAATTGTTTGCTGATATTTATTAAAGTGCTCTCACAGTGGTGTTTACAGAAACAGTTGTAAACTGCTTCCAATGTTCTCAGACTGATGTCCAAAATCGAAAGACCTAGATGCTTCTTCCTATTGCATAGCGACTTTTGTATTTGCTCGTATAATGTTTACAAATGTTGCAAAAATTGTAATTAAATTATTCTATAGTAAAATTTTACGCTATTATATTTCTTTATCCATAGGTACTCGTACACACTTAACTTACTTTCGGCAAATACCTGCTCTTCTGCTCGTGTGAACCATTTCTATTGATTTGATTGATGCAAATATTTGAATGTGCTCCGTAAGATAATGCTATGGATCCCGAAGCCCTGAAAAGTGAAAACAAGTGGGTTTATCCAAATTCAGATACACTTACCAACTTCTAACTATAACATAAGTTTACCGACCTGGAGAGTTCTTCCATAATAATGCAGTGATCAGAATATTTCCCCCCTGTTCCACCATATTCAGGACTGGCTGTTATGCCTGTAACATTGTTTATTATTAACACATAGATATCTAGACTCTACACCATCAAGTTGTCATTGTAGGTGACTTGATTTTCACCCTACCTAGGAGCCCAAGTTCTCCAAGTTTCTTCCAAAACTGCCTGATGTCTTTGAAGTAGTTCTCTCTGTCGATCTCAGCCGCTTTTGGTGCCAATTCCTTTTGTGTGAAGTCGAATACTGATTGTCGTAACTGTAGGAGTTCAATCAAATAAACTTATATTATCTTGATATATCACTTTTTCCCCCACTAGGTGGACTGGCGGTCTGGTAAAGACCGCAGACCAACTAGATGCGGAAGACAAGACCGCCTTTGTAAAGATCTCTGGGGGAGGCCTATGCCCAACAGTCTTACAGTCAACAGTATGTCTTCTGGCTGATATAATATCGTAATCACTGTTTCTCGATTTAATCAGGCAAGATAAGCGAAGCTAATTTCTCGATCTCTTATATGATATCCAACAAAAAAGCACCAAAAATATCTAGTCATGGACAGCAAATTGGTATGAACATGCGCATCAATACTATTGAACTTGGTACCTTGCTCTTGAATCCGCGAGCATTTTTATTTACTCTACACATAGTTAAACACATAGGGTCAATGACCCATCACCCATGAAGGGGTTGATAGAAATGCAAATCAAATGATTCACTGGGTCATACAAATTGACGCTCACCTGTTGCTGTTCACTGGTCAATCCAAACACGTGGTCGTCTATGGGATAATGGGCCAAGCTCCGCACGCCGACTTTCCTCGCGCCTTTCGCTAAAACCCGTTTCAAGAACCCCACTCTGACCGACATGACGACACGTCTCCTGTGTATTACCACTCGCTATAAAGTAGTTAACAAGCCGATGTAGGTACTCGCACATAGCGATTATATTATCATATTGATTGCGACTTTTGGACAAGCGATACAAGTGTTATCCAAAGGGTAATGATTGTTGTTTTAAGAATCTTTTTCATATTTTTAGTACGTAGTGTCTAGAGTACTTAGGTAGAGCGTCGGTAGCCGGGCGGTTGAGTATCCAACTCGTTACCGAAAGGTACTGGGTTCGAATACCGCTGCGGCCATGTATCAATGACTCTTTTCCAAGTTATGTACATTAGTTGAATTCTAACCGATGCTCTAACGGTGAGGGGAAACATCGTGATGTAACCTGCAAATGTAGGCAACTGAATTTGTAATCATGATCAGATCTGGTCAGGTTTCCTTAGTAGCAGGGTCACCGGGACAATAACGCCAAGATGATTATTATTATTATCTAGAGTACTTTATTACGGATAGTGTGGCTAAAATAAATAAATAAATAGAGTACTTAGGTATACGTACACACTCGCAATAAATAAAATATGTACTTACATTGTATAAAATATCGTCAAGTCATCATCATCAATCCCGGCTTACAAGGTCCAGTTCCCTATTGTTCCTCCTCTACTTCGCCCGATCTGCGGCATCATACGTCGACGTCTAATCTCTTGACGTATTCTACCATGACGTCTTCATTCTTGCACTGCGATACATGGCCGATGTCACGTTTTCGGATCAGCAAATTGTCGATCTGTGCGGTTGTCGATCAAAGTTGGTGCGGGTCAGCTTTGTAGGTGGTGAAGTGTTCGGGTCTCTTCTGGAAGGTGTTAACTACGGCCAGGTCGGCGGCCAGTGAGTTTCCGAGGATATATTTTCCCTCACTGTTTCGCTGGCCGCAGCCAAAGCCCCCGTGCACCGTCGAGTGCTCCGAACTCCTCGCTCATCTGGCCCACGTGGCCGTTGAGGTCCGCACTAAACACGTCGCAGGGTATCATAGAAACTATTCCAGAAGGCAGTATTTTCGTTATCTACAGCCGAACTAAGGAGCATAGGCGCTGATAAAGTTATATCTTGATCCTTTTATCCGAGCCTTGACCAACATGAGCTGATCGCTTTCTCTGCTCACCTCCAAGACGCCGTTCGTCGAAGACCACAATAGCGACCCCATTTCTTAATTTTACTAACATGGTTTTGTAAGAAAACCACTGTGGTCCGAAATAAATGATTATGCATTTATCATTTATTCCTCCTTTGTCGATCCTTTGTACACAAGCTTGTACTCTTGCCCGATCTCCCGGGAGCTCCTGTATAAAAGCCACTTGCACACGCCGCCGGTAAAGCAGATCGGCCAGCTCTCTAGACCGACCTTCTTTTTGAGCTTCGCGAAGCGTAGTTTTCTAATGGGCGCTCGCATCTGTGAACCCTACCCGCGCGCGGCAGCAGCCCTCGCGAACTTGTTGCAGGTTGAGGGCGATGTGCCTGCGCGTCATTTTTCGGCGACTACCTATCACTGAGTACAATCCCTATAGGCCTTCCTGTCATGCTAATTTTATTGGTGTTTTGGCTTTCTACATGATTACCCGCACCCCGTTACCAACCCGTTAGGGAAAAGCCGATTCGCCAGAGCCTCGTCCGCCTGTCAGCCACCATCAGCCACAGATGTCTGGGGCCACGGGCAGGTTAGGTTGGGAGGTGAGGAGGACTTGGGTCCCTAAGATGATGGTAGGGCCCTATACCCCCTTGTAGCATAATCAATGTCTAATACAAACCCTTATGTTTTGTTCACAGGTGAACTGCATATCTACCACGCATCCTGGTCCCGGATATGAAATTGAAGTCTTCCTTCCTCGTTGGATCAAAGAACGCCATTTGCCCACCGAAGTGTCGTACGCCGCCACTCTGAACGGAATTATCTAGTACCTAACGAACAGTCATAATCATAATATTTATTGAAATGTATCAGTGTGTGTCTGTGTAGTAGAAATAGTGAACCAATCGATTAAATTAAGTAATTGTGGCATTATACGCATTCCGTAACTATGCGAATTAAATCTTTTATTTGTCGCCCTCTCTCTCGCTCTTACCAAAGAGGTTTACCAAAAAACAATTTACGTGTGGCTCCATGTACGTTTGTATGTTGATTCGAAGCTAACTTTCCTATAGGTGCTTTCTCAGGTTTTCAAAATATCTTTAAAAAACATGGACGTAAGCTTTTGTTTGTACGAGTAATTCGTGTCATAAATCATATTATCATTACGGAGCGTTGACTACCCAGCAGCGCAACCGCAGCTATACGACACTTACATGAGAGACGATTCCATATATCATACCTACCACATATTTTTTCATCATCATCCTGTCATCAGTTCCGGTTGTGCTGTCGCGTGACGCTCGGGTATTCAACTTCTTGACCATTATGCTTGGTCTTCGGCATCCTTGATGGTGACATAAAGTGAGTACGTATATCTTTGATGGCGAGTTTATTGGCACGTATGTCATCCTTACTTCTTGGCTGGTGGCATGGCCAGACTTGTTGTCTACGTAATTTGCCGACGTAAGGGCTACCGTGTGCTACGTTTCCTGAAAGAGTTGGGATGGCAGGAACAATAGGGTATCTGGGAGTACACCTTATCTACGCAGAATAGGCGCGAGTTCGCCTGAATGCGGAAACGGCCCGGATACATCTATCAACTCGTATCTATCTAAAGGCTATCGTGAATGTTTTGGCCGCGGTCTTTGCGTGAGACCACACATCCACCGCATCATCTTCATTTCCGTGACGCGCAGCTCTTGCTTGTGCCTCTCTATTAATAACGGTCATATCTCGCTACCGTATAGGCCCATACTGACGAATGCGATTTGCCATTTAGCTAGTGTAGCTAAACAGGTAGCTGACATATCAGTTTCGTCTACCCGTCGGCAACGCATGGGTGATTGGTATTGCAAACGTCCATAGGCTGCGGTGACTGCTTGCATGTTATCTTTGTGGTAAAAAATAAGTATTTTTTACATTGACATGCAAGTACTTGTGGTTCCTAGTTTTTATAGCCTAGGGACAGACGGCACCACCACCAGACGCTACCAGATGACTGCAGTGGTACCGCCTATCTCCGATTGTACGCCATTTTGATGAAATTTTGTTTAAACCAATCGCAGCAAGACAGCTCTGGTTCTGGCTTGCTGTAATTGGTCCACCACACACAATTGTATTAAAATGGCGGCGTGCTATCGCGTGCATCAGCGGTACAGCTGCTAGACGATGATCACCATATTTTAGTCCCTTTTCACTACCTTTCAGACTGTAGTCTGTCTCGAGGTGGCTGCTCGTTCGCGGTTCGCGTGTAGACACGAACGGGCCTTTGGTATTACTATTTTACTTTTCAGTGCTATAATACAAATTTTAGTAAAATAAAAGAAATAGTCTATCGTCAACGGCTTATATTTTATTTGTATAATACTTAAAATAGTAGTTAAACCTAAGTAGCTTCAAAAGCACCATGATATTTAATTTATTTATAAACAATAAATGTACAACAGTTTCAAATTAAAACTTTGATAAATTAACATTCTACGCAAAAAAATTAATATTCACTTTCAATTTGCAATCGTATTATGTTAAGGTTTTACCTTATTACGTCCCATCGGTTTATTTAATTTAAAATAAGTATAGAATATATTTCTAAAATAAAATAAAGACTACATAATTTAGATATTGGAATAGCAGTCATGATATGTAAATCAAGTTTTTCAAAAGGAAACAACGTCCGTTAAAATACGTATTAACAAAAAAAAAATATAATGAAAATACAAGGGAAGATATAGCACAAGCATTTTTGATAGTTAATATAAAGTGTGGAATTATGTTCTATCATATTACAGTAATAGATATTATCTACTTAAAATCTAAAAATGAATTGGAATGTGTAAATTTACACACACAATAAAAGCTTGTGAATTAACTTAATAATTATAGCTTGTAAATTAATCTCAAGTACTCGTGCATTGATTCATTTACAAAGCAATGTAAAAAGAAAAATATAAAAAATACGTATAAGACTTACGTAATTTTGTATCGTTTACGTATTATTGCACAGAAATTTAAGTACAGTAAAAATAACATAGTAAAAAATGAGAATATAAAAAATAATTCGTATTTATTATCAACATTAATAATTTTATGTCAAGATTTTTAGGCTCATTAACTATAATATTAAGGGAAGGGAGCGAATTTAGGATATGTCCCAGACATATCCATAATAGGGGCAATAATAGACCCTATAAATGATTTAAGGTAGCGTACAATTAGTTTGTATCCATCTTTGATTTCAACGACTGGTAGTATTCCGCGAGCACCTTCCAAGCGGACGGCGCCATGAAACCCTTGGGAGGCTCTTGACCGGATTTGGCAAGTCCTGTGAACGAGTAAAATAAACTTTATTGTATGAAAAACAAAGTTCAAATTCATTGTTCGATAATCGACATCATCATCTTTGAGTTATATTCTCTTGATGGGGTATGATTTGACCATGCTCTAGAATTTGGCAGATCAGGTAATTACAGTGGATCGACTGCCATCTGACCTTGACCTGACCAGCGGGGCTATTGTCTAACTCAGTTGGCAACTGAATTTGACATAAGATAATTTTACACTACGTCATCAATGTTGACCACAAGAGTAGTGTAAGATTATAGTAAAATATGTCAAATTCAGTTGAACACTGCAATAGCCAATAGCCCCGCTGATTGGATCTTGGTTACACATTCAGTCCTCGTGACGTACCTCGCATCCTGGTCCCGGATATGAAATCGAAGTCTTCCTTCCTCGTTGGATCAAAGAACGCCATTTTTGCCACCGATGTATCGTACGCCGCCACTCTGAACGGAATTATCTAGAAATAAATAAAATCATCGTTATTGATTGTCATGTGTCGGCTGTGCTTGTCTGTGTAATATTCTACAAATACGCATTTTTTTTAATTTGGCGAGTCTAGTCTGTACGTACCTCTACGTAATATGAACTTGATAAAGAAAGGGGAATATTTTGTGGATAATTTCACAACTTAAGTATGAAGGATATGGATAACTAGTCGCGCTACTAAGAAGCTCTACAATCGCACAACAAAAGCGCTTGAGGGGGAATGTTTCTCATACAAATTGTATGTAACCTTATTTATCCATTCTTTCAAGGGTTTGACGTTCTTAATGTATGTCTGTGCAATTGGCCATTAGTAAATGTATCCAAATGAGCGTGAAATGGATTTCTAAATGTTAATAATATAAAATATAAAACAGAGCAATTAACAAGGAAAATAATGAAATCACAAAACAGCGCCATCTAGCGACGATTTGTGTTTTTTTCTGTCTGTTTTATTATAAACCATTAACCTATAGAATCCCATTTTGCGCACCATTGAATACATTTACTAAGAGTATAAACTATAATTCAATTACTAAACACTCGAACAGAAAGAAAAAATAGAAAAATAAATTTAGTATGGAAATCGAAGCCCTAAAGTAAAAGGGCTAGATGGCGTTGTGTAAATTTATCCAAGATTATTTATTTATAATTATTATCTTAGTTTTTTACTCTAATTAGCATTAGTATTAATATCTGTCATGTAAATATTGCTTTTATAAAAAGACCACGCTAAGTCCGAATCGATTTAAAAAAAAAAACCTCTGTATGGCAACTTATGCCATGTCATTTTTCCGTCATAGAACGTCATTCATAAAAGTCATAACAAAGAATTTGACTGACTTGAAAAATATTATTAAGGCGATTGGCACATTAGAACGCAGCAGCAGGGTAGAGGGCGCTACCCTCTCGGAATATACTGAGTTCGTGAATTAAATTAATTTAAAATGGTTAAAACAAACATCTTGCTATAGAAATATATACATTCAGTTGATTAAATCCCACTAAAATGGGCGGCTATTGCCATATTCTCCACTTGGCAGGCGGGTTGGAGATCGCAGTGTTGTAAATATAACAATGGAAAACGCTGCTGCCCATTTTCCAGCCTATTATGCCTCGAAAACGTTAGTCGCCTCGTACGACACCCACGAGTGTAAGTGGTGCTATTCTACTCTGCCGGACGCCCCACGGCCAACAGAACAACTTAAATTTTACCAACTACACATCAAAGACGGCGTTACCTCCAACTCGTTGAGCCCCGGCGCCATCTTGAGGACCACGGCCCCGTGCCTGGGGTCGTAGAGGTCGCCGCCGGCGGCCGGGTGCGGCAACCCCGCGGGGTCACGCCCCACTATGTAGTGGTTGGCGCCGGCGTTCATGCGGCACTTCGCGTGCCATTGCACCTGGGGAACGGGGGTGAATAGGTGAAGAATTCAAATATTTACTTGTTGTTTTTTTTTATACCACTAAGCAAACAAGCTTGCGGCCTGCCTGATTGTAAGCAGTCACCGCAGCCTATGGACAGTTGGAATACCAGGGGCATCACCCACGCGTTGCCGACCCCGTGTGTTCATTAATAATACCTAGGTTGTAAAAAGCGACTCGGCTATTAATGGCATACGAATAAATAATAAATAGAGAGTTTGAGCATTTCAAGTTCTTTATATTGATTCAATCCCTTGCTCTTACAGGAGCGTCGGTCGCCGAATAGTTACGGTATCCGACACGTGAGCGAGAGGTACCGGTTTCGAATCCCACTGCGGCCATGTACCAATGACTCTTTTCTGAGTCATGCACATTAGTTGAATACTAACCGATGCTCTCACGGTGAGGGAAAACATCGCGACCTGCACACTCAGGCGACTGAATTTGTAACCATGATCCAATATGATCAGATTCCCCTGTTAAAAGGAGGTCAGATGGCAGTCGCCCCCCACTGTAATTACCAGATATGCCAAATCTAGGATCATGATCAAAGCGGACCTCGGGCCCTCGTGCGCGAGAGCTTAGCCGGGACAATGACGCCAAGATGATTTTATTGTTTATTTTAATCCTTAGCTCTTACGGTGAGGAAGAACATGGTGATAAAACCTGCACAAATATCTAACCATGACCCAATTTAATCAGATTACCCTGTTAACAAAAAAATAACAGGATGTCAGATGGCAGTCGTCCCACTGTAATTACTTGATCTGCCAAATCCTGGATCATGGTCAAGTCGGCCTCCGGGCCCTCGCACAACCGCGACATTAACGCCAACATGAGCGATTTAATCCTATGGTTGCCAAATGCATCACGATTTTCTCATATGTAGACTGTAAATGTTGGCATTCGATTGATTTGTCCGCCCCACCGTTTCGTTTCATAATATTCTTACCGACACATAAAAGCCGAAAGTGGCCTTGAACGCCATTTTCAATAGCTAAGACAAACACGTCGTTAAATAGCTATTTCTTTTTTGAACTGAAAAAATGTCTATGACGCCAAGTTAGAAATGTTAGTCCATTCTGAGCTATGCAGGATACTACACAGGATGGTCAATCTCAATGGGTCAAACTTCAATTTTAGTATCAACATCATCATCAGCCTTTACCAGTTCACTGCTGGACATAGGCCTTACCATCCAGCATACATCCCTTTCGCAAATTGTCGCTCCATCTGGCTGGAAGGCGTCCCACATGACGATTCATTATTGCTTATTTTAGTTAGCTTCGCACGAGTTAAGCTTTGCTTTGGCTGAACCTTTATAATGCGTACAGCTAAGGAGTGGAACACGTTGCCCGCGAGTGTGTTTCCTGATCATAATAATCTGGACGCCTTCAAGGCTAGAGTTAGAGTTAGTTAGAGAATAGGCTGTTTCTAGACAGGCATGCTCCATCTTCTGCTACCAGGTGAGATGGCGGTCAAATGCCTGGCTGATCTAATATAGTCTTCTTCTTATTTTAGTTCTTTCTTTTCTGTTCTTTTTTTTTTTGGTACGCAATAATTTCATATTGTACTCGTATTCTGTCATCATATTATTGCAGTGCAGTTTTAATTTCATTTTTTTTTCTTTTTACTAGTGAGGACCTATAATTGGCTTGTTGGTTCTAAAATAATATTTATTATCATTTATACCTATAGCTGTTGGTACTCCAATAAATAAATAAATAAACCAGGTACCAACCTCCGTAGGGCCCGCGTACATCATGGGCGATGGGAATATGGCGAGCACAGTCGCCTTGGGGTCCAGAACGCCCTCCGACAACACCGCCTTGTGTTGGTTGATCCTCACGTCTAAGGGGACGTCGTCGTCCTTCGTCCACCCGCCTGGGAATTAGGGAAAACATTGGAACCACGGATATATGACATAATAAGCTGGAAACACCTGTTTGCCGACTGCAGAAAATAAAAATATTTTGAAATACCGTTTAGCCCTAAACGGTATTTCAAAATATTTTTATTTACCTAAACTGCGAAAAAATTTACAAAGAGATATTCAAAATGAGGGCTTTCGCCGTTTCACCACCAGATGACGCTACTAGTATGTGAGGTCTTATGTCAAAATAAAGCCACGCGCGCGACAAAGCCCGTCCTGCTACGGGTGCTCTTGGATTAAGATATAGTGGAAATTCTCATTAAACAAGAAGTTTGTTTATATTATGTAAGTTTATTCTGTGCTATACGTAATGTTATTTAGGGTAGTTGTAGGTCTTTAACCTACGTAATTCGTAAATTCATGCAATGTAACATGCATGATTGTTTACTACCGGAATAAAATAAATAAATAAATAAAATAAAAGTTTGGCCGAACATTTGAAACAAACACCTGAAAATAGGTGAAAACTTTTAGAATAGGGTTCGAATTTATCTCCTGAACTTATCCAATGATGTCCTAGACTTGATGGCATTATGTTGACTCCATCTTCTTCTTCATTGCTGAAGGTGATGTCTACATTTAAGTTTTTTCATAGCGATTTATGTCAAGGCTTTCCAACCATCTCTATCCTCGGCTTTTCTGAGGGCATCTGGTACTGCTATCACAGAATCCTCAACTATTTTGGCCAAGTGGCGCGCAGCGAGCCAGATAACCTGGAGAAACTGGTCATAATTGGGAAAGTAGGGGGAAAACGGCCGGTCGGCAGATCTCCAATGTGGTGGGTGGATCAAGTTAAACAACTGCTTGGAATTGACTCCATAATACATTGGACTTCCTTCTTGTTTCCTGTTTTTTTTCTCATAGACACATTTCTCAGTACCATAGCTAAAGGAGCAAGGCCTCTGCCTACCCTTACGGGGCACAGCCGTAAGTGTGTATGCTTACCCAAAGGATGTAATACAACTTTGTAGTCTCTGCCTACCCCAATAGGAAACAGGTGTAAGTGTGTATACTTACCCAAAGGATGCAATAGAAGCACTGGCCTCTTGTAGCCTCGCTCTATGAGCTGCCGGTGCGTGTCCTGCATCAACAGCGCGTGGCCGTTGTGAATCGGGTTGCGGAGCTGTGAAGGAACGTGGGATTTTAAAACAAGACAATGTATTTGTATACAGATAAAATAATCATCTTGGCGTCAATGTCCCGGTTGTGCTCTCGCGCACGACCCCCCATGGTCCGTCTTGATCATGATCTAGGATTTGGCAGATCAGATAATTACAGTGGAGCGACTGCCATCTGACCTCCGTGACCCTGCTACCAGAGGAAACTGACCAGATTGGATCATGATAACACATTCAGTCGCCTGAATGTGCAGGTTTCATCACGATGTTTTCCCTCACCGTAAGATCATCGATTAGCATTTAATTAATGTACGTAATTCAGAAAAAGGTAATTGGTACATGGCGGCAGTGGGATTCGAACCCGGTACCTCTCGTTTACGAGTTGTTTACCTTTACCACTCGGCCACCGACGCTCCCTTGTATACAGATGTAAAAAAAAGATGTACATCAGTATATTACCTCACCACTAATTTCCATCACTGCAACTTCTATTTAAGCAGAATCTACAGTGGCGACGAGTTTTGGTTTTCAAAGTATGTATGGAACGAAGATCGATCGCACCCACAGAGAATAAATTCGTCTCTCAACAAAATCACTGACTAACTAAACTTTGAATCTTTATTCTATGGAGTAAATACAAAAAGCAATTAATAGGGGCGTCTCCTGTCACGCAGTTGGTTACTGTATCTAATGGCATGAGTGAGTTCGCTTATGCCACGCGCCAAGATGAGTGGTTAATAAAGGCTTTCAGCTGAAGTCATAATTACCCACGACGGAACGCAGATGGCATATGCGTTTACGTTGAGAGGTTATACATATATTTGTATGTTAATTTTACACAACTAAAATTAAAACCTAACCAACAAACGTACCTGGAAAGCGAACACTGCATCAGCGTCTAGTTGCCGGAACTTCTCTCTCAGCTCGTTGGGTGTAAGGCGGTACGAGTCGAGCCCGTCGTGCCAGCGGATGCGTTCTAAGGCTTCCAACACGCCGCCCACTAGCCAGTCGCCCGATTGGCTTATCATCTGGGGAGAAAAGCAATTTACATTAGTGAAGTGATTTAGTGAAGCTGAGAATACCATATAGCTATGTACCTATATCAAAACAAGAATTCGTCAGTAATGACACAGATAAAATCACTATACAACTGTCAAAGAGTATATTTAAGAAAGCTGGGTATTGCCAGACGGTTTGGAGATCGCAGTGTTGACAATGCTCAACGGGAAAGTTTGCTGTCAACTTTGCTGTGCTATTCACGAAGAATTTCCGAGCAATTTTTCAATTTTTGTTTATTTAAGTTAGACATAATAATAAATATGACAAATCAATTAGTTAAGGCACATCTACTAAAGATTTGTAATGTGCCAAGCCTGGCGAGTCTGTACATGCAAGCAAAACGATTCATCCCATTTTTTTGCGTATACAAATTAGTCTATAATTTTATACCACTTCATACCTATTGGATTTTAATTCCGTTCTCGCGGTTTGCCAATAAGGGAATCAATGTGTGAAGTTATAGATTAATTTGTAACGCCAGAAATATATGAGCGTATACAGTAAAAAGCCAAGTTGACCCGACACTACACCGAAGATATCCCGGACATCAGCCTGTACGAGATTAGTATGGCTCTCAAACAGCTTAAGAACAACAAGGCGCCGGGTGATGATGGAATTACGGCTGAGCTTCTGAAGCTGTTCAATTCCGTCATCCTCGAGGGCAAAACGCCGGAAGCATGGCACAGAAGCATAGTCGTTGTTCTTCAAGAAAGGTGATAAGGCTCTCTTGAAGAACTTCAGACCAATATCGCTGCTGACCCATGTGATAAGCTGTTTTCGAGAGTCATTACGAATCGTCTCGCACGCAGGTTTGATGACTTCCAGCCTCCCGAACAAGCCAAATTCCGAAAAGGTTTTAGTACCATAGACCACATACATACGCTGCGGCAGGTTGTACAGAAGACCGAAGAGTATAACCGGCCATTATGCTTGGCGTTTGTGGACTATGAGAAAGCCTTCGATTCGATCGAAACTTGGGCGGTGCTCCAGTCTCTACAGCGGTGCCAAATTGACTATCGATATATCGAAGCACTGAAGTGTTTGTACGAAAACGCCACTATGTCAGTTCGTCTCCAGGACAAGACCACAGAACCTATTCAGCTGCAGCGAGGTGTTAGACAAGGTGATGTCATATCACCGAAGTTGTTCACCGCTGCACTGGAGGATATCTTTAGGCTTCTGGACTGGGACGGACTTGGCATCAATATTAACGGCGAGTACCTCACGCACCTCAGATTTGCTGACGATATCGTAGTCATGGCTGAAACCCTGGAAGACTTGGGCAAAATGCTCGATGACCTCTGTAGTGCCTCTCAACAAGTAGGTCTTAAAATGAACATGGACAAGACGAAAATTATGGCGAATGTCCATGTTGTGCCTACTCCAGTGACAGTTGGAGGCACTCCACTTGAAGTTGTTGACGACTATACATACCTAGGACAAATAGTCCGGCTAGGTAGGTCCAATTTCGAGAAAGAGGTCAATCGACGAATCCAACTCGCTACAACACAACTACGCCACATATTTTCGTCCCAATTACCGCAGTGTCTCAAGACGAAGGTCTTTGACCAATGTGTGTTGCCAGTGATGACTTACGGATCTGAAACGTGGCCACTCACTATGGGCCTTATAAGAAAGCTCACTGTTGCCCAAAGGACAATGGAAAGAGCTATGCTCGGAGTTTCTTTGCGCGATCGAGTCAGAAATGAGGAGATCCGCAAGCGAACCAAGGTCACTGACATTGCTCTAAGGATTGCCAGACTGAAGTGGCAGTGGGCAGGGCACATAGCTCGAAGAACAGATGGCCGATGGGGCAGTAAAGTTCTCGAGTGGCGACCACGTACCGGTAGACGCAGCGTGGGTAGGCCTCCTACAAGGTGGACCGACGACCTGGTAAGGATCGCAGGTACCAGCTGGATGCGGAAAGCACAGGACCGGTCTTTGTGGAGATCTCTGGGGGAGGCCTATGCCCAGCAGTGGGCGTCTTCTGGCTGATATGATGATGATACAGTAAAATATGAGGTGAATCGATTTGCTTGCTCGCATGTGTAGATGAATTGCCTCTGTGACATTGGTCGCCTTTACAACACCCGTCGGTGGATAGGGCTGGTGCTACATTCTACTCTGCCGGACACCACACCGCTTAACCTTGCCTATAATAAATTAAAGGCATTATTCAAAGTCAAAAGGACGTATTGAGAACGGTAACTTTTATTACTCCAAAATGGGCCTTCTTACCTTGATATAAGGATGCCCGGTGTGATAAATGCCGAATTGTCTGGCGCATCTTTCTTGCTGCCTATGCGGGTAGAACTCGGGGGCTCGCAACAAGGCGACGACTCGGCCACCGTACCGTAGAGCGATGGCTTCGGACCCTGTATTTCTCTCCTTGAAGTCTTGGGTCACGGCGAGGACTATAGGCACCGACTGGTTGACTATCGAGCCGTCAGGCAGTGACAGGCAGTTGGAGTGCAAGGCCTGGGGGTTATTAAAGGTATATTAAGCGGGAATAAAAGGTATTAATAGATATGTTTTTTTTTATGTATTAGGTAAGAGCGGCATTTCAAACCCAGCGGTCAATCCAGGCTCCTGCCAGGGTCCGCTTTCCTACGCTCCTACCGAAGTGGAAAACCACTTCGCTCGCTCTCGGGACTTATTTGATCAATTTATTTATTATTTTAACCAACCTTTCTAAGCAATGTTCTTGTGCGCAAAGTGAGCGATAAATTCATGTGTTCTCGTGATGTATAACAAAAATAAAGTTAGAGGTCTGCTATTATGCTACTAAGCCAAAGGCTTTTTAACATGTGCGCAACACACATGTTATTGTTCCGTAAGTAAATGATATTATACTGAAATAATATTTGTGAAGACGACAACGAAGTACTAGAAATAGAAAAATATGACGTGCGCAATTGGATACGCTGCGTAGCAAATTGTTAAACTCACTTGTAAATATTCATGTTCCCTCATAAAGCCTTTTAATGGATACGCCCAACCTTCGGACAGCACCTGTAACGACAATTATTTAATTATATAGATTATATCATCCACCTACGCATATCAATGTACACGTGTAGGATGGCAAAATAGCTCTAGAAATACGTACCGGTGTTCAGCCTCATGTTTTAAGATATAATAACTTTCTTAAAATGAATGAAAATTTTGTTTGGCATTTTACTTTGACTTTAAATAAATAAATGGAGAGTATTGTGATATATATTTGGTCCAAAGATATGCTGGATGTACCACAAATATTTTAATGTTGCCATTATTGAACAGCTCTTTAAGAAAATCTATTTCTTTTTTTAATAGAATTCCTAAAATGCTACTCGATAAAATATTTTATCTACGCTTTTCGTGTAGAGAAGGTACCCAAATAAAGGTATTTTTAAAGTTTTTATTTTACAATTTCGTCGGCGTGAATAATATGTACAACACACCAAATTTCAGGGAGAGGTTCTAGAGATAGTTCCAACAGTTTTTGACATATAGCAGGTAGATACTAATTATCTCTATATAACCTTACCTTTTATAACCTATGTGACTTGTAGGCTACTTACGTAACTCTGTTGCCAACAATTCTCTGATTTCAATGATTGAAATTGTTACTTTTGCAACACGAAATCGATGATACGGAATCTCAAAAGTAACAATTTCAATAATTTAATTCAGAGGGTTTGTTAGCAACTGGGTTACGTAATAACAGTACTGTTTTCTCAGGCGATTTCATACCTGTACCCACTGTAAGTCCACAGTGGAGATGTCCAGTTGCGGTAACCTGTCGGCCTCCTCCAGCGCGCTGGACAGCCGGTTGCCGTATATGAACAGCTCCTCCACACCCATGGTCGAGTTCTCGAAGCGGGGGATTATGTCCTGAAACAGGAATAGTATTGGAAACCGTACGTACTCCTGCCAGTGAGTAACGTGGGTGACACACGTACGCACTTAAAGTACGCGGTTTTGAAGTTCACGAACTTACTCGGTTTGACGTACGAACCTCAAGGACACGGTTTTTAAGTTCACGAACTTACAATTCAATTCAATTTCAATTTCATTTATTCATCAATATAGGTTATATACAGCTGTTATAAAGTTATTCAAATTCCTCTATGTTGCGCCGGTTGGCACATGAATGTTACTTGGCTCGCTTCTCCGTAAATAATTCATGTCAATAGTTACGCACGTCTGCCAGCCACTTATGGTTTCCAGTGCTCCATGGGGGAGGGGAGCCATGGATTTTGCAGTGGAAGGGCCTCCTCATTTGAGGCGGGCCGGCAACATGCTAGCAATAGCCCTCGTTTTGTAAACAATTGGATAATGTAGGCAGCACAATTACAGTCATCTTAGTCCTAACAGTGACAATGCACCACCACCAGCGCACCCACTTAAATAAATAAATAAAATAAAAAGATATTTATTTAGCATTTAGCTCAGACATATAAAAAAAAAATTACATAAAATTAAAATAAATTTAACAAGGAAAAAAAAAAAAGAAAAAGAAAAGAAAATTAAAAATTATATACACTGAACGCTAAAGAGGCCAAAGCTCAGTTCTGCAGATACGCGAAGGCCTACTACTACGGGCCTACTATTCTGCGTTGGCCTACAAAATTACACAGAATAAAATTTGTTATAGACACAGACACTATAAAAAAATAAATTTAATAGATTTAATAGACTTCTACTTCGGCTTACTAATTCTGTTTACCACCGCGTAGTAAGTATAAAGTAGAGTACCCTTAACCGGCGTAAATGTATGAGAAAATGTATGAATGTGTAAAAGGCAAAACAGCTGTCTAAGGATCGTAGCTTGTGTCACTCGATAGTCTTTGCCTACCCCTATGGGATACGGGCGTGAGTGTAAAATCAGTCCAGACTGACTTGTCTTATTTAGAAAACAAACAATCATCATCACAGCCCGTAACAATCCACTGCAGGACTTAGGGCCTCTCCCACGAAAGAGGAGGTTATTGCCGTAATCTCCACGCTTGGCAGGCGGGTTGGAGATCGCAGTGTTTGAATATAACAATGGAAAATGCTGCTGCACATTTTTCAGATTACGGAGACTACGGATCTTTTGCCTCGAAAACATTAGTCGCCTTGTACGACACCCATGAGTGTAAGGGGTTGGTGCTATTCTACTCTGCCGGACACCACGCGGCAAACAAACAATACTCGTAACAAAATCAAGACATGCCGTATCAATCACGATACATATACACTGTGTATAGATGTCTTGAATTATGCAGGGTGTTACATAATTTATGTACGAAGCCGTGAACCGGATGGAGTGCTAAATGTATAAAAACGATATGTACGACAGAAATAACATATATTATGTAACACCTGTATAAAAACACATAGAATATGAATTTCAACAAGCAAATACTGCTGCAAATTATCCATTAAAATATGTACATATTTTCACAGAAAATACAAATTTTACCATCACTTATTGCCACAGATGTAAAAAAAAGCAAATTGACATTCAGAAATCGCTAGTACGCCATATTTGTTTACCATATAAGACAAGTCAGTCTGGACAGAATATATGTATCGTACGAGTAGGTACAGTCGAGTTCATTAATATGTGAGCATTGCCAGGGCTTCAAAGATAAATGTACATGGAAGGGTACTTATATATCTGAGCAAATGTACATATGTTTGATTGATGAATCTGCTCAGATATATAAGTACCCTTCCATGTACATTTATATTTAAATCCTTGGTAATGCTCACATATTAATGAACTCCACTGTACCAGATCGCAGGTACCAGCTGGATGCGGAAAGCACAGAACCGGTCTTTGTGGAGATCTCTGGGGGAAATCAATACCCAGCAGTAACATCATATCAGTCTTTCGTCTGATATGATTATGACGAGTATGTATATTGTATAGAGAGCCACCGTAGTTACCTGAGCCTCAAGTAGCCTGACCACCTCCATGGTGGACTCCTCGACGGAGCGGCCCACCGTGCGCACCACCAGCTCCGACGTCTCGGGCCTCTCGTACTCCTGAGTGATGCCGGTGAAGCCCTGCATAGAAGATAATACTATTTAAAACGCTTTTATTATGTTGATCGGCAGACAAACGAGCAACGTCCAGGTCCGTAGCAACAGGATCATAAGCAGGACGTTCCATTCGCAGCGAAATCCTGCAAAATCCTGGATCATGGTCAAGGCGGGCCCCAGGCACTTGCGCGCGGAGCACAACCGGGACACCTATGACTCTCAGGTGTCAGCGAATGGAACGAGTTTCTATGAACCCAAACAGGTGGGCAAAAAAGTGGTTACCACTGCCTATGGACAAAGCAAGACTAGGCGCGCCACCAGTGCATTCACCCACCTCTAAAAGCAAGTTGCCCCATGGAAGGTGCAAAATGGATTCGCAATAGCGAACATTGATCGATTAATGAAATATAACAGTTTTTATAAGATAATGTTTTAAACTATCTACGTTTTAACTACCTTAGTGGTAACAAAAAACTGTTGAATCCCGAGGAGTCCGCTTCCGCATGGAAGCTTCCCCTTATCCATTGCTGCCGACAAGCATGATTGCGTTGTTGTGCTCAGTGACAGTGACACCGCATATAACATATTCACAACTTTCCATCAGGTGAGGAAAAAGTTTTATTTATACTAAAGTACAGCTGGCTGTTAATTTTTTCGAGTTTACTATCGTCGAGTTGCGCAGATAGAGATATGCCTATGCATATCATTTCGAAAAATCGACAGTTAGACCCTACCCTGAGTTAACGCGGGGCCCCTAAGCGCTGCCCGGGCAGTTGAGGATTTAAATCTCTGAGCATGGTAAGACCACGTTCGGCCCAATTTGACAATTGGCCCACACCATATTATTATGATAAGAAAATATTACTTATAAGCCAAAAAAATGCATTAATCTTAGACGTGATTATATATGATTTTCTTTGGTGCGTTGCGTGTGGATAATTTTATGTAATTGAAGAGAAAATCGACAATTAACCATAGCAGTTGTTTGTTTTGGTTTGTATTTGTTATTACTGTCTGTCCTGTTGAGATGATGAGCTCGCAGCTCGATGAAGTTTGGTACTTTTGGTATAATGCGTGCACTTGAAGACTAGATTAGCTAGATACGTGATAAATCAAATATCTTGCAAAAAAGTAACAATGATTTTTTTTAACTAAAGATTACAGGCAAGTACATCGTATGTTTACCTTGATCTGTCCATCGCGCGCCTTCTTGTACAGTCCCTTGGTGTCCCTCTGCTCGCAAACCTCCAGCGGAGTGTCGATGAACACCTCGAAGAAAGGCAGATCCGAATCCGTGTGGATGCGACGCGCTACTTCTCGGTCCTGCGTATATTAAAAATTAAAATTATTTGAATGGGTTACTGCAAAATATATGTAGGTACGGGAAAAGTATCGATATCGACTAAAACTTTCTTTTCTACTCAGTAACGAACGAGCAGACAGCTCATTACTTCATACACTAAGGTTTCATGTAAAAATGTAAAACCGGCCGAGCAGAAACTGAAACGATGGATTTTAATATCTGTTACGGGTCAGGGTGTTTTATGTATAATAAGTATGTATTCAAAAGTATATAAGTAGATTATCGGTTATCTAAATAAATATGCTTGGACAAATTCACACAGCGCCATCTAGCCCCAAAGTGAGAGAAGCTTGTGTTATGGGTGTTAGATAACTGATAAACTTCTTATATACAATTCTCATTAGCTTTTTTAAAGACATAATTATTATATATACTACACCCAGAACCATCTACACATGCACAGGTCTAGCACCCATAACACGAGCTTTGCTTGCTTTGGGGCTAGGTGTGAATTGTCCAGCATATTGTTTTATATATTTATGCCTCTTCAAACTGGGACCTAATTGTTTGGCGACAGACAGTCAAGTGGTGATGATATGATATCTATTCTGAAGGACTCCTTCACAGTCATAAAAAGTGGTTTAATTTACGATGCAGTGATTTTGCACAGCAATTTAAAATCAATTCTCCGTTAATTGCTGGAAAATCGTTTACGGAAACCGTGTTAATCACCATGCTTACCGATTATGAATGAACAGTTTCGTTCGTACACATAGTTACACCAAGGCCAACCGCTGGATCTGTTTCATATGAGAGGGAGGAAAACGAGCTAGCAGGTCACCTGATGGTAACCTAATTTATCATTATTATATTTGTAGCAGCTAGGTAAGGAGCTGATAATTTTATGTATGATAGTACATTTCCTTTGAATACTTTTGAATGGCACTACCTCGGTCATATATATGATTATTTGTTTTTATTCTCGTTAACAGGTTATTATATTCATTTTATTGACGGACAGCTGTATAATGAGGCCATTAGGCCACAGAGAGAGCGTGACTTATACCCCGAGGTACCGAGTTCGAATCATAATGTATGGCATATATCAGTGTATTTTTTCTGAGTTATTTACACTAACCGATGCTCTTGCGGCGAGATAACATCATGATGAAACCTGCACATTCAGGCGACTGAATGTGTAACGATGATTCAATTTCGTCAGGTCTGTTCCTGTTAACACGCCACGGAGGTCAGATGGCAGTCGCCCCACGATCTGCCAAATCGTAGATTGTGGTCAACACCACCAGCAGTAAAATGAGTAGGTTTGCGCTCGTTGGTTTATAGGACATATAGGTTCCAAAAGGGAGAACCTAAATGACAGGAATCCCAAGAATGTGCACACGAATTTCGCAATGCGGTAGTTTGGGCACTTGGGCCAATAAAATTAAAGCATCTACTACTATAATTATCCACTACAGATATTCGATTAAAGTCAATCGCCGTTTCATTTTGACCTACATAACCAACAAGTGTATTAATTGAGCATATCCTATCGTGCAGTGATTGTGTTTATAACTCTACTATTTGTTGTTTCTTAAAGTGGACGCGACGGATTGAAAAATTGTGTCTGAATTGATAAAGTCATTAACCTATCCTCGTCCATGTCCCATCTCCTCTAGAATTGCGCCTAATGTAATAGATAGAGGCGGGAGGAATATCAAACAAACGGCTTACGACGCGACGATGCCCAAGACCGATCGAAGTGGTGGAGGAACAGCAGGAAAGCAAACCCTGGTAGAAGCCGAATTAGAGACTTAAAAAAGAAAATCGTAGTATTTAAACAATTTAATTTTTAATTTCTCCGCAGTCTATCAGACCGCTCTTGCCAAGCGTAGCAAAATCTACTTTTTTGGAGGAGAGGCTCAAGGGGCTTTATCCAGTGACATAATTTTATTCAGAACTTACTGGCCAAGCATTTAACTGCCATATCACTTGATTGTAAGTGACGATGCGGCCGATTGAGCATGCCTGTCCAGAAATAGCCTATTCACTCCGGCCATGAAGATCAGGTTGTACTGTTCAAATCAACTACTTAAGCATTCCTTATTCTATCCTAAAGTACTACGAGTATTATCTCACTATCACTACTACTCAGTATTGTTGTGTGACATAATTATTATTCTGCAATAAATAAGTATCACGATATGACTCACTGTTTTGATTTGCCGACAGACTGTTTTTGATCTCTTAACCCTTATGTACGAGTAACAATAAGCCAATGAACTATAACAACATTATTCAATGTGGGTTAATATATCGACTATGTAGTAACATCAATTGAGCCGTATCTTTTGTGGGTTACCGAAAACGGTTCAATGGACTCGTTTGTAAATAAAGATCATTACGATGCAAATAAAAACAAAGGCGTTATTTTTTAAGTTGTTTATGTCTTTGCTATCGTAGCTCCTGAACGGCTGGACCGATTTCAATGAGGTTTTCTTTACTCTTGAAAACAAGTTTACTCGCGATGGTTCTTACCTTGATTACAACTAATTCCTATAGGGTAGTTCTTGATTTTTTTGTAATACAAAAACTTTATTTCAAAAATTTATTCCGCGATACTTTTACTTGAGTTTTTCAGCTATCTTGCCGTATTTTTTTAAATATTTTAATTATGGCCTGCTTCGCCAATCTAGACGTTTAAAAATAATTCGGTTCGATTAAATGGACGCCATGCCCGAAACAATATCTTTTTGTAGAGCCATGATATGATAATAATTATACTTATATTATATAGGTTTTTGGTTTCGTGACTGTCATTTAGGCATGTTTCCACGTTTAGCTGTGATTCTACGGATTCTACAAAATAATCAGCACTTGCTTGGTGTAAACAGTTCGGATCAATCGAAACCTAGATAGCATTGTGTACATAGTGTTAAGTGCATTGTAATTGAGAGTCTTGTGCTAGAAACCCGTTTGGTTACAATGTAATGCAAATGATAGCGTATTGGATTACATTATTTATTACACGTTACCTACGCAAGGTCACAAATGAAGTTTATTTAAGGTGGGGTTTGCTTGTTTATCTAAGTATTATATTATGCATCGATTTTCGATTATAAGCGTATATGTAATACATGTGTGTGCGTGATGATTATCTTCATCTCCCTGGCCCCTACCTTGGCTGCGTACTGGATCCGTCTCGGCGCCGTCAATCCATCGCTAGAGCCTCCCTTGGGATATCTTTCCTGATACCGACAAATTTAGGCACTTATTTCTCAAGTACAATAAACTGCAGTCGCAAGAAAGATTTGTGACCACTAGTAGACTTCACAGGTCATAAGTGGCCACCCCTGCTATATATTGTCAAGTTTACTCCTGATGGCGGAGTCCGGGTCCTAGTGTGCGAGAGCACAACCGGGACAATAACGCCAAGATGATGATGATGAACTCCTGATTGTGTTCTTACCTCAGCAAATGGCGACACGAAGCTGCAGAGGCAGACCACGCCGCTGTCAGCGAAAAGCTTGGCCACCTCCGAGACGCGACGGATGTTCTCTTCCCGGTCCTCTTTGCTGAAGCCCAGGTTCTTATTGAGCCCTGTGCGGATGTTGTCGCCGTCGAGGCCGTATGCTGGGATGCCTGGGTTGAAGAAGGTTGGAATTTAGAGTTAGACATCGGTCGACCACGTGTTGGTGTGAAAATCTGCTAAACGCATCAGACGGAAGCTGGATTCGGAATGCCGAGCACATAGCGCCCTTTGCGGGAGGCCTATGTTCAGCGTTGGACATAGTAAAGGTCCTAGGGAGCCAAATGGTGTAGAATGTTCTACAGCTGGATGATGATGATGACATTCATCGGGTCTAGTGACAGTTGGTTCGACGCAAATCATCATATTTGCAAAGTGTCACATTCGCAGCTCGCCTCATTTGCAATTCGTCACAAACTTAGCCGAGAACGGGTCTAGTTGCATTTAATTGAACCCGTTTAGCAAGCAAGTGAAAGGGTCATACAGTAGTTTCGTTTAGTGATTACCCCTGGACATCGGCAGTGCTGGTGAGAGAACACGGCTTCATCATCATAGCCCATAACAGTCCACTGCAGGATTTAGGGGCTCTCCTACTAAATGGGCAGGTTATTACCATAATCTCCACGATTGGAACGCGGCTTATGATGCGATATTACTCCATACCGGACAAAATGAGGGCAATAGCAGCAGTAAACCGGATCCTAGCAAAAACTGATTAGCCTCTCGAAAGAAGAGCTTAGTCATCAAGTCACCTACCTCTAGAAACCAAATACGCCTCAAGCGCGAACGCTATGCTGGTTTTCCCAGCGCCGCTGAGTCCCGTGAACCAGACGGTGCTGCCTCTGAACGCCCGGCTGCCGAGCGCTCGACTCCGCTTCGCTCGGGACACATGGTGTTTCTGCTCGACAACGTTGGTCGCCACTTGGGCGCACTGCGAAGGAGATTGTAACTCTTATTCTCTTATCAAGTTCAGATTCATTATCGTCTGTTTGAAATGGGTGAAATCTTTGATAAATCGTTATTCAAATCAAAGAAAATGGAAGTATTGATTGAGAATTTTATTATTCATGAAGTGAATACAGGTGTGAACGTTTTTTGTTTTTTCATGCGACGAACTTTCTGACATTCATGAGCGTTTGTAAAAAACCTAAACTGAACAAACGTATTTGACTTGATTTGACATGAATCTGCTAGACATAGGATTAATAGAATGTAGATGCGTTACAGTAGATAATAGATTGATCATTGGTTAAATGCTATGTTCAACATGGAGAACAGCCATGGAGAAGCCTATGGACCAATAAAATCAAAAGTTGTTAATTATATTGGTCCATAGAACCGAAGTTCGATCAAATTCTTCGTGCCACGCACTCAAACAACCCAAACAAGACTTGCAAATACAGAAAGGCGTAGGCTATCGCAAAACTAAAACAAACTTGCATCATCTCTGCAGGAGTGCAAAGGCTACAATTACGAGGCTGCAGAGTAATAACTTATTCATGTCATAAAATGTGGATAGGGAGGCAACTCGTGCCAAGCAGATAAAACTTGTTTCCAAAGGTATTTGCATTTTTTTCTGCAAGTATCTATGTTTAGATTTGCAATTGTATGTTTAGGTCAGTAGCAAAAAATTTCATAACTGATCTGGTTTGTCTGAGTGTAACAGAAAATCGTGAAAATAAACCTATTATGCAATACATATTTTGAATGGAAATTATTATCATCCACAAAATGCAAAATGGCGGGTGACAGTCTCTGCCTAACTCACCTGTGGGATAGAGGCGTGAGGTTTATGTAAGTATGTACAAAATGTAATAATTTTTTTAACTATGAAAACGACACTTTATCAAAGAAAAAGCGCCGCGCGGTGTCAAAAGCATCGCTTGGAACTTTCGCATGTAAGTATCCCACTTTCATAAAAAACATTCGAGATTTATTGCCGTTTTCACTAAACTTAGGAATCACCATAAAAAAATAATCATCTTGGCGTTACTCCTGGTTATGCTCTCGCGCACGAGGGCCCGGGGTCCGCCTTGACCGTGATCCAGGATTCGGCAGATCAGGTAATTACAGTGGAGCGACTGCCATCTGACCTCCATGACCCTGCTACCAGGGAAACCTGACCAGATTGGATCATGGTTACACATCCAAGTTAGGAATCACCTTAGTTCTCTTTTATCTCAATTTCGTTCTTGCCGATTGGTAAAAAACTAGTTAAGTTGGAACATAGGCGATTCCTAAGTTTAGTGAAAAAAAATTTTTATTAGTTTTTTTGTGACATACGGTAGGCAAACAGACGAGCTGGCCACCTGATGGGAAGTGGTCACCACTGTTTATAGACATTAGCAACACCAAGAGTATCGCCAATAGATAGTTAATATAGTTTAGTTCGATTTGAGATAAATAGGTACCTAGGTATATTAAAAAACCGATACCTACCAATATCTACAAGGATCCGACAAGTTGTTTTACTATACATATTTCGACGTGCCTTGCATAGCAAAGCATTCTATAGTTGTAGCATAGACCAATATAACGGTATTATATTGGTTTATGGTTCTAGGCTCCATCAACAATACAAACTAACCAAGCAGAAAACCAAAACAGCAACTCCGATGAATAGTCGAAAATAGCGAAAACGGCCTAAATCTTCAAATATTTCAATCTAACTTATGTTGAGGCTTGAAGCAAAGTGAGGCGTTAACCACTCGGTCGCTTTCGACGCTATGACTGATCTAGTTGTATAGTTATTGTTGACAGAATGGCGTAGCGCTTATTCTCGGTATTCGGTAGATGGGTGCGATACGGGCGGAGGTGTTCGACGTTACTTAGTATAGATAAGATACTCTGTGACGTTACAGTATTTTGCTGCGCGCCGCCCACGGCCATACGCCACTATACGGCCACACTCGCGCCGCTCCCATACCGCAGCAACCGCAATAGTTAATAGTTCCTTTGTTATTGTTACCTGCGTTACTACCAATTAGTAAACCTAGACAAGCATGCTCCATCTTACGCTGCATCGTCATTTACCATCAGGTAAGAAGGCGGTCAAAAACCTGGCTAAACTGATTAAAAAAAGAAGTTGTAATAAAGACTCTCAAACATTGTATAGCAGAAAATTGTTTATTTGTAGTGGGGAGTAATCACCAAAACTACTAAAATTTTTTCAAGCTAACAGGAAGCTTTACGTTTCCTGAGTTTCATATGGTATTTTTTGTGAAATCCACGTGCGTCGACTATTCACCAAATTAAAAAAACAAAACAGGAAAATATAAATAAAATAATTATCGATAGCTATAAAAACATAGCACAAATTAGGCACTAGGAAATACATCAAGTGCTTTATGATCAGACCAATTTCAAACTGTTTCTAATTGTATCAATTATGAATGTAATAAAACTTTGCATACAATTCTTTAGGCAATGAGGCGTGAAGGCGTGAAGCAAAGTAGGTACACAACAACTGCGTGATATCATTTCAATGCCACACAATTACAAGATGCAAACATTTTTAAGACATATTATGCAGTTGTAATTAAGCTTCCAAGCTAAATATAAGATAGAGATAGTGGACAAGATATAATGTTCGGGGTTTTCACCGTGGTACAGACACAGCCTAAACAGTTCACAGTAGTCCTGGACAGTTTTCTTTATAGAGATGTGAACTAAGTGCATGTAGAATTCCTTTTGATAACACAATTTTGCAAATTATTTATGAGTACAATACAACTGTATATCCGATGATTTTTTCTTTAAAGACCATCGATGTTGATGAAGGACGGACGAAACGACAGCCGAAAATCACCACCCACCCCCTCATTCTCAACAATGAATCCTACAAATTATGTTCGCATCAATCACGGCTAAATAAATGTTACATATTGATGTTCTATTCACGAATATATTGTTTGCCAACTATTATTTGGCCCCAACACCCTGGCAGAGAAGAAAGAATGGGGTGAATAACAAAAAAAGAATTAAAATACAAATTAATTATGCCGAATGACGCCAACTGCTGGGCAAAGGCCTCCCCCAGAGATCTCCACAATGGCCGGTCCTGTGCCTTTCGCATCCAGCTGGTACCTGGATACCGCCACATCACATACCACGACAAAATTAATGTTAAATTATAGATATTGATGTCTGTCAACCATTATTTGGCCGAAACACCCCGTCAGAAAAGCAAAAATAAAAAGTGCGTCTTAAAAATGTCAATATTACAATATTTTCCTATACCTACATATAACCATCAAATCACACGGCGAATGGGTTCGATCGATACTTATTAACCCTGGTGATAACCTAGAATTCATAAAGCCGGTACCTTTTGACTCCTAGTGTCAAATCGAGCTTCGGTCTCGGCTTCAGCCACCTTCAGCGAAAAAAAAACACTTTCGGCGAAACCTTCGCCTTCGGTCCGAAACCTGGCCCGCAGCCGAAGGCAGTTTTTCTTACTTTTGAAAATAAAATTACAAGATAATTTTTTTATCATGTCTAGATCAACTTTTAGAGATGATGATTGAAATTACCTTTCTATATTATTCAGTCAATATAAGCTTTCAATACTGAAGTTTTAAAATCATTTATGTTATTAATTGTAGCTTGTAACGAGACCAAAATTTCTTGGAACTTTTAAGCCTTCAGATGTAGCTTCGGCCTCGGCCAGAAATGGATCTCCAGTCAGACACTATCTACTACCTATTTACTAGGACTTTTGAGTTTAAAGACTTTGTTGTAATTATCTACACGTGTGACAATACTTTGTACGGCTAATAGGTACAATAGATTTAGTCTATTTATTTAGAAGCATTCTATTATGAAGCTCATTTGTTAGGTTTTTCCCTATTTACTCTTGCGCTACCGCGCTACGTGATGCCCCGTAGGATAGACCACCAAAGGCTCACATGGGAAGAGATTGCTAGAAGCGATAAGGCCGCCTTCTAGAATAGCGAAAGAATGATTGAAAGTCGCTTTGAAATGCCTAAGTTGTAAATGGATGTAATGTCAAATGTAAAAAAGGTGCTATATTAGTTATTATGTACGATGTTAAGTTTACAAGAGTGATTAATGACGTCATCGTTCATGCTAAAATAACAAGTTCTAGCGTATATTGCCTATATATTCCTTGGTTTAAGAGAAAAAAGGCAAAAATAGAGGTACCCATCCATGCGGCTTCATCGTACTTGACAGACTTATCACCGTTAAAAGTAAAATAAATTCATGCCACATGTGAACAAATACGCAATAGCTAAATTACCGATCTGATACAAATGATAACTTATCAACATAACTAGGTTGGTGTTACATCACGGTTTACAGAGGAATTTACCCAGTTACAAAAAGAATATAAGTATCTGATATCTGATAAAACATAGCTTTCCTTATCTAAATTTGTCAAGTCCCTCTTTGACATCTTATTCATGAAAAGGATCAAGTTGATTTGTTTAATTTTTTTATTATTTCTTCTAATCGAATCAAATGTCATCAGGTACATCATAAACTAATAAATTAAAACATATAAAGTAACAATGCCTCATAAATAAAAATTTAAAATGTCAAAATTGTAAAAAAAATATTGGTTTATGTAATATATAGATAGAATAACACCACATTTAATTCAGATGTCAAATAAAATAAATTAGTAAATAACTAAATTTCATGCAATTTATAAAATATTTGCAACCATTTTTGAAGTTTCATTTTAACTATTGCTGCTTATTGGCCTGACTTCCGCTTACCTACATCCTCGTGTTTGTTCACGGTACTTATATCGTTATTTTACTTTGCTTTCTTTGCAATAAGAGAACGTCAGTAGGTAAGTACTTAAAATTTGTGTCTACATGTTTATTTTGAATACGACGACTATGATTAAATGTTATATAATATTAAATTGAACAAACAATAGAGTAAAAATATTTGACAGACATACATAACATCGCGTCTCTCTCCCCTTTATCAATTTATAATCTATATAAGTACATAATATCAAACAAAGTCATTTCCCGCTATCTGTATCTATGTACCTATGCTTACATCTTTTAAACTATGCAACGGATTTTGATGCGGTTTCATGAATAGATGGAGTGATTCAAGGGGGAGGTTTATAGGCAAGAACAAAAAGGGGAGGTAGGGGTAGGACGGCGCCGTGTCCGCTAGTACTTATATAATATTCAAAACATGTAATAACGATGACCACCACAAAAGTTATTGGGTGGTCAATCAAGGCAGTGAAAAAGTATTAAATTTTATAACAAACCATAAACAGTGCTTATAGTATTATTATCGATCGAATGGTAAAGACACTATTTCGGCTTTCAAATTTGACACTTTCCTAACTTGTCTCTTTGCGACCATATTGTCATACGATTAACCCGCGAGCACTCGCGCTATGAGCATTTTGCTCACAGTAAATTTAAAATATGCGCCATTTTGTCAAAATTATTCGTAGGTACATCGTTTATTTGGTAGCTGAGTTTTGTTCCGTCCCCCACTGTAGTTCACTTCTCGCCAGTGTGCGCCAGTCACTCGCACGAGGTGGTTTGTTGCGCCGTGTACCATCAGGCGGCGTTTTGCTCATCACGCGGATATCGACGTAAGTACTTTTTTTACCCTGACTTTATTTTTTTTCATCTAAGCGACAGTTTTACTGCTACTTTTATGCAATATTATGATTTCACATTACTGAAATAGTAATCTATTATGTATTTCTATTATAGATGGATCGTGATCGAAGAGATGAACGCGTTTTGGCATGGTTGATGGAGGAGGATTTGGTAGATATTGAGAACCCGTGTTTTAGAGCCGATGATATTGAAAGCGATCGAGGCAATGAACACAGTCATCATTCACTAACACCGAACAGTCGTCATCGGAAGTAGAAGGCGAGGTTTCTTCAATTTCACCGGGCAGTCAGCAATATTACGTAGACAAAGATGGGTGTACAAAATGGAACTATAATCTTGTTAACTTTTTAAATATATATTTTAAAGAAAAAATAATGTGTATTTTATTTAATAAAATATTGTTTTAATAATATTTTTTGGTAAAACTTGCATTTATTTACATTCATAAACGTGAGCAAAATGCTCTACACGCGAGTGCTGATGTAATTTCTTAAGGCGCGAGTGCTGGCGGGTTAAATACATAAATCGGATTACTAAGGTACGATTTCACTATCAAAACTCGACGGCGTGCGTGCGTATGTGTGTGTTACTAAACGGGACTAATGAGTGTTAAACTGTCTGCAAAATAATAACGAATAGGAAATGTGGAGAAAGTCGGTTTACGTAATACGAGCCTATAGTCGTAACTGTGACGTCACGATGCAGTAACAGTGCAAGTAACGGATTCATCCAAGCGAACGAACGGGCTCAGAGAGTTGCATCCTGCAGTCTGGTTTGCTGTGACGAGTGTTAGCTTAGTAATAGTAGGTAGCTAGCTAGTAGGTAACCTAGGTGGTAGGCAGTCAAATATCGGTGTACAAATTATCGGTTTCATTCATAAAAAGTAATCGGAGGTTTATAGAAAGATAAGCTTGCTAAAATATGGCTCTTGAAAAACATTATGAACGATTATTATTAATAATGGCTGATCCCTTCTTTAAACCTCTGATAAACCTATTTTATTATCAAGCATGGCCGCCGGTACACGAACAGCTGATTTAATCGCTTAGTGATTGATTGTGATTGGCTCGTGACTTTTATAGAGGATGGAGGAGGACCTGAAGAGGGTAGGCAAAGGGGATGCATCCATACAGCCTACATAGAGTACTATCATCTTCCTTAGAACTCCGTATTGATAGCAATATTCAGCACTTTAACTTTTTTGAGACTTTGTCACAAGCGATTATATTTTTGGCTATAATTTCATCAGCACATGATTCCAATTTGTATTTTATCAGACCTTTAGCTAATAGAGGTTTGTAGAAAGTTTATGAATAAGGAATTTTAAAATACGTTTTAAAGTCCTAATCAGTGTTTAAGCTTATGAACGTTTTATAGTAGTTTATGCAACTGTCATATAAAAGGGGGTATTAAAACATGAGTGTCTGTTTATCACACTAACACTCGTGTCAAACTATTATGATAATAGTTTGACACGGGTGTTTTAATACCTAATTATATGTTGCTTACCTTATTATCTATTCCAAGGTATTTTTTATGAATAAGACCATACGGACCAGACATACGTCTTTACTATTGAGATCAAACTGTGGTGTGATATCGTAAATTAAAAGGAATTTCTTATTTAAGGGCAGTTTAAAATAATATAAGTAGGTACTGTAGATTGAGGTTATTATGATTTGCGGGTAGACATTTATCACATATGTGACACATGTATGACATGTTTTGTTTCCATGAATGTATTTTTTCTTTTAGTACAATAAAGATTACATCAATCAACCAATCAATGAAAATAACAAAAGTCAATTTAAGTGGTACCTAAGCTTGTGTCAGAGGATCGACGGGAAAACGAGTTACTAAAAGCCCGTAATCGACGAACTATTTGCTTTTTAGGTAAAATGCTTAATTCTCATGCCATTAGATATAATTGGCCTATTAAACAGTCAATGAGTAATGATAATGAACTATCATTGTAATATTTATGTGACGGTCCGATCCTTTCGGATCGGTAAATAACACAGGTTACATATTAGAAAAACGAGACTTCATTGTGTATATTTTGAAAGGTATACGTAATATACTTATATAAAATAACAAATGTTTAAATAACAATGGTCATTTGTTCTAAAAATTCAACTGGCCAAAGTCTGTAATATCAATGTTAAATTTATCTATTACACTAATGGGCAAATCGTTAAAAGGCCAAAAAGATTAATTATAAACTGGTTTAATTGATAAAGTTCAGAATCATTTTAATCCATTAATTAGGGAATATCGCCAGCCGCTGCCGGGGCACGATCGCTTCGCTCGCTCAGCTCTTGCGGTGGTTTATAACAACTAACAAGCTCGTCGTGACTTGACGACCTTTTATATAGATTTTTTAGATCTAGATTTATAACCTCTGGATCAAGTTAAAATTTGCTAAATAAAACGTTTGGTCTTTCAAATTTTGTTATTTCATTAGTCCTTTCGAAATTCGAACAAATTAAGTTTTGATTTCTAATACGTAATCATAATAAAGCACGGCCAATGCCCTTTGTAGAAATTTAATATAGAATAGGATCGCCCGAAATACCATCCCTACGAAATCTGTGTAGCGCTTCACCCTGGCTGATAAAAACAGGAACAATGTGATAAGAACTCTGAGAGGTCGCCCAAAGAGTAAGTTTTTTATGAAATATATTGCCGTCATCGAAAAGGGGAAATCGGGTGCTCCTATCAACGTCAGTGATCGGCGTAATGTGGCTATATTCGCCACATTCATTCAAATGTGAATGTGAAAGAGTAATTAAAGTGCCAGGCTTGTAACTTGTTACATAATTAGTCTGTTCCTCCTGTAGGATGTATGTGTTACGTTATGTGTGTTGAATAAGGGCGTATGCACCTAAATATCATAATTTGATAAAAAAGAACCAACTCCAACGCCGATTGTTTATAGGCCCGCGACCGCTTTTACAATTTGATAAGGACTGATATGACTATACACTGCACATTATCCTTGGTTATAAAAATCGATAAAAGCAGTAAACAAACGTCACTGAATTAATTTTTGAAGGCCGACTCAGCCCGCGGGCGTGGAAAATATTTGATAACCATAAACTGTAAATGGAAACATTTTGATTCCGAGTTGTGTAAATGTGTTATCTTAACGGTATAATATTAACAACTCAAATTACTTTTACTTACCTGCCTAGTAACTAAATTAGCTGCTCTTCATTCATAGGTATTAAAGGTTCCCCACGATTTTATACATATATTTTTATATCTGAGGGAGGTCGACGAGCAAGCGAGTCACCTGATGAAAAGTTACCACCGCCGCTCATATAATAGACACCGCAACACCCGAGCAGGCGCGAATGCGTTGCCAGCCAGCTGATGCAAAGCTGTCAGCAGGGCAGGGATAGTTATTATACACTCCTAACATGTGATCGACGCAAGTTCGATTACAATCCGACTCACATCCTTTGCCACGGTTTGACGGTTAAAGGTTCCGTTAACTACATATTAGGGTCATGATTTAGTTCTTTAGTTTAGTACCGGGTTCGAATCTTTTATGAGTTATGTAGGTACATTAGTTGAACACTAACCGATGCTCTTACGGTGAGGGAAAACATCGTGAAGAAACCAACACATTCAGGTGTCTGAATGTGTAACCATGATCCAATCTAGTCAGGCTCCCCTGGTAGCAGGGTCACGATGGTCAGAGGGCAGTCGCTCCACTGTAATAACAGGATCTGTCAAATCCTAGATCATGGTCAAGGCGGACCCCGGGCCCTTGTGCGCGAGAGCACAACCGGGACATTAACGCCAAGATGAAGAATGAAGAGATTAATTTTGAAGTTCCACAAAATCAATCGTCATCATCTGAGCGACCGCTGACCAGTCCCAGCTTCTGCCAGAGTCCGGTTTCCTGCTCTGTCTTCTCCATTACGCCCAGTATTCAGCATCCTCACGTTGTAAGCCTCTAGCAGCCGACTTGGCGATGTCAATCCATCGCTTCTTGGATCTTCCGCGAGACGTCTTTCCTGATACTGGCAAGTTTAGGCACCTATTTCCTTTGTATCCCTGGGACTACGCAACAAGTGACCAAACCAGAGTAGGCGAGTCTGTACATTCCCATCCGCGATATCTCCCAAGCCAAGGCTGCCTCGGATGTAGTCGTACCGCACTCGATAATAAGTCCCGTAACGCAGCACATTCGCCGCATCATTTTCATTTCCTTGGCGAGAGTTCGCGGGCATACCTATTTCGTCAGCGTTGGCTATAGCTCGCAGCCGCAGGGAATCACACGCCTAATGATGCTCTTGTACATACGCCCCTTGAGGTCACAGGTGACAGCCGTGAGCTCCCGCCATTTGTCCAGCTCTGCAGCTTTGCAGAAATATGGGCCTTGACTTCGGGCCTCGTGCAGCACAGATCCAAAGGTAGTTACTTAAATGTATCTGCTCTTTTATTTGTTAGTTTTAATTTAGCCTCGGTACCTATATTATAATGTATGGTTTTAAAATCCGTGCTGCAGCCAGCCATGTACTCTGTTCTGGTGACGTTTAGCTTTATACCCCGTTTTGACCACTTCCTTCCAGGTTTCTAACCTGGTCTCAAAAACCTGCCTGCGCTTGCTCGCCAGTTCGATGCCATCAGCATATTCCGTGAGCCATACAGGAATTTGTCCGGAATTTTGGCTGGATGCCCAGCACAATGCAGAACTGGAAAGACGACCTGAGTGGTTCAATGGTCAACATCCGGTCTGCCACGCAAGAGGTCCCGGGTTCGATTCCCGGCCGGGCAGAAATTGAAATGATGAATTTTAATTTCTGTTACGGGTCTGGGTGTTCTATGTATAATAAGTATGTATTTAAAAAGTATTAAAGTAGTATATCAGTTATCTAGCACCCATAGCACAAGCTTTGCTTAGTTTGGGGCTAGATGGCGCTGTGTGAATTTGTTAAAAAAAAAAAAAAAAAAAAAAGCTAAGGTAATCGGGAAGGGATTAGTTCCACAAAATCAATTAGGATTTGATTTGGTTGTTCCAGACTTTTGCTGCATTAAAGTTTGTGTCGTTCATCCTACAGAAATTTTACTAGATTTTTCTTCTGATGGCGGTAGGAGGGTAATACTTGTCAATCTGTCAATTTTCCTTAGATACGAGTGCAATACGAATAAATAATAATTAATTAATAAAAATCGTTTATTACATATATCTCGCACATGGCACAGTACATTTGGTCATAATACAGCATACAAGATACAATGAGAAAGGGACAATGCTATAATTACTTCGTTACCTGTGCCATAAGGAGACGTGCAACGGGGCCATACTCAGCATAAGCCACGGCTGACGTCATGGCGCTGAACATCGTAAAAACTATAGGGTGTACTGTACAATAATGGTCCACGAATTGGAAGTTGGCAATTTTTTGGTGAAAAGGTCTATGCTTAATAAGTAATTATGCAAAGTCACTACCAAAGCAAACATGTAGTTTTTGAGAAAAAAATAATTAAAGTTATAGTTTTTTCGTAATATTTGGCAATATTTTGACAGGTTTCATTCATGTTTTAGTTGTTTGTAGTCTATGTGACAAAGGTTTTATATCATACAGCCACAAATAAAACTAAATTATTGTTGGGTAAAACACAAATGGTTTATAAAATAACAATTACTGTATCGTTTTTATAAAATATAATTATTTACATTTAATTATAATGTTTATTGTCAATTTCACTTTTTCTAACGTTAAACATAATAATATTTTGGTATAAAATCTATCAAATACGTCATTAGGTCACAGAGGGGTTAGGTTGTGAGGAGCGAAGCGACGAGCGTGTTAGTGGTTATGAACCACCGCGCACAGCCGAGCGAGCGAAGCGAGCGTGCCGCGGCAGCGTCCGGCGAGTGCCAGAATTAATTAATATGCGTTATTCGCTTATAAATTGATTAAAATTCTTTCCAACTTCGAAGTGCCCCCTCCCCCCAACTCCTAAATTTGCTAGTAAATTGCATAAATTAATTGGAGCTTTTTGTTGATTCCTAACCTCAAATTTAATCTTGAATATCTCTAAGAGTATGCGTTTGCTTTGGTGGGGGGTGGGTTTGGGGGGTCCCTACCCCCCCCCCCCCCAAACCCCTAAAATCGGGACCATTATTGTACAGTTTACCGAAACTATATATTATTAATTAATTTTTAAGTTATGTATTTTATATTTCATCAAATAAATTAATTATTTATTATTTAATATAATTCATAGAATTCCATAAAAATACAATAATACAAAGTCATCAATACAATGTCAAAACTTAATACTAATTTTAACAATATATCTATGTCAGCCAAATAACCCACCCCTGACCGCTCCCGGTGCAAAGGTGCCCATCACGCTCGCTGCATTACCGCGTTGAATCCCAATGGCCAACCTCTGCACCAAGAACGACCTGGAGCGGGAGTCACCCGTGATATCTCCGAGCCTACGGCCTATTTCCCCCACAAAGCTCTTAGCCTCTGCGCTCCAACAGCCCAAGGTCTCCACGGCCACCGGCACAAAATGGTAGTGCTGCTCCAAGAAAGCGTACTTGATTCTCTTTTTAGAACTGGCGTCCTCGGCAGCGGCGGATGGAGAGTGAACGGTGCGACTCAGGTGGCTGGCGGCAACAGTGCTGACGCAAGTAGCGTACCAAATTAAGCACTTGCCATTCTTCCATGGCACCAGAGTCAACCCGTCCGGCCTCTTGCCATCGGATCTACTCAGACCCGGAGGCTCAAGCACACAAGGGACGTTCGCCGATATCAGGGCTCTACGGACTATGTCATTCAGGGCATGGTGTCGCGGAAACCTCCCAGTGCAGCGACGACAACTCAGTGCGTGATGGCCATTGGCTTCCACCATGGAATCGCAGGTGCATACGTGGGGTTCACACACCTTGCAGCCCAGAAGGAGAGCCACCGCCACACGCAGAGAGTCGCTGTCGAGTAAGGTGCCCAGGTGAGGCAAAGGCACCGCCTGTAACCACGCCCCGGATTCTGGTTGTGACACAGCCCGCAGTCTAGCCTTATCGACTCCCGAAGCACTCTCCAACAATTGCACTTGGATCCGCTTCACCCCCACATCATCCCACCCCCGCTGGACGTGCGACGCTTCAGGGATCGCAGCGCCCGAGTTGAGGGACCGCCAAGCAGACACAGCATCTGACACATACGGTATGCTCACCCCGATACCATTAGAGTGGAGCAAAACAGTGACTAAGTCCCCCACCGCATGCGCCGACGCCAGAAAAGCCGGCAGGCCCACATCACGCGCGCACCGCACCCCGAGACCACCACATCGAATAGGCAAAGCCGCCTGTCCCCACTGGGTCCCATCTAGAGAGACATTGAGGATTGACTCCACCACCGACTTCAAAGCATCGTCGAAAGAGGAAACTTCCCCGGGACAGAGCCAGGTAGGGGTGGTCCGTAACAAATACGTGACCTTCGGAAGTGCGAAGCACATGCGTAACAAGATAATCGCCACGTGTGCGGTAAGATCAAATCAAATAAATTGTTTTCATATTATCTAATTGTAACTAGCAATGATTATATACGTACTAATTCCATATATATAAGTAGATAAGGTGCCTGCTGACACAGGCTAAGCTTAAAAGGAGTCTCCAGCAACCATAGATTTAAGGTACTTTTTGTTAATGAAATAAAGAATTTATTTATTATTTTATTTATTAAAAACAATATCGTTTAAGGTCATATTGATTGTAATCAGTTTACAATCGGTATAGTTGTGCACATGCATAAGATTAAATAAGTTAATAAATCTTATCGCAATCATTGTGACTGGGATTATTATATCGAAATTGCGTTATGAGTAATTGAGTTATGAGTACCTGCCTGTTTACGAAAACGCAATCAACAATGAATATACATTTTTATTTGATACCATTTGTAAAGATGTTAACCCTGTTGAGATTATCTTACTCGGAGCGTGTTTATGCTTTGCCTTTATTACTTGCTTTTATTACTAAGTAGCGGGTACTACGAGCTTTATCCCGTAACACCAACCGCTCATTTAAGTCGTCTAGATTATCTTACGTATGCTACCTGTCTAATATCACCGAAATTATTTCTACTGTTCGAGCAGAACCGAAGCATAAGCTCAACTCAACTCAGAACTCGTAAGAACAATCACGGCACCTATACTACACGGTATAGTTTGACGTGAAAAATCACATTAGCAAATGGCACTCAGAGCATGACAGCTATTGCTTTCATATCGCGAACTAATTATGGGAATTGGTAACAGTTCGTTTACAGATTGCCGGACGTTAGGATGACCTAGCCGGCTAATGGAAGGCGATAATTGTGACATCCATGATTCTATTAGTCACATTTTCATAATAGTCATAACATAAGGAGTTCCGCGTGTTGCTACTGTGAGGATCAAGCTGATATCCCTCAACTGGCTACGAAGTATCGGGCGACGTTATAACCGAAAATTTAAAATGCAATCACTCTAGCTTGGAAGGCAAAACGGCGGTGAGATACATCTGACAGAAATACAGAAGTGGGGGTATAGTGCCCTAAAATTATCTATTGGTAAAGTTGAGAATAAGTATGGTGCCCGGCAGAGTAGAACATAATAATAAATAGATATAGGTACCATAAACCTCTGATTACCCTGCAACTGGCTGGGCTAGACTGGACTGAGAATCTAGGGGACCAGAAAATGGGCCGCAGCAGTTTCTATTGTGATCAGATCTGCCATCTCCAACTCACCTGCCAAGCGTGGACATTACGGCAAGACTCTCCATAAATGGTTACGGGTTGATGATGAGATAAAAAGGTTTCTGAGAAGACAAGAAAAAATTCATGGAAAAGTTTACTTCGGTATCCCGAAAACAGGGAAAGGCAATGTACCGGGTACCTGCTCTTTTAGAAGCATCCCATATTGAAAGCGGACATGTGATATTTTTTTTGCAACAATAATGCAGGCCATACTACAAAGGGGCCGGACTACAAAGTCGTATCAGCATCGTATTGAATGAAATCCGGTGCGGCATCTATCGATTGTACGATATGGACTCTGTACCACTAGTAGGTAATCCGATATAAACAATTGAAGATAAAAGTTTCAAAAATTTGTTTACCTTCAATTGCCACAGCTACTTATCTACTTGTAGGTACCCGAGCCAATTATCTTTACATCGGAGGCAATACTAGGTAAATAATTTTTCATCATTTCAGTATCAGGCTGATAGGATCTGACAAATAATAACGCTATGAGCCAATCTGCGACATTGGTTCCCTTTCGAAATCGACCTCGAAGAGGGCTTCTGAGCATAGTTCTCTCTATTGCCCTTTTGTTTTTCTTACTAGTACCAGTACTACAAGTTTTACACAAAGAATACACATTTCTAGACATACAACACTTCCCGTTTCACTTTAAAAGGCAGTGCCTCGTTACGGGCCCTAAAAGTATTGTGCGACATTTGTAATCCCTCGTCAAGGCTCTAAAATAAAAGGAAAGCCGGAGAGTTTTTGTAGTTACAGGAAAACACGATGATAAACAGGTTTAAAAAAGGGACTAGTTAAGTAGGTATGTGGATTGGATTGAGGAAACTACTGGGTTCTCTTGCTTGATTAATTGCACTCCTGCAATTAATCAATATTCTTCATTCTCTTTTTACTTCTTCTAACTTTAAGTACTTAAATATTATTGAAGTATCTGTTGATGTGGTTTTATTAAAATTACAATAAACAATGCGTGTTTTTGCTCCTCATACGAAGGGTTCCATAAAGAAAAATAATATTAAAGTAAGGTTTCTCTATGTTTGGTTCTGCAAAAACAATGCACTCACGCAGACTCACATATAAAATCAGCATAGAACTGCATTCGGGTGAAGCCGCGAGGGATAGCTATTGATCTTTTATGCTTTATATATGTAGTAGCCAATGTAGTTTTCCACAAAGACCCTAACATTGGTGTATATGTCGCAGCCGGATGGGTTAATTAGCCAGTTAATTGAACGGCTAGTTTTTTGATAGATTATTTAATTGAAAATTTGCCAATTGCATAAGATTTTAACGTAATGTTGAAAGAACAGTATTGTCCCGAGCTTAGGGAGCTCCTTCATAGATTGTTACAACGCTAACCTCACCACAATAACCTCAAACAATAATAATAGTTAACTTTAGGTTTTAATTCGGTTAAGTTAATTTAATGTTGTGACAATGCATGGAGGAGCTCCGTAAAGTAGGGTAAATATCGTTCATTAGACGTTACTGGAGGAAGTGGTAAGCAGATTAAATTGGGATATTATAGGGTTATCTGAAGTTCGAAGAAAGGGGGAGGACTCGATAATCCTAAAGTCCGGAAATCTGCTTTACTTCCGGGAGGGCGACCAACTGTCCCTAGGTGGTGTCGGGTTCCTCGTCCACAAATCCCTCGTGAACAACATAGTCAAAATCGAGAGTGTGTCGTCTAGGGTAGCGTACCTTATACTCAGAATTACCAAGCGGTATTCGTTGAAGGTCATACAGGTCTACGCACCGACTTCGACTCACTCCGACGATGAAGTGGAGGCTATGTATGAGGATATTTCTACAGCCATGCATACCTCCAAGACACACTATACCGTTGTCATGGGGGATTTCAACGCGAAACTGGGCAAACGAGGCGGAGACGAGTTGAGAGTGGGGCAATTTGGAATTGGAAGTCGGAACGCCCGTGGCCAGATGCTGGCCGGCTTTATGGAGAAGGAGGGACTCTTTATGATGAACTCATTTTTCAGGAAGCCGGATCATCGCAGATGGACGTGGGTTAGTCCCGATGGTGTCACAAAAAATGAGATTGACTTCATCCTATCTACGAAACGGCATATATTCAATGATGTCTCGGTGATCAATAGCGTTAAAATTGGCAGTGATCACCGCTTGGTAAGAGGCACATTGAATATTAATCCCCAGCTGGAAAGATCGAGATTGATGAGGTCCACGCTCCGGCCTATACCCATCCAAATCCAAAACCCCGAGAGCTTTCAACTCGAATTACAAAATCGCTTCGAGTGCCTAGGAGAGTGCGTCGACCTGGACGACTATAATAACAGGTTCGTGGAAACTGTCTATACGGTTGGGTCAAAGTTCTATAAGGCCTGCCGTACAAACAGAACAAACAAAATCTCTGACGATACCCTCAAACTCATCGAAGAAAGACGCGGAATGACTCTGCAATCCCCTGATGATGTCTCTCAATTTAGGCGACTTAATCGACAGATCTCCAAGTCTCTGACTCGCGACATACGCCGCTTCAATACTACCAATATTGAGGCGGCGATCGAGCGGAACAAAGGCTCTAAAGTCTTTGCGAGAGATCTGTCGATTGGACAGAGCCAGTTGACGAGACTGAAAACGGATGACGGCAGAGTTGTTTCGACCAAGTCCGAGGTTTTGAGGGAAGTCGAGAGGTTCTATGGACAGTTATACACGACAACACGGGCACCTGTTACCAGTATGGCAAAAGACCCCAGAGCCAAGTTGACCCGACACTACACCGAAGATATCCCGGACATCAGCCTGTACGAGATTAGTATGGCTCTCAAACAGCTTAAGAACAACAAGGCGCCGGGTGATGATGGAATTACGGCTGAGCTTCTGAAAGCTGGTGGCAAACCTGTGCTTAAGACCCTTCAGAAGCTGTTCAATTCCGTCATCCTCGAGGGCAAAACGCCGGAAGCATGGCACAGAAGCATAGTCATATTGTTCTTCAAGAAAGGTGATAAGGCTCTCTTGAAGAACTTCAGACCAATATCGCTACTGACCCATGTCTATAAGCTGTTTTCGAGAGTCATTACGAATCGTCTCGCACGCAGGTTTGATGACTTCCAGCCTCCCGAACAAGCCGGATTCCGAAAAGGTTTTAGTACCATAGACCACATACATACGCTGCGGCAGGTTGTACAGAAGACCGAAGAGTATAACCGGCCATTATGCTTGGCGTTTGTGGACTATGAGAAAGCCTTCGATTCGATCGAAACTTGGGCGGTGCTGCAGTCTCTACAGCGGTGCCAAATTGACTATCGATATATCGAAGCACTGAAGTGTTTGTACGAAAACGCCACTATGTCAGTTCGTCTCCAGGACAAGACCACAGAACCTATTCAGCTGCAGCGAGGTGTTAGACAAGGTGATGTCATATCACCGAAGTTGTTCACCGCTGCACTGGAGGATATCTTTAGGCTTCTGGACTGGGACGGACTTGGCATCAATATTAACGGCGAGTACCTCACGCACCTCAGATTTGCTGACGATATCGTAGTCATGGCTGAAACCCTGGAAGACTTGGGCAAAATGCTCGATGACCTCTGTAGTGCCTCTCAACAAGTAGGTCTTAAAATGAACATGGACAAGACGAAAATTATGTCGAATGTCCATGTTGTGCCTACTCCAGTGACAGTTGGAGGCACTCCACTTGAAGTTGTTGACGACTATACATACCTAGGACAAATAGTCCGGCTAGGTAGGTCCAATTTCGAGAAAGAGGTCAATCGACGAATCCAACTCGGTTGGGCAGCGTTCGGGAAGCTACGCCACATATTTTCGTCCCAATTACCGCAGTGTCTCAAGACGAAGGTCTTTGACCAATGTGTGTTGCCAGTGATGACTTACGGATCTGAAACGTGGCCACTCACTATGGGCCTTATAAGAAAGCTCACTGTTGCCCAAAGGGCAATGGAAAGAGCTATGCTCGGAGTTTCTTTGCGCGATCGAGTCAGAAATGAGGAGATCCGCAAGCGAACCAAGGTCACCGACATAGCTCTAAGGATTGCCAGACTGAAGTGGCAGTGGGCAGGGCACATAGCTCGAAGAACAGATGGCCGATGGGGCAGTAAAGTTCTCGAGTGGCGACCACGTACCGGTAGACGCAGCGTGGGTAGGCCTCCTACAAGGTGGACCAACGACCTGGTAAGGATCGCAGGTACCAGCTGGATGCGGAAAGCACAGGACCGGTCTTTGTGGAGATCTCTAGGGGAGGCCTATGCCCAGCAGTGGGCGTCTTCTGGCTGATATGATGATGATGATGAGACGTTACTTTCAAAGTTCATGAAATTGGCAAATTTTCAATTAAATTACTGCTTAGAAAGCTAGCCGTTTAATGAAACGGCTAATTTAACCATTCGGCTGCGACATATATAGGTCACCACTTTATACACCCATGCATATAATATTTGCATCGATCACATTGCATAAGTTTATTACGTGCCGATGGTGTCGACGAAAGTACTAAAATGTAAACGAACATAAATCTCTCTATTCAACAGCCGCGGAATGAAAAATGCGGCAAGTTAATAAAATTAACATGATAACGCATTGCGTCAGAGCATTGGGTATAGTTTGCAAACGCAGCCGCAACTACTCCGATACTAGAAAATAAATCATGCTAGATATATTGCGGTATATGGGAATGTTGCAAAAAAAGTTGTGTTACTTTGACGTGTGTTAAGATAGCTGCCTAGTTCGGACGTCACAATAGATAGATGCGTTTGTTCTTTACTCAAAATTTAAAAATACCTATAATGGTGAATTGTGCTGTGTGAAAAAAGCGTAACTAAAAGAGCCCATGTTCTTCGATGTAACGTTTGTGAGTCATTGGTGCATGTTAAAACTGAATGTTCTGGGCTTACTTCTAAGCAATTAAGTGCTCTAAGAGCCGTCGATAACCTGAAGTGAACCTATAAGGAGTCTAGTACTCATAATCATATTTTCATGGCATACGAAGAGGATGGCGATAAAGAAGACGCCCCTGCTGGTAGTGTTGCTTCGGGATGTTTGGCTAAGCAAGTGGTTCATGGGAGACATAAGTAAAGAAATAAACCGCATACTTAGAATAGAACTCGCAGATATCAATAACTCCATGCAATTTTAAGCGACAAAGAAGAATGTTTGTCAGATATGAAATCCATAAAAATCACAGTAAAAAAATTTGTAAAGAACAATTTAGAACTTTTAAACAACAAAAACTTATGAAGAACCATATTTTAACTGTAGAGCAAAGAGTAAACGAAATGGAGTAACAAAGTATAGAAAAGTATGTGGAAGTTGTTGGTATACCGCAGAAAGATAATGAAAATTTAGGCGAACTCACAGAATTGGTGACTACTGGTTTCGGCATTGAATATGATAAACAAATAGCATCTGCTCCTGTCCACTCACATCCCGAGAAACCTGCTTTGATCTTAAGGGAAACAAAATATCTACAAACTAAGTTGCAGTGTCTGTCGGCCAGGAGAAAGAAAACCTTCCATCTTAAGGACGTAATGAAAAGCGACAGTTTCGAGGATACATGTGGCGAAAACAAGGTTTATGAGAGAGAGGCTATGACTGACCAGCAAATGAAGTTACTGTGGTAAACTAAGCAAGATCTTAAACCCAGTTATAAATTTGTTTAGTTCCAGAACGTAAAAATCATAATCAGGAAGCAAGAAAATTCAAAAACCGCATTACGAGCACCTGAGGATATTGAATAACTAAAAAACATCTAAACTGTCGGTAGCTCCATGCTCGAGTATTTTAATAAATTTTACAAAATAATGGCGCAGACAACGGACAACATTACGGAACTATTTGATTGTGTTGAACTAAACAATTATTTGAAATATATTCCAAACGGGAATAACTTAACAATTATCCATGTAAACATAAGATATTTAATCAAAAACTTTAGTAAAATCGAACTAATTATTAACTAGTCCAAAAAGCCAATTGGTATTATAATAACAACAGAGGTAGGCATTGGTGATTCTCTTTCTACTCTATTAATATACCCGGTTATGGTATAATTAATAATTGAATCTTTTATCTAACATTCATAACTGAAGCTTTCCTTACTTTGGAGCTAGATGGCGCTGTCCAAGCATATTTATTTAATATTATAAATGCGAGAGTTTATAAGGATGGATGGATGTTTTTAATTCACGGAAAAACTACTGAACGGATTTTGGTGAGATTTGCAGTAATGCCAGAATAGTACCTAGGCTATAATTTATCTCGAAATTATAGTTTCGATCCTCGTGTCTAATACCGAAGATCAGTAGTTGTTGCTCTTTATTCATATAGCAAAAAATATTAACCATTGACAATGCAAAGGTCACCATGAACGCATTATTATTGTTATTATAAAAAGCGTACGACCTTACCAAATGTCTGCTATTATTTATTCGAACTGATATAGCGGAAAGTTCGTCATAACTTTATTGTATTATTAACAATAGATAGAGCTCAATATAAAACGCATCTACTGTGAACCTAGATTGCATACGTAACAATAAAGAACCTGTAGTTAATTAAAGTCTATGGGACCCTGTAATATTTTCCGTCTAACCTACCGAGGACACACACGGCTGTAATGAACTTCCGATAGCATAGCTGACAATTGATTTTGATTACTATTATTGTTAAGGTTAACTTTAACGTTATACCTCCGGACTGTTTGACCTCCCATTCACACAGGAACAGTACGTTCAGTGCTAGCGTTCACTGCATTTGAGCGTCGATATTTTTATAGAATTTCAACGATATCACTCACACTTAATTGATTCGTCCGCACCGTGCGAACGGTGTATCCGCAAATGCGACTTACACGTGTTTTTTATGCTACGCAGTGACAAACGAGCAACACCTGATGGTAGGCGGTAACTGTCGCCCATAACATCTACGATTCATGCATTGAGGTTACAGGCAACAGAAATGCAGAACCGCAGGTGCGTTGTCACAGTGAGGGTTAAGATGAAATGCCTAATGCCTGTATAGTTAGTGTCAAATAAGAAGAGACTTGGCGGGTCACGTGGTTCGACTTGCGCTGTATACGATTACTTGCGCGAAATCCACTCCACTGCCATTTGACAAGTCTCTTCTTTCGTGACGCGGGTTATAATTGCGCTTTACCTTATCCTTCATTGCAAGCATTGTTGCTTGGCGACACAAACAACTTTTACTATGGTGCCAGCTCTGAAATCACAAAAAAATCAGGTGTTTCATACATTTTGGTAGAATTCGTTTTTAATTTTGTATGAGGCAGATGATTTTTTCGCGATTTAAGAGTTGGTACCGTAGTCAAAGTTGTTTGTTATCGCGAGCACATGCGCATGGAGCCCCTTAGTATCAAGAATTTGAAATGTGTTAACGGCACCCATCGTAGAGAGTATGTTAGTGTAGAGCTACATTATATTAAATATAATGTATATACATTCATGTAAATCTCATTCAACACGACAAATATGTGGTCCAGATTCCGAAGAACGTCCTCCATAAATTTAATATTCCTCTTGATCTAATAAAATGTTAAGGAAAAGAATGTTAAGGATGTGTACAGCCGACTAGGCTGAGTTATTCGTTCGATTCAGAAATCTATGTACTATCTGTGTACCTACTGCACGGATAGATTTTTGACTTGTGATCCTTCTCACCAATTCCTATAGGTACTATCACTAGTTGTCCTGCGGCAGCGCTCGTAAAATCGTAATCCTTTTAATTAGTAGGACATCTGTCATTTTAAATCAATTCAATTCAGTTTGTAACGACGTTACTATAAGGGAGTTCGACAGGTATCCTATTTAAGAACAGCTATCTAAGCATTAGCCACCAATCTATATGGAGTAACCTAACACCATAATTATGCGTAGGTATATTAGGTAATAGATACCTACCCATCCGCAAATTCTTGTAAACTATCGCATTGTCTATCGTGAATCAAAATGTTTGGTTGCTTAGTAAAGAAACTTATCTGTACCTAGAGTGAATACGCTGTTTCTAGATAGGCATGCTCCATCTTCGGGCGCATTGTCACTTAACGCCAGGTGAGATGGCGGTCAATAGCCTGGCTAGCGTAATTAAAAAACCTACTGACAAAGAAGAAATTGTTTCAATCATTGATTTATATCGCGCAAAAGTGAGTACATGTACATATTTATTTAATTGGTAATATAAATTACATTTCACATTAACCTACAATACATATTTTGTCTATTAAGTACTTATATTCTATACGTTAAACAAGCGGACAGTTTTGGAGTCAAGTTCACATATGCAGGAAAACGCGCGAAAACTGTAGTTGAACTGGAGTTGAATAACTAAGGTGTAAAATGTGTAAATGCATGACCACGATTATGAAATGAATGTTTCCTAACCTAATGAAATTAGGTTGAAATTTGTTGAAATGTGTAAACATTTTTTTCACACAAAATTAGGTGGCTTCATTGTCTATCTACCAATTGACACAATAAAAAAAGTTTGTCAACGTTTTTTTTATACCACTAAGGTGTCAAACAAGCTTCCGGCCTGCCTGAGGATGCTCTGTGGTGGAGCGAAGCAAGTGTCAACGTATACCGGCTGTATTGTTATGTATGCGATGAGCCTTTGACATGCAGGTGAAAGTTAAAAATCATAAAGACCCAACGAGTTGTAGACTCCCGCGAAATAAATCCTAATTAATTTAATCAGGTAAACGATCGCGCCCGTCCGCGGCAAACGTGTTTCAGTTGATATTGTATGCAGTATTACATAACAATTCAGATATAGGTACTCGTACATAGTGTTGGTTGTCATTGTTCTAAATTGCCGGATGATGTCTATGACTATCTACAGTCAGGAGGCGACAATAACCATAGGACCATCCATAGTATGGATTTTACTGACGCTACACAATCAGTCGCATGTTGTAGAACACAATATTTACACGATTTTCGCACGTATGATGTTTGTAATTATAATGTAAAAATTTCTAGAGTTTTTATTTTAAAATTTAAATTGGAATCTTTAAAGAGTTGTTTAGTTCGATTTTATGACCACCTCTGCATAGTTGTTTACATTAATAGAAAGTTAAATTCAAGGAAGTACCTTAACAAGAGAAAGTTGCAACGTTAACTGACGCACATTTGAATTAAAAATATTCAATAATTCAATAAAAGATGTTTGGTTTTTTAATTTAAAAAGGGCACATACATTACAGTATTATTAATAAGTCCCTATTGTGCTAAGTAATTAGACCGTCATCGTTTTCTAAATAAATTTTGTTTTATTAAATTAATAAAAAGAAATGTGCAGTGTGTCGGGATCGGTTAAGGCACAAATTCTTTACTGCTCAATACACAAATTTTAAAACAAATATGTTAAAAGAAAACACGCACCGCTTTCGGCTGCTCGCCGTTGCCCCATTGCGATACATTGTATTTCTGGAAGGCTTCAGTCACCTTCTTGTTCCTTTGTTCCAAGCTCATTGTTAAAATTAAAAAAAATTGAATTATCAAAAGTCGAACAACACTTTCGCGCCAATCCGCGGAGGAAAGTTTGAAATTGGAGCCGGTTTGCGAATGCGGCAGCGCGCGCGCCGTTCAGAACGACACTGGCCGGTTACAGCGTCGCTGCCGGTGATTATACTGATTCGAAGTTCGAACCGAGTAATAAACAACACAAGCATAATGTGTTGCGTGCTTGCACACGAGTGAAATGATCACAGCTCAGGAAATAAGCGGACGCGTGCGTTTGCGGCGTCGCGGCGTTTACCTATTTTATTTAAATTTAAGTGATAAAATGTTTTTGCATATGCTCTCGCAGGCAAGCGGGCTACATACACCTCAACAACATGCATTTATCATGCATACACTACACACTCTCGCAGAAAAAAAGCAAATACCCCTACACTGCCAAAGCCATGGTTCCCCGCATCCCCGCCCGATGGAGCACTGGCAATCTTACTCACCGGCAGAAACGCAATACAATTTAAAATAGTATAGTTTGGCTGGGGTATTCTGTAAGGTGGAGGTTATAAAAGAGTAGCCGTCAAGACTATTTCCGTTTGTATCAATCATCATCATCATCGTAGGTAGCGGTATTCGGTAACAATACAATAATGGGATTCTGCCACAGAATAATAATTCTGGCGCGTGCTTATGGGTCCGCTCAACTCCGGTCTCCTCTTGAGCATCCTCGGGTCATAATCCGTTGTCGAATTCATCGGAATCCGTTAGCGAAACCATCGCTTCTCATGAATGTATACTATCTCTTTTACGCAGCACTTTACCAAACGAGTGCAGGCGAACCTCACTATGCCTTCTGCGCCAAGATGCGCCCTTGTACACGCCGCCGAACATCCAATCCGCAATATCCTTCGTATCGGAAAGCCGAATTATACTTGTGTAAGGCAGCAAGTTACTCAGTGGCTGACGCAGACTAAGCCTTGTCGAACTCAAATCTTTTGACAAAGATCTGCGCATTTCCCACTAAAAGGATCCTTTTATCATAGTGCCGCAGTCCCACGACACCCCTGAGCATCTGACGACCTATTAATGACGTTTTGCTTCTGTTAGGCTTTCAGGTCTCATTAGAGGTAGGCAACGCAGTGGAGCTCCTGGTGTTGTTGATGTCCATAGGCGGTGGTGACCATTTCCCATCAGGTGGCCAGCTTGCCTGTTTGCCTACTGTATAACATAAAAAATGTAATTGTGGAGTTCGAAACAAAATAAAGTCACTCTTATATACTTTTAGTTTTATCCTCTCTCAATAAGTTTGTGAAGGTTAAGCATAAATAAGCCTTCACTTTACAACTGCAAACACAAATAGAAGAATACAATACATGTCCTTAACTTTATAGAATGTTTATATTGCTACCAGGCAGGAAGAGCTATACCTATAAGGAATTGGGAAGGTATTGGTTGTTTTACAAACAATCACTTTTGATAATTTTTTTTGGTATAGTTTAATGACACAGTACGTATTTTTTAAATTGTATGTGTCGAATCTTTATGTGCACATATAAATTTATATACTCATGCATGTCAAATCGATCCCTCATAGATATACTTAATCATTAACCTTTGCAACTTATACTCGTCATCCTAGCGGTAATGTTGTAAATCTGCCAGCCATGGTCAGCTTTTCTACTACCTTTGTGGTGTTTTGGCTTACGTGCGGCGACTGACATCCGACACCGCACAACCGAAAAGTCGATTCGCCAGAGCCTCGTCCATCTGACTGCGAGCAGGTGAGGTTGGCTTGGGCTGGATTGGTGGATTGGTTGGATGGTGGTGGAGCCCCATAATCCCAATGGATCCCAAAATGTAACTAATTACTGAACCAACTTCGAATATTCTTATACTAATAGGGAGTTACATCGCGTGTGTCACTTTGTCTAGGAAACAGTGTCTAACGCGGGTGAAACCGCGAAAGACCACTACTAATAGCTTAGTCAGATTATCTTTTAGGTATGCGAGCAGTTTTTCCGGTCGTAACAGGCCGGACGAGACGCATCGCATGGTTAAATGCGTAGCTACTTACTTCGCACACTAGAGCGGGTCTTTGTGAAATGGATTTTTATTATTTATGTTCAAGCTGCCCTTTCTAAGACCTATCTGTGGACGGCTCTTGTAAAAATGGGCTTCCACATCGGACGACAAACAAACAGTAGCGGCACACAACGAACCGCGCACAAGGCCCTTCCAAAGGTACGAGTTAGTCTGCGTGTGTCTTGCGATTCGAAGCCATTCTGTCATTCCAAAAGGAATAGTGAATGAGCAAGTAAGGAGTGATCGGTAACTTCAAAGGTGCAAAGATCGCGTGATTTCTCTTTCACTAGGTTCGTTATGAAATAATAAAAGCGGTTCGAAAACGAATGTCATGACACGCACAGACTAACAAGCACCGTTGGAAGGGGTCGTGCGCGGTGTGTGGCTGTCCGTGGTCGTCCGCCGTGCGTGGATGTCCCCACACCACCTCGCACGAGCTTGCACAGCAATGTTGAAGCTGTTCACTCATCTTGGACGCACCGCAACGGACCCTTCTCATGGTGCGTCGGTACGGGCTGATCCGCCTCGACGACCATAATTTTATGACATGCGTAACCGTACTTCGTTCGTACTAACTCATTTTGGCATATTTGTGTGCAATAATAATTTTAATATGAAATCGAATGCAGCGTAAATTATCATGACTAACAAATTACTTTGAAAGAGAAGAAAAAAGAAGAATCCCGTTCGTATCGGAGCCGCCCGACTGGGGAAGTACCTCCACCTTACAGAATACTGCAGCCAAACAATGCAATTTTTAATAATATTGTGTTTCTTTCGGTGAGTAAGGTCTCCAGTACTCCATGGGGTGGGGATTTGGGGACCCGTAGTTTTGAAGTTTTTCGCTGCTAGAGCAACGTGTTACAGAGGTGGGCAACGCATTGGCGATACCCCTTGTGTTGCTAATGTCTTATAGGCAGCGGTGACCACTTTCCAGCAGCCTGCTTGCCTCTATGCTTACCATATAAGATTAAAAAATACATGTAATGCAATTCTGATTAGGTATATAGTTAGCGACTGCAGTTGGTGCCACCAACTCATTCCCTATTACTGTAGGGGAACACCTGCATTCAGTGCTCAGCCCATTTCTATTTAGTGTGATATGGGATGTAATTGTCAGCCTACATCCAAGATAATAGACAGATTAGCAAATTAAATGAATTAATGCAGGTAATAAACTAATAACAAATGCTCTGATTTGGCTGGAGCTGACCAACCATTGTGTTGCAGTTGATACTAATCCTTACAATGTACAAAATAAAGTCCCTTTTGGATTAATTCAGATGCATGGGCAAACCGACCTTGGGATGTCCGACCATGTCTCCCGCACCTAAAAACGACTATCACTTCATACAGCGTAAGGATGAGTATTAACTACAACAGACTGTTGCTCGGCTTTACATATATACTTCTATTATACTACCAAATGTTGCTGTGATGAGTGCTGTCTCAGATACACACAGTTATATTACCTGTATAAACAAAAACCTGAATCTTTCTACCCTGAGCCATATTATGAAAATTATAATAAACAGGAAAAAGGTGTGACATAATTTAGGTACATACCTATGTGTGTAGCAAAACCCATACTACAGATAGTATGATTAGATTGTAGAAAAATTAGGTCAGAAACATGTTACCTATTTCCTCAATGTAAGTAATGAGAAACAGTACCTATAAAATAAAATATTCATTCTAAATTACTTACAAACATAGACAAAAATTTTTTATAATAACATTTATATTGACCCGATTATTTGAAACCGCAGTACCGTTATATAGCACTAACCACTATCTGTAACCAAATTCGGGGAGAGAAATCAAGATAAAATAAGTTGGTGCTTCAGTTTACTAGAATCGATGAATTTTTTCATGATATCTCATATTATTTTAGTTATTGAACTAAAACTCCTAAATAAGGCTATCTCCAAAGAGCCAAAAATATGTAAGTAGGACTAAAAAGTATTTCAAAATAATTATTTATACAAACTCTGTACTTACCGTTTTCAGCTTTTTCTTTGCTCCTGAGGGACCGTCCATTGCTATTAGGAGCAATTTGTTTATTCACTTTATAAAACCACTGTGCTGGCTTATTTCACGCCAATTTATTTTAGAATTTAGAGAAGAGATTGTTTTTCTTTTCACTTCACTTTTTACAGTAATTTGAGTAATTTTTTTAATCATTCGTTCTTTTTTGACATTGCCATTCCAATTCATTCATTCCATTCATTCGTTAAATGTGACATTTTGGTTTTCGTTCAAGAAAATGGCAGACCTACCGTTCAGGGCCAGGCAGGGCCGGCCCGGGTGCAACTGAAGGTAATATTTTCATATAAAATGTACTAGTCGTCACACACTCATAAGACCGATCGACCGGTCAGAAGGCTCCCGGACAGAGCACCCGTTCTAAACGTTCATCCCGGTCAGGGAGCGTACCATGAGCTCTTATAGCAGGACCTAAACAGAACTGCCCTGCTTAGAACGAGACAAACTTATGTGACACGAATAACGCTGTCTCGATCTAATACAGTTCTGTTTAGGTCCTGCTATAAGAGCTCATGGTAAGCCCTCAGAAAGAGCCTCGCATCTTTATACACATAAATATGTATTATAAGAATAATCAGCAAATACAGCCCGGTAGAGTATTGCTGATATCTAAAAAGCACTGACCGCTTTCGTAACGTACAGAGGATAATTTGTGACCCGCAATTGATTGATGCTAAACTGACTGCAAAGCCTCGAGCATATTAACGATAGCGTTTACGTTCATATTAAGTTAGGTGATCGAAACCCTGGTGTATAAACTCATTGCTCTATACGTATGTGAAAACGCGTTTTATTTTTAAATCTACTGCTCAAGAGGAGGCTGTATAACCTCATATCCTTATCCAAAAATCCGCTGAATTTTATTAAAAGAGTATACCTAATAATAAAAAATTAAACAAAATTTAGATTTGGTTGGTGATTTTTCATTATTATTTAATTTCTAATATAAAATTATCACCACAATTTGATTTACAGCTTTTTACGCGGTTTCGTATATATAGCTTTTGCGAGCTAAACAAAGATTGCTACATGATGCCTGTTGTAAGCTCGACGACAGCTGAGGATCAAAATGATTCGGATCAAAAAATGTGGAGTGCTCTCAAGCGCCACATTATCCGGGAGAGACAGAGGAAGAAAGAAGGTATAAATAATATAAAAAGCACTTTAAGCATAATCTGATCGGTTGATGTTCCCTTTCATATACCTAATCTGTTCCATTATTTTATGCATTCTAATGCAAAACTTGGAAAGATAGATATAAAATTGCCAAGAAAAGCCCAGTCCAGCCCAGATTCACATATATGGTTTAGGTTTCACCTAAATATTCTGTTTTTCAATTTTATCCCTAATTTATAATCATCTTGGCGTTAATGTACCGGTTGTGCGAAGGCCTGGGGTCCGCCAGGATTTGGCTGCATAATTACAGTGAAGTGACTGCCATCTGACCTCCGTGACTCTGCTACCAGAGGAACCCGAAACATGGTTACACATTCAATTGCCTGTATGTGCACGTTTCTCTCACAGTAAGAGCATCGGTTAGTGTTCAACTAATGTACAAAACTCAGAAAAGAGTCATTGGTACATGGTGGCTGTGGGATTTGAACCCTTTACCACTAGACCACCGATACTCAATTTTATCCCTAAGTAAGTATACTAAATAGTCCTTATTTTTTCTGTTTTTTAGGAGGATGATTAAAAATGTATATAATGATAATTGATTAATGTAAACATTACGGCCTAAACAACATAATTTTACGCACAATCTGATTAGATTGGCAATCAAATTGTCTCATATGGACGCACCAAGGACAATCTGATTGACAATCAGATTGTTTTGGGGAGCACTATTTGAATAGTTTTCAACTTTATTTGACAATGTCTTATCACAGCAGATTATAATTATTGTGGATAAAAGATTGTGTGGTGTGAATGAACAATCAAAATAGGGTCTCCAGGTTGGGAGGATTTCAAATTAGTAATAAAATTCAAATACAAAATATTAATCTTTTCGTAATAGGTTTTTCTTATATAGATCATCATCATCACAGCCCGTAACAGCCACTGCAGGACTTAGGGCCTTTCCCACGAGAGGGGAGGTTATTGCCACAATCTCCACGCTTGGCAAGTGGGTTGAAGATCGCAGTGTTTTTAAATATAACAATGGAAAATGCTGCTACCCATTTTCGAGACTACGGAGACTCTTGATATTTTGCCTCGAAAACATTAGTCGCCTTTGTATGGAATTGTGTATTTTTAGGGAATATAAAACCTGATTTGAGGAAATTTTACATGCATAATCTGGAGACCCTGCTGATTCGACAATCAGATTGGTGATCAAATTGTCACATGTGGATGGACAATCAGATTGTTTTTTTTTTTATGTCATACTTTAGGCAAACAGGCAAGCGGGCCACCTGATGGAAAGTGGTGCCAATTTAATTAGCAATCTGATTGTGTTGTATGGAAGGGTCCTTTAATAATTTGTTGTGAACAAATACATAATGGTAGTATGAACTATTTTGGCTGACAACCAAAAATATTTATGCTAAGTTTCTGATATGCCATCCTTAATTTTTTGTTTTACATATTTTCAGAATATGAAGCAGAAGTAGAAGAAGAAAGACTTAAAAAGGAACGAGAAGCCAGGGAACGGCAAGATGTTATGACATTGGGTAAGGCTACTTGGTAAAATTATAAGCTATACCATAGCAAAATAACTGCTAATCATTATCGGGATGCTCACGTTTTTGTTCATTGTTCCTGAGAACACCACATTAAATTTTAGGATGCATGTGCTATTCTGGGCGATAACCTAGCCCTAGTGGGACAAGGGCAGGTAGATGAGGATTATATTGGTTCACCAAACACTAAGATATTATGATCATATTCAAATGTAAAAATTCCTATTAAGCTGTAATTTAATGTGATGCAATTACAGCTTATTTTCATGATTGCAAATATGAATAATAGTGTTTATACATTGTCAGAGGAAACAAAAGAACAAATAGATCAGTTGGAGCAGAAATTGAAACAGCTGGAGAAAGAGAAACAGCAGTTGTTCATGCAGCTGAAGAAAGTCTTAAATGAGGACGAGATTAGGAAAAGACAGCAGCAGAAGGAGACAAAGTAAGTGTGGGAAGTTTACTTGAACCTTAACTTTCACGTATCCTAATATTTTCTTTAATAATAAATAAAATTAAAATAAAATACTTATGCTTGGACAACTCACACAGCGCCATCTATTCTTATCAAAGTAAGCTGAGCTTGTGTTATGGTTGCTAGACAACTGATAAACTACTTTTTATATACTTTTAAATACAAACTTATAACACCGTATAAAAACTGTAACAGAAATAAAATTCATCCTTTCAATTTCTGCTCGACCGGGAATCGAACCCGGGATCTCTTGCATGGCAGACGACAATGTTAACCACTGAACGCCGCCGCCCATAGACACTCGCGAACCTGAGGAGCAGCAAATGCTCATTCTCATTTATTTACATACATACTTACACACTTTAGCCCGTATCCCACAGGGGTAGGCAGTGTCTATCGAATGCCACAAGCTAAGATCCTAACACACCTCTCTCGCCTCTCCCATATTCATAGATCTTTTCATGCATTTGCGCACAAAATATACCTTTCGTAAGCTGTTTCGTTACAAAAAGACACTAGATATGTGAATATGTATGATAACTTGTATCTACTTGTTTGTTTCTATATAGGGCAAAACGTATGCACATAGTGTAACACACTTGCGGTATTTACATATTTTGTTAGGGAAAACCGACAGCTGTATTTACCTACATTGTAAAGTGATAATAATAACACGAAACCAATTATAGGGTTCCGTCTCTGTAGATAAAAAGGTCTGTATCGATGATGGCCTACCTCATCATCTTGGCGTCAATTTCCTGGTTGTGATCTCTTGTGCGAGGGCCTGGGGATTATGGCCTACCTAAATCTACACCACACTCATTTAAACAGGCGCAATATGTACTAAGGTTTAACATAAATATCTAAATACGTAATTATTTCCGATTCTTTTTTATGCTTTTTATTTAGAATGCAATCATAACCGTAACTACATCTGCTGAGGACAAACCACTTATACTTATCTTATGCATAACACTTACAATTAATCGATTACATTATATAACCTATACATAAAACATAAGCAAATCATACTCTATGTTGAAGTAGCAGCAATATTCAAATTCATATCAACAATATTTTTTTTTTTATGTCATACGGTAGGCAAACAGGCAAGCGGGCCACCTGATGGAAAGTGGTCACCACTGCCTATAGACATTAGCAACACCAAGAGTATCGCCAATGCGTTGCCCTCTATAACACGTTGCTCTGGCAGCAAAAATGCCACTCCACTGCAAAAGCCACGGTTCCCCAAATCCCCACCCCATGGACATACAATAATAACTGTCTTGGACAAATTCACACAGCGCCAACCAGCAAAAGTTTATGCGAGAACTGGTAACTATCACATGATCACAAAGTTCTAATGGAAATGTTGTTGCCCACAGTGAGATGCAGCCAATGAAGATGCAGATGAGCAACATCCAACTGCCTATGTTCGCGACGATGCCCCCCTCTTCAGGGCAAGGCGAGCCGCCCCCCAACCAAGGCCGGCCCCCACCACACTCGTCACACATACTCAATAAGGTATTAATTACTAAACTTATTTAAGCGAGGGTGACTAAGGTCTTTTGCTGGGGATCTCGGGGTATGTAGCCGATTGGCACCCTGCGGGGCTACTGTCTTAACTCACTTTTGCAACTAAATTTGACATTATATAATTCTACAGTAGGTCATCTATGTTGTCCACTGGCTATAGTGATCACCAAATTAGAGTAGTGTAAGATTATTATATGTCAAATTCAGTTGTCCACTGAGATAGCCAATAACTCCGCTGGACGGTATAAACAGACTAATGCCCACCAGCTAGTTGGGCGTCGTAGAGCGTAGTCGCTGTCGCATGCGTTTGAGTAAATATGAAGACAAAACTAGCCGGCGTACATTATTTTATTTACCTGTTTGTACTGTACTGCTGCTGTATTTTTTTTAATGTGTTTATTCATATTTCTATCTACACATTATATCACCGTAAAGTCAGATTTTGTATTTTATACTGTCTACATTATTTTTAGCTCCAGGAAATAGTATGAACTAGTCTAAACTTTCACTCCCTAATACTACTGACAACGTCGTCATTGTCTTCCAAGTTCACCAACAGCACATTTTGGTGCAATCCATTCACTTGGCCAGGGGTGATAAAAACATTATGTTAATACTTGAGGGATTCTGCCATAATCTACTAAGTTTTCCAGATTACTTTTAGAATGTAATGTAGAGAATTAAACAATAAAATACAACTTCTCTATGCATTTCTGGGCCACGACCGCCTGACTCAAATTAATTGTACTCGCTCTTGCATAATAAATAAATTGTACGCGAGTGAGGTGGCCACAGCATTTGCGGTTTGAGCGATTGCGATGACGATACAAGGTCACAAGATACTGACATTCAATTTGAGTTAGGCAGCCGCGGCAATGGCTCTGAGACCTTAGTCGCCCTATCCCTCCACCATACCCTTACCCAGCCGTCTAAAACAAATACCTCTTATCGTTCAAGAAGCACTCGCACTACATGCTGTCTCCGCAACAGCAGACAGTGGTACGTCCTCTCCAATCAGGCGTAAAGCGAACTCGCAGCCCATCGCCGACGTACGCTCTATACGCCCACAGACTGCACCAGCCACAGATGAAACACCAGCCCGTTTATTCGGACCACAGTGAGTTGAAACGCCAGGAACGGTACCGCCCATCTCCAATCGCATGATACCGCCCCTCTAGAATGACGTCACAACATGCATTTCGGATATTCTGTGACGTCATTCCAGAGGGTGGTATCATGCGATTGGAGATCGGCGGTGCCGCTGCTGTAGTCAATTTGTAAATGAACGCCAATATGTAATTTCTTATTATTATTATATATTATATGGGGAACAAGTGTCTGGCCATGCCGTCCCCGCCGGGCAGGGGAAGGAGAGGCCGGCCCAAGAAGCGATGGCTTGACGTAGCTCACCACTAGGCATGCCGAAGACCGAGCGAAGTGGGCCAAGAATAGCAGGAAGGCGGACCCTGGGCCCTCGCGTGCTGCGCGGGGGCGCAACCGGGCCATAACGCCAAGATGATAATGATGATAGGCATTTTGCTAAGGGAGTCTACGATTTTAAAATCTACTAGGCCCTACTGGGAAGTAAGGTCCGATGTTGGAATGCTGTCATGCTATTGGGCAGAAACAAGTGCTGTGGAATTACGGATCAATTCCAGCCAATGGCAGGGCTTAAAAACTAGGGAAGTAAAAACTATACGAACCGTAGTAACCAGCCCGAAAACATGTGCGATGAAAGCGAAGATAATATTTTTGTCATGATACAGTCAGTAATATAAGCTCAGATCAAATAAAAAATAAAGATGGCGCGCCGTCAATAGTGTCAGAGAGGCCGGTATCGTAAACATGTGTACCGTGTCGTCGTTTGGTTGTCAATAGCAACCAATAATTTGGTTGTCAATGTGTGCATGTGTGACCGTGTACGTACACAGCATGGCGTAGTTTTGCGTGCGTCAGTATGTTGTTCGCAGGATTCTGTCTTTATTTCTTATTTGTCTGAGATTATAAGTAGCTAAGCGCTGTAGCGGTCCAGTGTACTTGGTGTGAATACAGTTCACGATTAATGTCGTTCTAATTAGTACTGTATAATGAGTAGATAAAGATCAATTTTCTGCGTCTGGTCAGGCATTCTAAGTCTAGTTGCTTAGCTGTTTCTGAGGCTGACTATACTGTTATTTTGAAAAAATTCTAGGTCATATTGACACAAACGACATTGTTTGAATGAAGACGTTTCTAAGGCAAATGTTGATAATAAATGCTGTCATTTATTATCTCCAGAACCAAGTGAAATCTAAAAGTAATACAAAAACACGGTTTTTCAGTGTTGATTCATGTAGATAGTTCATTTATTTGTCCAAACAGTAAAGTGGCGCATATGTTTTGGATGATAATATTTACATTGAAAGTATATTTATACTTATCCGGAGAATTAGATTGTCAAATGTGGAGCAGCAAGAAAATACAAATTCAAACTCTCACTGCAAAATTGCACAATAATATGGTAAATACTCATATTACCATTATCGCAAATATTGTCAGTGAAAGTAGGTAGGGAGCTATTATCCAACACAAATCAGAATAGAATATCATCTGTCATCTATCATATTCAGAAGCCAAACGCGTAAGAGCAATTAAAATGTAATGTATTACTAAATAGAATAAGGTCCATTTTTGTATCACTTATATTATGTTAGGCGTTGCTCCGCTCTTCAAAAGGCTGGATACAAAAATGGACCTTACTGTGCAATACATTCCACTTTGATTTGTTCTTACGCTTTTTGCTTCGGAGTTTAGCCAAGTGTAATGAGCGCAATAAGCAAATACAATGACAAACCGACTTATGAATCTTATTGGGTTAAAAGTTATATGGAGTTTTATATACCAGAACGATTTTGCATAGTACATGGAAGTTTTAGTTTACTCTGATTTATGTTGTATAATATAATATGTTGAATGTTTTGCAGAAGTAGAGGACGGCCGGATGGGCCGACAAATGGCTCGCGCCGTGCTTTGGAACAGTGAGTTATTTTCCGATAGGTGTCGCCACTGTCGCTTCTCACTCTGTCCTTGTCTTGTCTTCCATGTTGTCCATAGCGCTGGCTCTTTCATTTGTTTGCACTGTGATTTGTATGGACTATGATGCCGTTCGCTGTATGTATCTGTTAATGTAGAACGAAAGTATAATTTTCGGTGCAAATATATGAAATACGTCTCATGTTTTTTTTTGTTGCAGTCTCATTATTTCTTTTGACTAACTTAAGTACTTCATGTGGTGTGTACTTGTGTATAATTTTTCTTTTGGCTTTATTAAATTGTTTTGTCGCAAGTCTAACAATAATTTTCAGCTATCATTTTCTGACTAATTTATTTGACTGAATTATATTCTACAGGTATCGGCCGTAAATAATGCGCATTGGCCAGGGGCCCATTTCTTGCGATGTGACATCTCGAATTCGACATTTTTTTCAGACACATATCTCCATTAATAATGACATTGAAATGTCTATTGCAGCCAAAAAATATTTTCTCAACTATCTTTGACAGTCGTATATTGTCGAAGATCAGTTTCAGTGACGTTTTAATACAATTTTTGGAATGAAAATGTCATAGAGCGAGAATCGACCCCCAGTTCGACATAGAGCGTTGTCTCTGTCGCACGCGTGTGAGTAAATACGAAGTCGAAACTATACGATGTGCATTATTTATTGCCGACACCAGTATATGCCTTTGTTTTTGTCTTTTTAATAGCTAGTACTAATGTGGTAGTTGGAAAATCTAACAGCAGAAAATGAATTTATAATCGAATGTCTCATATTGAGTGTTAGGAGGTATATTAGAGATATTCTTAGAGACGGGAAACGCATTGGTAGCGCCCCTGGTGTTGCTGATGTCCATAGGTGGCGATGTCCACTTTCCATCAGGTGGCCTGCTTGCCTGTTTGTCTGCCGTATTACAAAATAAAATATTTTACAGAAAGTAGGTATAGTTAGTAGGTAAACGAACTTCAGTGTCTAACTAAAGCAACGACGTTCAGTAGAAAGAAATTCGTATTTTGACTACCTGTCTCTATTGCTCCGGCGTAAATATATTTACATCACGCTCACACAGTCCTTGAGAGTCGCGTCGTTGAATTGTGAGACCGTGAAGCAAATCTATTTACGCGGAAGCAATAGACACATGTAGTAACAGGCCAATGTATGAAATTATTTCTACTGAACGTCTTTACTTCAACACAGATAAATATCTAACATCCTCTGCCCTTACCACATGGCTCCAATTACAATTAGAATCAAATGTATATTAATACAATGTCATTAAACCAATACATCCAATCGACATGTTAGCACAAAATTGTAGCTCAGTGAAATGGGTTCCAAGCGTCACCTGCATTAACCTCACTCAACCCATCATTCACATTCATACAACATTCATACCACTATTAACCACTATAATTCGTTAAATGAGGGGTTTCATTCTACCGAAAATCCACAAGGTGGCGCTAGCTACGCCATGAGGTCTGTCAAAATAAAGCCACGTATGTCAAAATGAATCCGTCAATTTTGAGCTACTGCGTCCATCCAGGAAGACAGTATTTCGACAACGTATCCTCCAACTGACACATCCGTCCAACACCAAGGCAGTATTTTGCAAGACCTCGCATATCTAGCGCCATCTATTGCCTACTAACATAACTAAAACCATTTTCAATTCGCAGAACCGCCGTCGCAGTACGGACAATCGGTGGTGTCCTCTGTGTCGTCGGGGGCGTACTACGCCATGCCCACTTCGAGCGTGGCCGTGTCCGGCGTGGGGACGGTTTCCACAGGCAGCGTGGGTGGTGTAGTAGGCGTGGTGGACCGCCCACCGCCGCTGCTTTACGCCCACCACGCTCACACGCCGCACACGCCACACACGCCGCACACGCATCACGCGAATCTGATGTACGCGTCGGCTCAACCGCAGCATCTATATCTAGATATGCTGAAGAATAGAGACACGCCGCAGCTGCAGGAAACGAAGAAGGAACAGGTAATTGTTGTTGCTTTTTAAAGAGTTTAATTAATCTGTTCTATGCGGGAATGGCGGCGTTTCTTGTGTTTGTTGATTGTTGTTCGTGCCGTGTCAAGGACAACAAGTGCTTTTTCGTGCTATTGAACAGAAACAACTGCTGTAAATTTATGGATCAATTCTAAACAATGACAGGGCTTTTGAAATCTGACCTCACGCCACACGCCAATAGCGCCACCTGAAATCGCGGAAATCCTCATTAACGCAGTCGCCCTCAAAATTAAAACTTCAACCGTGGCCGCATCCACAACTCGGCGGAAATTGCGTTGTGGAATACCTATGTAAAGGAGCAACCAGAGACACATGTTCACAGTGAAATAATAACTACCAACAATATACCGTTACAATAATGTGTGTGTGAGGGTATCCACAGATATACCATATGGGTGGCGGTGATCACATTCCATACGCTTGCTCGTTTGTTTCAAATTAAAGAAATATTTTTTTATTCAATGTAAAATTAAGATACATTCAAGATATACTTATTGAAAGTCACTATAAAGAAATAATCAACAATGAGTAATAAATGTAAGAATGCGCCGCTCGCGGCACCATCGAGCCGGCAACGGGTTAGTTTGTCCCAACGAAGACCACCACGCAAAGACTATACATGATCAGTCATGGCCCATATGCGCTTAAATCCAGAGCTGTAAGTCCCTTCCCTCTGTGATATGTTAAGAAAGAAATCCTCCCACAGCCGCAAGTCCTAATCGGCCTGAGTGATCAACACCACGCGCCGTCGCACTCAGCTTCGCACGGCGCGGCCGGCGCTTCGGGCGCGGTGTACGCACACCACGCACACCCACCGCCGGTGTCGAGGCATCTAGCCTCGCATACGCAGCATGCCCCACAGCATACCACCATACAGGTGAGTTGGTAACACGGTCAGGATGGTTCCAACTCCCAATAATATTGTGTCAAAGCAAAATCTGACATGGTCAGGAAAGGACTTTCGGATGGCTCTGATGCCAACTGTTCCTGCGGTGCTGTTCAAACTATGTTACACCTCTTATCGTGTCCTACGTTCCCAGACACCTGCATACAGGTCAGTTGGCAATATGGTCAGGTAGGGACTTTCGGATGACTCCGATGCCAACTGATCCTGCGGTGCTGTCCAAACGATGTTAAACCTCTTATCGTGTCCTGCGTGCCCAAAGACCTGGATGCAGGAGTGGCCGACAATGCCGTAGGCTGGCACTGACTGACCGATAATGCTGTTTGTTGGCACTGACTGTCTGACAATGCCGTTGGCTGGCATTGACTGTAACGGGCAATACCAGACGGCACCTGACTGCCAAAAAAAAGCCGGCCCGCGGCCGAAAATACCAGACCAAGCCGGGCCGCGTTCGAGAATGTCAGATACGCAGCAGCAACTGACTGAGACCAAAGTTAAATTGTCTTTCGTTATTGTCTCGAAAATTACTTGATAGATCCTAATACATAACTATGTACCATGTATCTATCTAATTTATCATCCTTTTTCGCAGGCGCCGAAACCCGGAAGCATCACCCAAGGCTACCCAGTGCAGCAGTCGAACCCCAATGTGCAGAACCCCAACATATATCCGAACAGGCACCGATATTAGCTAGTGATAATCCGCCGGCATCCGGCTAAGCACCCGCCCTAGCGTCCGCCGTGGAATGATGCCTCATGTTGAAGAGTTAACCTCTTACTGGTAAACCTTTACGCGTTTTGTGTAGCAAGGAATAGTTATTTTCACCCCTCCAGTACATATAGGGCGTATTTGGTGTAAAAACTTGCAACAAAATCGCTTTTTGGTACCAGTTTCTACGCGGCAACAGCGTCATTTTCGTGCTGGAGATATGTAAAATATCTATAGGAAAAGTACCTGTGTGGTATTCAAAGGTCAAAATCACTGTGTTGCAAATATAAGTGTTTTAAGTACAAAATATCTGGATCGCTCTTGTACACAAGGTACTCACTATAGTGAGGAAGTGTTTAATATCTATTTGGCTATACAAGGTGTAAAAGTTTATTAATAAGGTATCAAATTGTTTTTATTGTGTCAGATATGTAATTTACATGTCGAAATGCGATTTCGTGTGCTTTTAGTAGTGCTAAATTCCAATCCTGTTTAGGCCGGCCGCCTACATTCGTTTTCCTTGTCAGGTTTCCGAACACGAATTTCAAATTCTACCAATCAGAATCTGCGATACTTTTGACAGGTTTTAAAGTACAGAATGAATAAAAATACTGTAGACTAATTTAAGGACTGGTGTCTGAGGAAAACGAAAACTGACGTTTGTTATTTCTGTATCTTACGCAATAAAGCCGATTTGTATATCAAAACATTGAGCATTGTGTACATCATTTGAAAGGTTAAAACAGACAGTGTTTGGGTTCGGTTGTGCTACAAACTGTTTACGTTGTAAACAGACTGCAGATGGACTATTTACGGAGTGAAACGTTATTTTAGACATTGATGTATATTAATCGAAATATTATTGTATTCTTTGTTTTAAGGTTTTAAATATTATTTATAGAGGGCTTATTGTTGTTTTACGTTCGTTAGAGCCGCATTTGATCATATTTTTAAAGTATGTACATAGGTAATATACTATAGAGCACGTTTTCTGGAGTGTTTAAAAAGTGATATTTACTATTTCTTCCATACAAACTTGTTGACAGTCGTAGTACAGGTGTGGGCGGTAAATAAATGCACATCGGCTAGTATATCGGCTTTGCATTTTTACACACGCGTACGACATAGACGACGCTCTATAATAAAAATCTATATTAAAAATGGGAGATGTATGCGGGTCGCATTTACCGGTAGTCGCATGTACGAGGTGCACAGTTAAGTCTGACGGGTTGTATAGGAAAGTAAAAACACAGCAGTGTGGAATGGATGCGAAAGCGTCACGCGTTATTATCGCGGCTGTCTGGGAAAGGCTTAAAGCGGACAAAGGGACAAGACAAATGCATTTCAGGCGTATCGCAGTTACAATGCACATCGGCTAGTTAGGCTTCGTAGACCGCCATCTCTGTCGCACATCATCATCATCATATCAGCCGAAAAACGTCCACTGCTGGGCATAGGCCTCCCTCAGAGATCTCCACAAAGGCCCTGTGCCTTAAGCATCCAGCTGGTACCTGCGATCTTTACCAAGTCGTTGGTCCACATTGTGGGAGGCCTACCCACGATGCGTCTTCCGTTACGTGGTCGCCACTCTCTGTCGCATGCGTGTGTGTAAATTCAAAGCCGAAACTATAAAGACGTGCATTTATTTACCGCCCACACCTGTATTACGACTGTCAATATATTTGTATCGAAGAAATAGTAAATACATCATATCACTATTAAAACACTCGAGATGTGCTCTATCTATAATTAATATACTCGATCATTATCCGAAGATTGTTAAAATGCCACTGTAATTGCTTCTGTAGATACAACAATGTATGTTGTAGATTAAATGTAAATTAATGAATATAATCAGTACAACACCTTATATACTAGACTAGACAGTGTAATATGTTAATGCGGCTTATACAGGGTGTTACATAATATATGTATAAAGCCGTGAACTGGTTAGAGTGTTAAACATAATAAAACGATAGGTACAATTATTTCTGTTGTACGTGGAATTTTTGTACCTATCGTTTTCATACATTTAGCACTCTATACGGTTCACGGCTTCATACATATGTTATATAAAAAAAATTCACGTACGACAGAAATAATTGTACCTATCGTTTTATTATGTTTAACACTCCATCCAGTTCACGGCTTTATACATATATTATGTAACACCCTGTATAGTATTTACTAGCGACCCGTCCCGGCTTCGGACGGGTCGGACCTTAGTAAATTATACATCTAGACCTTCCTCATGAATCACTCTGTCTATTAAAGAACAAAACCACATGTAAATCCGATCAGTAGTTTTCGGGTTTATCGCGATCAAACAGATAGACGCGGCGTAGGACTTATAATATGTAGTGATAATTGAATTATACCAGCTGTATTTGCAATATATTATTATTATAGATTTTACTCTCTGTACTGCTTTTTGTAAATTATTTCTTCTGCAACATAATCGATGTAAGTAGGCAACTGAGTCTTTCTACTTAAAGTCTAATGTTTACTTTAAAAGTACGCATCACTCTCATTACAAAACCTATTAAATTGGATAATCATCTCAGCATGGGATAGTTCACTGACGCCAAAACCTTGAACTTACGAAATTTTAAAATTCCAACGTTACTTTGGCGATTTTGCACGCATTATGGTCACGAGACGATCATGATGCATATATGTGAATATCGGGCTACTCGTTAGGGCATTCGGTATATAAAAACCCGTAAAATTGGAAAATTTCCTAAAACGTTGAATTGCAAAATGTGGCCCGCTTGCCTGTCTGTTTGCCTACCGTATGACATAAAAAAAAAAAAAAATGATGTTAATTGCTCTGGCATCTTAAATTCAGAAGACCTTGGTATTATTGGATGCGTTATTATATTATCGTTACTATCTGTGGTGCATTTTCTAAAACGGTTGGTTGGGCCGAGTTCGGACTCTAAAACGGCTGGACCAAATTCGATGAAAATTTGCAGGCCAAGCCTTCGGCTACGAAGGTTTCGTCGAAGGTGTTTTTTTTTTTGCCGAAGGTGGCCGAAGCAGAACCATCCGTCGGACACTACCCTATATAATAATTTATAATATTTCAGCTCACGAGGGAAGGTTGTGAACCTGACCTCTACAAATTGAATGGAACTTTGTGGTTTGGTAGAGCAGGTGATTCTGATCAGAATATTGGCTGAATATGGCCGCATGTTTGTCTGTCATGGATAAATCACCTCCTTAACTCCGATAATTGAGCTCTTCGAAACTTATATATACTCGTAGTATACTATTTTTTGCTGCTTCTCTAATATCATATGCATGTATCCTTCCCTTGGACGGATACCGCGGAATGACCCGCACTTTTCAAATCCAAGTCCATCCATTTATTTTTTCACAATAACGTATACATAATTTGGTATGCAACTCTTATGTCATAGAATAGGAAATAATTATGTTTTGTTAAGATTTTATTGTTATAGTCAAACGCCCAGTGTAAGTTCTATAGTGCAGAAATTGTATATTGACTTATTTATGCCAAGTTTGTTACAAAAATAGCAAAGCTTCTAAATAAAAAGAAAATGTTCTTGAAAAAATATACTTGTGTGTATCATAAGCGTTGTGTTTTATTTAACTATTTGTTTGATATTTCCTGTTATATTTGATTATTTGTTGCCCGTTTTATTGCCTAGGGAGGCACGCGGTCTTACGGACCCCTGCTGGGAAGAAAATCTTTTCTCTATTCGCTCAGGTGATCTCAGAAGGTGGACAGTGGGTAAGAAAGGATAGAAAGCGGCCACCGTCGACCATAACATCTGCAACCTAAGAAGAGCGGATGCGGTGCCGGCCTTTAAGGTACCTGTAGAAATGTCTTTTGAATAAAAGCATATCCGGGCCCCCAGATTTTAAGAATTATGTGTCAGTAACCTACGTATGTATGGAGACTTGAGTTGACTTTTGTTCGTAACCGATTTCGTACAAGAAATAAAAATTCATCGATTGAAACCAGTTACGAAACCGTCATTTCGTACGCGGTCAAAAGTATCGAATGCTCTCGAAGCGCAATATCTTCCATGGACATGGTGTTATTTTCAATAAAATGATGTCGATGATGGGGACATGGTGTTATTTTTAATAAAACTCTTATGATGGCACAAATTAGAAAAAGTTTACGTTGTGTTACTTTTTGCTGCAGAGCTTCATTTTCTATAATAAAATGATAAAAGTCTGCATTGTATGTTGAAGTTCAACATATAGGTAGAGCTCGTCTAATTTAAAATGACGCGCCCCACTATCGCATTAACGCACACAAGCAAGTTTAAAATATGGACGCAATACATATACAAATGCCGTTGTAATTGGTCATTCAGTTGCCGGTGAGATTCAAACGTAGAAGCACGCGTCGTTCATTGGCTCCCACTCCCAGATGAAGTGTCGTTATTAATACTTATTTGCACTCACACATCGAAATCAACTAACTAAGTAGTGGGGCGCGTCATCTTAGACTAGACGAGCTCTATCTAGTTCTCAGTTGTTCTCTAATTTTTATTTCAAAATGAGGAACACTCAGAGGCGCTCTCTCTAAGTTAGCGAGGTTCGCGCCGCTAAATAAAAAATAACACAATACCTATTAAATTACTTTATCTTAATTGATTAGTGTTCCTAATGACCTCGGGTTCAAATAAAATCACTATAATTGTAAGCTAGTTCAGTAGAGACTTTCTGAGATTTTTTATGTTGAATGTGATCCCCCTAAGCGGTCGCGGCATACCTAAATAAGATACCACCTAGGCATCGATCGGAAAGGCACTCGATGTTTGCAAAGTTTTAAGACTGGGGATGGGATAGCGTAGAAGGCTGCAACTTTTTTAAGCAAACCAAATTTGGTTGGAAGTTTGAAAAAGTAATTATTTACTGTGTAAGAAAATATAGATGCTAATATAGAAGTTTATCCCGTTTCTTTTAAAATCTGTAAAGCCGTTTTATTTTAAGCATCACCACACGGGTCCCGCGGACTTTAATAACAAGTCCATGGCTTCATCCTATATGGCCAAAGTTCAGTAAATTCTCCTCATATATACTTCTTTTAATAAACTTGACACTGGCAGAATAAACTGTCTTATAGACATCATGCTTCATCCCAACCTCTTTGGTCTGTTTGTATATTAGTTATCCCCGATCAAAATTATTTGCATTTTTTAACTTTTGGCCAACAAAAATGACGTAGTTATTTGAAACGGAAGCCGATACAGGATTTATCAATTCAAAATTTACAGTGTTTCATTGGGGTAAGTTTTTATTTGTACTTATTATTTTGCCGGGTAATATATACCATTACTAACACAATTATAGGTACCTACCTACTCAAGAACAGCGATACGCCTAATAGTAGGTATTTACGAGTTATATCTGGGTACCTTAGATTCTTAGGATAGGATAAGATTTATAGCTAAAAGTCTTCTACTTATACCTAAAAGCCAATAATTTTTCAACGACTGGTACGAAACGACACGGCCTTACGATGTTAAGCCATAAATCCTCGATGAACAGCCGATCGTTATTGAAGACATTATGTAGATATTTTACTTTTCAAACTTAAGATTGCTGTCTTGAAACCTACCTCATATACCTACTTGTATTCAAGTAAAGTCGGTACCCGTAACTAACAAATAGGTCACAGTAAGATAGTAAAAGCCTTTAGTTTATAATCTAACGTAGATATCAAATACGTTAGAACAGCGTTTCCTATACTTACCCTGGCCCGGTTATTTTATGTTTCTCAATCGTGACTCACCACTAGTTTTTAATTCTCCAATGCATATAGGATAATAAATAATAAGAAAATAAAAAAATTGTCATTTATTTCCATAATCGTTGAACATATTAGTATACACTGAATCCCGAGGTAGGTACAGATCTGTGTTACGGGAGACAGTTATACACAACGGGTGTTAAGTGTTACGGGAGACAATATTTCCTTAATAATAAGTATGTACCTAAATGTAAATAATGGCTCTCCAGACGTTTTGGTTTCTCAACTGTAAGTCTGAAAGCATTTGAATAATAAATAAATAAATTTCAATGTTCACATTTTTTACACCACTCACAGTTATAACAACCTATGGACGTTTGCTATACCAAGGATATCACCCCCATGCGGCCGAACCCGTAACAATATTTTCACTCCTTTCTTGAAATACTCCATGCTGTACCTATCTACTCTCCAAGGAGCTCTTTCCACAATCTTAGTGTGCGTGGGACAAAGTTAATTTGGAACTGCATAGTTCGCAATCAATTCGGTTCATAGATGTGAGGATATGATCCTTGTCGATAATGGAATGTAGCTGTTGGCATCTTGTCAAACAGTTTTTCAGAACTACATTGTTAAACATCGTTTTACAAGCGGTAGAACACATAATCGGAGGCGCAATCGCTTCTTTATAGAACTATTCCTTCTGCTCCTTATAGAAATATTGCATGTTAGAATAAGCTGGATTCACTGCTCGACCAGCCCAACGGTCAAGGCTGACGTTGTCGGTCGGATCAATCTAGCGCGCAGTTAGATCGCAATAGATTAGATTAATAATAAGAGTCTGCAATATAGTTGATCATTGTTAATGATATAGCTGCGTTTGAATCCATGAAACGGCCAAGCCACGCTTTTTGACTAAAATGTATAATTTATAGAAAGACTTCGATCCTAATTAGAGCTGACAACTTTTCCACTCTTTTGAGACCGTTGGTGAGCTTAAGTGGTTTGGCGAATCAATTTTACATGATTTTTCATGGGATTAGAATGTGGCTCTAGGCAATAAAATAAATATAACGCTTGTTTGTTTGCCTCATTCTACTTATTACTAAAAAAATTGTAATCTATAACAGTCCGCTGCCGGATGAGCCTCCTCCATATTAGTGACGACATTGCCATATCCTCCACGCTTGGAAGGCAGCATGTAGATCATTATGTAGGTCGGACTTCAGCGTCCTCACGTCATAGGCCATTGGCTCTCGCATTCGACTTAACTATGTCAATGGATCGCTTCCTAGACCTCCCGCGAATGTAATTACTAATACCGGTAGGCGGCTATTTCCCACATTTTATAGGCGAGGAGCAGATCGCAGTAGAGAATGCTGCTGTCTATTTACTGGCCAACGCTTGTCGTTCTGTAACTAATATCTTACAGTGTAAGATTATTAGGCACCTTGTACGACATGTAGTACGAATAGAAAGGGTTGTTGCTTTACTTTTTATTATTTTAATGTCCACATTATTCTGCAGTAAAGCATAATAAAAAAACTTGATAAAATAGCTCGAAATCGAAAGTAAAGTCAATCGAAAATCTGTATTAGGTACGAGATCGTTTTCAGCACCTAACCAGTCCTCTGTATCGTTAGACAGATTAATTGATACGTGCAATGATTATGTTTGAAATTATATTGTACATGCATTGCATGCATTCATACCGATCAAAGTACTAATATTAAGTCAAGTACAAACTCTCGCGTGAATGAACTGGATGTGGGTGCTGGGTGCAGTGGGTGGCACAGTAATGCGCCTTAGACGGGGTTGGTAGGGGGAGGGTTCCGCTTCACAGTGCTCTAACGTGACCCCCCCTTAACCCAGGGGGTTGGGGGTCGGTTTGACCTGCAAGTAGGTCGGCGCACCTACTGCCCGTCATCGATCCACGTTGCATGCAATGCATCTTATTTATTCTAGGTGTTTTTGAAATATGCTTAGACGTACTGCAGTGAATGAATGTAGTGAATATGCTAGCGCTAGTCGCTTGCTTGCTAGTTAGTTTCTAGCTAGTTAGTTGGGTGCTTTACATGTTTTTCTTTTATTGTTGTGCATTTCTCTACTAAGTAAAATATCATAATCTGCTATAAAATAAACATGCGGCATTTTGTCGTAGATTTTCAACTACAGTTTCCAAGTTTCGATGTACCTAGATAGTGTAGTAGGCACCGTGGTGTTGGTGCTTCCGTAGGCACGTTTTTAATACTACTAAGATGGTATGCAATACGGCCTGCCTGATTACAGAATACCGCAGCCAAACAATACTTTTTTTAATTGCGTCTTATGTTCTTGCCTATGAGTAAGGTCTCCAGTAGGAAGGGAACCGTGGCTCGGGCACTGGTAGGACCTTGCTTTACTACCAGTCAGAGCGACGTGTTTGTCTAACACGCTAGCAAAACCCCTGGATTTGCAAACTTCTGTAGGCTACGATAACTACTTACCATCGGCACTACTTCAAATCGGAAAAAAATTGGGAAGCATGGGGTCGCTTGTATGTGTAGGTTTCATCAATTTAATGTTATTCCTGACCGAAAGATCGTCGATTAGTGTAACTATGCACATACCTCAGAAGAGAGTCATAGGTACATGACTGCACTGGGTTTGAACCCGGTACCTCACGCTTACAAGTCGGACACCTTATCCAGTAGGCCATCGACGCTCTTAATTTTAAAAATATAGAAGCTTTATTTCAAAAATGTATTCAGTCATACTTTTAGTTATATACTGTATCTTTTAGATTGAAATTATGTTCGGCAATTCCAATTAAAAATAATTCGTTTCAATGAAATCGACATCTGCCTCGCCTCAATAGAATAATAAACAAACAGAATAGCGTAAACGTTTACTAACTAAGCTAATTAGCTACCGGACGAACAATTTAAGAGCTTTCCTACAAGTTAGGTCCCATACCCTTCTCACATTAAGGTTTCATTAAAATTGGGCGAAGTGAGATGTGAGAGTTCCTCCATAACTAAGTTATACTTAGAGACCTCACACCGAGACGTGTGCTCAAACTATCGTATTTCAAGAACCAGCTTTCAACATCCTTTGTCTTGCTTCCAGCTTACATACATTGAAGTAGTCGGTAACAACTCTATCAGCAAGGCATACGTTGCATATTCGCTAGGTCTGGCCGCATTTGATTGGCCCGAAATACGCATGCCCAAAGCTATCGACTATACCACCTCTCATTCCCCCACGGAGCTTGAGTACTACAAAGCGGTGAATAAAGGGTATATCTGTACCTATGTACGGCGTTCAACACGGGTCTACCTCTTGCCTCCTTGGCTCGGGTAAAGGAGCAGCGTCTGTCTGTGCTACTGTTTGTTCCAGAGGCTGTGATGGAATTTCACATCTATTCCCAACGTCACTTATGTGGTTGCCCCCTTTGTGATTAGCCAATTCTCCCGCTTTGTGAATGATGAATAGCTCAATCGTACCGATACCATCGTGACAATTGAAAACTGTAATTGGATAAATTTTGCAAGGGTTTTCGGGCTATTTGTCATAACGAATCGCGGCCTGGGGCTAGTTATAGCAGCTATGAATTATGTTCGTGAACGATCGAAATGAAAATACATTCGGTAAACTTTTGCCAAAATAAGTTATTGCTCTTTTCCTTCCAAATAAATTTAGGTAACTAAAAGTATTACTGAATGATAAGTACCAACCCGAGATAACTATCGGGTCACATACAGCATACTCTCCCGATTTATTTATTATTTGGTAGATAATTAATATGACATTATTGCGTTAACAATTTATAAAGAAACACAGAAAAGAAAACAAATAAATATGCAACGAGTGGATTGCGTACGCACAACCGTTGCGTGTTCAATACACTACGCGGCGATGCCATCGCTACAAATTTTCCAGATGACCTTTACACAAATTGATAACCTGAAACATAAATTATGCCAGACAACAGTTTCTTCCTCGTATGGGTACTAAAGTTACGATGTATGTTCAATGGCTTGGTAGATAGTTAGGTACCTACTGATTGTTTCCATACGTTTTAATCCGCGTGGAATTCGAACCTCTCATCTTCATTGTCGGTGAAGAATTATTAATTCGAGTTCTTGAAGTATGAACTTTGCCTTTTCCATTATTCTCGCGAGACTCAATGAATGAGCGTGCCATCACAGAAGTATTTCTAAGCACTCTTCTATAATGGATACTAATGACTACAGGTGTCAAAATAGTAGCATTTCCTGATTCAAAAGAGTAATCGAAATCAATTTATTTATTTATTTATTTAACAGTTTATTGTTCACAAGATGCAGCATACAGTTATGTAACAGAAAATTAAGACACAACAGGCATGCATAAATGTAGACGAATCAACGAAAGATATGTTCATGAATACATGACCTTGGTATATTTTTCTATTAGCTAAATTTTAATTGTACCTGGGAGAGTAGCCTGCGGACGCAGATACTATGTCTAATAAAAAAATTGCTGAGGGAATATTTTATAGATGTAAAGAGAAAATATTTTATTGTTGGTTGTTTGTAATGGATAAACTCAAAAACTACTAAATCGTTTTTAAAAATCATTTTACCAATAGCATCACAACATAGCCTATATTTTATTTTTAAAAACATTACAGAGCCCTAGGAAAATTGCCATAATAATATAATCCAAGGTACTAAAATGTTGCATATTCCCGCATGATTTCAGAACGGCTGCACCTGCTGAACGGTTTTTAGGGATTTGCAATTGTAAGGATAATGTTTATACGTAAAAAAATGGAAAGGTAGGGGTAGGATAGTGGTAGAGTAGAGTAGGGGTAGGGTAGGGTAGAAGTAGGACACCACGCGATCGAAGTCTTTTATAAAAATTCCAAAGAAATTTTAATTTTTACATACATTTTGAAAAAGTAACCATCACCCCATCAATACTCGTTGATGATTTTTATATAGATGAAGTTAATTCTAATTCAAGTAATAATTTCCATAGAAATGCAGGACTTCAGGACGCTTAAAAAATCGTTGTATATTAATTGGTACTACACTGATCTCGGCTGGGACATGTGGTGTGCCACGTAAATGAATAAAACATAGCTTGTGATCACTCCATTGCCTAAGCACGGATCTTTCCACGAATTAGACAAATTGCTTTGATGAGCTTCGTGGAATATTTCAGCTCTGTTTTCGTGTTCAGACACTAATCCGTACACGTGTCGCAGATATTTCCAAGGACACGGCGTCTCCGTACCTACGGGGAGGCGGCTTTCAGACAGTCTTCAACGCGAATGAGGTCATGGTTTTATTCTTATCCAGCCTCTATGATGTCGAGATAAAATTGACGGGTACTGTCCAAACCCATAACTATTATAGATGCATTGTTGTGTTCCGGATTGAAGAATAAGGTAGCCAGCGCGATTACAGTGACAACCCACTTGCGGTTCTACATTTTTGTTGCCTGCAACGTAAATGCATGAATCGTAGATGTTATGGGCGACAGTTATCGCTTACCATCAGGTGGTTTTCTGCTTAGTTTCACATGTCCCCATGTATATTCGTAATAAAATCTTGAAAGTTCAATTTGACCCATTTCCCGGTTTCCGATTGAGCTGAGAGTTTGCACACTCATGTAAGTTCGGTGACAATGCAATGTAATGGTACTATCGAGCTGATCTGTTGATAGAGGCGGAAGCTGGCCGTAGGAACTCCTCAACTACGCTTGGAAAACCTATCGAATTTAGACTCGTTTGACTAGTCTTGATAAATACTCTGACTAATCATGCCGGTCTGCCACGCAGAGGTCCCGGGTTTGATTCCCGGCAGTGCAGAAATTTGAATGATAAATTTTTATTTCTGTTACGGGTCTGGGTGTTATATGTATAATAAGTATGTATTTAAAAGTATATATGTAGTTTATCAGTTGTCTAGCACCCATAACACAAGCTTTGCTTACTTTGGGGCTAGATGGCTCTGTGTGAGTGGTCCAAGCATTATTTATTTATTTATAGAAAACGCGCCTTAAGCTTGCTTTGAAAAAATATTTTCCATTTGAACTTCTTTCCCTTATACTTCGTGATTTAAAAGTTACCTACTTATATAAATTTAACGAATCTGTAATTAGTTTCGTTGGAATAGGTCGAAATATGTTGGAAAGCCGTTCCCTGCGGATCCCGGTACCTACGGTACGGTACAAGGAGCGACTATTGATTGACCGGGCACCTGCATTCGCTGCATTCTATATTTAGATGCCCCAGCCCTACTGATGGTCTAAAGGTCAACTATTTAATGGAAAATTGTATCAATGGATAGGTCGTGATCTCCAGAACCCGGAATTCTTGAAATTTAAACTATATAGGTTTATGCCCGCGGCTTTTACCGGCGACTTTGTCCTTGCAATATATTTATGGTATTAATATATTCGCAATTTACTATGTGCTTGTTATGCAATATTTGTTCTGTTATTTGAAAACAGCACGCACATTCCAAGGACTTGTGCGAGTTTGCAGGCGCTCTATTTCAGTCCGAGGCACAGCTCCTAGGGCCCGGACGCTGCAATGCCGAGTCTATGAGAGCCCGGGAGTATCGATTGACTGCTCTTTTGCATCCGCTGCAGTCTATATTTACGCGTTCTCGATGCTTCCTTCCTTTGACTCCTTTACATATGCCTACATAGGTAGTATGTTTTACTTTTGCAGGTGTTGAAGGTACATTATCGGAATAAGATCGTGAATAATCTAGATGATATTGTGCTGCTTTTATTATCATTGGGTATATTACTGCAAGTTTTTCTTAGCGGTTTTGGCTTGGAAACGGCTTTGGACTATATCATGGGATCGTTCAAGAGGTTTATCAGAGGTCTCCTTAGAGGCGGGCAACGCATTGGTAGCACCCCTGGTGTTGTTGATGTCCATAGGCGGCGGTGACCACTTTCAATCAGGTGGCTCGCATGCCTTTTAGTCAGCAGTATTGAAAAAAATTACCTACTTTTGCGAGTGTCTTTTTAAATAGAAAGAGTGCCATCGACCCTTAACGTTCTCGGAAATTCGGCAGAGCTACTATTGGTAAATATTAATATATTAGCCAGGACTTTGTTGGAAAGGTCGGTTGTAGTTTCTTTTTATCAGGGGGAATGATATAACCGGGACAGAGAGCTCTGCGCCCGATTTAATGCACAGAGCGCTTAGTGGTGGCTTAGAATCTGCCTATACCAAGTTATATGATATAGGTACTGTTACGAAAATATTTTTCCTTTTACTTTGTACCGCATTTCATACATATTCATTAATTCGTAGTAAAAATCATAAATCGTCAGTCAAAATATTTTTATGAATAGAATTACCAATAGTTAATGTCAATGTTAAAATACAAACGTAACATATGACTTCAATGTAGGTACATTCGCAGATAAATGGCATATACATTGCATAGAAATGGTAACAAAATGGGATTGTCTTTTACCGTACATTAAGGTTTAGATCGTGTGAACGAACTTGGACAGAGACTTACAATACAACAGTGTCTTCATGGTTCATATCTTCTACTACACGCTCGTAAGGTTAAGGGTCGTGAATGTGGGTGGGCCTTCGGAGTATTTATACAGCAACTGTAATTCCAATATTTAAAAAGGTAATGAATTAGAGTCTTTTGATTTATAGACCTATCAGACAAGTGTACCTAATGGAAAGAAAATCGGCAAGCAAAGACTGTTTCTCTCTTCACCGACCGACCGACAAACAACATGACTTTTGCCACAGTTTCTAACCTGGTATCGTGCCTCAATTTGTACGTATTACAACTTGTAGACTTTATCTGGACTATAAACAAGCCTTTGATAAACCACCCAACAAACAAAACTCTTTCACAAACTAAATTGCATTGGCATATGAGGCAAATTACTCAAATGGAAGACGTTTTTTAAGATAAGTAGAGAATATTCCAAGTGGCTTCCTGTGCAGTATACCGGAAACGCAAAATGGTGCAAAGGGGAAGACCATTGTCAGATCAAAGAGATCAGTGGTGTGTCGCAGGGTTCGTTATTTGAACCTACCTAATCTCAACATCCGGAATAAAAATCTAAATTACTCTGGGATATGTGGAGTGAAGTACTAAATCAACTGCCGTAAAAAGGCAGACCTGACACCGAGCGACCGCGCCGTTTTAACCCTACGAGTAGCTGAGCACGGTGTACTATATTTGATTCCACAGCCTACCTATCCCCTAATAACCACACACATGTTATACTTAGGTATCTATACAGACCCGGCAGCCCACTGCCAAGGTCGCATCGATCGTCGCGAGTGAGTGAGAGGCCCGAGGGGTAGTCAATCATGCTTTTCTAGGTGGAGAAATCTCCGCCGCGGAAAATCCTTATAGACTGTTGGTAAACAAGAACGGGCGCTGAATCGCATGAGACAGCAGTTCTAGCGTCCGCTTTAAATCGAATTGTTGCCTTTTAGTGGAATTAGCACTTTACTTACTATATTGAAATGGTTGTAATGGGAATAGGGTGTTCGTTTTATAGCCTTTGTATGTGGGGCTGAAATTTTATTTAATAGAGCTGTAGGTAGAGTTGAAATATTGCAGACTAAGCGACTTCAACCGCTTGGATAAGTTGTACTGTAGTTGATATTTAAAACACTTAACTCATTGTAACGTAACACTGTCCCACGTACAGTGCCAGGTTCAGTTAATAAAGAAAACATAAATATTCAGGGTAATGGTTTCTAATTCTTTCAGTCCGCAAACTAGCTACGCACAATGAGGTTAAAAAAAATATCTAAGTAAAGCACAAAAGTTCCAAAAAGATTCTACCTCACATAACCTTAGTCCAGGCAGGATCACTGAATTCACTTGGATTTCGTAAAAGCAAGCCGAAAAGTACTGTTTGCAGGCTGACTAGGCGATTCTTAAAAAATAGGTTCTTCTGGGTTATAATACTGATCCACCTTCTAGATCGAAGGCTGGGATAAATCTCCTCAAATAATATTCATTGTTGTAAAATAACATGAAAAATCCTTCCACTTTTTTACTTCCAAACTTCAGACTCCTAGACATCAGTCTGAATTTCTTTCTCTAGCCGTCAATCAATTTCAAATTTATCACAACCACGGTCTTTTTCGTGGGCAACAAATAGAAATAAAATCTTCGCCATCTATAGTTTGTCACTGCTTGACAACTTCAGAACAATTTGTAAACACTATTTATGCCAAGATATTATTAAAAATTATAATGAAAGTACGTATTCAAGGCCAAAAGGAAATAAATTAACAGAACAAAAAGGTACGTCAAGAAATATATAATTTGTTGACCATTTAGGACTAATGCTCGCTTCGAAACAAACATAGTTTCCTCTCTTTTTCAGAACATAATATAATGAATTGGAGAGCCTGAAGGGCTAAACCCAAGGAAATACCAACAAAAATCGTAAAAACTATAAAACGAGCTGAACAGTTATTTGAAAAAGAATCTCAATAACTGTAAGTACACAAATAACCAATCGTCACAAATAACCAAAACAATAAACCCCACATCATTAAGAAATTGCTAATAACCAAAATTTTGTTAAATTTAAGGTAATTAAATCGTTACCAGAGATATTTAATTTTGTTACACAGTTTTCACCCTGTAAATTGGATCATCTAATATGGATTCCTCAGCGGCTAAATTCCGTTCCTCAGCGGCTTTTTCAACTTGGCGAACACTCAGTGATAATAACGCAGTTGGTTCAGTAGTTTAGAGATGACAAAACACTACAGGATCTAGCATCCCTATAACTTTGATACCAATTGTCAGATCGACTTGCGGATTTTTGTTGACATTTTTAGCTGAACATGGCATGGAAAACTTTTAGTTCCCATGGGACGGTGCCACAGCGCACATAGTCTGAGCTACATATTATAGCATCGCCTTATTGTGCCGTAAGGTCGTCGATCATCCAATATCCAAAAACGGTGATTTTAGCTGGCCACCGCCGTTGGACTTTTTCTTGTAGAGTTTTTTGGAGTCAAAGTCTATTTAAATAAACCACGAACTTTCTAACTCAAGGCCAAAATTCGACGAGAAATAGCCCAAATAGAGCTCGCAAACGAAAATAGAAAACGCTGAAAAACGAGCTCATTACGTAATCCGCTGCGTAGGCGACCATTTATGCTTTATCATATATATTTATCTTCAAGAAGTGATCTAAACAAATTAACAACGTCCACAATAAATGATTTAACAGCAAATAAATATAATTAAAAACGTTTTCACAAAACAAATGCTACAACTTTAATAAGACCATCCGTTAAAAAATAATAGATTCCGACGTATTGAGAACCTCCTGCTGTTTTGAAGTCGGTTAATAACGATCGTAGAACCAAAATACGGTGCAACCATTAGATACAATTTGTCAAAAATATAATTTGATAATATGACAACCATATTTGGTGCATTCTTCATCATCATTGTTATATCAGTCGAAAGATCTCTGCTCTACATAGAGCTCCCCTAGAGATCTCCACGTAGGCCGGTCCTCCGCCTTCCGGATCTGGTCGTCGGTGCCTGGTGGTGGTCGGGTAGAAACATTCTCCGAAAAAATTTGGAGATTATGAGACAATTAATACCATTTTGTTTAGAAGAGCGTTATATGTAATCAAGCTTATTTGAATAACTTCTTGGGAAAATTCATATAAGCGATTTATAAAACATAATGTCGCAGGCCGCGGCCGCTGGACAGTCCTGTATTAACACAAAGTAAGTTAGTGTTTTACACATTCTTCATACAAGGAAGGTTTGCGTAGATATTCTTGACACTCCAACTACTTTTATGTAGTTGTCTAACTCAATGCTTTGATTTGAAAGATTTAGATTAATATAAAACAAAACACCTACTTACTTAATTTTTCTTTCATTTCAATCGTACGACGTAATATATTTTCGTTGTCTTTTTGTTTTGTTGATTTGATTAACTAGTTTTTTTATTTTTTTATATTACTTAACTATTCAAATGGGTATGGCTGAAAAGCAGTGCTAAACGGAACGGTAGCGTCCCGTGACAGCATAAGCTGAGTCAAAGTCCATTTGCTTTATCGTTAGTTATTTTTATGTTCAGTCACTAGTCCATAAGCAACTTAGTATTATTATAAAATGTTAGTAGTAAGTCGCTACTAATAAGGCAATAAACGATTTTCTATTCTATTCTATTCATTATTTATTTGTGTCCTAATGGCTTTCAGGATAATGTAGGTCTCTCGTAAAACATGTTAGCCGTAACACATTTGTCTTAGATATTATATCACTTTCACTTTGGTGCCAAAGTAATATGTAAAGCGGCCCCTTTGTGTGCGTGAGGAGATTTAGGTCATAGCTATTCCAAGGGATCTCGGGAAAGCTCGCCTAAATTTCTTGCCCTGCTTTGTTGTCTAGATCTCGTTGCCCCAGAAACTATAAGGTATGGTCTCCCAATTGTGTTATCGTTTGGACGCGAGTTCTGTAGGTAACAGTCTAATTTGGCGCGTACCATAAAAACGACAGTCTAAAAATAGAAAAAATGCAATAAAAACAAGAATACAATCTCATAAAAATATTTCATTTTATGACTTGAAAAAATGGTTCGTTTTTCCTTTAGGCCATATTCAGTGCTAATAAACTTGATAGGCTAATAAATTTCCTCGTCGCTGGCCTCATAGAATGTATGATAATGAATTTTCTGACATAAATGGACGTTGGTGTAATAATAATAATCATATGGCGTTAATGTCAAGTTTGTGCTCTCGCGCGAGGCCCCAGGGTCCGTCTTGATCATGATTAGGTAATTACTGTGGAGCGATTGCCATCTGACCGCCGTGACCCTGCTACCAGGGGAACCTGACCAGATTGGATCATGGTTACACATTCTAAATGTGCATGTTCCCTCACCGTAAGAGTGTCGGTTAGTATTCTATGGACTCAATAATTCGTATAGGTAAAATTCCGTCGTGTATGTTCCGGAAGTACACAAACTATCAATGAAACTCAAATCATGCATATCGTTAATAAATATTAACTTTTTACTACATACCTATTTACAATAATTTCGAAATTTCCGCGACGTCGTAAGCGCATGTTCGCTTCATAAGTTAATCCAAGCTCCATCCCACCCTTAATTTGTTTAGCGTACCAACGGATTCAAGTCATCATCATCATATATTTAAGAATATGACTCTTGTCGGTGGAGGCATCGCCACTCTTCTCTCCTATCTGCCAACCTCTTCATCTATTTATAATCTTCGGCGCCCACTTTTTCCGTCGCGTCCTTCCAATATTCATATCTTGGCCTTCAAGTAAGCAAAGAAACATTAATTTATCATATTTTCACATTCGTAATATATATTAAGTAGCATCGAAAATAGCTTTTACCAGTCAGCATGATAAAGCTAAAGAAATCGGCCAAGGAGAGTCGCATTCACATACGAAGGGGTTAAAATATATTTTTCATCTTGGCGTTAATGTCCCGCTTATGCAATTGCGGGCGAGGGCCAAGTGTTCGCCTTGACGATGAGGATTTGGCAGATCAGGTAATTACAGTGGAGCGACTGCCATCTGATTTCCATGGCCCTGTTGACAGAAGAACCTGGCCAATTTAGATCATGGTTACATATTCGTTACATTTATGTAATGAATATTAGCTTTTTGTTCGCAAATTTCAGCTAACCAGAAGTTGCTGAACAGTTAGATAACATATTCTTTCGTGACTTTTTTGCTGAGCAGTTAAAGCATACCATAGCATAAAAATAACTATTTATTATTTGCTGAATATTTTCCGTACAGTGCCGTAAACTATATTCAGCCTGTTTCACATCCTGCCCGTGGTAAATTACGGGATCAGGGTATTATATTCGACTCGGGTATCGTTTAGCTTGCTAAAATAATTTAATTTTTTTTATACCATTAGTGGCAAACAAGCTTCCCGCCTGCCTGATGGTAAATTGGTTCTTATCATAGATTTAGTCTCTTTGTAATTTTGTGATTGTTATAAAGTTATTTGTGGAGATACGTTTTATATTCTTCTACTCTGTTAGGTTGCTATTCTGTGTGTGATGTAGCTAAGCGCTAAGCAAATGCAGAGCGATGCTACGAAGCAAGGTAGCCGATAACACCAACGCTACGCCACAAAATAAAAAATGGTCCTTCCCCGATACGCGGTGTAGCAAAGCAGACAAGATGCACAGAAAGCGAAATAAATAATCTTATATGATGCGCGACTCGAGCGAACTGCGATCGTTGTTTGGTTGCATGCGTCGATTTTGAACCCCGACGAAAAAAATTAGGATGTTATAAGTTTAATGGGTATATCTGTCGCTTTGTGTGTCTGTCTGTGGCATCGGAGCTCCAGAAAGGAATGTCCTATGTGAATACGGTTTTCTCTATTTGAAAGCCAGTTTAATCAATATAGTTCGTAGCTTTCTTTCATTATCTCGGTCCAGTAGATTACAAAATATTTGAGTATATAGTTATAGTATATAGTAGTTATAGTTTGAGTATATAGTATATATAAATACTTGCTCGGGGGTCATCAGACTTTTTCTATCGGTTAGGTTATATGATGACATCTTCTACACTCAAATGCGTCGTGTACGTCCCGTGTACGTCCCGAAACGTCTGCGAAATGTTAAAAAAAACATTCCCATTTGGTAGCCGGCAACGGAAGACTCCAATTGAAACGTGAAATACCACGTAATTCGTGCACATTGTCATTTCGTCCACAAGGATCCCCCGGCCTTGGGGGCGATTCTTGCGCTTTCGACATTAGCATTCGACATTTTATCTAGCCACCAATATGTATTAAAATGTCACTAAATCTCTATTGCAAGCAAACAACTTATTCTCAACGCTTTTCGCTAATCCTTTATTTTATTTATTTATTTATTTAACAGTTTATTGTGCACAGGAAATACATAGCGAATAACAGGCAAAGTAATAAATGGCACAATAGGCGCTACTTATTTCTAAAAGAAATCTCTTCCAGCAGGCCTTCGGAAGCGTGGTGTGATCATGAGACTCTGATAGGACGTGCACAATATTACCTATACCTAAGTATATTCATTCTACTTACACACATCAATAACTACAAATATATACATACACATACATACATACATATCGATACTATATTTACCTTTCTACATACCTATATACATTCTACATTTTATATATCTACCTTTATTGTCGAAGATCGTTTCAAATTACATTTTTAATAGAGATATTTAGCTAAAAAAATGTGGATACCAAGATGTCACAGAGCGAGAATTAGGCCCCAGATCTATAAACACATGTACGAGGTATTATTTATTTGGCAGTGATTTTTGTTGGTATTCTTTGAATGTGGAACCCTATTCAAGGTTTAATTTATTGACATCAAGCGCGCTACCGTTGGGAATCTAGCTACCGACGTAACTTACATAATCATTGTATCGAAAGCAATCTAAGTTCTTTTGTTTCTTGGCTGTTATTTAATTGGTTTACTTAGGGTTGGCAAGTGTTTTGATTAGACAATTTTTTTTATTACATGTCCATGTTTATTATGTGGTCTTTGGTCATTTTGTGGTCTTTTGAAATCAGTTGATTTGGTTCAGATTACATTATTATCTCAGATTACACACAATTAACAATACCAATTTGTACCAGTTTGTCGTACGTTTGTACGTACTCGCTAGCGTGTAAATCTTTAAAAAAATATGAAGGAAAATCTATCAAAATCAATTTCATTACGTACAATAGGCTAAGAAAGATAAGATTGGTCGATAAAAAGAAGAAAACGCAACGCCACGAAAATAAACCGGTTACGTTTTATGTAACAAGTGGATCAATGTGTTGTCTGCCTATTCCTACAGAAAAAGGCATGACGTTATGTATGTATGTTTGTATATACATATTATGTAAATACAGAGTAACTGAGATTGTATCTAAGTACGCTGTGTTTATGGAATCTTTCTATTTTTTCAAGGTAAACAATTTACTCTGAGGTAGGTATAGGGTATGTAATATGTATGATGTACAATTTACATCACATTAGGTATGCATGAGATGTCTGTACCGATTGTATAAAAAGTTATAGTAGAAGAAACTTGAGAATCCTGAATATTTCAGTTCAGGTTCAGTGCGTTTATTATCATCCTTTGAAATGATGTAGGTACCCGTTCGGAGCAGAACCAGTCGTTGGAAGGTGACAAAAAACGAATACAAATATCAGCTTTCTTGTACAAAATTAAAAACGAATTCTGCCAAATTGTTTGACACAGCTGATTTTTTTGCGATTTAAGAGATGAATTTGAAGTCAACCTGTTTATATTTTTTATGTCATACGCGCAGAACAATGATCGGGCCACACCGCCCGCGCGCGCGCGACACACATGGACTTCAATGCTCTGTGGTCATACGGTCGACGGTAAGCAAACAGCCAAGCGGGCCACGTGATGGAAAGAAATCTAATATTTACAGAGAGCTGCTATGGTTAATAAATCGTGCGTTTGTCCACCGATGTGGTGAGATAATGGAATATGAAATGTGTCTGTATTATATGTGTATTATGTTACAGGTGACTGAAAGACCGAACACGATTACACGGCGTGCTCACTGAACTCTTTATGGTCGAGTGAATAGCTTTGGTACAGGCTTTACCACCTTCTAATAAAGAGGCGATGCACATAATCAAGTTAAATTGAACATTAAGGTCATTAACATAATTCGGTATATTTTTTTAAAGTAAAAAGTGTGTGTGCGCGAAACAAGTACTTACGTTCCAGAGACGCAAAGGTCTTACGTGGACCATAGAAGTGAGTCAGATTTTCGTAAATTGAGAATCGAGAAATTGATAACCCTTCGATTACACCCCTGCTTTTATTATGTATCTGGCTTTGTTCGATGTTCTCTGGAGAAATTGTAACTTCTTACCTATTACTACGAATTAGGTACATATAATAGGGCCGTTATTTAGTTCGTGATACTTATTACGACTTAGTCTTTGTCATAATTGTATTTATTTCATTTTATTTTACAGGAAAACAAACAGTGCCAAACCACTAGATTATAAATATCTACAACAAATAGATATATCCATAGACCATTTAGGTGTTACACGCTTACACATATAGGAAACTGACGCGTGACTTGCCTCTACAATATGCTTTCAATTGTTAACTAAAGTGGGGAACAAATATTTGTGGAACTCTTACAAAACCATGTAGTAATTAATTTAGTCAAAAGAAATGAACTTATAAAGTCAGGGAACTTAAACAAGTTAGGGAACCGAATCTACCCAACGCTTAGTCAGGATGTTTTTGACAGTATTAGATTTCGTATTGAAGCGGTCAAGGTTGGGAATGTCAACCAATTTATTGTATCTTCTCCTCCTCTGCACGACAAAATAACTAATTGTGTATATCGTTAGTGGAAACATGTTTGTTTGTTTGTTATGTTTCCAATACGTACCTACAGATTGAATGCTAAAGGTGAACAAACCCATCAAGGTTGTTTATTATTTGAAAACTACTAAGGTAGTTGCCACGGTACTTTCATGCCTTGACACGAACAAATTATATGTCATTTGGACAAATGACATTTAGGTGGTCGTTTAATAGGCATGTTTATTGCATGCGTGCCGTAGGCATAACACGAAAACATTTTGATGTTAGTGTGTTACTTCCTATAGATATGCTTAGGTTACATACATTAGGTACTGATGTACGAAGTTTGAGAGCCAAATGCCTATGACGCGAGGATGCTGAAGACCGAATGTCTGCTGAAATGCTGTGGGAAAGAATGAGTAGGAAAACCGACCGACGCGTCGCAGAGGCCGGGATAAGCGCTAGGGCGATGATGATGATGCTACGATTTTGAATTTATCTATCTGTTTACGGGAAGGATTTATTCTTCGCTTTTTTGTGGTGAGGTGATATTTACTAGTTTGTCATACTAGTATGACTTTGAGGATCTACTTACATGCCTTTATATTACATTATAACTCAATAAACCGCCAACGTAATTGAATCGTAAGTAAATATTTACATTAGGTAGGTAGAGTTGGGTAACATTCATACATTCATTGATCATTCTCTCGACAGATACTATCAACAATTTGTTGCATCCACTGAATATAGTAACCAGATAAAGACAAAAACCAACGTCATCCCAACTTAGCGATTCCTAGCGGTTACTCGCAAATTTCGCGTCGTTCAATCCTGCATTGCTTGCATTCACTTACACTATTCTGAGACTCCGTGGCATCCTTTGAGACATTTTGTATGAAAACCGTGGGCGTTACCAAGACCTACGATTCTACGGCGTAGATGTTGTCTAACAGGCTCCTACTGCGGTCTGCTTTTACAGAGTTAGCAATTTTAGTCCTTAATCCATTGCTCGTTTTGTTGAATCGCTCCGAAGCGAGACTGTTTGCTGCGTAGTGATGCATGCCGTGCTGGAGAGTGTTGTCGATTTCGCTCGAAGTTTCGTTGTGAGCAGATATTATGTTCTATAGCCGCGTACAGTGTCGAGAGCCGGCCGGCAGGCGTGCCCAGCTCCATGTTTACTACCGAGTGATGAGACGAGTTCATATCATTATGTTGACATGTCGATAGAGATTCTGAGATAAATAGAATAGTTTACGTTGAATTTTATTCATTTATTTGAATTTGATATCAAATTTGGGTAGTTCAGTGTCTATCATGTTGTAACGAAAGTAGTCTTTTATTTTACTTTGAGTCTGCGGATACTTACCTTTTTATGACCAAAGCTGAATAGCCCAGTAGGTATCATGCAAGTCTGCTGAGCAAAGGGGTTCAATTCTGATTCGCCCAGAAATTGAAGTAGTGAATTTTAATTACGGTTTGGTTCTGGAAATTATGTGATTATATTTATATCTTCTATTTCTATCTTTTACATCTTTTCTTCTCATCTCTTAACCACTTTTCCTGGCTACCCTGGGGATGTCATCGAACCATTTTACGTCTTGCACCTGCTATCTTGACCAAACCATAATGGTTCATGGTAAAAGTAACGTGTCTTGATATTTTCAGGACTTGAACTTATTTTCATGCTATGCTAGCTTCTACCTTCCCTCAAGGACATGGAAGATCTATAGAAGAATTTAGTCTCCACAAAGAGCGGCGAAGGTGCGGGCCTAAGTTTTGTATTCGAAATAAAACGTGTAATTAATATAATTAATAATAATTATCCTATAATTGTCTCCGTGTTTTATGTACCCTTTTTTGTGTTAAATGTAAATTATCATGTCGTGGCGTCATTTGTAATAAATATTTTCTTTCTTTGTTTCTTTCTAATTCCACTGCACAGTCTGTAAGTGGACTCATTTATCGACATGCGAGTGGTCGCATCCTTAGCCTCCCCGCCGCCCGCCCAGCGGCAGTAGGATTCGTCGGGCGCGAGCGACAGACGTTGCACAATCCGCTATATTTTGTAATCCTCCGACGCCATTCTGTGACATTGTACTGGCATATAGTATACCTTCGCTCGATTCGAGGATTAAAAAGAAAATTGGGTTTCGTCAGCCGGGAACGGTGAGTTCGATTTTTGAATTTTGTTTCTTTTTCCGAATTCTCCGCTCCGAGATGATGGATGGACGGCGTTCAAGGACGTTTTTGTCTTTTTTCCGGAGTAGGTAAATATTGATGACAAATATTGCGCTGAGTAAAAATATGAATTGTGGGAGCACTTAGGTACATTTACATTTCTCTCGTTGATATTTAATCAGATCCGTATTCGTATTCGATCATACCTTTGTTTACTGCTTCATTTTATATTTTCGATGAGTAGAATTTTTTTTAATTAATTTCTTGCTGATCAGACATAATTTCTTGCTAATCAGACTTAGTTAGTGCCACAAAAATGGCGGATTTTTTTCTTGTGAGATGCAGACGTCTAGTTTACCGTCATCACTAAGGCTCTTTTGCTTCTGTAACCAGTTACGAAACTTCGGCTTCGTAGGTTGCTGAAGGGGTTTACACGTTACTATTCAGAGTTTATAAAAAACATCTGGGAACATAAACTCGCATAGGAATTTATAACACTATGCACAATTTCTTTGTTCAGCCGCTGGTTCAGCGTAATAAACGTAGCGCAGCTATTGTGAAATCATAAATTCTTTAGCAACTAAATGATGGAATGATAAGTAGATAAAAGAACGTTTTCGACGATATTTTTCCCCTAAATCTTGAATGCAATACTGATGTTTATTATAAGGCGAATATTTAACCCCTACAATTTTGATCTTTGTACGATACCGAATTATAAATAATTGAAAATTCACGAATTTTCGTAACAACATCGCACTGGGTTTAATTGACATTCTGTTTATTGCATTATTGTCGCGGACCTTAACATTTTATTGCAGAGTCTAGTGCTCCTCTCCTCATATCCTTCGCAACAAAATCTGAAAGAATTGAAAATTAAAAGAGCGACAGCCTCTGAGATAATTCTGTCGCCTGCACTGAATGATGGTTTTCCTTAGTAACGGGTGGTTCCGTTCGTCCGGAAGATAGGCTGCTGAGGGCACGCCCACGCGCGATCGACGAACCCGCCGTAACCAGGTCAAACCGGTTTACGGAACAAAAACGGATCTCGTAATGGACAAGTCGGAATTGTTTATTATTGGTCTGGTCTTAGTTGTTGGTTTTATTTTTTATATTGATGGTTATGTGATGCTTTGTATTTGCACACGATTTTAGAGATATACGTTGGGTGGACTCCGGGCACTTGCGCGCTAGAGCACAACCACGACTGACGATAAGATGATGATGATGTTAGGGTCGCATAGGTTATTCAAGTAAGGTATGAAAAGGTTTTCACGGGATCGGCTACAAGCGAGCAATAGATATGCACTATTAATGTACAGGACTATAGGGCTGTGGTAACTGGTTATCATTATCATCGGACGCGTCTAGTAGTAAGGAACTAAATAACTGAAATAAATGACATTCAGTTTTATTAGTGCTATTTAAAAATAATGTTAGTGCGTTCGCTTTTGCCTCTTTCAGTCTAGTCAGACTTTATTAATATTTATGCTCAAATCAGTTTTTTGAAGTTTTATAAAAATTTCTAATATTTTGGTAAACGAGTAGGTATTTTTTAAAATATTTGTCAGTAACTAAAAGTATGGGTTGACTGCAAAAATTGACATACGGACACTGTTTGTCAGAACCTTATTTATGTAAAGTAGAAAAGGTTCTAAGGAGGTAACTCGGGAGTTATAAAAGGTTCTGATTGACGAGTAAGATTAAAACGATTAATAATAGAAACAAACAATAAATAAGGAACATTAGTCCATTCGTGATTCGGAATCAGTCACGCACGCCACCGGGAAATGGAAACTAAACAAATACGTCACTGTAATAGTTCACTGTATTACCATAGAATAATAATACTAACGTATTACGTAAACAGCAATAAAATTTAATAATAATTTCGAAGTCGAACAAACAAGCGAGAGTAACAAACTCTTGAGAGTAAATTATTTGGATAGGTAGATAAATTCTATATTGCTCACACAAGAATAATTACATAAAAAGTAGAGGAAAACCTTATCTAGTTGTGGGAAAAGGCGGCTTTATCGCTGCAAGCGATCTCTACCAGGCAAACTTTGACTAAACAAAACAACCAAGACAAGTCAACAACATGGATTTAAACTAATGAACTTACACCTAATACAAAGTAGAAACATACAAATATACATATATTATATATAACAAGACTGTTATTATTATCTATTCAGTGAATCAACTAGACCCACATTCATATGAATTGAAATATGAATACACAAACATGAGCAAAACTCAGTCAATTCAAGAAGGAATAAGTGCATCAACCTTGCATCAACCAACCAACAGTGCATCAAACTTTAATAAAGTATAAAGTATTTTACTGAAAACATTAAATATCGAATTCGAACCAAACGTTATGGAAAAGTAGAGTGGAGTTCAAAACCGGATCAAGTAATATTGCAGCTAAAAACTATTGGAACAGGCATTGATAAATAAAATAAAAATTCAAAATGATGTCTCGTTACTTTCTCTTGCTAACGTTATCACGATCGTCTTTTCCGAACGTTCTAGAATGATCTATCTCCTCGACGCGAAATCGGTTACATAATAAGCTTGGCTCTTGCATTGTTGAAATCGTCTTTGTCCAATGTAGGAAATAGCTTTTAGGCTAGAATGTCGGTGGCTATTGCCTACTGACATTTCCAATACGCTCACCGTAGTATGGATGGGTTTGTAAGTCCGTTATTGATTGGTATGAACTGACAAATGAATGTTTTTGAACCATTAGATACCATAATCACGAACAAAATTATACCCAATGTAAAAGGAGGTCCAAACGACTGAGCCTATAATAATATGACAAATTTGTAAAAAGATGATGACAGATTTGTTGCAGAAAATGAAAAATCCTTTCTAATGACATATCGATCAAGGTTATTGGTCATACCGGTAGGTAGTAGGTCATTTTGAAGGTCATATAGGCTAGGGCCCATACATTTCTGCCGGTCTTCCTCTGTTCGTGACTTTGTCCCCAAGACAGTATGTAGTTGAAGCTGCCACTCTGTAATGAGTAAACTCTTCGGAGTACTTCCTTAGATCAGATAACTGGCTTCCTCGTTTGCCTGGGTGCCGGAGTCAAATAATAATATAGAATTAATACATAGTATAAAACAAAGTAGCTTCCAGCTGTTCTAGCTGATCTTTTAAACTTCGCAACGGATTTTGATGCGGTTTTCAACAATCGATAGTGATTCAAGAGGAAAGTCTATAAGCAAGAAAACCAGGGTAGGTAGGGGGGTAACGTAAGTGTTCGCGAACGAAGTCGCGCCGGGTCCACTAGTGTACGAGTATTATATATAGACGGCGCCACAGCGAGGGTGGTCGTCGGGCCAGCCGCTTTTCGCAGACGAGTTTAAAATACCTCTACGGGAAAAAGGCATAACATATGTATGTGTTCCATAATATTATCACTTCAGGTGACTTCGACGTGAGAACAATAGCTCTCGAACAAATTCCTTCATACTTTTTTTGTACTACGTATTGACAAATGAGCAGACAGTCCACGTGATGGCAAGCGATAATTAACTGTCGCCCATAACCTGACGACCACGATCACGACCTGAGTGGTTCAGTTGGTAAACATGGTCTGCTTAAGGAATACCAGCAGCAATGGTTACAATATAAAATAACTCTGGCAGCACAGAACCAATTACAGGTGAAAGTTAAGCATACCGAAAAGTCTATAAAACTACAAATTCAAACTTAAACTAAAAATACCCGAAAGTAATGCAACAATAGCATATTTCATCTCCACCATTCATGTCCTCATATCATAATTCATTCCATCATTTGTGCCCAAGCATATTTGTTTATTTATTTTATTTCTTTGTAACATTTACGAAACATGCATTAGGTTGCAGGCAAGAAAAATGCAGAACCGCAGTTGCGTTGTCATTATGAGGACTAACACATACTAAAATGAAAATCCATGAAGCAAAAAAAGACTTCTAAGTTTTCATAGGTCTGTAAGACCTTGGAAAATAGTGAAATAAAAGAAGTTTCCACCCATCACTTTACATAGAATAACGCTGAGCAACCAAAGTAGGGAGTCATTTCTCAAAGTCGCAGTCCGCTTTGGCCCAACTTTGCGGAATGATGGAAGTTTAAAACATTTTTCCTTTGCCCGCGCAGCTTTCCTCGACAAAGCTTCGCAATACTTTTGGGAGCTTTTTGGAAGCGTCTCAATTATGGGCTTTGTTGAAACATTGATCGCATTTTATGCAAGTGCGTCAATTATAAAAAATAATCACTTTAGAGTTAATGTGATAAAACCTGCAAATTCAGGCAACTTAATTTTTAACCGTGATCCAATCTGGTCAGGTTACCCCAATAGCAGGGTCATGGAGGTCAGATGGCAGTCACTTCACTGTAATACACTGATCTACCAAATCCTGGATCATGGTCAAGGCGGACCCCGGGCACTCGTGCTCGAGAGCACAACCGGGAAATTAACGCCAAGATGATGAATCACTTTAGAGTTAATGTCCCGCTTGTGCTCTCGCGCATGAGGGCCCATGATCCAGGATTTGGTAGATCAGTGTATTACAGTGGAGCGACTGCCATCTGTCCTCTAGGACCCTGTTACCAGGGGAACCTGACCGGATTGGATGATGGTTACACATTCAGTCGCCTGAATGTGCAGGTTTGATCACGATGATTTTCCTCAACGTAACAGCATTGGCTAGCATTCAACTAATGTACATAACTCAGAAAGAGTCATTGGTACGTGGCCGCAGTGGGTTTCGAAACCTGGTACCTCTCGCTTACGAGTAGGATACCTTAACCAGTCGGTCACCGACGCTCCCCAAGTGCGATAATTATAATGAAATAGAACTTTCATATAATAGAGGGACGCTAAGTCGGGCACAGTTTCAAGGACTATGATTATTAGTTTATGCGAATTTGTGTATTTTGGTAGTATAGGTTGTGTCCACTTCCACCTGGCGTCTTCGTCGATCGATCTTCGTCCCTAGACAAAACTTTTTTAATATTCTATGACTGTTAAAATTACGAAGCCAGTTCGTGATATTATGGTGTACTCTACCTCTATTCTAGAGAAAGAAACCAATAATATAATCATCTAGTATATCATAAGTGTCTTCGAAGATAATTCAATAAATTGACTGTGTCAAATAAAATTATAGAAAGTGGTTTACAATCAATTACTAAATTCGTTTCTTTTAACATTGCAAACAATAATTTAACCTAACCGACAGAATAATGTCAGATAGAAACTAGTGAACTACTGAAAAATAGAGCTAAAACCATCTCGATCAACCTGCCTTTTAAATAAAGAAACCCGCATCAAAATCAGTCCATCCGTTCGGGAGCTACTACGCCACAGACACGCATACCTAGAACACACCTCATACTTATCTTATAACAGCTTTTTTGCGTCGAGGGTCAAAAACGACGCAATACTCTTAAAGTTTATATATACTGCGTAACAATTGCAAAGACCTAAGGCTTTAAGGCTATGCTCCTTTAAGAACTGCGTAGTAACGCGTAGTACTTAGAAATTCGTAGCGCGTACTACGCGCGCACGTAGACACAATTTCAAACAAAATGTTTGTAGTTCTAATGCAATTTATTCATCGTTTTAAGTAATATTCCATCGAAAGAAACTATATTTTGTTAAAAGTGTAGGTTTTTTTACGTAAGAAACAATAATAATATTTAAAAAATAATTAAGTTTGTTTAATACTTTACTACCTTCGCATTTTACCGCAGATCTGACCGCAGCGAAAATATATTTGCAAAATACAGTAAACGAGACTAACCATTGGGCCCAAAGGTCACATTGAAACGCGGACCTACTGCGTAGTCCCAACTGCGTAGCAAGGGTGAGGGGAGTTTCGTAGCTCGTGCTACGCCTCACGTAGCGGCTGCTCCAAACGGCTTGTAATGAAAAATGTTTGGACTGCCAAATTTTGTTAAAGCCTTTTTACACCACACGATTTTAGGGACCCTTACTAACTACATAGTCATAGTTACTAATAGGACATCTATCCTATAGTCACTTGGGAACTATAGGGCGACTTCAAATTGATAATACAAAGGGATATCGTATGCATGTGTACGCGATGACAAACTAGTTTTACTAAGGCACCAATTCTGAAATCGCGATAAAAATCAGTCGTTTCATAGTTTTACATAATTCGTTTATCAATTTTGTATGGAACAGCTGTCCATATCGCGATTTCAGTGTTGGCGCCGTAGTAAAAGTTTTAAAGTTGAAAAATACTGTTCTTTTCCCAAACTTATTGGTAGTTTTGTAAAGACATCATAGACTGCATTAAACAGCCACATTGAGATCGTAAAAATAATTTTATAAGCAACTTCTGTGGCTTGTGTGCCTCGGCTATCTTTATTTACCTAGCAAGTCTAGCCCACGATTGAACTTTTGGTTCAGTACAGAAACTTTACACATCCTATAACTTTAGTCAAGTCAAAGCCATTTATTTATTGTTATAAATACATCGTATATGAAAATAGCATAACAGAGATTGTTGTGAATGTAAAATATGTTTATTGTGCAAGTTCATCTTCACTTCACAGTACTGAATATTATATTGTCTCCTCGAGGTCCAGGTTATTGTTTTATGCTTCTAACACTCATACTAGACTCTCTCACTAATGTAAGATTATTGATTGAATTTCATTTTAATCGTATTATTCGAACGGTGCAGTTTATAATGTGCATATATTCCTGGTGTTTTTGCGAAGGTGGGCGGAGGGGTCATAACTTAGGGTACATACTGTACCACCTAGGAGTAACCGTTCTCCAGTCCACTGTATGTAAGATTGTGGACACACTAATTACCTACTTAGCTATTATGGGGTACAATTAGGGTTTACAACCGTCTAATTCTGGTATGCAAAATTAAATGCTTCCCTATTAGTTATTAACGTTTCGTTGGGAAAGAACCGGCGCGACTTCGTTCGCATGCACCTACTTTACCCCGCATTAAAATCCGTTGCGTAGTTTAAAAGATCTAAGCGTACATAGATACATAGGGACAGACGGCGGGAAGCGACTTTGTTTTATACTATGTATAGATGCCAATTGGAACAAAGGGCAACCTTCAGTTTATTTATACATGGAACGGCTGTCACACTAAATGATTAGCTGAAACCGTACCAATGCCATGTGACAAGATTGTCTAGATCCCATTTAAGGGTATGAACTCGTGGACAATAATGAGATTTGCACTTCGTCCCAGGTAGTTACGTATGGTACATCTATTATTCATAGGTGGGTGAGGCCGAAAGGTGACAGGGTAATGTCGAAAATTAATAAATAGTGTTGACATTATGTCTGCTTGCGTCAGTGAGTAGATGTTATCTGGTAGTTCTAATAACACGGTGTTCACTAATGCATAGATGGTGTTTACAGAGAGGAAATGTTTGTGGTCGTGTCCCCATACTCACCCACCTGAACAGACCCTCATGAACATTCATAAGGGTTTTATAATATTTTCAAGATATCGCATATCAATGATTTTGGGTATTTGGGCGTATTTGGGTTATTAGTTGCATAATTAGGTTATCGTCATCATCATCTTACTTAAATATAGATTTTGAAGAACTTATTTTTATTTTATTTATTTATTGAAATAGACTAGACTTGTTACGATCCGAACAAATTCCATATCAAAGTTTTCATACATGCTCGGTTAAGGGAATTCTTGATCTTCGTTCATCGTGATTTTTACGTCTCGGTCTTTCCCTTCAACGCATCCATTCATTCTTGCCACGTAGGTATATTTTTCATAAATCTCCTCTGACCATACCAACTCAGCATTCCCTCCTCTATCCTAGTCTTCTTTCACTCCAGCTCGTTCCCATATTCCGTATTTTATCTTTCATTGATACTCCTTCCATACTTCTTAAAGCTCTGATTTCTATTGCATTTATCCTACTTTCTTGCTTCTTATGCCATAACCAACTTTCTCTTTTATAGAACTTAATTAAGACTGATTATTTCATTACAGTAAAATGTTGTTTCTCGCAACACAGCGAAATTATAGTCCTTGGAGGATTATTTAGTACACAAGTGCGAGTATGTTTCAACAATAAATTAGACTAATTGGTCGTCCATTCTGGGACATAACGTTGTCCCATAGTGCCTTTGCTTTTATTTTTCATCAGCACACGCTGTTAAAATGTAATTAAAATACGCTGGACTTTAATATAATAGGTATGTAACCGTGTGAGGACTTAAGTTTGTGTACGGGCACCCTCTCTCGGGAGATTATCTTTGTATGATTATAACTGAGGACTGATTTTCGATTCGAGTACTTATTGTACGACTTGTGTCTGACATATTAAGCATCCACGTCACTATCGTCAAGCCTAGACGCCTGAGCCAGTCATGTGCTTATTATAAACTAGTACACCACTAGCAGAAGAAGCCGTACGTACTCAACACTAATCGTATGCACATCCGACATGTATGTGCCTATCCATCTGCCTCTATAAAATATGTTTTTTCCCTAAATTGACAATAGAAAGGTAGACAGCGAAATAACAAGCATGAGGTATTTCATCACAGTCCTTACAGTGACAACGCACCTGGGGATTTGCATTTTTGTTGCTTGCAACCTAAATGTAAGAATCTTATATGTTATGGGCGACAGTGACTACTTACCAACAGGTGGGCCTGGTTGCTCGCTTGTCACTGAGAAGCATAAAAAACAGTAGTAATCTCCTTATAAGCCCTCTCAGAAAACATTCCGCCGCGTCTAATCTCGATTCTAAAGACTCTGGGCCGTATTTATGAAATCACTCGAATCCACGCGAGCTCTCGCCTTCTATTTTCTATCTCTAGCGCTCGCTCTAATGTACTTGGGTATTTATATTTTATCTCTTTGTTGCAGAATAACCGGGCACCGTGCCGCCGCCAGCGCACCTCCAAAATCTAAAGTGCTACTGAAAGCCACAACAACATGATAGACGACAATTGAAAGACAACCCCATCCGGCATTCTCAAACATCCCTATTTACCATTTGGACGTGATACGGCAACGAATATGAAAGCGCAGTAGCACCTCAGTGCTCTCGGCTCCCCATCGCTTCGGACACATCAATGCTAAATTACAGGCTGGTGTCCACGCATTTCTTGAAGCAACCGTAAAGTGCCGCGCGCGTGTGTGTCTGCCTGCTCGTGCGGGGCAACATGTGCAGAGACCGGGACATGCTAGGACGCAGGAACGATATCATCAAATAGACTCTAGGGGCGGTGAAGTGGGACTCTCTGTGCGACCACCGCCAAGACGGCGCGCGACCACGGCCTGCCGTTACGTTTTGTTTATTTCATTTTGTTTTATATCAAAGGATAAGCAATAGCCCGGTTCAAGTTTCGGTTGGAAAGTCTGCGAGGCGTTTCGCCTAGGAACGACCCTGGCCAGCCGCGGCCGAGACAATTTCTCTAGGATTCTGGACTCCATAGTTGGCGCTGCTCGATATTGCATTGTGAGTATACGAACTCTTTGCATTGTTCTGTTGATTATTAGGGTCGCTTATAGACTGAATGGCTGCTTAAAATTAAATTTAGCCTCTGACTGATGGTTTATACGAAACACTCAGGTCGTTGTTTCTATCTGGTGCCATAGACCTTGACCCGTGTTTCTCGTGTATCTGTTTCATTAAAGCGATCGTCTTCAATTAATTAACCATTCGCCGCGGGATGGAGAACGTTTGATCATTAGACGGAACCTCCACCTACATTGTCTTGTTTCTCCGATCCATCAGCACCAAACGTGGTTTAATTTCAGGCCAAAGTCAACGTGTTACGGCCGAAAACTTTCGAAAATTGGGGATTATTATACATACAAGTAACATGGTCCAATTGGATTTTGAACAGGTACAATATGGGGCTTCATAAGACATCATGTAGTGACTTAAATTCCCGCATTATAATAACATGTATTTACCCCTAACGTTTAAATATAATATTATGCCAACCTTACCTACATAATACGAATCAAGCATTGTCTCAATATAGCTTACTTAATATTATTCGCTTTCCACTGATGAGGCTTGGAAAACTTATATGGTGCCTGCCATGCTTATTTTAATCAACTACAAACTTAACTTGTAAGAAACTAAGACCTGAAAGAATATGAATAATCTTATTGTTATTCCTAATTAAAATTATTATTCATAATTAAAACTCAATGGTCTTGATTTCTTGTTACTGAGTTGTTTGTACTGTAACCTATTAAAATATGTACTATCTATCTAAATTCAAAGCTAAGCTAAATATAGTTTTCCAGTCCTTTCAATAGCGTAAAAATCTATTCTAGGAATGTTTCAATTAATAATTTATTAAATATTACCAATAATCAATGGGTATCGACCACCAAGGTACCTAGTATATTATATTAATATCCCAGTCAAAAATATAATAAGTAATATTTAGATTTTAGATCATATTACAATAGCTTAATATTTGAATAGAATAATTTCCAATAATTATATAATATAATATACTCTATATTTACCTATACTATAATAATTATCTGTGTAACTAATCCCATTATAAATAACAGTAACACGTATCGTACTTATACTTATTTGTTTCTCCCCTTTTTATAACACTCGCAGCTCATACAAACACGCTTCTAACCCACAATTTTTGATCCCACTTTGTTTTTCTGTTCAATTCGTTGTACACTCACTATACACTAACATGCCGATACTATGGTTAGGGGTACGGGCGCGACAGTGATCGCGCTGTTGACCCGGTGGTAATATCTGGGTGGCCGCAGTGCTGCGCGGACCGCGATCGCCGGAAAGAGACAGAGACAGAAGACATGGCGGCGCCTGAGTGCGAGCGGGAGGCGCGGAAGCGTCGCGAGCGAAGGGATTCTGGGTGCGCGCACGAGCGCAAGGAGCGAAGGCCGCACAGTGAGGAGCGCCATGTGACGCCGCCGCCGCCGCCACCGCCGCCTCTGCACGACTATAACCGACTAGAGGTTGGTATACTAATGACTATTATTCCTTTCTTATGGGGCTGCTTAGCAGCGGTTGGCAACATACGTTGCCAACAGTGACCATGATCCAACCTGTTTAGATCTTAGTAAAACATAAACTTACATACATAAGTCCCACAGGTGGGTAGGCAGAGACTATGGACCTGGTGCTCCATGCCTTTGCTCGGTCCTGACATAACTCACTTGCCTTGCAAATATCCACAACTAGTTTCATACATCTCCTTTTATTCTTGCTACTTCGGACACCAGCTTTTTAATTATTAATTTATATTAATAATTTCCTTCTTAATTTAATTTATATTTTTGCCTACAAACTTTGGTTGTACATTGTAACTACCTTTGCTTAACCCTATTGTCAATCACATTCAAAATTCAAATATTTAAACGTATTCATTATTTACTTACCTTGCATGAGGAGCAGCAGCCTCTCATTACCTTTGTAATTCTTTGCTTACTGCATTTGTCAACGTGGTAGGTGATTGGTTACTTGACTTAACTCTATTGGTACCGTTGTTGGGAACCATGTAGCAGTCTCTTTACCTATGGCATAATTGCGCGACACACAGTACTGCCATGGAGAAATGCTATTCCATTCGGCACTACCAGTTGTGCCACAGATAAATTTATAATCCCAATGATACAACCCAGCGAACTGATGCCAGTAGTAACGAAAGTGGAATATCCACTGCTGGACATAAGCTTTTCCTGGAACTCCCGAATAATGGACGCCTATTTCTTAAACGATAATGACGTAAAATTTTGACTGTGGAATTGATGGAATTGTAATTGGGTCGTAATCGCAGTCAATGGCAATTTGATACGTTTTCTTTCGGTATTCTGCTACTGTTAACAATGGCAGTTTTACGCGTTTCTGTAAAAATTAAAACTGCCGTTGATCTGCTACTGCGATGCAATTACACTAAAACCGAAGTAAATTAGAGGACTCGATGCCGTGCACATCTATTTCATATTGTGGTCTATGTATAATCTATTTGGCGATCAATAAGCGGCATATCCGACGACGTAGCTGTATGGTGGCCTACAGAGTAGAATAGCACCAACCCATTATACTCGTGGGTGTCGTACAAGGCGACTAATGTTTTCGAGGCAAAAGATCTAGAGTCTCTATGGAGAATCGTCTGCCATCTGCCTCTCGATTTTGCCCTCTCTCTTCCGTTGGTCGGCTGGAAGATATTTCTTTAGAAATAAGCTGTACCTGTTGTGATATTATCTGTATGTCAGTTTTGTAAACTATTTATTGTGCACAATAAACTGTAAAATAAATAAATAAATAAAATGGGCAGCAGCGTTATCCATTGTTATATTTATAACCTGCCTGCCAAGCGTGGAGATTATGGCAATAACTTCCCCTTTCGTGGGAGAGGCCTTAATTTCTGCGATGTTTCGGCTGTGATCATGATGATGAAACGACACATCTATCTACAGTCGGAGCGTCGCGCGGAGCGGCTCTCCCGCGCGCGCCGGCCGCAGCACGGCGGTAAGAGGCGTCGGCAGCCAGCAAGGCAGCCGCGCCCGCCAAAAGAGAACGACTGCGCGAACGCAGCCACCGCGGAGGATCGCGACCTGCGCAGCGTATCGCCACTGCAACTGGACTGCGGCGCGCTGCAGTCGAAGCCGCAACGTGAGTCATCATCAGTATTTTACTCTCTTAATTATTATTTTTATTCTATTGAGTGATAAACGAGCAGACAGCCCACCTGAGTAAGCGATAACTGTCGCCCATAACATCTACGATTAATGCATTTAAGATGCAGGCAACAAAAATGCATAACCGAGTGCGTTGTCACTGTCAGACTTTCAATAAATAAATAAATATGCTTTGACAACTTACACAGCACCATCTAGCCCCAAACTAAGCAAAGCTTGTGTTAAAGGTGCTAGATAATAAATAAACTACTTATATATTTGAAATACATACTTATTTTACATATAACTCCCAGGCGCGTAACAGAAATTTAAATTCATCATTTCATTTTCTGCTCCGCCTGGAATCTAACCCGGGACCTCTGCGTGGCAGACCGGCATGTTAACTATGCGACTCGGGTCGTATCTTTATTGCACAAAACATAATAAACATAGTCACATCACAAAGGCGAGCTTATCCCTAAAAGAGATCTCTACCAGCCAATCTCACATTCTGTGGAGAGACCCCAGAGATCTCTACAAAGGCCGGTCCTGTGCCTTCCGCATCCAGCTGGCCAACTGGATGCCACATCTAATATGAATACTTGGTCGCTCCCAGTATGCGAGGACCCATCAACCCTTGACGATGGGCTGGTCTCGCGCTGGGTGGGCGGCGCCGCGCGCGCCGAGCGCGTCCGCCGCGACGAGCGCAGCGCCGCGCAGCACGCGCGCCGTGACCAGCCCGCCACCGACACAGCACTCGACAGGATCGTTAAGAAGGTAAGCCCATTAGATAGTAATCGTCTTATTTTAGAGGCACCTTGTGAAGGCTACCTCGGATTTGAAGACAGGATGGGTAAGAAGGTGAGTTATGGGACAATCCATCGCTTGCCAGACTGGTATAACAAGGAGGCCTTCCTTCTAAACCAGGCCACTTTCAACGTCTCATTTCACCGCCTCTCACCGATACCGCATTCGACAGAATCGGTAAGAAGGTGAGCCCATCATAAGCGTCCTGTAGCGGCACCTTGCGAAGGCCTTAGCCCAGCAGCCGTACCGCCGATCTCTGATTGTACGCCGCCAGACCCAGAGCTGTCTTGCTTGGATTAGTTTAAACTCTACAACTTTACAACCGGAGATCGGCCTAGGCTGCTGGCCACCTCGGATTTGCATTCGACAGGATGGGTAAGTAGGTGAGTTATGGGACAGCCCATCGTATTTGCCCCGCTTGCCAGACGGGTCTAAAAAGGAAGCCTTTCTTTTTAGACCAGACCACCTTCAACATCGCATTTCACTGTCCCTGACCGCCACCGCATTCAACACAGGATCGTCAAAAAGGTAAACTGGAGGACAACACGTTGGAATTAATCGCCATGCTTTTGTGGCGAGGGCCTCCTTCTTAGACCGGTCCGCCTCGGTCGGACTTCACGATTCACACATGACCCCACCTCTAATAACATGACTTCTGCCAACGACTAATTTAAATATAATTTTATCTGTTGATTTCTATTCCGCATACAAAATCTGCCGAAGCATAAATGCCTTATGTAAACAAACACGTTACATTTGGACGGTAACCGTCTACTTAGTTATCTGTTGGAATAGTTCCAATTTCATTTTGTGGCTACAATTTACGTGCGGTTCGAACGCTGAATGCTTTTAAACACTGATTTCCGAGAAGCAAATTGTGTTTCGTCGCTACTACAACCAACAACTAGTTTTTTAATCCATTAAGGTGCCAAATCAGCCTGATGCCCTGACGTTAACACTTTCTGGGCCAGCCCATTGTCCACCACCGCCTGTAAAATCACTGCTATACTGCTGCGTCGCGTTTCGTGGCCGTATTGCTGTTGGCGGAGAGCGTTGTATAACTGCAGATGTCTAGAGTTACAAAACATAATTATTACCAACTGGCTGGCCCGCCGCGAATACGTTCGCGTGTTGTTCTACCCTATAAATCTTCCTCTTGCATCACTATGTCTATTGTTGAAAACCACATTAAAATCCGTTGCGTATACATAGGGACAGGTGGCGAGAAGCGACTTTGTTTTATACTATGTATATAGATTTAGTAATAAGTAAAATCCGACAATAGAAGCGTTTTGAAAACGAGTATAATAAAATATACAAAAAATATTCCGAATAGGACAAATATATTTTAACCCATTACGGTGCCCCGATGTGATGAAGTACCATCCTGTTCACAGATAAGCGTATTGAAGAAGAGCATAACAAAGTACGAGAGCGACTATGAGGCGCAGAACGGCCAGCCCATCGCACCCAGCGACCGCATCACCGACGTGCAGCTCACCAGGATGTACGAGAGCCTCCGCCGTCTGCAGGCTGAGAAGAAATGCATAAAAGCCGACCCGGTGGAGTATGCGATGAAAGTGCAAGCGGCCAAACAGCAGAAGGAGAGGGACGACAAGCTGGACCTTGCGCTGAATAGCGAGAAGCCGATGCCGGATGTCGTGAGGGATATTGAGGAGGTGAGCTTTATGGCTTATGTGCTGCCGTCATAACGCAAAAGTGCGATATATGAAAAATATGAAAAATTCGGTATAAAAATAAAGGGATCCTAATATTATTAACATTAATTTATCCAGTAAATAAAAATGGGGTAAAAGCACTCTGTTTTCTAAGTCCAGAGGTATCAACATCTCTATTTCGTAGAAATTTGTCAGTTGCGCCCTTTCTTTTTATGATGTGGTGGGTATAAAAACATTAGTCGCCTTGTACGACTACAAGGCGACTAATGTTTTTGAGGCAAAAGTTCTAAAGCCTCTGTAGGCTGGAAAATGGGCAGCAGCGTTTTCTATTGTTATATTTGTAACACTGCGATCTCCAACCCGCCTGCCAAGCGTGGAGATGATGGAAACAACGTCTTCTTTCTTGGTAGCGGCGCTAAGTTCTGCAGTGGACTGTTATGGGCTGTGATGGTGAGGTTTTTGGACAACAATGAGTTTTAAAGCTTTTTTTATTGTTATCATAATATTTGTCCTTTGTTGAGCCACGGGTATGCTTCTCAGTCTCACCGATCTTATTTAAGGAAGGAATGGAAATAAAATTGTAGTGCGGTTTTATTCACGACAAAAGACATAAAATTTAATGTATCATTCGCGTGTATTAAATTTCCGTAAACGGTCCGCGTGCGTGTGTCACGCATCGTATTCTATTTTATCTATAATCACTGTAGGGCTTGTAATTGTATGTCTACGTTTGATAAACATGTAAAAATAAACACAGTTAGAAAATTCTTTTACAGAAAAAAGTGAAATAGAGGCGGTAGAGCAGTGTATTCGTAAACTTAAGATAATAAAAAGAATGTCCACGTGAAGAGGGCACGGGGAAAGCTAATATCGATAATAATTTCTCGTGGAATGGTGGAATGAATATTCGAACAAAGTCAACTAAATAAAAGGATACTAAAATGTGTGTTAAAGACATATCAGCAACAAATATGCTTGTCTACAACCTAAATATATAAAATACTCATCATTTCGTTATCTAGGTTGTGCTCTCGCGCGTGAAGAACCGGGTTCGCCATGACAATAATCCACGATTAAGCAGAACAAGTAATTACAGTGGAGCGACAACCTTCGTAACCCTGGTAACATCTGACCAGTTTGGATCATCTTACACATTCACTCGCCTATATGTACAGGTCTCATCATTGTGTTTTCTCTCACCGTAAGTGCATCGGCTGGTGTTCAACTAATGTACATAACTCAGAAAAGAGTCATTGGTACATTGGTACGTTTCTCGTTCATACGACTCGGATGTGGAATGAGCTCTCAGCCACAGTGTTTCCTTTGGACTATGACATAGGATCGTCCAAACGGCATATTAGATGTCTCCTTAGAGGCGCCTAAGGCATTGGTAGCGCCCCTGGTGTTGCTGATGTCCATACGCGGCGGTGACAACTTTCCACATCAGGTGGCCCGCCTATTTGTCTGCCGTATTACATAAAAAATCATGTAGTCACTTGGGTTCGGCCCCGATACCTAGGCCTACGACTCGAACTCCTTCACCATAACCCTACTGACGCTCTCCTCCACTCATTTACCGTTTACAAAAAACAAAAAACCTTCCCCCCAGTGGCTGGAAGGGTGCCGGCAAGCCGCCGGCCGCTCCGGCATCCCGGAGTCCTGCTGGACGAGCTCGCACCTCGCCGCGGAGAAGTCGTGCGTGCAGCGCGCCCTGCTGCGGCTCGAAGCCGCGAGGGGCAGACCGCCGGCGCACTCGGCGGAGCGCGGCGCGGCCAGGCACCTGTACGAGAGATACCGCGCCGTGAAGAGAGCCCTGGCTAGTTCCAGGCCTGATGCTGTGAGTATGAGTTTTGCCTTTATGTCGGGTGGTGGAGATGGTAAGTACCGCTGCATATGGACATCAGTAAGAGGGTGTCAGTGAAGTCGTGCGTGCAGCGCGCCCTGCTGCGGCTTGAGGCCGTGAGGGGCAGACCGCCGGCGCACTCGGCGGAGCGCGGCGCGGCCCGGCACCTTTGCGAGAGATACCGGGTCGTGAAGAGAGCCCTGGCTAGCTCTAGGCCTGATGCTGTAAGTATGAGTTATTACCAGGCAGGCTGTAAGCCTGTTGGCCACCTTAGTGGTATAAAAAAAGAAAAAAACATTTGTCTAAATTTAGTAGCCTAAATTCAGAAGCAAAAAGCGTGAGAGCAAATTAAAGTGGAATGTATTGTTCATAGATGATGGTGAATTTTTGTATTACTTATTATTATGTTACGTGTCGCTCCGCTTGTGCAAAAGCCGTGATACAAAAATGGACCTTATTTTATGAGTTATAATACACTCCACTTTGATTAGTACTCCGCTTTTTTTCTCAATTTAGGCATCTGAATTTATTCAAATGTAATAATCGCATTTGGAAGAGAGAAGAGCTTTGAGTTACGTGTTTATGAGATACGGCATGGTAGCATCAAGACTCAAATTACCTTTAACCCTAAAGTGGCATAGAATTTGCTTATTAGTTGCCAGAGCAATGTGTCACGAGGTTTAAGACATGGACAAAGATATCCTGGTGTTGATAATCTCCATAGGCAGCGGTAACCACTTTCCATCAGGTGGTCTTGCCTGTTCATCTAGCAATGATTTGACGCTGTAATGCTGTGTGTTCTTACGTCTTACATGTCGTACGAGGGCGCTATTCGTTTCAAGCTCATCCATCCAATCTAAAGCGTTGTATATAAACCTGATATACACCTCTATTGGTCTCAATTTAAAGGGCTTAATATAATAATGAGCATCTACCTATTCTAAGATTCACTATAGCCGAATGCAGTTTCGATACTAAGGCAACCCGAAGCATTTATTGTTTGGTGTCCGGCAGAGTAAAATATGGCGCCGACACCTTCCATAGATGGGTGTCTAAGGAAGGTTTGGTCGAGTGTTGCGTAAGCCTCAGGGATACGTTCAACTCGGCGATGTCAATCGTCATCGCTTCTTAGGTCTCCTGCGGGACCTCTTTCCTGATACAGGCAGGTTTAGACACCTATTTCCCACGTATCCCTGGGGCTTGCGCAACACGTGACCATACCAGCGCAACCGTGCCTCTTTGATCTTATCCGCGATTATAGAAAATGTGGAGGCGGCTCAAGTTCAACAGTGGACTGTGTGGACTGTTGATACGACGAGTGTAATGTGTCTGATGCAGCGAAATATTGTGTCAGGTGATCGGAGGCAACGGCGAACTGGCAACGATTCTCGAACACGAGCCCATGCTGTTCAACACCAGTGTGGACAGCTCTAGCGATTCGCAGGAGAAACCATCAGATTCATCACAAGTAAGTCTTGTTGATATGTATTTTTTTAAATTTCATTTTAGTAAAGTACATTTTCCTTAGCCGCTACAGCAACATTCACGGGAATAGACGCATTATTAGCCAAAATTAGTTTGCTAAAAGAAGGGAGAATTATCTGTCCCTTATGCGCTTATTACATATTTCTAAATCCAGTGACTGAATGCAGAAACAAAAATCGTGAGAGTAAATCAAAGTGGAATGTATTGCTCATAGAATAAGGTCCATTGCCGTATATCGGATTTTTTAAAAGCGGAGCGACGCGTGACTTTATATAAGTGGTACAAAAGTGGACCTTATTCTGTGAGCAATACATTCCACTTTGATTTGCTCTTACGCTATTTGTTTCTGAATTCTGTCACTGAATTTAGGAATGTGTAATAAGCGCATTATGTCTAAAGAACTCGTGCTTTACTCCCAGGGTATTTTTAATATAATAAATAAAAATTTAATTCATGAATACCATAAAAACCATTTAACAACTTCAAAGTAGTGCATAGGAATGTAATTCTTAAGGTAGTTATGCACTTTTGCTCTAGCATTGTACAGTAATAGTATCCTTATCTCCTTCTTCTCTATAGTATGTACTGTCAGCCTCAGAGTGAACGTACCACCTAGTATACATTAAATGTATGCTATGGGGCTTCGGTCACTTTAGAGCTGACTGTATCTACCTAGTTTCAATTTAATTTCTATTGGAGTCGCTTCACCTTGGCAGACTTTCAGACAGAATCTGTATTGGTCGTTATCGATTCAAGTCATCCAAGTTTGGAGCTCGTTTCTTCGAACCAGTGTTTATGAATATGGGTGTCTTAAAATTTATTCAAGGTTTGTTGCCTGACTTTTGAAAAAATAATTGGCTTTTTCAATAAACTTAGGAATCGCTAAATTATTTCTTATCTCAATTTGGGCGTTGCTGATTGGCTAAAACCTTAGGCGATTCCTAAGTTTAGTGAAAACGTGCATTTTTTCAGCATGTATCGACTTTTTTTAAACAAAAATTCATTTAAAGAATCCCTTCAAATGCGCCTATCAAATGTTATCCATAATTTTCATAGAATGAAATTTGCTACCTAGATTTTTCCAAGTGTCGGACAACAAACATAGAGTCGATTTAGTCCACCACTGTATAAACACTGGGTTTGGGAAACAAGAACTAAGAGGACTAAATCGAAGAAACGAAAGCTTTTTTGATACGTTAGTTCTTGGCGCTACTCCCATAAATAGTTGCTGTAGATACCAGGAATGATTTCCAAGTCGAAACTCTCTAACCCGATTCCAAATTTTAAGTTATTTTTATTTTTTTACATAAATCGTAAATTCAAAATATTCTACAGCGGGCATAATTCAAAATCCTTAAAATTAAAACTTTCAAGTGAAGGTTCTCAATAATGCAGCTTGCAAACGACTGTCGGTATTTAAAAAAATGTATTCACATAGAGTTTGCATCGACTTTGGAGAGTTTCGTAGCATTTCGATTTCATCTTCGATTAAAAAAGGTCTAAATTAGCCATTACCAAACGCCTGATATCCGCGATTTAATCTGCGAAGCAATGTCTATGCCTATTTAGCAGCACGGCGGAAACGTGTAGATTTTAATATAAAACTATTCTTAATAGTAAACACACATCCGATGCTTTATAAGTTGAATAGAATTGTATGAGAATCACAGTTTTATTATACTAACCATTCAACAAACATTTTGTCAAAAATTCATAAAGGCTCGACTAGCTCGTATGATAATAGAAGAGCGCATTTCACCGAATGGATGACGTAGGAAATCTCGAGTTACTTATACTGCCTAAATAATAGTGTATTAGATAATTGCACTATTTATTATTAGCAGTTAAGTAGAACCGTGTGGTGTCCGGCAGAGTAGAATAGCACCAACCCCTTACACTCATGGGTGTCGTACAAGGCGACGAATGTTTCGAGACCAAATATCAAGAGTCTCCGTAGTCTGGAAAATGGGCAGCAGCATTTTCCATTGTTATATTTGAACACTGCGATCTCTAGCCCGCCTTCCAAGCGTGGAGATTATGGCAATAACCTCCCCTTTCGTAGGAGAGGCCCTAAGTCCTGCAGTGGACTGTTACGGGCTGTAATGATGATGAAGTAGAACCGTGAAGTTTTGTTTCATGTTTTAGTTGCGGTGACTTGTTTGAAAAAAAAACCATCCCAGGAATCTCGTTGTACATTGTCTTGATCTATATCAATCGCTAAAAAACTTATGAAAAGAAAACATACTGTGTAATAAAGCATTACCACCCCAAGAATGAAATTTTATCTTCTCATCTTCCCGGCGACTTTTGAATTTCAAATACACTGCTGTTTCGTCTTGCCATACTTAGAAATACATGTGCAATTTTGCAGTTATTCTCTGGTCATAGGTACATAGATTTGAAATACCTAGTCATCCTAAAATTACGTATGTAAGCCAATTAAAGTAGTTACATCTATATTTAGGTATCGTTATTAAATTTAATAGCTGATAACACAATTGCGGAAAAAACAAATATATCGAACGGGAAATTTGCCTGGAATTACCTATATTGTTCCTTTGCTTAATAACGAACAGTTTAAAATAGTTTATATTTATTAGCCACGTAAAAGTTACTTTAGTCCCATTCGAACAGTATGATGCTGTAGCATGCTATAAAACATTTTGACAGCTGCACAGGAATATGAATTTTAAGGTGGTCACGCACTTATGATCGCGACTGTACATACTATTGTTATATTACGTAACATCACAAGTTGCATCGGGTCTCATCTTTCACGCCCGAAACCTTCTCATTTCTGCACCCAGGACACCACCGAGACGCCTCTCCAATCCCCGCCAGTCCGGGAAGCTGTGAACGAGGAACTCCCCTCGTCCACGTCGTCCGCCCAGTCGGGCACCACCAGTGAGGAGGCGACACCATCCAACGAAGGCCTGCATTGCCTGGGGTTGGAGGACCTGACGCGGGCACTCAACGAGGCGAAAACACAAAAATGCGTAAGTGATCGATCAACTACTTATCGTTTTTTTTCTCTTTTGCACGTATCAGGTTTACCCGTGTGTAGAACCTTTCTTTCTGAATATCTGAATAACAACGCCGATTCCAAACACTATTCCACCCTTTTTTCAGTTAGTACCTACACTCGCGAGCAAACAAATTGATTCACCCCTTTCCATATGCGCTCATACATTTCTGGCGTTACAAATCAGTCTATAGCTTGATAAATACTTAATCGATTTAATTCGGTGTTCGCGGTTTGATATCCAATAAGGCAATGATTAGATACCACAAACGAGCAGACAGCCCACCTGATGGTAAGCGGTAACTGTCGCCCATAACATCAAGGATTTCTTTTTTGGGCAGGCAACAAAAAGTCAGAAGCGCAGGTGCGTTATGTCACTGTGAGGACTAAGATGAAATGCCTCATGCCTGTAATTGCGCTGGCTACCTTATCCTTTAAACCGGAACACAACAACCCAAGCATTGTTGCTTGGCGGCAGAAATAGATAAGGCGGTGGTACTCAACCAGGCGGACTCCTCAGCCTTAACAGAGTCCTACCACCTGGTACGGACCTTCCAAATATCATTGCCACTTTACTATTTTAAATTGTCAGGTCCTCCGACGCAGCATCAAGGAGTACGAGGTGACATTCGAGCTGCAGAACAGCAGGAAAGTCCAGCGAGATGACAAGAAGGGTCGCGAAGAAGAGTATCTGCGCTACAAGACCGTTAAAGCACGAATCAAGCTGCTGAATGCGCTTATCAACAAACAGAAGTCTTTGGCTTTGACGTGAGCCGGAATCCCTGATAACATCGCATGAGAAAGCCCAACTATTCATAAAAAGGTGTAGAAACATATGAAATTAATTTGATGACTACAAAACAGTAAGATAGAGGTCAATATACCTATCTGCCGCAACGTAGTTCTTGCAATGTACAGTTTTACATACTGTAAATGATGTTACTATAGTTTTGCAGTACAGACATTTCTGTTACTGTCTCTGTAAGGATGTAGTTAAATACTGCATTCGTTATATTGGTAACGATAATCTATGCAGGGAATTGTAATATTGAAATGATATTATTATTCTGCGTGTAATGAGGCCTGGCGGTGAGGCTGGCCAAGTTCCAAATTAAATGTTTAAATTATAATGTTAACGTAGATACAGACATATTTTGATTTTTTAAATGGTAAATGCAAGTGAAATTATAATTATGTAATATTATCTACTAAATAATCTGCAATTACCGTGTAATATGTAGTTAAGTAAATATAAGGATATAAATTTATCGCGTTAAAGGGCGCAAAACTTAGTACCTTTGCGTTAAACTTTCCTATTTTTCTGTAAAATTTCTGTTGAAATCTAGAGCTTCCGTATATTTTTCGTGTGCAATACAAGTCCTAAGTTTTAATATAAAGGATTATGTTGAATATTCCAAAATTGTTGTGAGTACCTAATAAATTATAATCTAAAAGACTGTTCTTTACGTTATGGTCTAATTTTGAATGTATAAGTAATATTAAATTAAATAAATCGATGTAGTAAGAAATAAATTAATAAAAATTGTATTTTGTGCCAAATGTAGTAGTTCTGTTCAATTTCATTAAACGAGCGAATTATGGACAATTTTAACAAAAATAAAATGTACAAACATTTTTTAAAGTTAATGTGACCACGTTCAATAAGTACGAGTTTCAAATAATAAGTACTTGTAAATTCTCATCGCAATACAGAACGAGATTCCAAATTGAGAATATCTTGTACATTGTTACTTCATTAAGGAGACACGCAGATGAATGTTCTCTTTGTCAGTCTAATTCTTTATAAGTGCGGCTTTTAGTGAATATCATAATTATGTTGAATACCTCAATACTATTGACTTAATTTTAAGAAGTTTCGTATATTTACACATTAATAATTACACATTATGTAAGTACCTAATTATACGGAGACTCATGTCTACCTTTGAAGGCAAAATAATCTATGGTGGATAAATGAACGTCCTACTTTTTGGAATAGGACAACTTAAAGAACCAGATGTAAAACAACAATTGACGCTGAACCGTCCAACATTTGAAAAATTTGAAATACAACATACGAGGACTAATAAAATGATAAAATAAGTACATAAGGCAATCCAGTGGAGTGATTATTTAACTCTGACGAATGGAATGTTTTCTTTTAGTTATAATTCAATTTGAACAATAAAGAAGTCTAATTTCACAAATCATTGTTATTACACAAAAACTGAACTTGGACGATCTAAAAGAACTAAAAGAAGGAAATCCTGATTGTCATAATTAAATTATCAGCCCACATAAATAAGTATTGGTAAACCAAAAGAGCATCTAGTCACATATTCCTTTACTAACGAGGCGTGAAAATCATTAAATGGTCCAGTACAAAATAATGAGCAAACTTCATAAACCATTAAAGCTTTAGGGATGATAATGATGGATAAATGAATATGATGATACTCAAAATTCATGTCGAAATTTTTAAATGTGATTTTGTATGACAATTTGATTTTTTTAATTTCTAATTTTATTTGAATGATACATAAGTAACTCTTTTAGGTAACAACCATTGCTTTTAAAATATGTAGGTATGCAATACCTAATAAGTAACGTATCTAGTGATAAATACTTACCTGTGATTTTAAAATAATCTTTCTTGTTTGACAAGAAAATTGGCGTGTTTTCAATAGTGTTATTGTTATGTATAAAATGTTATATTTATTTGGGTTTCTTATCATATTTCAGTTAATTTGACAAAAAAAGTGTTTATAGTTTTTGCAGTTTTAAAGAATAAATCTTATATCGGAAACCAAAGATATACCTACTACAATGTAGATAGATGATAATGTATGTACTTTAAAATAGTACCTACTTCTGTACGTACTACACTTTGTTTATGATTCTTAATATAGGTTGTTTCTACAAGTTTATGGCTTTCTTATATTAAAACGATTAAGGCTTAAGTATTTTAATTTCAAATTATGATGAAAACAAAACTGACAATGGCAAAAAAATATTATCTCATTAAAGATACCGATCAATGACCTGTACAGAAATATGATTAATGTACCTAACGTTAAAATCCTAATAACCAAAAGAATTAGCGTGTTGCATAAATGTGTTCTTACTATAAGTCCCTATTACTTGTCGTGCTTGTCAATCGTTTATTTACATAGAATTAAGACCTTAAGGTGTGCGATAGTGCTGCCAATTTAGGAAGAGTCATTTTCTGCTAATCACAATAATTATTTGGCTGTAATGTTTAGAATTTTAAGAAGCAAAGTTTTCATAGACAACGTTTTAGAGCAAAAATTTCAATATTTCTGAAAATCGCCGCTTTTAACATAAGTTTTTTATCTATAGGCACTTAAAGCGTTGTTTGTGAATAATAATGTTTGTTCGTTAGACATAATAAAAGACCGCTAAATTAGATTAATTAATAATTATGCGGTCTTTTGACAACTATCATGTTTATCAAAATATTTGGTTTTTTCTAAAGTGTCAGCATTTTTGCAACTTTTCGCACCTCTTGGTATGATTGGCAAACTTGTTAGCAACATGACAGGCATGACGGTGATTACTGCCATATCAATCTATATAATACCTATCCAAAAACCGCTTAGACTTCTGTACATATTCACTTAAAGCATGGACATTTGCGTCCTCAGTGAAAATTGATGATATAATTCTCGGATATTACCTACTCGAAAAGTTTGTAATAACAGTAAAATAACCAACAACTAATTGTTTTTTTACTTAAGCCGACGGTGGAGTAAGTGTATTTATGATAGACGTATTTCAAAATGCCAAGTGGCTTCTAAACGGGCAATATTTTTATTGCAATATTGAGCTGAAATATAGCTCAAAAATTTATATTTCGGCAATATTGTTTGCAACGTTATGGTCTATTTATATGTTGATTAAACATATGCTATTACAAAATCGAACAACAATATTTGATGAAGTCACAAAATGTAATTATTTCAAAAACACTTGAGCGCGCGGTTGTTTTATGCGATAAACGCTACGTTACACGCAATGCGATAGACGCAGATCCTTTCAAATCAGGTAATATAATGATAGACCATTGTTTTACGCGGTTAACGCAGCGGCAAGCGCAGCGTGAGACGCAATGCGTCACACGCACATATAAACATATTTTATCGTCATAGTTTATACAAGGAGTATCCTTGTTTATTGCGTGAAACGTGTCCGTTCAACGCAAGCGCTGCGGTAATCGCAAACAATTTAAATATCGCTGCGAACGGAGCGTCAAACGCATAAAACAATATTGCACTATGTAGCTCACACGTAGAAAAAATGACAATGCGCTCGCAGCAGCGTTTAGCGCATGCGGGTGCCTTGTTTTGGAACGCAGACGCGGTAGACGCATCCGTTGATCGCATTCGTCTGACGTTGCGATCTGCGCATAAAACAACCGTAGAGTGTTTAAGAATTTGGTGCAAGTGGCCCTAAATATCGCAGTATACAGCAAGAGAGCCGTTTAGAAGCATAACTATGCAGAGATCTTGGCGTTCTTCATTGATGTTTCGCATGTATAATAGTGCTAATGTAATAATTATTTTGTTAAATTAACATTTGTCATAGTGCTTAACTGATACCGTACAGTAAATACGAAACTGTTGTAAGTATATTAAATATACTTAGTTTATATTATTATGATGTAACACAGGTTACGGTGCTGGGACTGACCGTGAAAATATTGTAAATGTTAAAATGATGGTAAATAAAAACAATATCCGTTAAAATAAATGTGGAAACAAACTTCCTTTGTTAAAATATTATTATTACAACGTTTCTTATGTCTCTAACGCGTAAACGCGCGCGTAACGCGTTTTCCTCAAATTGGCAGATTTGCTACAGAGCACATTAACGCTATTGGGCCACCATTTTCACATTTATTTTAACGGTATTTTTTATTATTAAAATGACTTACGCAACCAGTACCTTAGATAACAATATGAGTAGTCCTGCGATAAATACTATTTACCTTAAACGTTTAAAATAAAATTATGAAACTAAATAAATGAGGCATTTTTTATTTACACGGGCGTCTTAAGTCTGACAACTTGCAACAAAATGTGATATGTTATAGGCTCTGAGATCTTCTTGGACCAGAAATTGCGTCGTACGCTCAGTTTCACAGATAGCTTTTGTAAGGAAGGGAAGGGGTCCGTTCCCTCAGCAGCTGTCTGATATGTCTGATAGTGACTTTTTAAAGTACCAAAGAAATACGAAGAGTCAATATCACCACAAAGTACGTGAAGCGGCCTCAATTCCCGAGCAGAAAGTCCACTCAAGGCGGTGTGAAATTGCTGCCACTTCAGGAAATCAGTTCGTGCTAACTAAACACGATAAATATTAAAAATCTGCTCAAATAAATCTTTAGAAAACAAAATTTCGTAAATAGAAACCGTCGTAGTTTAGGAAACAAAGTCATTTTTGCTAAAAACGGCCTGCATTTGTAAAAACTTTTATATTTAAAAATTGTTTATTGCTATTTTTAAACATTTATTTGAGTAATTCTTTGATAATTCGTATGATTAGCGAGACCTGTTTTTTTTTCTTCTAAAATTGCTCCTACACTGCTTTGACTGACGAGCTCAACTGGGAGTGCTAGCGCGGGCGTAAGTCATGATATCAACGCGAATGAGCTTGAGCGGGACGCTCTTAAGTCTCTAATAATGAGTAAATGAGGTGAGTCCAATTTTTTAATTAGAAGTTTTAATGACGTTGAAAATTAACCCAAGAGAATTGAATACCTTCTGTTTTTATCACTTACGGGAATATGGATAGTATGACGTACGTATACTTATTGATATGGAACAGGAAAACGGACACATTAAAATTAATATTATAATTTTTTAAATATGTACCTACTTTTAATCTACTTATAATATTTTATATGCAACAGTTTATAAAGTTTGATGCATTTTGCGGTAGGTACTTGTTATTACAATTTTCCATAGAATCTCTTATTTTACTAAAAGGCCCTCGACTTTGTCTGGGTCTAATTAACCTCTAGTCCAAATTAACCTCACTAACTTGTAGCTCCTTGGTTCCAGGATACACCGCTTACCATCTCTAAGGGCATACATATCCTAGGTGTCGGTTTCGCAGTCATTTCGAAGAAAAGATCAAGCTCGCATCTAGAAAGCTGGGTGTGCTTAATAGATCAAAGCAAAACTTCACGCCGGGACAACGGCGTCTCGTATATAAGTCGGGCTCAAGTCAGACCCCATTTGGAGTACTGCTCCCATCTATGGGCGGGAGCATCTGCATATCAGGTTGGTCCTTGTGACTCGATCCAAAAGCGCTCTGTGAGAATTGTCGACGATACTATGCTCACAAGTGGAATTGAGCCGCTGAGTCAGCGGAGGGATTTCGCCTCACTTTGTGTGTTCTATCGCTTGTACAACGGCGTTTGTTCGGAAGAAATGTTAGACATGATGCCTACAGCTACGTTCTACCATCGCACCGCTCGCCACCGACAGGGAGTACATCCTCACACCTTGGAGCCAAATTTGTCGCGAACTGTGCGGTTCCAAAGGAACTTTTTCCCACGCACACTAAGGTTGTGGAATGAACAACCTGGAGAGGTTTTCCCTAGAGAGTACAACATGGAGTTCTTCAAGAAAGGGGTAAAAAGGTTTGGGGTCGGCAACGCGTGGGTGATGCCCTGGTGATGCTCGTTTGCCACCTTAGTGGTATAAAAAAAAATTTCGCGCTCTGAAATCTCGAATTCGAAATTTTTTCTAACACAAAGTAAACGACTCTTACAAATGTAAATTAAAACACTTTAAATAGTTATGCACTGAACACCTTTATTAGACGGACTATGTTACATACTTTGGGTTGGGTATAGTCCCGCGAACACATAGCCCGAACTTTCAGGATAATACAGTGCGCTGAGAGCCGACTACCATCGATGCCCTTACAGTGTGGAAAAACATTGTGATGAAAGCTGCACATTCAGGCGACTGAATCATGATCCAATCTGGTCAGGTTACCCTGGTAGCAGGGTCACGGAGGTCGGAGGCATGCGCTCCAGTGTAATTACCTGATCTGGCAAATCCTGGATCATGTTCAAGGCTGACCTCGGGTCCTAGTGCGCGAGAACATAACCAGGACATTAACGTCAAGATGATTATTTATTATAGAGTGCGCTGGGAGTCTGGATCAACTTACAAACAAACAAACAATCGTGGACAAATTCACACAGCGCCATCTAGCCCCAAACTAAGCAAAGCTTGTATGGGTGCTAGCTAACTGATATACTACATATATACTTTTTTTTTAAACACATACTTATTATACATAGAACACCCAGACCCGTAACAGAAGAAAATTCATCATTTAAATTTCTGCCCGGCCGGGAATCGAACCCGGGACCTCTTGTGTGGATGACTGGCATCAAACTTAAAAACACCTATTAATAAACATGGCATAACTTGACAGGTAGGAAAAGCCATAGAAGTTTCTATTGTTAATACATGTAAGAATTAACCTATATATTAAGACCTACTAACCTGGATGCCTAAGATACAAGTAAATCATTTACTTAGTTTAGGTGTCCAAACTATCAATAACTAGAATTAAGTACCTATTATTATTTGTGCAAGAGTTGCAAATATGTAGCTTTTATTTGATTTGTACCCATTTACTGTATGTAGGTATGTTGTAATTTTGAACTGACTTGTAATTTTTGATTAATTTTATTTGAATAAATAAATTTATTATTATTATTATTTTTTAGGTCGTTACCTCTCAGTACATGGTACTGGTTAACTAATACCATCCACGGGCCAAAGCCAAGTGGATGACATGGTATAACATAGTAATGTTAAGGACTGCCAGTAGGCACTTGGGGGTGTGGGTTACTCGTATTTTGTAAGAAAATCCTTACTATCCTACAGGTACTTAAGATAGCAGCTTTCTGGAGCAAGGCATACGTAAAATTATTATTATTATTATTATATAATAATATTGCTAATCTTAGGTGTAAAGTTAGGTACGCTACGTTTAATAATACGGGGGAGTTTAGAAATTCCACAGCGTACCTAAGTATAGGTAAGTATTGTGAGTATTATATTTTACTAATTGCAATTTATACGTAAGCTACGAGGAAAATTATTAGCTAATTATTCGGCCGATATTGAACTACGTATTGTTTTACCTACTCAATATGGTATAAATAATGTAACGTTGTGTTAATTAATTTCATACTAAATTCTTTGCTCGAGACGTAGGACACTGATCGTTAGAGAATAATAAATTAGTGAAAATGATCAAAAGTATATGCGTTATTGCTGCGGTGGTGTCTGGTAAGTGAAACAAACGAAAATGTTTTATCAACAATTAAATGCTAATTAGGTATTTAGTTTAGGTCTTCCAGACCTACTAAAATACTGGTTAAAAAAACTACATAATGTTCCCAATTTACATCACAAAGAAGCTATTCTATTTTTTACTCCGTGTGTTAAATCTTTTCAGTTGCCGTCAGTCAAAGTCAAAAAACTACAGATATCATCACAAAAATTTGTAAACTACAAGGCAAGGAAAAAAACATTCCTATTGTACGGGTAAGTACCTAAATTTGAATATTTACTTGTTAAATTAAAACTGAATTAAATTTTCAAAAGTGTATTGGTTTCTGACATTTTAATTTAATTTTAATTACATACTTATTTAAAATATCACGGAGTGAAATGGCTTTCTGTTGAGTGACAAACAGCTTGGGCTTCTTCAAAACTTTTTGGTACAGATTATAATATAAATAAATAAAAAGTTTATTAAATCTTGTGAAATACATTTCAATTTTAGATGTAAAAAACACGTAAAAGATAAAAATAAAACATATTTTTTGCCTGAGCTAGGATAAGCCTGTGTTTCAGGCGAGAAATTACATATCTTAAATCACCAAAGAATGGTTTTCTATACATATTAAAATAATCACTAGCAAAATATGACGAAGTACACCTATATTATATCATAAATTAACTTAGAAACTAAAAGTAGGTAATATTTTTATTATAAAAAAATATTCGCGTCAGCAAAAATATTCTATACTGGCAAAGAATATGTTCGTTATGTGCATGTTTGCACTTTAGGTATCTTATGATTTAAGGTAAGTACGACAGCGCGCGGTTATTGCGGGGTTAGTAACAAATATAGGAACTATCTACCTATAACATAATGTAAATTAAAAAGAACAAATTAACGTTCAAACTAATATCTATCAATGTTTATCATTTTTTGGCGCCCTCATAATCTATTGTATTTATATATCTCTTCTCGGCCATTAGCTTAGCGGGGCACTCAGTGCCACCCGTGTTATGGTTGCTCGGCTTTTTGAAGCGCGGGCACGTTGCGCATTTTGGAGGCTCCGCCTTCTTTGTGCACTCGTTTAGTGAGTGTCCTAGATCACCGCAATGGCCGCACGTGACGACTGACGTCCGTCTGACGACAAGTCTTAGCTGCGTGCCCATACCTACTGCTGAAACTTATAGCACCTGTTGACAAGAGTGAAGTCTCTGACAGGGCAGGAAGACCAGTTCACGAATACTCTATCTTGAGTTATAAGCGCCTTTCGTATAATTGCGCCTTACGTACGTAGATTGTCGACCAGGTAGACCATAAAGACCGTATACGCTCCCCTTACTCTGGGTTTCGACGGTGCGTGATTATGCGAACGGACGCGGACCAGCCATGTCGTCCATTGTCGTCCGTGGTACATGTCTTTTTTTTTATGTTACGCAGCAGACAAAAAGGCAAGCGGCCACCTGATGGAAAGTGGTCACCGCCGCCTATGGACATCAGCAACACCAGGGGAGTCACCAATGCGTTGCCTGCCTCTAAAGAGACCTCTAATATACCTCTTGAACGATCCCATGTCATAGTCCAAAGGAAACACTGTGGCTGGGAAACGTTCTTTCGAACTTCGCGTGGTGACCAACAGAGGGTCTACGCAGTGGGGATGAGTACCCAGGCCACGGCGGGTGGTGCGATGGCGGAATTGTGCTGTGGGCACCAGATCGAAAAGTTCCTCGGAACACTCCCCATTGTACAGCCGATAGAACACACACAAGGAGCCACAGTCGGATCGTCGACAATTCGTACGGCGCGTCTCTGTACGGAGTCCAGAGAATTAAGCAGGTCGGCAGTTTCGCATAAATTACAGTTAAAATTCAATATTTATCTGTATTTTTCGTGAATCCAGTCTTTCTTGGTTCTATTCGGTACCTAGGTGTGCTCGCTCCAATTGTATCTAATAATATAGGAATCTCCCGAGGACCTCGGCCATCCTAATTTTTACTATTTTTTACCCTTTTGTACCCATTCACCTACGACTACCATTTCAAAGCCACATTGTCATCGTAAATAAACAAACAAAACAAACGTAAATTAATATGAAATTGAATTTCATCGACGTTATTGTCCCTTTAAAGCACTACCTAATCTACCTATGTTTATGGAACATTGTTACAGGATAAGCTAGAAGAGTTGATCGATTGTTTTTACAACTTATTCGAGCCAAAGGAGAAAGCCTTTGCTGGGTTTATGACTCTCAACGTCGAAAAGTACGTACCGAAAATAAAATTAGAATAACAACATGGCTAGATTATAAGACCATTCTCGATCTCGATATCTAAATCAGATAATTGTCAGTATAAACTCGTTAATTGACTTATGTCAGAAAAGCTCCTTATCTTAAGTTCAAATACATATTTTCTAAACTGCTGAACCAGCATTGTTTCTGCTGTGCTGTACCGACTGACGCTACGCTACTGAAGCTAAATTAAGAACTGTGAAAAATATAATTTTCAAATAATCATTCATTCGTTCGGTCTACCACTCGGGGGGTACAATATGCTACAGACAGGCAGACAGACACTCACATTAAACTTATAGATACTTACTACACCCCTCAGGTGGTGATGATAGCTATAAGCTTCAGTCCAATTTCTTTAATTCTGCTGTTCGGGGCTGAGAAAAATCCAATAAATCAAGTATAATAAAAATTTGTCCAACCGTGTTGTAACCATGTAGAAAAAAGTGAAGCTTTACCCGGCTTTGTTCTACATCATAGATGAAATAGTGGGGAAAAGACGAGGAAGTAATTAGGTAACTAGGTACCACTTGATATTGAATTACATGGTGGGAGTTCTTTACTCCTAATGAATTTTTCGTGAATCCTATTTTTCTGGATTCGATTCTTTGAGCAGAATAACTATTAAAACATTAAAGAAAAAAAGATAGGTAAAGGTAGAGTAGGGTAGGATTGCGAAAGGAACAGGACAGGTTTTATGGTGATCTCTGGGGGAGGCCCATGCCCAGCAGTGGGCGTCTTTCGGCTGATATGATGAGGGTAGGGTTGGAGTAGAGTGGGGTGGGATAGAGTACAGCAGGAGTAGGGAAGAGTTTTTTTTTTTTTTTTTATGTCATACGGTAGGCAAACAGGCGAGCGGGCCACCTGATGGAAAGTGGTCACCACTGCCTATAGACATTTAGATTTCATCCCAATCATTGGAATGCTACTAACATATTTTTTATTTTCCTCAGACATTGTGCAAAGTCCAAACTGCTGAGGACCTGTATAAAAGATTTCAGTGAAGTCTTTATCGGCTGTCTGCCTCTCTCGCCGAATGCTTACCTGGCAAGCGATGCTGGGATTGGCTTACTACTCAATTACCTTTGTCTTGAAAGCCCTCTAGGGAATGAAGAGACAAATTTTGCCTGTAAGTACGACTTTAACTTTTTTTTGGTTTTTACAATGATTTATTCATAGTACTGTAATATACGGTAATATAAATTGAAAATTCTGAAACCAATGAAAGTCAGAGAACTGTGTCTTGGATATCACATGTTGTACGTAACAGTGCATTAAGTTTAAATAAATAAATAAAAATAAATATCCGAGATTTCGTCGGGCCGTAGTAGCACTATTTTATAGGTGGTATTGCATTGTTGTGGAGTACTTCTGTTACATTTACATATTCATTTTAAACTCTCGTGGTCTGATGAAGGTGGAACGGAGGATTTGTTTGGATTGAACATTCAATACAACTTATATCCTTAAAGTATCATCCACGTAAATCCCTCTTACCATAACAAACTGTGGTCCTGAAGTGATTTTAAGGTTGCTCGTAAAAACTGTATAGTTTATTGAAGCATTTATTTATTTATAACATTTTATTGTACATTAAAAGAGATTGTAAAAATACAATTTAAAACAATACAGGTACAAGGCGTCCTAATCGCTAAGAGCGATCTCTTCTAGGCAACCATTTTCACGGAAACTGGTGTAAGACATTTAAAAAGCCCCACAAAATGTTTTGTCTGATAATAATATCGAAAGTTTAGTAGAAAGAAGGCTGAATTAAATGTAACCAATGGAAATAGTATTTTATGCAACTGGCATGTAAAAGGGGGTATTAAAACATGAGTGTCTGTTTATCATACGACACGAGTCAAGAGTCCAGATTGACACGAGTGTTTAATAGCTAATTATATACAGTTGCATACACTACTTTATTTACACTCATATTTTCATGTTAAAATATCGTACCTTTAATATTCTCAACTTTGAAGCGGAGGGAAATTCACTTCACTACTTTGACGTTTTTCTATTTATTTGCTTCAAACAAGAAAAAACAATAATTACTACAATTAGAAAACATATTCTGTTTAGCGGGAAAATAATTACACACAAATATAAACAGGAAAATTTGAATTTTGAATTTGTTAAAGACATTTAGGTATTCAGCTCATATTTCGCCATTTCCCGGCGCCCGACATAAATTAAAAAAAATCGAAGTGTTGCATAATGATTACAAAGTTATTTTTCGATACAGCTGTAATGAAAATAGTATGGGATATGCTGTATCATAAAGTAATTAAAAAATTTTTTTTACTGGCTTGAAAAAACTGTATCCTTAACGACTGGTTTCGAATATGTAATTGGAACATTACGCTATGAGTGTACATTAAAAATATTGATTGTTTTCAGTATTCTTCGCGGACAAAGGTCGGGACTGTTTCAGAAAAGAATTCCTAAAATGTATCTGGAATCAGGAGTATGAACCTTACACCGTCACCGAAGCATCCATCATATTTAATGCGAACGTAAGTATGGTAATGTAGTCAGCTACTACAAATAAATCTATATAATCACTACATAGTATAAAACAAAGTCGCTTTCTCTGTCCCTATGTCCCTTTGTATGCTTAAATCTTTAAAACTACGCAACGGATTTTGATGCGGGTTTCAACAGCAGATAGAGTGATTCAAGAGGAAGGTTTATAAGCAAGTAGAAAGAGGGTAGTTAGGAGTAAAGTAGGTGTACGCGAACGAAGTCGCGCCGGGTCCACTAGTAATATTATAATCTATAGTATTAATTTTCGCGTGGCAAGAAATCGAACTAATTTTGGTAGTGCTGTATCTCATTGCTTCGCACCACAGCTTATACGTAGCGTTTTGTATGTAGGTAGCGCCGCCATTGGAACGTCAACAAAATACTTGACACACTATAGTCTCCAACTACTCAGCTAAATGCGCAGCGCACCTTTCCACGTGAAAGCGTAGGTCGGTCTAGTAATATATAAAAGAAAGTTGTGTTAGTTACACTTTTTATAACTCAAGAACGGAGGTAGCTTAGAACCAGGAGACGGACATAGGATACTTTTTATCCTTTTTTTTTGGAACAAGAATACAATGGTTGTTTCCAAATGATCTCATTTGGGGGCAAGCAATAGGTTAATGCGGTTTTCAATAGTAGATAGAGGGATTCAAGAGTAAGGTCTAACAACAAGAAAAAAGGGTAGGTGTAGGGTAGGTGGGTAGATGTATGGTAGGTGTAGGGTAGATGTAGGGTAGGTAGAGAGTAGGTGGGTAGGTGTAGGGTAGGTGGAGGGTAGGGGTAGAGGTAGGGGTAGTTGTAGGTGTAGTGGTAGGGGTAGGGTAGGAGTAGAACGTCACGCGAATGAAGTCGCGCCGGGTCCACTAGTAAATAATAAAATAAATCTGCTTGGACAATTCACACAGCGCCATCTAGCCCCAAAGTAAGCAAAGCTTGTGTTATACTTATGTACTTATTATACATATATGTAACACCTAAAATTAACACATTAACACAGGTAAAATTTATATTTTCGATTTCTGTTCGGTCGGGATTCGAACCCGGAACCTCTAACATTCGAACATTCGAAGGTCCAGGTATAAATAGATAAATAAATAATCGTGGACAGATTCACATAGCGCCATCTAGCCCCAAACTAAGCATAGCTTGTACTATGGGTGCTAGCTAACTGATATACTGCTTATATACTTTTTTAAATACATACTTATTATACATAGAACACCCAGACCCGTAACAGAAATTAAAATTCATTATTAAAATTTCTGCCCGGTCGGGAATCGAACCCGGGACCTCTTGCGTGGAGACTGGCATGTTGACCACTGAACCACTCAGTACCACTGTAAATCAACTGAACTGTCAGTTGATTACAAATTTATTACTAATTATAAATATTATTGTTTAAATTTTTATTATTATTTATAAAAAAATTATTACAATATACACACTTTACAGCTCGTACAAGGCGAGCAGATCTCTCAGCCACAGTACAGTCAGCTAAGTGAATGTGTGTGGTGTACCTCCAGACACGAAAAAAAGACGCAGCAGCTTTATCTGTTGTGCATATTCAACAGCGACCTCTAACCCTCTACTAAGTGTTGATATTATGTCAACACTCTCCACAAATGTTGACGAGGCTCAAGCCCAGCAGCGGTTACGTACAAGCTGCTGACTGTGACAATTAACATCAGACACCCGTCTGCCAATCTTAAGGGGCAAAGGGAAGGGAACATAGCTCGCAGAACAAATGGCCGATGGGGCAGGATATTTCTTAAGTGGCGACCACGTACCAGAATACGCAGCATGTATAGGCCTCTTATTAGGCGGACCGGCGATCAGGTAAAGATCGCAGGTACCAGCTAGATGCGCAAGGAACAAGACCGGCCTTTGTGGAGGTCTCTGGGGGAGGCCTATGCTCAGCAGTGGCCGCCTTCCAGCTGATATGATGATGATGATGATGACCCGTTTTGATAGGACTCCTGTGGAGATCACACCCAGCCGTCTTCGTGCTTGGTGACGGCGGTAGAGCAATGCGCCTCAAACAAGCGGCCAGGGAGGTGGCCAAGCTCGTGTTGCCCGATGAACCTTCAGTGCCACCGTGCCGTAAGTTTTTTTTTTATCCGACTGTCAAGGAAGGGTTATGTTTTTCGCGCGTACCTTGTATGTATGTATGTGTTCCATACATACAACGTTTTCAATTTTTTTAATACATCGAAAAAGGCGGTTTATAGCAATCTACATAAAATTCTAAACAACTGTTGCTTTATGCACATTTTCGAATTCCCAACCGTTCAAGACAGTCTTGATTGTGGCACAAGTAAAGGGTAAAACTGGTAATTTTTACATATATCATACATGTGTATTTGTGTACATGTATATCTTATACAAAATTTTTTAAACAATTCTCTAAGAAAATTGTTTTTGTCTATCACAGATACCTGATTTGATGCATAGTGCAATAGTCAATATAATTTATTCAGTTTAGGCTATACATAGCACTTATGAATATCGAACAACAATATTAAGTATACATTACAATAATGGTAATTACTTATTTTAGGTATTTTCTAAATATTATCATTATTTCAAGTCAAGTAAATTTATGTTTGTAATTGTTTTTTTTTGTCAAATATTGATAAATGTAATAATAGGTAATAATAATAAAATAGAATTAATTAATAACAAAAAATGTCATAAAATTAATTATTCTGATTCAGTTAAATACCTATTGTATAAAAATGACAATTCCCTTAAAAACATCAATTATCAACTACACAAATTAAACATGTCACAAAATTATTCAATTAATATGACTAAGGTAAAATTAAAATAAGTTCAATGTGTAATTTGATCGGGCTATAGTGCTTTGTTCACATCAATGAAAAATTGATCTCTCTTGATTGAGACTCATCTTTTGCCTCGAAAGTGTAAGAGGTTGGTGCTATTCTACTCTGCCGGACACCACATGACAATTAGTACCAACAAATGCTACTAACAGAGGGCTGAACAAAGAGATTGGAAAGTTAGCTACTATCATGGCAAATTTTTTTTTCTCTGTGGTGCTGAATGTAAGTTCTACTTTGATTGCACTTTACTATCTCGTTTGCGTAAAGTAAAATCGAAGCGAAACTTACACTCCTCTGGTATTTGTAAGAGTAATTATGAATATGGTTTTAAGCATGAAATGTAAAATTTTATTTTTCAGTGATCGGAAAGAAGAATGAAATAAATAAGTTGACTGGAGGTAGCAGAAGACGCAGAGGAAATAACAATTTAACTCAGGGGTTCCCAATCTTTTTCTAGAACTGTTTTAGAAGACTTTTTTTAGAAGCTGTACTTGTATGTCGCGTTTTATTAACATATGGCTCTAATAAACGTTAAAAAAATCATTTTGGCGTTAATATCTTGGTTGTGCTCTCGCGCACGAAGTCTGGGATCTGCCTTGATCATGATCCAGGATTTGGCATATCAGATTACATTGGAGGGACTGCCATCTGACTTCCGTGATCCTGTCCGTGTTCCGTGATCCGGGAACCTGACCAGCATGGAACATGATTACACATTCAGTCAGTTTCATCACGATGTGTTCCCTCACCGTAAGAGCATCGGTTAGTATTCAACTAATGTACATAAATCAGAAAAGAGTTATTGGTACATGGTCGCAGTGGGATTCGAACTCGGTACCTCTCGCTTACAAGTCGGATTTCTTAACCACTCGGCTACCGACGCTTCTAATAGACATCAACTCCATTGAAAGGAGAATTCTTTAGAGATTCATAAGCAAAACTTTTAAAATTAAGTTTTGAAATAGCTACTTCCATATAATTTTCTAATTTGATTTAGTACATTTTGACCATCTCGCGAGGCTCTTAGAATATCGCCACGACGCACGATATTTAATAGACTACCTGGCAAATTATTAGAGCGTGAAAAAGTAATGATTATCTTAAAAAATCTGCAACCATATTACCAACAAATGGTTTGTAGAGACGTCTTTGATTCGGTATCAGAATTAGTAAATGTTTTGCGTGTTATAGAAAGAACTAAAGTTAATTGCGATAAATTTAAAGAACCCAAATTTTGTGACACGAGATTAGAACCTGATTTGGCTTATAAGATTCCACCTGAATCTAGCACGGAGTTTAATGTGGTGTCGACTATACAGTCCACAAATCCTCCACAAAGTAAACGATGCTGGAATTGTCGTGAGTTAGGCCATATTTTCAGAACTTGCTAGTTACCCAAACAACGTCTGTTTTGCTACAAGTGTGGTAGATTCGGGGTTATGTCCAAAGACTGTGCCTGTAAGGGAAACGCTGCTGGGAAAAGCCCACATACTGCCTAAAAGGTTTTCCCCTAAATAGAGTCGACAAAGAACGGCAGGATTGATTATCTGTTATTCGCAATTTTATGTCTAAAGAATCGGTTTGTCCTATTTTGTTAAGTAAAGCTAACGATAACCGGCATTATATTAAAATAGATATATTAGGCCATTGGTGTACGGGACTTCTCGATACAGGTGCTAATCGTAGCGTCAGAAAGGTTAAGGTCGTTGGGATTAAAGACACAAAATAAGGAACTATTTACAGTTAAAACAGCTGATGGGTCGATCCACGATTTATCTAAGTTTTTTTATGTGCCTATAACTTTAGATAACCAGTTCCAAGTTGTAAAAATGTATATTATGCCTAATTTAACACAGGATCTTATTTTAGGACAAGGTTTTTTCGATATTTTTGGTATAACCATTAACTTTAAGGGTCTGTTGTCTTGGAGGATTTAAGTAATTTCGGAGCAATTTCTGATGGGAAACCCAAGGTTATTTCGAGAGACGATCTTGATAATAATCAAAGTAAAATCCTATCGGATTTAACTGAAGAAATGAAATCCGTTGTGAGCACAGGGTTGGGCAGAACTCATGTTCTTAAACATATTATAGATACGGGCGATAGCCCACCGATTAATCAAAAACAGTATACGTGCAACTCATAGCACGCAGCTACGAGCATAAATCAAACATGTTGGATCGCCGGCGAACTTACTCGGCGGTTTTAAAGTACGCGTACGTAGGCTGATACACGAGCGAGTAAGGTCGTCGAGCTACAAGTCGGTACACGTACTTACTCGCCGAGTCTGTCAGCCACTTAAGAAAGAGTATTAAATTCAGAAATAGTTATTTAATTTGTTTTTAATATTAGACAAGACAAGCATTTGACCACCATCTCAACTGTTAGTAATTGTCGAGGCGGCGGTCTTGGAACTGACTATTCACTGTAGCCTTGAAGGCATCCAGATAATATCGATCAGGGAACACACTCACAGGCAACGCGTTCCATTTTTTAGTCGTACGCATTATAAAGGTCGAGCCAAAGCGGCTCGTGCGGATAGCTGGAAAATCTACGACATAAGAATGAAGCGCTCGCCTGGATCGCGTCTCCCGATGGCGATAAAACTAAGACCATAAAACACTATAAAAGTAGGATGTATTGAAATAAAGTAAATCACACATACACTTATATTTTAATTTATATACTGAGAATCACACATCCACACCCACGTCCTTTTCTAAACATGATTTTAATCTAATTATCATAGTAGGTAAAAGATAAGCTGCGTTATCTATCAATATAAAAACACAGATTATTTGAGCGCTTTTTATGTTAAAGTGCCACAAACTTAATTGACCCGATAGTCAGAATTAGAACTAAGTGTCGGCATTTTGAAACGTCAAAGTTGTCAACAACACCGACGCCCTGAGGCACTAGCACATCTGTGACCACGACGACGCTCGCGCCGCGAGAGAGCGTCTGTTTCCTTCTCTCAATACTAAGATGAAAGAGATAGCAAACTCTATGTCGCGCTTTTTAGCCAGCCTGGTTCAGATAAGTTTGTGGCACTCGAATGTAGTGTGTGAAAGACAAAAGTCACGGTTGTCTTTTGCAATTAAAGCGCATTTTACATATTATAGGGTTCTTCTTTATTGTCTGTTGATGTATACATCGCAGGCAGTATGTCTGGAGGTAAAAAAGTCAATCTGTTTACATAAATTATGCGATTGTGAGCTTTTGACTTGTAATAATTTACTACTTCCTGTCCAGTCGAATACTTTGTTTCTTTTTCTTCTACGTTTACTTGAATTTTATCTTCAAACTTTCTATTTAGGTCCTGTTTATCGACGCTCTCGTTCGTAGTAGTTTCTAATGTGATTGTTCCCGCATCTGCATCCAAGCAAACAGTTTGTTCATCGACTTTTTCCAGCACATTTTCGTCTCTCAAGGCTCTTCCAAGCACGGTGGTGTCACTTAAACACGATATTAATATTATAAGAGTAAATATTTGCACTTTGTGTACATATTTATATACAACGTTCATTGTTATTGTAAGAATATGTCTAATAATACGCGTGTAACAGATATGCCGTCTGATCTAGTACTGTTTAGTTCTAATTATATCGTTTAATTGGACATCTGGAGTTCTTGATAGGAAACAGCGGGGTAAAGTAATCATAATTAAATATGGTTAGGTACTCCCAGCTTATCTCTGGGTATATGTTTGGTAAAATGAATTACGATATGGCGACAATTATAAATATTACCTACTTTATAAGGAAAATTTTGTGTATTTACCGATCTTTTGGTGTTGTTGTGCTTTTTCTCCGAATTATGATGCTGATGATGGCTTAAGGCCCACAGCTGTGCCCACTATCACAACGCACTTGCCTAAGGTTTGCAATATAGGTTGTCCGTTTGAAAGTACAGTTGTAGAAGAAAGAGACTTCGAGTTTAAGCTAACATAAGCGATGACACAGTAGTGTACGAGTGCTGGTACCGTCTAAATATGAACTCTATGTGCATTGGCATTTGCCTTCCGTCGATTGCGCAGGCAATACAAAACAGCCCTCTACATCTTGATGTTGTTTTCTTTCACTCCTTTTCCCTCAACATTTGACAACTTCACAATCCAGTAACCCCGTTGGGGAGCACGACTTAGTCTAGTAATAAGTCCGTTTCATATAAATTCATGCTTCGTTTTGACTTGGACTTGTAAGAATTTCTGCTATTTTTAGGATTAAAGGAATTGTATAATATAGAAAAACATAACATTTAAACTATCGCGGTTATTATCTACTATATAGGCTACTGTGTACATGAACAAGTCTTTCTAGTGTTACTTTTTTTGGTCATTACAGACGAAGTATGTAGGGAACAAGTGTCTGGCCATGCCGCCCCTGCCGGGCACGGGAATGAGAGGCCGGCCCAAGAAGCGATGGCTTGACGTAGTCAGAACGGATATGCGGGCTAATAAGCTCACCACTAAGGATGCCGAAGACCGAGCGAAGTGGGCCATGAGTAGCAGGAAGGCGGACCCTGGGCCCTCGCGTACCGCGCGGGGGCGCAACCGGGACATAACGTCAAGATGATGATGACAGACGAAGTATGTTTCATTTGGGTGGCACTCAAGGTTCTTAAGCTTTTGTATAGGGACTGGGATGTTCCCTAATGTAAGAAATAACCCTTAAAATCCTGTAGGTACTGCCGAATGTTTTCGTGGTTATTGGTCGGCCTGTACCGATACGAGTTTTCTGAGAACGGAGCCGGTGTCGGATGCTGATAACCCGACGGCGTATTATCGCTGAGAATACTGACGTGTCAAACGCTACTGACAGTGCAACGGGGGACTATTCTTGGCTATCGAGACGAGAGTGAGTACCTAAGACTTACAAGTTATTTCTTTGTTTTTTATATCACTACGGTGGATAACTTATGGTCGGCCGGATGGTAAATTACCGTAACATATGGATGTCACTTAAAAAACGTCGCCTTTCTGACTAACTGTCATACGTATTTTCTCACTTTAATAGTAATCTCGAACACCTTGCGATGGAGGGCAATAACATAATGGTCTATTAGAAAATTAGAGCCTGTCAACCATTTGTGCCATAATAGCGAACAAACACGCGGCGGGTTTGGCGGTGTACAAACCATTTTTTTATTTTTTTTATTTATCGATTTACTAAACGCACCTGTCGTGCGTCTCACAGAATAGGGCCCGATATGAATCAACGGAGCTATACGTATACAGTATAAATGTGACTGGATTTGTAGAGCTTCACTAGTAATCCGTCTTCCGGGCCGTGCACTGCAGTCGACACATACTCAACTGAACAGAAGACAGGCGTCACCAAAATGATCTGGAAGACCGTATTGATTACCCTCTTCGCTGTTGGTAAGTAACTAAACTATTTTAATGTAAATAAGAACGTATTTCTTCTTTCTTGACGGTAAGGATGCTACTCAGGTCTCCCAAGCTCAAGGTTACTTGGTCCGATTTCTATATATAATCCAAAATTATAGGACAATATTATCACAAAGTGAAACTACGTTATATACTTTCTGTTTGAGAAGAGGTCCATACGAGTTGATTGAGGCAAATAACATGTTCATCCAAATTGTATCTATATCTGCAACTGTTAAACTATTAATTAATAGCTAGTTGATTATTTGTTTATAGTTAATACTATACAAGGTAGGTAAACATCCTACTTAGCCATCCATCCTAGCTAAAATGATAATCAACGATTTTAATTGCATAGCAGACGTATATGCGTATCAAACTAGAGTCGCACATCAAAAGTCGCATGTCAGAATGCGTATTGGAAAAGGACTGATGAGGATAAATGATACTTAGTAGTCTGTATTTAATAATTTCTAGGGGAATCGAAGCACAATCAAACTACGTATTTATTTGATTGATATTTATTGGACGGTGTCCTTAGAATCATCACAGTAATGCCAATTAGTTTTTACTGACTTAATTACCTCTTGTAAAATCAGGTCTTTTTCAGTATACTTTGCTATTTGTTTATATTCAATTGGTGCCGCATTTTCAACGAAACAAATGTAAAGCCGTAACTATGTTAACTACAGCCGGATTCAACCCACGCCATACGCGATAGCCCATCAGCTACGCAATTGTGGTTTGATCCCACACATCGTATTTTATAGTTATATGCCCCTAATATTACAGCCCAGCGTTGAAGCCGACTCGCTGCCATCAAAGGAATTCCTTTGTTTTCGCTAAAGATAGCCGCTAACGGCTTGCAGTCCGTTACAAGAGTAAACTCTCGGCCGAACAGATAACCATGAAATTTTAGTATAGCGAATATTATAGCGAGTCCTTCGCGGCAAATCTGGGCATAATTCCGCTTTGGCGCGTTGAGCGAGCGCGAGGCGTGCAGCACAGGCCGCTCGCGGCCGTCGGCGCCGCGCTGCCATAGGACTGCCCCAACCCCAGTGGGGGATGCGTCGCACGTCACTGTGTGGGACTGGCTGTGGTCAAAATGGACCAAAATTTGTGCGTTCTTTAGTAAAAGTCTTACTTTGGAGAATGCTTCGTTACATGCAGGTGACCATTTGAACGTGTTACCCTTTTTAAGTAAATTATACAGAGGGGCGTACACATCGCTAAGGTTATGTAAAAATTTAACATAGTAATTTATTAATCCTTACAGTGCCCGGAGTTGCTTTACAGTAATAGGAACTGAGATGTTTAGGACCGCGTCTACCTTATGTATTTCTGTGTGTAAGCCGCGCGCATCAATAACGTTCCTTAAGTGTGTAATTAAATTAAATTAAATTAAAATATATTTATTTCAGACCATTGATCCATAACTTGTTAGTATTATATTAGTTACAATTGTACTTATATGTTATGTTAGTAACATTAGTAAGATTATTTTGTAGGTAACATTATTTGAGGCCTATAGCTAGCTCTATCCAATGCCTTTGGATAGGGCAGTCGAGCCTATGGGCTATCATCTTTAGGATGGTGTTCCGACTGCCATTGTAATAGAGGTTTGAAAAGAATAATATTTGTCTGCGGCGAATCGAAGTCCACTATCCGATAATATTTTGAACACTTCTAGTAATCTTTTCCAATGATCGATTGAATCAACCTCACTCACAGTTAAGTCGGCCAAGTAACACGTTACGAATCGCATTCTAAACAATTTATCCATCATGCGCCGGAATTTATTGGGTGCCGTCTCAATACCAAAAGGCAATTGGTTATAGCAGAACATCCCCTGTGTTGTAACAATCGTACAAAACTTTCTTGAGGCATCATTGAGTTCAAATTGTAAATATGCGTTACTAAAATAAATTTTAGTAAACAACTTGCCATCCTGAAGTGGCGCAAAAATAACGTTAATTTTAGGTATAGGATATTTATCATCCACTAATACGGGGTTCACGGTAGTTTTAAAATCTCCGCACAGTCGTACGGTTCCGTTCATTTTGAGAACCGGCACAACCCGCGTGCCCCACTCGCTCCAGTCCACGGGCGAGATGACGCCCTGGCGCTGCAGCCGCGCCAGCTCTGCGTCCACGGCGGGCCACAGTGCACGGGCGCGGCCGCCGCCACACGCTTCCCTCGACTACCTCTAATTAAACCTTCGCTTTATTTGTCCCTATCGCACCTAGAAAAACTTTAGGAAAACGTTTCATTAATTCGCTACGAATCTGCGACGCAGCCGGCACCGTTTCATTTGAGACTTCGATATTTTATATCTTTGAATAATAAATACCGAACGCTTTCATCCAGTCTCGACCGAGCAACGATGAGCTATGGTGGTTGTTTATAACAATCAAAGATAAATTTTTCCTTATCAGGCCATTAATTTGAACATTACAATTTAGCTTACCCTTTGGCTTCACTGCTCCGCCGTCGTACATTTTTAATTTTGTATTAAATGGGTGTAAAGTACACCCCTTGAAGTATTTATTATACGTAGCAGCAGAAATCGCGCTAACTGTAGATCCCGTATCGCCTTCCATGCGCAGCGATACGTCGTTAACAGTCGCCGTAATAATCCATCTGTCATCGCAAACTTCACCGTTAGCGTCGTCGTAGCTAAGCTGGTATATCTCGACCACGCGGTCGCTGGAGTTGGCCGACTCCGACGCGGAATTGTCCTCACTGTCACTGACACGATTAATGCCCGGGCGTAGCTTACGCCGGCGGCACACCTTCGCGACATGCCCTTTAACACCACACGTATAGCACTCACTGCGGAACGAACAACGGTCGGGATGGTGACCTCCGCGGTCACACCTGTAACACCGTCGCTGCTGCGCCTGTTGCCTTCCCGCGGCGGGCGGGCGGTGCCGCGCACCGCGTGCACCGGGGCCGCGCCGCCGCCCGCCGCCGCCGCGGCGAGCCTCCGCCGGCTGCGAGTTTCGCATGGCCGCCTCGCCACAGCACCAGCGACAGCGCCAGCTCTGTCGCGCGACCGTACGTCACTTTGTCGTCTTCCTTCACCAAAATTCGCTGTCGAATACGCTTGATCGCCAATCCAAACACGAAGTGGTCGCGTAAATTTTCCTTTAATATTTCGTTCGAGAATTTGTGTACGGCTTACTTAAATTTTTTAATTGGACGAGGTATTCATTGATCGACTGATTAGCAGATTGTTTACATGATTTAAATATCATTTTCTCTGCTATGACGGACCGCTTCACTGTGAGATGTTCGTCGACTAACTTCACGATTTTATCAAATTCCACCGATTAGGGTTTGTCGGGATAACATAAATCTATTATCAAATGTAAAGGCTCCGTGCCCACCACTGCAACCAGATATTTTGAAAAGTGGATCGGTTTAATGCCTTGAATCGTGAACCATGCACGTAACCTGCTTACGTAAGTCGCCCAACGATCGACGTGCATTTTAAACTCTCTTAGAGTATCGGTCGTTACTCTCGTCGAGTCGTTTGTAATCACTGTCTTCCATCATAATTAGCACTGATATCGAAATACACACGAGGTTCGTAGAGTTTTCGTCGCCAAATAGTCTGTATTTAATAATTTCTAGGGGAATCGAAGCACAATCAAACTACGTATTTATGAGACTGATATTTATTGGACGGTGTCCTTAGAAATCGGTATTAACAACTACCCGCATTCTTACATTAGAAATAACGTGATGTTTACATGCATACTTAGGTATACACTACTGAGATACAAGTTAAATTTAGTTACTGATTACTGTACATTACTTATCTGTTTATGTTGAAACAAGTCAGAAAAAGTTGATGCACCACGAAGTAATAAAAGATAATATGCGTCATAGGTCAACAAAATATTCCACATTGAGAATGTTGCTATGCTTTCATTTGATAAGTTAACAGAAGGTCAAAAGACAAGTTTTTTGTGATATACGTGATAAAATAGAAAAACTTCTATAGTCATTTTATCGGTAACTATTCCACGCACAAAAAAAATAATTGTAAGTACCTATCGTTTTAATACGTTTAGCACTCCATCCAGTTCACGGCTTTATACATATATTATGAAACACCCTGTATAGTATAGGTAGGCGATAAAGAGCCAGAGGACCGAGGATAGATCCTTGCGGAATACCAGATGGAATGCCTTTGTATTCCGACCTGCATCCGCCAATGGCGACAGCCTGCAGCCTACTAGACACGTATGACTAACCCATCTGTAAAGGTACCCGTGAATTCCAAGCTCTAGCAGCTTCCGCAGCAGGATGACGTACTAAACACGATCCTCCGACGCTGAAAAACCACTCGAGTCGTAGCCGCAAGAGTCATTTAAAAACGCGCACCAGTCAAATTTTAAAACGACACTCCGATAAATGCTAGATTTGTCTCTGGCGCGGTAGTTCATAACAACTAACACGCTCATCGCTTCGCTCCTACTAACCAAACCCTCTGTAGCAGAACGACGTTTTTGAAACATTCAGATTATTGTAAAATTTTAAAATAAAACAGCGAAATTAACACATTTCTGACCCTATTAGGAAATGTATGAAATTTTTAGAAAATTTATTTTACACATTTCCTGTCAATTTTAAGCATCGTATATAATAACAGATTACAAACATTTCTGGAAACATATCTACAAGAAACGACTATATAAAAAAATGGATTTTTTATGATTCACAGGCGCATGGGCGGCCATTGAAATCACTGAGGAACAACAAAACCAGGCGAAGAATGCCCTCAGAGAACTTTGTAAGCAAAACAATGCAGAAGACAAAACCGACGAGGTTCAGGTTAGTATGTTGCTACGGGTTGTAGTGAAAATTTTATCAATCATATCAACAGGCCATAACCGGCCACTACTGGACCTCAGCCTCTTACACACCAGTACAGAGTATTGCTAAAATAAAGACGCAACAAAAACGCTGATGCTCATTTTCAACTGATTTCGCTTAAATGATATCGCCTTTTATATCACCCGTGAATGGAGAGGGTTAGATACCTAAACAAACATTATGGTTTAGTTATCAAATTAATCAATAATAAAAAATAAAGAGTAATGATAAGCTCAAGTAAGCAACTAAATAAATTTACGACTCTCTCGACAAGCATTCTTTAGCCAGAGAGAGTTCAGTTTCAGAGCGACGCAGTTCCATTACAGTGTACACGCAGCTTTTACATGCATATTTCTATTGTATCTGTATTTGGGTATCACTCATGATAAAAAGGCGTGAAGAACATTATTGTGACTAATTGACTATCTGTATATATAAAAAAACGTAAAAAGGTGTGTCTGTACATTAATTATATTTACAAAAAAAATATTTAGGGCGATGAAGAAACAGTAATAGAATAAGAATTTTAAATTTTTTGTCTCTCTGTTTGTCCGTTTGTACACGCTGATCTCCGGAACTAGTGGACGGCTTAAATTAAACTTTTTGTTGTTATCAAGCTATGAAGCCTGGCAACATAAAAAAAAAATAATCATCTTGGCGTTAATGTCCCGGTTGTGCCTCTCGCGCACGAGGGCCCGGGTCCGCCTTGACCATGATCCAGGATTTGGCAGGTCAGGTAATTACAGTGGAGCGACTGCCATCTGACCTCCATGACCCTGCTACCAGGGGAACCTGACCAGATTGGATCATAGTTACACATCCAGTCGCCTGAATGTGCAGGTTTTATCACGATGTTTTCCCTCACCGTAAGAGCATCGGTTAGTATTCAACTAATGTACATGACTCAGAAAATAGTCATTGGTACATGGCCGTAGCGGGATTCGAACCCGGGACCTCTGGCTTACGAGTCGGATACACTAACCGCTCGGCCACTGACGCTCTATAAAGCTTGGCAACATATAGGGTATACTTGATTTAAGAAACTGCAACACCAGATGTAGAACAATAACAGACCAGCTAAACTATAAGAAATATGGAAATGGCGCAAATGGAATTGGCGTTCGGGGCCAACTTAAAATCTAGGCCATGTTTAATTTAATTAGGTTGTATAGAACCTGAGATACAGCTTGACCTCTCCGTAATACTCCATAGGCTTTCATACATTAGGGAGGTCATATAAAATGGTCGCCCGGAAAAAATAAAAAATAAACTGGGCAGTTTTCAACAAAATTCAACAAACACTACAGCGAACTAAGTGTCTTTTTTTGTGTGATTTGTGGGTGAATGTGACGCATGATGATAAGTAGGCAATTAATTAATCATTTTACAGGGCAAAGTAGTAGCGTTTGGAGAGTGCGTGAAGACCCTTTTCGACTTTGACACGCTCAAGAACGAGATTGAGGAAGCTAAGCCCAACGGTGCTCTCGACGAAGTTTTCAAGAAGTGAGTTATTTTAAAGAACTAAATTCCAGTCTTTTATGTTCTTATCGAGTCATAAAACTGTTATATCATCTATCACAAGGTCAAGATATATATATATATATATATATATATATATATATATATATATATATATACAGGGTATTTCATAATATATGTATGAAGCCGTGAACCGTATGAAGTGCTAAACGTTTTAAAACGATAGGTAAACCTATTCCACGTACGACAGAAATAATTGTACCTATCGTTTTTATACGTTTAGCACTCCATCTAGTTCACGGCTTCATACATATATTATGTAACACCTGTATATATTTTGAAATAAATTCTTATTAAAATTCAATAAAAATTACAAAAATACAATTAAAATTCATCATTTCAATTTCTGCTCGGCCGGGAATCGAACCCGGAAATTATTTATTTATAAAGCTGACCACTTATGGGAAGTAATTACCACCACCTACAGACATTAGCAACACCAGTGGTATAAATGTGTTGCCCACCTCGAAAACCTTGGGGCACGTGCTCAGGGTCCCCATTTCTGAACTACTCGCCTACTAATGTCTGTCTTTTCTATATCTAGCAACTTACCACGAGTGTGCAAGAGATAGGTAACGCACACGAGCGCTGTTTAAAAATTGGGCCCCTGGTTGCAAATAGGCCAAAACTGGGCCCCTCCACTGCCAAAGACACGGTGCCCCAAAGAGCACTGGAGACCTTACTAACCGGCAGGAATACCATACACTTGATATCTAGTGTCCGACCGAAGCGTCGACCAAAACAGCAACCTTCGGCAAAACCTTCGGCTCCGGTCGATCCACCGAAGGTTTCTTACAAACGTCATTAATTCATATTATTTCAAAATTTTATCATTTTTGACAAATAAATTGTGAGTTAATTTTTTATCATCTGCAGTTCTACTTCTAGAGATGATTTAAACTACATTTCTATTAAATAAAGACTTTTTTATTTATATTATTAATTGTGGGTTCTAGCCCATCCTGAATAATTTTTTTTAAAGCTAACCTTTGTTTGCGGCTTAGGCTAGAATTTCACCTTGGGTTGGACACTGGTGTTTAATTGGATTAGTCAGGCATTTGACCGCCATCTCAGGTGGTGGTAAGTGACGATGCAGCCGAAGATGGAGCATGCCTGTCTAGGAACAGCCTGTTCACTCTAGTCTTGAAGGCGTCCAGATTATAGTGATCAGGGAACACACTCGCACACAACGTGTTCCATTCCTCCTCTTCCTAAACCACTGCTGTCCTCTACAGCTAATCTGCTGAAACACAGCTAAGTTCAACCCTCAAATAGCTTCTCGATGTACTCTTTCAGGTACTGCGCTAAGAGCCCTGAGTTGAAGACCTGTATCCACGGCCTGACCGAAGGAATTACGCCGTGCTTGCAGGAATCGCTGCGCAGCCAGATCCCCAACTCAGTCAACGCCACCGATTCCCTCATCGACTTCGTCTGCTACAAGGACGGCGACAGGATTGCGCGTGAGTAAATTTTTTATGCTATTTGAGTGCTTTCTTCGATGGTATAGCCACGTCTCGCACAGTTCGGAAAAATACGTAAGGAACAAATGTCGTGCCGTGCTGCTACCGTCAGGAACAGGAATTAGAGGCTATCAATAACCACTACGAAGGATGTCGAAGTCCGAGCGAAGTGGACAAGGAGAAGGGGGAAGGCGGACCCGACGGACGATTTGGTAATCGCTCCACGCAGCGCAGGTACCAGCTGCATACGGTCAGCACAGTACTAGGACAGCTTTCGGGGAGGCCTATGTTCTGCAGTGGGTGTCTTTTGGCTTTCCTTAACAAGGTCGTCTATCTATCTCGTAGGGGACCGTTATACGTTGATTGCCGGTACGTTTACGCCACTCGAGAACCTTTCCTTCCACACAATCGGTAATCGGTTCTGCAAACTATATGGCCTGCCCATTGCTACTTCTTCAGTTCTACTACTCTGAAACCTAACTTGGTGAATTTAGTACTGTGACGGACATCTTCATTACTAATCCTATCCTATCTCTTATAGAATCTCCGAGCCCGAGCTTACGTCTTTCCATCATATGCTGAACGATTTTGATCGTTGTCACGGATATCACATCGTTGTGAGATTCTGGGGTTAGACATTGAGCTAAATATCCTAATCTGTGCTCTTTTTGTTACAGTTTTCATCGCCGAAGGTGGCCCAGACTGTTTCAACAGTAAGATCACCGAGATCCAAACGTGCGGCGAGAAACTGAAGGAAAGTGTACCGACCGTAGAAGCCGCCAAGGCGCTTACTATCACTGTAAGGAATAATTTTCGTTTCGTGACGTTATGCATTCGCTCTTACCTTGGTCTAAAAATCTAGTTGGTAAAAATCAATCAATTTTGGTTTTATATTTACAACAAAGATGCAGATAGTCGGGGGGTTACAGTACACCACGACTGAACAATCTTTTAATTTGTGTTATGATGGTTATTTTATTGCTGAAGCACCCGCACCAGCAGTATGTACGTTAGGGTGTCCCGTCCATGTATGAGAAAAAAAATATTTCAAGCTACACAATCGCAAGAGGTATCAAAATTTGCGTAATTTTACACAGATTATGAAAAATGAAAAAATATTTTTAATATGTGTAATCTTGAGGGCTCTACCGAACTTTGAAATTTTGGGAATTTTAAATTTTTACAGAATTTTTCCACTTGCTTAAAATAATACAAATTCAAGTTTATTTTATACTAAAATATTAAAATTAAAGAAATAAAGCATAAAAAACAGAACAATCAAAATAGAGCATAATAATCACTATGATATTTTTATTTTATTTTGCTTGTTATTGAGTAAAAAATTATGGATTTCTATTCGTGATTGCAAATTCCAATGAAGCCATCTCACAGTAACACTATGTGAGGCCTTTGTTACCACAGATTGTGTATAACAAGGATAGTCAACAATTTCCAAGCTTTTATCTTTTGCCATGATTTGAAAGTCGTCAGTAGAAATATGCTGAAGAATCCGCGGTGCAGTGAATAACCGGCGTTGCGGATTTTCCTGTACCACAATAATTTATGTGTAATCTTCAGCAGAGAAGTTAATTTTTATAGTTTAAATATTCTGATTTTAGTGCTACTCTCAGCTTTTCTAGCTTATACTATTATTAAGTTAAATCTTTGGTAGAAACCAAGCGGATGTCAGACAAAACAGCAGCAGCAGATCGTGCCGATAAACATTATCTGTCACAGAGGTTACTTTGTTAGTTGGCTTAGCTTAATGTTTTTCTATTCGCTGTTGAAGTCGATGGTGTCGAAGGTCGTTTATGTCGGAGATGTCTTTGGTATCGGACATATTTCTGAGGAAGATTCACGCACTATTTATAATTTGTAGAAACAGAATCGGTCTCTTAGGAGGTTTCAATTTGCCTATGCTGTCTCTTTATCATTCTAGTCCTTTATTTTTTTAATCAATACCACTCATTACCATTTTCCTGTCATTACTTGATCTAACAATGAACTTCTCTCATTCATGAGAATACCTAGGTTTCAAGTTCAAATACAAACAAGATTCAAATGAAGTACACTTCAGAAACAAATCTAAAAGCTTTTTGATAACTCTAACAACACTCGTTTCGTCATTCGTTTTTCAAACTAGAAATAATTTTGTTAGCTTTTGCGGTATCCATAGGTTATCCATCCACTTTTGGTTGTCAAATGATTTCAGGAATTAGATAATTTGGGCATACTTCCGAGTAGCCCTTTTGCCCGCGTCTTCGTCTGCGTAAAATTAGGTTAGAACGTTCCGGATCCGTTCCCGTGGCAACCACATTGAATCTCGGGGAGAACTATAGCCTATGTAACCCGCTGATAATGAAGCTTTCTATAGGTAAAAGAATTTTTAAATCGTAGTAAGTAGTCGTTTCTGAGCTTATCAATACAAACAGACAATCAAACCTCTCTTTATGATATTGGTATAGATCAGAATGGAAGCTTTGGTCCAAATAATCTTGATATTTTCTGAAACCATCCCATATATTACTGAATTGGATATCTTCCTATTATATATATTTTACTATTATCGGTACATCCATTTCAGGTCGTTCTTGACTAATAAAATAGCGCTGCTGATCGTCAAGTTATTAGTATGTTCTCAATATAGCGGAAGTGCCTCACGACGTCTCGAACTTATTATTCAAATAAAGTCACGAAATCTACTTTTACACTGTATCGCAACTGTACTACTTTGATAGCATACAATTACTTTGGATTCGAAAAAACACTAGCGAGTAAAGTCCACAAGCCACAAAGTCCTCGAAACAAGTTGAAACGTACCAACGTTACCTGCAATATTGAATTTGCAAGTCATAATTTGCAAATTCGAAGTCGCCGATAACATATTGTTGCATTTAAGTCTATATATCATGTTTTGTATTACACCTTAATATAATAATAAGTAAATATTTTTAATATTTATATTTAAAATAGGATAGCGAAATATTAGCTTAAATTTGTAAATTTTTCAAAACTTTGACGATCTGTAGAACCCTAAAGGTATAGTTTTATTTGGTATTTTAAGCTACTTGAGTAATCTACGATTAATTACGCAACTTTTGACAGGTCTTGAGTTAGGAAAAATAAAAAACAGATATAACATAAAGCTGAAATCTGGAGTAGCGAAATATCATAATTTTTCAGAACTTCAAAGATCGGTAGAACCCTAAAGATCAAATTTTATTTTATTATTTTTATTATTATGGTAATCTGCTATCAATTACGCAAATTTTAAGAGGTCTTGCGTTAAGAAAATCCAAGAAAAAAATTCTCGGGACACCCTAATGTACGTATGTATTTATTTATCATAAATGTGGTGCATAGGTATTTATTAGCATAATTAGCTAAACCAATAAAGTACAAAAAATAAAAATAATACTAGTAGTAATAATAACACTTATCCCTAACTTGTACCTGGGCATAGACTCTGGATTCATTTTAGCTTTGACTTATAAGTATGTCTACTCTCGGTTGCTTCGATAAACTATTAGAGTAAGCTTTTTAGAGCGAAATATTAGAGAAGGATACCATAGGAAGGTTGACAATAGTCTACCACTGGGGAGGTTGATGATCAGTTTTGTAAGTCGATTGCACCCCATGACGCTTTATAATTATGCAACCTTTGACCTTAATCCGTCTCATCTTGAACACAGGAACAGTGCGCCAAGTTCGACGAGCTGTCAACCTGCGTCGTGACCGCTCTGGAGGGCTGCAGCTCGCCTACTACCAGCAACATGGTGGAGTCCCTGCTGCGCTACATGCGCAAGGATTCCGCCTGTGATAAGGTATGTTTCGAGGAGGTTTATAGTTACCACAAAGCAATTACAGCTTATCGACATTTCAGCCGAGAGATCGCCTACTGCTACTCATAGGCCTTTCCCAGAGATCTCCACAAAGGCCGGTTCTGTGCCTTCCGCATCCAGCTGGTACCGGCGATCTTTACCAGATCGTCTGTCCACCTTGTGGAAGGCCGACCCACGCTGCGTCTTCCGGTACGTGGTCACCACTCGAGAACTTTACTGCCCCATCGGCCATCTGTTCTTTGAGCTACTCTTACAGCTTATGGACTTTTGCAATACCTACTACTGCAAGGCCATGTTTGAGACGCAATCTTGGCTGAGAATTATTTAGCAACAAGGGCTGTGATATAAATATGGAGCATTTTGTGCTACGAGGAAAGAGAGAGGTACGAGCTTGTTTTCGTAAGAGGTGTATCTAGTAGTACATGACTTCCAAAAATCAAGTTACGTTTATTTGAGTAAATTACTTATTTTACTCAAATAGATAACCATATTGTTTTAAACGATCGTGGTTATTATCACACATTTTAAAGGTACGCAATAGGAAACCCGGAAGTTGCCTTTAAAATGAATACTCGTATATAACCATTTCTGTATCTAAAATCTGTCCAGACTAACTTATCTTATTTGGTTATGGAAATTATGTATTTAAAACGATTCTTTGCAGCAGTATTCATTGAAATTCACATTCTATGTGTTTCTCATATAATTAAAGTAATTTATAGATACACAATGTACGTAGCGTGATCGATACGTCAAGTCGTGATTTTAGGAATTGTTTGTTCACAAAATAAGACAAGTCAGTCTGGCCAGTCATAATGTTCGTTTTAGATTACGTTTAATGTACTAAGATACGGCCCTTGTTTATTACAGAAAGACTAAGCTGTTCGGGTAGCGAGCTACGAGTTGCAACCAACTAGGAACCCTCACAGGAACACCCAAACAATAGTGCCATTTTTATTGTGACCAATTCAAATAAAAGAATCATATAAAATGATTTTAATGTGAATGTTATTTTATTTTCTTATGTAAAATACTTCGGTATAACAAACAAGAATTTATAATGCGCTTCCAACCTCAAACTATGCAAAGCTTGTACCAAGGGCTAATGGTTGCGAGAGAACTAATTTACGTACTACTTTTGATATAAGTAGTACGTAAATTGTTGTTGAGTAAATTGAGTTGTTGGAGTTTTTTGACATCTTAGCTCAAAATAATCTCCAGCAATACTGTGACATAAGTAACACCATCAATAACAGACTCTTGGATCTTGTTTTTTGCAATGATACAGTCAGTGTTTACCATTGTCATGATCCACTAGTCCCTGAGGATAACTATCACAAGTCGCTTCAAATTACAACTAGTTTTTCCAATGTAACACCGCTGAAAACTCGCCCACGGCTCAAATACTTTTATTCATCTGGCGACTATACATCCATTTGCTCTGGCTTGAACAGTATCCCCTGGAACCGCCACCTCCATAATTGTTCATTGAATGATGCCCTTTCCTTTTTTTATGATATACTTAGCAAACTTCGTGAGCAATACATTCCACATAAGCTAGTTAAACCTTCCTATTATCCCGTTTGGTATAGCCATGATTTGAAGAGGGTGCTCAAACAAAAACACAAACTCCACCAGAAATATAAAATCTACGGCCATGCTGTATCAAATCTGCTACTATTCCTTGAATATACTTTTTCATCTATGGATTCCGGATACCAGGTCGATGCTATCTTCACGGACTATAGCAAAGCTTTCGACAGAATAGACCACATAATATTGCTTCAAAAACTATATCAAGCAGGCGTCCATGGTAACCTCTACAGGTGGTTTAGCTCGTATATAGAGCATAGAACTCAATCAGTGGTTCTAAATGGGTATTCCTCTGCATGGATGCAGGTTACGTCTGGAGTTCCTCAAGGCTCATTGCTCGGTCCTCTGCTATTCCTAATCTTTATAAATGACATTGGCTCCTGTTTTAGAAACTCTAAATTCTTGTTATTTGCAAATGACATGAAAATATTTACCGAAATACGTAATCCTGCTGACTGTCTTTCTCTTCAAGCCGACCTGCATCGACTTGAGTCCTATTGTCGCGCTAATAAGTTTGACCTTAATATTTCCAAATGCCATACAATTACCTTTTCTAGGAAAACTAATATTTTTAAACACCTTTATTCCATCAACAACGAATGTTTATCTTACCAAAATTCAATTAGAGACTTGGGTATAATACAAGACTCGAAGCTAACATATGAGGAACATATCGATGCAACTGTTAAGAAGGCTTCCAGAGCTCTTGGTTTTGTTATAAGATCATGCGTAAATTTCAAAAAATTAAATACAATCAAAATCCTTTACTGTTCCCTGGTGCGAAGTATTCTCGAATATTCATCTCAAGTATGGAATCCGCGTTACGATATTTATATTAATCGGATAGAGTCCGTACAGCGGCGTTTCATGAGATACCTCCAATTTAATGGTAAAACCTGTGATGCTGACTACGAAGCAAGATGCAGAAGGCATCATATTCTCCCTTTAATTAAAAGAAGGAACATGTCGGACATTGTGTATCTCATGAACATAGTCGGTGGCAGAGTCGATTCCGCTGATTTACTATCAAATGTTGTATTACGGGTGCCTAATAGATCACTGCGACATGGTAATCTTCTTCATACAGGTTCACCGCGTACAAACTATCGACAAAATTCTTTCTTCATAAGGGTCAGTGCACAATTTAATAACCTAACTATTCGTCATGATATTGACCTCTTCAATACGAGTGCTACTACAGTTAAACGCATTCTAAGCAATTAATTTTTTACCGATAAAGCACCTTGACACTCCTATCACTGCTGTCAGTGTGCGAATTATGTACATTCACTTATTGGTTCAATATTTGTTTTACATTCTTTCTTTTTTCTTAGTTTACTCTCAAATTATTATTTATGTTTATGTTTTGTTTTTCCAAATTCTTGTAGAGATGCATGATTATTTTCACTCACTTGTTCTTGTCAGGAGAGTAGTTATATTACTTGTAACATAAGCTTATTTTTACATATTGGTGAAGAATTTGTAATTGGCTTTTGACTGTTTTATATTACTGCTCTTATGTAAATTGTAAGCTGTTGATCTTCCAAATAAATAAAATAAAATAATAAATATAAACCAATTTGGTTTTCAAAAGGGGAAAAATACTACGTCAGCAACTTTCAGATTTTTAAAGAAAGTTTGGGAAGCAGTAGATCGTAGACGTCCGTGTATTGGACTTTTTATTGGATCTGAGGCTTTTGATAATGTATCTCATAATATACTTCTTAAACAGCTTCATCATGTGAAATTGACTTGGTTTGATTAAATCATCATCACAGCCCATTACAGTCCACTGCAGGATTAAGGGCCTCTTCCACGAAATGTGAGGTTCATGCCATAATCTCCACGCTTGGCAGGCGGGTTGGAGATCGCAGTGTTATAAATATATCAATGGAAAACGCTGCTGCCCATTTTCTAGCCTACGGAGACTAGATTTTTTGCCTCGAAAACATAAGTCGCCTCGTACGATACCCACGAGTGTAAGGGGTTGGTGCTATTTTCTCTGCCGGACACCACACGGCCAATTGATTGAATTATACCTCTCTAATAGAGTCCAAGCTACACTTTTAGATAAATTTAATAAACAAACCAAGGTGAGAAGTCAATCTAATTTTAAAAAGGTAACAGTAGACATCCCACAGGGAAGTATAATTGGTCCCCTGTTGTTTCTAATTTATATAAACGAATTGCCACTAACTATAGACCATATATATATATATATATATATATGCATGCATATATGCATAATGGTTGGTGCTGACAAAGTAATGGGACAGGTGCAGGAAAAAGTTGTAAATTGGCTTTCTTCTATCAACTTAAATATTAATACTGAGAAAACTAAATATATTCAATTTAGAAACTACAAAATGGCTCATATCCCGTTGAACAGAGTACATTATGGTCGATTAATCGAATAAGTTGCAGAAACAAATTTCATAGGTCTTTCCATTGACGCCAAACCTTAATCGGAAATCACATATCGAAAAAAATTATAAAAAGATCTCTAGCTATTGTTTTGCTCTTTCTGTCCTCACAAACGTGTCATATGGCCTATGGCAGGTGTTGTTAAAAATGCATATTATGGATATGTATATCCTTTATTGAAATATGGCATGATATTTTGGGAAAATTCCGTAAATGTGGAATCCACATTTATACTGCAAAAGAAATGTATTAGGTTGGGGAAAAAGTCTTATCGCATATAGTATGTATGAACTTGTAATAAAACCACTTTGGCTATACTATTTGTACCTAGCTGGTTTTGGTATCATTTAAAAGTTTAAATTGTAAAGAAGATAATTCCAAATTCTAATTATGAAAATGCGTGATTTTCATTTGTTTTCCATCAAGATTAGTGAATCTAATGAAGAAATTAGATACATTTTAAAATTTTACTACAAAAAAGGTAAAAATGCAACGCAAGCCGCGAAAAAAATTTGCGATGTTTATGGACCTAATGCAGTGTCTGTGAGAGTAGCACCAATTTGGTTTAAGCGTTTTTAATCCGGAAATTTTGATGTCAAAGATGCATGTCGCTCTGGTCGCCCTGTTACGGATAAAATGGATGCTATTTTTAAAAAAGTGGAGCAAGATCGGCATATCAGTAGTTACGACGTAGCTAAAGAACTGGGAATTGACCACAAAACAGTTTTGGCGCATTTGAATAAAAATGGGTACACATAAAAGCTCGATATTTGGGTACCTCACGAGCTCTCTGAAAGAAACCTAATAAACCGTGTACTAATTTGTGATTTATTTATTACGACGTAATGAAACCGAACCATTTTTGAAGAAATTGATAACTGGTGATGAAAAGTAGATCACGTACGACAAGAACGTGCGAAAAAGGTCATGGTCAAAGGCCGGTCAGGCTTCACAGACTGTGGCGAAACTCGGGTTAACTCGCAACAAGGTGATGCTGTGTGTGTGGTGGGATTGGAAGGGCATTATTCATTATGAGCTGTTACCACCAGGCAGGACCATCGATTCAGAACCCTACTGCGAACAACTGATAAGATTAAAGCAAGAAGTTGAGATTAAGCGGCCGGAATTAATCAACAGAAGGGGTGTGGTTTTTCATCATGATAACGCTAGACCTCACACATCTTTAACCACTCAGCAAAAATTAAGAAAGTTTGGCTGGAAGGTGTTAATGCATCCGCCGTATAGTCCTGACCTTGCATCTTCAGATTTCCAACTGTTTCGGTCTCTTCAGAATTCTTTAGGCAGTGTCAGGTTAACATCACGAGAGGACTGCCATAACTACTTGACGCAGTTTTTTGATCAGAAGCCCCAAAATAACTATAGCAATCATGTCCCTACCTAAAAGATGGCATAAACTTATCGAACAAAATGGTACCTACATACTTTACTTAAATGTACATAAACTATATTAAAAAATGTTTTGAATTTTCATATTAAATGCGAAGAAACTTTCTCCCCAACCTACTATAAGATCAATTTCCAACATGTTTAGAAAAGAAACTTTGCGAATCCTTTTTAAAGAGCGCAAGTTCTTAACGTTGACGTTATATACTAGAAGTTTGTGTATTGGTTAAGAACAATAGTAAATATTTTATTAATATGGCTGACATAAAAATTAACGTCAGCTCCCAGAAATCTTCCAGTGCAATTCTTACAAAAAGCCCTTATATCAATGGTACTAAAGTGTTCAATAATTTACCAAAACATTTAAAAATGTTAAGTGGAAATAAATTTAAATCTAAATTTAAAGAATGGCTATTGTGCGAACGCAAATCTCTCGTGCGAACGTTGCCTAAGTTGAAAAACCAGAATAACACCACCGTTTTCTTTGGTTGTCACCGTGACGTGGCACTGCACCGCGCCAGTGGACATTAGGCCTAATAGAAAATTACCTTAGCAGTAGGCGTTTGCCTGTGACATTATAATAGCAATTACTTTCAACTGAAGTTGCTCATTAATGTAGTTTTATACGAGTATCGCTCCATCGAGTCAGATGATAGTCGCCGCACGTGATTTGCCAAACCTTTAAGTGGGAAACCGTTCTCAGTAACTCTGAAAGTGCTTTCCTAGACGGATTCCTCAAGCTTTACAGAGTCCTGATCCCATAGGGGCCAAGACTTAGTCTAGCAATAAGACCACATTGGGGTCGCAAGTTTCATATAAATTCATGCATCGTTTTGATTTGGACTTGTGAGTTAGATTTTATTTTATTTTTAAGGTTTAATAGAATTGTATATGTTAATGACAAAACATACTGTTTTAAATTTACTGTTATTATCTACTCTATAGGCTACTCGTCAACAAAGGCAGGGAAGGAAACCCGGAACAAACCCTTAAAATGTGTAAGTGAAAAAAGTCTTTCTAGTATTCCTTTTTTTTGTGTACCTACAGACGAAGTACGTTTCATTTGGGTGGGACTCAAGGTTCTTCAGCTTTTGTATTGTAACTGTGAAGTAACCTAATATAAGAAATAACCCTTAAAAGCCTGTAGGTACCGCCGTAACATCAGTTACGAATTGTTTTTGTGGTTGTTTGTCGGCGCGTACCCATATGAGTTTTCTTAGAACGGAGCCGGTGTCGAATGAATGAATGAATGAAAAACTATTTATTGCTTATACATAGAACTAAACAAAAACAGAGGAAAAAAAGAAAAACGATATTATCCAGGCAACCTTAGACACCTAGAAACAATATACTCTAGGATAGGTGGTAAGTTCGTTCTACAGAATATTACTGTGGCATATTTCATTAATACTAATAAACCTATACACTACAATACGATAAATACATAATACCTACTTATTAAACATCACAAAACAATATTAAGATGATAAAATAAAAATAAAATACATATTTTGATGTTTATCATGTATCCGCCTATGAGTAAGGTGAGACGTTGATGATGATGGATCCCTATGTGACAGTTTTGAGAAAGGGAGCTTTAACCAGCTTTTTAAAGGTTGGTAAGATTTTTTGCCAGACGGATTTCGACAGGCAATGAGTTCGAGTCGAATCGACTAAACAGTAAATGACTTAGAGTAGAAAGTAGAGGACTGAAGTGGAACATTTAGAAGAAGGTTATCAGAAGAGCGGAGGGAAAGGCAATGAGAGGAAGATAGGAATTGGAAACGCTCTTTTAGATAATGCGGAGTAGAGGGATTAAATAGTACTGTATATAGGAGTGACAGCATATGGAGATCCCTACGTAAACGAACTGGGAGCCACTTCAGTTGCTTTCGGAACTTCCGCAGTCCGAAAATAAACCTTATGCACATGTTCTGGAGTCGCTCTGCTTTATTGAACCGCTCAGCCGTAAGATCTAGATAGCAGCAATCTGCATAGTCCAGGATTGGGTGCAGGAGGCCCTGAGCAAGTGTAATTTTAGTAGAAGTTGGTAGAAAGTTGCGGAGGCGCTTCAACGATTTTGAAGCAGCAAATATACTGCTGCTGACCTCATTTAGCTGGTTCCCCCATGACAGAGTGCTGTCAAAATAAATCCTCAAGTTTTTTACTTTTTTACTGTATGCAAAGCGAATTATCAAAGCGAATTCGTATGAGACTATTCGAATCTAGTTTAGCAATGGAGGTAGGACTACCGATAATTATCGTCTGTGTTTTTGTGGGGTTTACTTTACTGGACTGGATTGGAGCAGTAAATATGGCCTATATTTACTGCTCCAGTACAAAATAGAATTTAGATCGACATTTATACGCATAATTGCTTCGGAGAGTTCCATCAAGTCGAGCTTGCGTGTATATTTGAAGATCATCTGCATATATGTGGTAAAAACTTTATAAAAATCGTGAAGAGAAGAGGAGACAGCTCTCCTCCCTGTGGAATTCCAGACTCAGTTCCAGTCCAGCCCGACCATCGGTCATCGACACCAGCACGCCGCCAGCGCCCGTAAAAGTAACTACGAAACCAGTCGATTGTAGAAGTTGACAAATTGAGTGAGGCCAGAAACGCGACCATTATGTCAAAATCGACTGTATTGAACGCGCGCTGCTGAAGTCTAGCAATGTGAGAACCGACAGCCTGCAATTTTTCATACCATGACGGATGTCATCGGAAATTTTCGTCAGTGCTGACACCGTGCTATGTTCCGTCCGGAAGCCAGACTGGAAAGGATTTAGGAGTTGATATTCAGAGAGAAAGGAGACAAGTTGGCGGTGGATAAGACGTTCAAGAACTTTAGACAAGAAAGGAAGAATGGATATGGGACGGTAATCAGATAGGGAGAAGGGATTGGGTTTCTTGGGCAGCGGGATGATATAGAAGTCTTTCCAGAGTTCGAAAAAAACACCAGTTATAATAGAAAGATTGAGAATGTGAGTGATTACTGGCAAAATGGCATCCTGAATGGGCAGGATTATAACACGACCCAAACAATCGCTTCCTACGGAGTTCCACGTAATAGCAGTTATAGCAGTCTTAACCTTATGGTCAGAGAATTGGCTAGACGAAAAGGAGGGAATATAAGCCACCGGTATCTCAGAGATATGCTTTATAGAACTGGCCTTAGTAACGCTGTCCAGAAAAGAGCAGTAAGAGAAGTGTTGATTCAGCTGGTCAAGGCTACGATTTGTTGGGAGGGCATCGCCATCCCGCTGTCTGCCCACGCCCAAATTTCTAAGGAATTTTCAAACTTTGGCTGGGTCCTGATTTTCTACAGAATTGTGTATATCACGGCGCTGAGCATCCCTACACACCACGTTACAGTGGTTTCTGATCTGGTGGTAACGATCACGATTCTGCTCTGATGGATTGTGCTTAAATTTCATCTTGGCTCTGTTTTTATTTACCATAAGCTTTTTTATTTCATACGTGAGCCTGGGTGCTGGCAAATGTCTCAACTTCACAGTTCGAAGTGGCGCATGTCGAAGAGGGCAGTTACAGTTTTTGTAAAGATATTTACTTTGTCATTTATGTTGTCACCTTTGCCAATATCACCCCATTTGATCTTTAATGGATCCTCGCGGAGTTTTTCCACACACGTTTGCATAATTGCGTCGCAGCAAAGTTTTAGGTTTGAATTTAGGGGGTCTAATTTTGTACGAGAGGAATATGAGATCGTGATAAGAAAAAGCGTCTGCGGTAGTTTGTCCATGTTTTATTACATGATCCAGCAATGAAACCATAGCAATATCAAGAAGGGATTGCTATTGGGGAAAAAGTGAGTGGCATTTGACGGGAGAATATGCAGATTACTAGCTTCCACCAATGACCTCAGGCGCCGTGCTCAGTTGTCATTTTTCAGTAGATATGTGTTGAAGTCGCCCATTATTATGGAATGATTACATGCGGGAGTAAGTTGTTCCAACAGAGATTCGAAAGAATTAAAATTTTTTATCTACACTCATAGCGTAATGTTCCAATTTCATATTCGAAAACAGTTGTTTAAGGATACACTTTTTTCACGCCAGTCTATAAAATTTTAAAAAATTACTTTTCGATGCAGCATTTCCCATACTAATTTCATTACAGCTGTAATGTAATAGTAGTTTATGCAACTGTCATATAAAAGGGGGTATTAAAACATGAGTGTCTGTTTATCATACGAGGCGTAGCCGAGTATGATAATAGTTTGACACGAGTGTTTTAATACCTAATTATATGCAGTTGCATACACTACTTTATCTACACTCGTATTTTTATGTTAAAATATCGTACCTATAGTTTTCTCAACTTTGCTGGTAGTAAGCTGCGAGTCAGTTCTGTTGTATCTACGCGTCGAGGATATCAAGCGGCGGGAAATTCACTTTACTACTTTCACATTTATCTATTTATTTACTTAAAATAAGAAAATACACTCACAAACACAAATTACAACAATTACAAAAAATATTTTGTTTAGCGGGAAAATAATAACACAGAATATAAACAGGAAAATTTAAATTTTGAATTTGAATTTGTTAAAGACATCTATGTATTCAGCCTACATTTGACCGTGTCCGGGCGCCCGACGAGAATTTAAAAAATATAAGTGTTGCATAATGATTAAAAAGCTATTTTACGATACAGCTGTCATGAAAATAGTATGGGAAATGCTGTATCGAAAAGTAATTTTTTAAAATTTTATAGTCTGGCGTGAAAAAAGTGTACCCTTAAACGACTGTTTTCGAATATGTAATTGGAACATTACGCTATGAGTGTAGATAAAATGACTTTTTAACAACGTTTTTTTATGTAACTTTTATTTTTTAAATTTTTGTCGATCGCCGAGACACGGCGAAATGTAGGCTGTCCTACCTAAATGTCTTTGACAAATTCAAAATTCAAATACAAAATTTAAATTTTCCTGTTTATTTTTGTATGTAATTATTTTCCCGCTAAACAGAATATTTTTTCTTATTGTTGTAATTTGTGTTTGTGAATGTTTTTCTTGTTTGAAGCAAATAAATAGATAAATGTGAAAGTAGTCAAATGAATTTCCCGCCGCTTGATATCTTCCACGCGTAGATACAACAGAACTGACTCGCAACTTACTTCTAGCAAAGTTAAGAAAATTATAGGTACGAAATTTTAACATAAAAATATGAGTGAAGATGAATACGTGTCAAACTATTATCATACTCGGCCTCGTATGATAAACAGACACTCATGTTTTAATAACCCCTTTTAAATGACAGTTGCATAAACTACTATTATATAGAGATTGGGGCTGTAATACACACCGATAAGAGTCTTAGTGTGATGTAAATTAATTTCAATAAAAGGATATTCAGGCGTATTGAGTGGAGGTGGTTGCTCGGATTTGCTCACAATGATGAATGGAATGTGGCTACAGAGATATAGAGCAACTCCACCATACGAGGAAGAAGTCCTATAGTTTCGAATCATATAAGGGGAATTAACAATACATGGCTGTTTCACTCATACCTATATACAATCTACCTGAAATGCGATTAGCCACTACAAGTTATGATTTATTTGCAGCTCTGCGCCTTGTTTGGACTGGCTGGGCTGGCTTCGACACCTGTTGTTGAGATGGTGCTGCGGACAATTTAGCTGGAGGCGGTGGAATATCCTTCTTCAACGCTCGGAGTTCCACCATTGTAGTAATTTGGCAGTGCTTATCATCTTTGTCCAGTGCAAATATTGCGCCCTCACGGGTCCAGCATCTGTTCACGCCCAAGTACTGATGAGCCTCCATGAAAAGATGATGTCTCCTGGCGTCAAGAACTTAGATATGGTTATACCTGATCCTTTTAGAGCCTTTTTTACGAACCACGCCTCATCGCGCTTCTCCACTTCTTTAAACTGTACGAGGATAGGTCTAGGTTTACTGTCACTTCGAGGAACTTTACCTAGCCGATGACATCTGCTGAAATTTGTCTTTGTTACCTCGAGTTTGAGTTGGGAACAGGCAATAACTGCCACCCGAGACGCAACATCCTCATCTTCTGATACACCATGGATTAGAACCATATTTCGCCTACTCCGTGTCTCCATCCGGTCAATCTTGTCAAATGCAAATTCAACCTGCGTTTGAAGAGTTTTGAGTGCTACCACTACAAATTGTTTAATAAACTGGAGTTCGTTATCCTTTGAAGTGACAGTGTTTTCTGGCTCTAGAGTTGTGGAAATATCCACGGTAGTGATTTTGAACTCTTGTTCAAATTTAGCCATTCGTGTGTTGAATAAATATGTCAATTCTTCAACTGTTTTCTTAATGGCTTCCATGACTGCACACTGTTAGTAAAATCACTTATCATTTTGCCAATGGAAAAAGGAGAGAGGAGTAAACACTTGGCGTTAATAGACACTATTAAATACACATATTACATAAACTGTAAGTATCAAATACCAATATTTACTATTTAATTCAAATACAAATATAAATATAGTTGTTTACTGTATCACAGTCCTACCCTCTTCTGCTGAATGCTGATAACTCCACGGCGTATTATCGCTGAGAATACTGACGTGTCAAACGCGACGGACAGTGGAACGGGGGACTGTTCTTGGCTATCGAGACGAGAGTGAGTAGGTAAGACTGACAAGTTATTTAATTAGTTTTTTATATCACGGTGGATAACTTGTGGTCGGCCGGGTGGTAAATTACCGTAAGATATGGATGTCACTTAAAAAACGTTGCCTTTCTTACGAACTGTCTTAACGTATTTTGCAACTTCTCAGGGCAACCTATTTCTGTTGAACGCATGTGGTTTTCGCATTGTAAGTCAGCTGGTTTTGAGTCTGAAAAAATTTCGACATATAACTATTTACAATTTTACGGAATTTAAAAAATCCTTTACATCTCTGTATGCATATTATATGGTTTAAAGACCAATTAATCCTCCCTCCTCCTCTTACCTCTTAATCCAGAAATGCATATATGATGAAACCTCATTTCACAAAATAAAAATAAATCCAAGGAAATACTATTTAAAGTAATATGCTCGAGTACCTAAGCAACGATTACATGTACCCGTAGTAGATTTGAAGTGGTCTGAGATACATCGCGGATAAGACTAAAGGGCTTGCCCGCTCTGGTTTGGAATTCTTAGGATGGAATACGTGAAAAAAAGGTGGTTAAACTGGTCGTTATCAGGAAAGAGGTCCCGTGGGATGCCTCGTAAGGCACCCTAGTGCGAGGATGTCAAGGACGGCCAAGTGGAGAATGGGCAGTAATTGGACGCTGGCACAGCCGGGATTGACCGCTCAGACGATGACGATGATTGCCTAAATTAAAAATGTATTATAGTAAGTGGATATTTAAATATGAAGTGTAAAAAAGAACTAATAAAATGTCCAGCTCAGTGTCATTTGTACATACGTCAGTAGAATATAGTTTTAGGAACTACGGCCAAATTTGTTAAAAAAAAACAAGACAACGAAAAACTCTTATATTTTGTAACAAAATTATCAATTTACAAACCTTTTAGAAAATAATTATAATTAACCATTATTTGCACTAGACTTCAATACAGCGATTACACACTTGCCCTGATCAGTTAAACAGAAAACAGGTGGAAAATAACAATGAAAATAACCAGGAAAATAGCTCACCTGACCTTAATAACAAACAACAGCGATTCTGTAGCACATCCGTCCGTTCCGAGAGCCAAGTAGCAAAAAAAAGCTTGCCGTCTATCTGCTCGCTATTTATAAGGCGTGTAGGGTAGGTGGTAGCCATGGCAGAGGTATTCCTTACAATTGTACTAAAATATTCTGACAACTGTCGTAATTGCCGTAATTTCTTGCTAACTGCGCTATGTATTAGCAAGCCCTTCAATTTTGACTTTGAGTAGGATAATTTGACCAGCTTGCAAATGACAAAGCGTAGGTAGCAATCCAAAAAATCAATACCTAAAGTATTACCATACCTAATAGCTGAATAGCCATTCCTATTTATTTATTAATACGAGTATGAAAAAAGGAAATAATGTGTCTACAGTTATTTTTATTTATTTATTTAATCGTAATGACTCACAAATACATAGCCTTTTACCTGATCCGCCAAATCCTGGTTCATGGTCAATAAAGGAAGGCAGAACCCGTGCGAGGGCATAACCGTGACATTGATGCCAAAATGATTATTTTATAAATGGATGGCGAAAAGAGAGTCGTAGAGTGCTTGAACAGGATCCTAAGCGAACTTGGAGGTGGAACGAGGTGTTTGGAGAAAGAATTAATTTAGAATATTCAATTAACTAAAGTCCTGGTTGTGCTGCACAAGTATGCTCTCACGCGCGATAAGCAAGAAAAGGCGCGACGTAAATCTCTTTCATCTTAGTATTGAGAAAAGGAAACAAAGGGTCTCTCGACACACTTGTGCTAGCCGTGCTAGTGTCCATGGAGAGGAGCGGGACAGGAGAACTCAAAAAAGGTCACATTTGTTGTTTATTTTCTCACTTTAATAGTAATCTCGAAAACGTGCGTTGGAGGTCAACATCATAACATAATGGTGTATTTCAAAAAGAGAGCCTCAGTTAAATTCTCAACCATTTGTGAGCTAAACACTGGCGATTATGGCGGTGTACAAAACATTTATTGATTTTTTATTATTTATCGATATACTAAAAGAGCTATTTAGTTGCCCCTGTCGTGCGTCTCACAGAATAGGGCCCGATATGAATCAACGGAGCTATACGTACACAGTATAAATGTGACTGGGATTTGTAGAGCTTCAGTAGTAATCCGTCTTCCGGGCCGTGCACTGCAGTCGACACATACTCAACTGAACAGAAGACAGGCGTCACCAAAATGATCTGGAAGACCGTATTGATTACCCTCTTCGCTGTCGGTAAGTACCTAATCTATTTTAATGTAAATAAGAACTGTATTTAATACGTTTTATATATAAATATGTATTGCGACATTCAATTTTTTAACTATTTTATTTATTTTATTCTATAATAGCAATTTATAAATAACATATAAATTTATTTTATTGTTTAGATAGTAGGTATTTATTTGATGTGGGTATTGCTTGCTTGACGGTGCAGTGTCGGTGGGATATTACGGGGCCCATTGAAGCGTTGTGGTTCGCGGCAAGCGGCCATAACATTATGCTGAGGAGGGTCCATTTACGCCGCTGGATACCCACGAAAAATGACACTGGGAACCCTAAAATTATCTCCGTATTTTATGTACTTTTTTTGTGTTAAATGTAAATTATCATGTCGTGGCGTCCTTTGTAATAAATATTTTCTTTCCTTTTTTCTATTTCTTCTTTCTTGACGGCAAGGATGCAACTCAGGTCTCCCAAGTTCAAGGTAACTTGGTCCGATTTTCATATATAATCTAAAATTATAGGACAATATTATAGCAGAGTGAAACTACATTATGTACTTTCTGTTTGAGTAGACGTCCATACGAGTTAATTGAGGCAAATAACATGTTCATCCAAATTGTATCTATTTGCAACTGTTAAACTTTTATTTAATATCTAGTTGATAATTTGTTTATGGTAAATACTATACAAGATAGGTAAACATACTACTTAGCCATCCTGGCGACCTGAGTGGTTCAGTGGTCAACATGCCAGTCAGCTACGCAAGAGGTCCCGGGTTCGATTCCCGGTCGGGCAGAAATTTTAATGATGAATTTTAATTTCTATGTATAATAAGTATGTATTTAAAAAGTATATAAGTAGTATATCAGTTAGCTAGCACCCATAGTACAAGCTTTGCTTAGTTTGGGGCTAGATGGCGCTGTGTGAATTTGTCCACGATTATTTATTTTATTTATTTATTTATTATCCATCCTAGCTAAAATGATCATCAACGATTTTAATTGCATCGCAGTCGTAGATGCCTATCAAACTAGAGTCGCATATCAAAAGTCGCATGTCAGAATCGCGTAATGAAAAAGGACTGATAAGGGTAAATTTAGTTACTGGTAACTGGACATCTCCTATATATTTATGTTGAAACAAGTCAGAAAAAGTTGATGCACCACGAAGTAATAAAAGAAATTTGCGTCATAGATCAACAAAATATTCCACATTGAGAATGTTGCTATGCTTTCACTTGATAAGTTAACAGAAGGTCAAAGGACAAGTTCTTTATGATATTCGTGATAAAATAAAAATACCACACCATACGCAAAGTCCCACCTCACATCTCGCCATCCACTCGATAAGTATAATTAGAAATACATGATCGTAACCATATGCTTCCAGGGCTTCGATTCTGGTACGGAAATCGTCTCAGTTGCAGTAACATTACAATTGCATCGCATGTCAAACGTGTGATTGTTAATCTAATGACAGATATCGAGTTGCAACTTCCATGTGATTGTTATTCAAATGACAGATATTGAGTTGCAACTTTCATGAGTTAGAACTGTTCCACAATAAGTTTTCTGGTACTCTAGTTGCATTATGGTTGCATTGCTAAGTTGCATCCTTCTTAGTTGTCAAACTGCCTTAAATTCTGTCAACGAAAAGTGTCAACGGTATGATCGAACAATGATTTAACTGCAATGTTACTCTGATGTTACTCTGATGTAACTCTGATATTACTGTGATCGAGCTCTGAACTCTTGGAGTTGGAGTTAAATTAAAGTTGCTACTATACTACTGTCAGATGAAAGTATTCCATCAGACGTGATATTCAATACAATTTGACAAAGAACGGTAGTGAATTCTTACTTAAAAAATTATAAAATTAATTAAAAATAGATGCTAGGATAATTAAAAATAGATTGGCCGTGTGGTGTCCGGCAGAGTAGAATAGCACCAACCCCTTACACTCATGGGTGTCGTACAAGGCGACTAATGTTTTCGAGGCTTTTGCCTCAAGAGTCATCAAGAGTCTCCGTAGTCTGGAAAATGGGCAGCAGCATTTTCCATTGTTATATTTAAACACTGCGATCTCCAACCCGCCTGCCAAGCGTGGAGATTATGGCAATAACCTCCCCTTTCGTGGGAGAGGCCCTAAGTCCTGCAGTGGACTGTTACGGGCTGTGATGATGAGATGCTAGGAATCCAATGGATGGGTGAAGCGGCGGTGGCGCTCGATGCAGATCAGACCAGAGGTGATGCAGGCAAGACTCGGAAAAGGAATCTACAAACTCGGTCCCTAAATAGGGCTTTCTCCTCATCAGAATCTGCTTTTGTCAAGCGCTACCGCCTCAATAGAAGATCAAACCATGGACCTCATTAACACAGCCGCTTCATACGTTTCTTCGCCAAGAAGACAGGATCGATGGGACGTAGAGACAAAGTCATGTAACTAGTGTTTGATGCCAAAGGGAGGTACGTAGCTCTTTTATGTTTAAAAAATCACTAATAATCATAAGGGCTGGATAGGCTCAAATTCGTGCGGTCATCGGCACCTTCGCATCGTCGTAGCCCATCGCTTCTTCCTAATACGGACAGATTTAGGTCTTTAAAATAATAAAATAATCACCTTGGCGTTAATGTCCCGGTTGTGCCGCTCCCGGGGTCCGCCTTCACCATGATCCAGGATTTGGCAGGTCAGGTCATTACAGTGGAGCGAGTGCCATCTGACCTCTGTGACCATACCAATGGAAGATTGAATCATGGTAACACATTCAGTCGCCTGAATGTGCAGATTTCATCACGATGTTTTCCCTCGCCGTAAGAGCGTCGGTTAGCATTCAACTAATGTACTTAACTCAGAAAAGAGTCATTGGCACATGGCCGCAGTGAGATTCGAAACCGGAATCCCTCGCTTACGAGTCGGATACCTTAACCACTCGGCCACCGACGCTCTTTGGGTTTAGGTCAGGTTTAGGTCCCTATTTACTGTATATCCAAACCAGCGCTGGCGAGCCTTCTTAACCATATTAGCGATGTCTCTCGCGCTAAGGTTCTCATGGATGTAACCATTACGGTCTCGGTCGAGTCGCGTAACGCTACATACCCACCGCAGCATTTTCATTTCGTTGGCGTGAAGTAAACGAACATACTTAGTCAGCGCCGATCAAGTCACGCAGCCATGGAGTACCACAGACATAATGATGCTCTTGTATAAAGGCTTAGTCCCTTGAGCTTGATGTGGATTATAGAGTCACAATCCCGCCGTTTGGCACTAGCTGCACTGTTTTCACGTATTTGCGTGGAACGTGAACGTGAACTCAATATCCAGTCTGTCAGTACGATGACCAGCAGAGAGGGCATCAAGCACAACACAGAACAGCTAATACCTAATGACAAAAACCTCTTGAACATATACAGCAAACAGGAAGGGGTTTTATAGACGAAACTAATAGGAATGATAATATTTAATAAAAAATCACTGCTTATTAATTTCTTATTCGTTTGAGATGCTCGTGATACAGTGACACAGTATGACAGGTGTTTTTGACCACCGGCAACTACCAAACTGTAGTAGGTGATGCCAAGAACGAGTGTCAGCCAACCCAGCACGCCAAGAGCGATCCACCAGGTGGTAGATGCGATAACCCGCTCGGATGTTATGAATAAGAAAATAAATTTCCCTATGAAGAGAGAGAATCGTCGCTCCTTTGTCCGCGTGTTTTAGGGCAGTTTATGTTTCCCGTGTGACCATTTTAAATGACCTCCCTAATGTATGGCAGCTAGTACTACGGAGAGGACAAGCTGTATCTCTGGTTATTCCCGACCGAATTAGATGAAACATGGCTTAGATTTAAAACCCAAAACTATCCAACTGAAAACTCCATCAAACTCAGTACGGCGCCATTTCCATATTTCATATAGTTTAGCTGATCTATTATGGTTCTACATCAGGTGTTCCAGTTTTCAAAATAAATTATACCCTATATACCCCAGCTTTAATAGCTACACAACAAAAAAGTTGGATGTTAGTACATCTAACCCAAACAATAGACTAATAGGCACAAATTTTATTGTCCATGCAGATGTCTTTTAGTTCATCGTATGCTGCATTATGACCCCGAAACCGCTGATAAAATTGTAAACGCTGGCTGCTACCCCTATAATGTGGCTCATGCGGCGATGATGCCATACGAGCGATGTCAAGACAGGATTGGGCAGAGGAGAGGCGGTTCCCAGCGGCGCGGCAGGGCTCGAGCCGGCGGCCGCTGCGAGAGGCGCTGCGCGAAGAATTGTGGACCTGCATATAGGCCGGGAGCGACGGCAGAGACGTGTTCAAAGACTTTGGAGGGAGAAATCCTAAGCAGCTCGTAACAGTCCTCTGCTGGAGTTATTTATTTAAAACTGTAATTTTTTTATCTAAATTATGTGTATACAAAATCTATTGAAAATAAATATTCTACAAAATGAATAAAGCTTTGTATAATTAGTAATATACATATTTTTAAAGTGTAGTTTTGAGTTTAATTTTAATAAAGTTACTTAGCTTAGCCACCCAATACAAATTAGTAATTGCGCGCGCAAAGTACGTGACTATAAAATAGGCATTAAACAAATAAATAACAATGTTGCTGTATAAAGCGGTAATTCGACCTTTGATCAGCTATAGGGCTGTTGTTTTCGGTCCGCCCTCGGTAGGTAAACCAAGCTGCGACGAACATGCGCAAAGAGTTTTCCCTGAAGAGTACAACATGGGTTCTTCAAGAAAGGGGTGAAAAGGTTTTACGGGGTCGGCAACACTCGTAAATTGTAAATTGCTATACCCCAGCGGGGTGTCACTATTAATGTAAGATCTATTATATACCTATGTATATAGTATGTGTAATGTAACTCACTGTACCTATTAATAGTGATATCGCAATAAATAAATAAATAAATAAACACGTGGGTGATGCCCCTGGTATTGCAAACGTCCATAAGCTACGGTGACTGCTTACCATCGGGCGGGCCGTAAGCTTGTTTGCCACCTTTGTGGTATTAAAAAAATATAGTGTATACATTGGCAACTGTATTGAATGTCTTGTCTGAAATAGTATTAACAAAATTCAGATATTCTGTTCCTTTAGACTATAATAAAAATGTGGGAGACGGTAATACCAATGCCTGTCTAGGTAATGAACAGAATGTCTAGGTATTAAATTTAGTATAAATATGTTTTCCACAAGAAAAAACACTTACTATAATAAAAAATAGCTAAATTATCTAAAAAACAATTAATTTAAGTTTCTATCTGGAGTATTGTACTGTACGGGAGTGAGACGTGGACGCTGACTGCGGAGGATAAGAAGAGATTGGACGCATTTGAAATGTGGTGCTGGAGGAAAATAGAAAGGATTAGCTGGAGGGAAAAAAAGACAAACGAAGAAGTGTTGAATTTAGTGAAGTTACCAAAACTAAAAGTACTAAAAGTTATTGAGAACAGAAGTTGGAAAATGCTAGGATATGTAATAAGACATGACAACTTTTTAAGAGTGATAATAGAATGATAGTGACAAAGTTAAAGAAAAGAGAGGAAGAGGAAGGCCAAGATATAAATATTGAAAGGATGTGATGGAAAAAGTGAGCGCCGGAGATTATAAAGAGATGAAGAGGTTCGCAGATAGGAGAAAAGAGTGGCGATTGCTCCACCGACAAGAGTCATACTCTTAAATATATTATGATGTTTTCGTTCAGGCCGAAGGGGGTTCTCCACATAAATTTTTAATTTTTTAGGATAGAAGTCTTTACTAGGATGCTTTTTAAGCTACGTAAATTCTTTGGTTAATAGATTGAATATAATAACAATATTCATAATTTCACAAGAGTGGACAATTGACCGGGCTACTGGCACAATAGCTCCCACATAGTGTATGGGAAAGTGTCATTCCACACCCTAATTCTGGTCATATTATAAAATACGTAAATGTTTAGTAAAGTATAAGATTACATTTAACCTTACAACACCGAAAATATACAAAATATCTATAATTGCTCCGTCCTACCTACTAAGTTACCTACATCATAAAATACTGAAGTTACTGTTCAAGTGAACTCACAAGGTGGAGCGACGACCTTGTAAGGATCGCAGGTACCAGCTGGATGCGGAAAGCACAGGACCGGCCTTTGTGGAGATCTCTGGGGGAGGCATATGCCCAGCAGTGGGCCTCTTCTAGGCGTGTAGGAGATTTGGGGCTAAAACCTATGGTAAAGGAAATACTATGTGGGAGACATAAGGCTTAAGTCATCAGCAATAAGAAGCCATGGGTTTGATTCCCCGGCCGGGCAGAAATTGAAATGATGAATTTAATTTCTGTTATGGATCTGACTGTTACAGCCCTTTCCAAAAGTAATTTCGGATTCGGTTCACAATACAGTATTTTCCTAGGTGTGAAAGTAATTGTAAAAAACATTAGAAACATAAAGTTAAGAATTAATGAACTTGCGTCTGGAGGATTTACATACAAACATACAAATTATGTGTTTTGTCAGATCCGGGTTTCTCATTTGACTAAGTTTTGCCGAAAATATTGATCAGAGTTCAAAAACAAAAACATTACTTTTTAAATTTCGATTTAAAAGGCGCAGTGGCCGATATGGCTAAGATATTAGTCTTTCGTATGCTATTCAAGGTTTCCTAACACCATACGACCCAAAGGAAAATGATTTAAAAAAATTACGAAATCCAAACCATTATATTTTTTATTTACAATTTATTTATGTATTTATTCTTAAAGGCACTACTTGAAATAACAAAATACAGCTTATGCGTAGGTATAGTTATACAATTCAGCAGTGATAACAGTAATGTACAGCATTCTTTAATATGTATACAACAAGCAATACCAAGGTAGATGTAATCAAAATAGGAAATAAAATTAGGTATCTAAAATTTAAGTTTTAAGTTTATACAGAAATACTTTAAACATGAATTTGAAAATATTTAGTTTAAATATCTATTAGAGATGAAACGGATAGTTGTTTGGCCGGATACCGGATATCCGGCCAGCCTCCTAGCCGAATAGCCGGATATCCGGCGGCCGGATATTCAAAGGTCATAGTCTCTGAACAAGTTTGTGTAAGCTGTAATCGTGGCGTGGGACTTTATACGACTGTATGTGTTTATGTAATTTAAAGTTTTCGTTTAATGTGAATAATTTGAACGTTGAACTGAACAATTCTTCCACCCTCATACGGATTGATAGTTTCAAAATACGGGCTTATACATTAGCCCACAGCATCGTAGAGTATAAACGGCATTGTATACTACCTCTAAATATAAAGAAATTCATATTTCCAGGATAATATTTTTTCATATCTATAATATCAATATACAGGGTGGCCAGTTGAGTGACGTCATAGATTTTATTTTAGATTGTCCACCCCAAGACCTATCGAAAACACCCCCATGTATGTTCAGCGATTATTTATAATGTACGAGTTATGAATTTTTGATTTAAAATTTAGTGATGGTCCAGATTTTTAAACATTTGATTGAATAAAAAAAAAGTTTAATAATTTTTTGGGACTTTGATTTGCTTATTGTAATTGTTCTTAAGTGTTCTCTTACCGTACAAAAAATCACAAGCAAATTCAAACAGCAACTGGGTACAATTTAGGTTCAAAGTTAAAAATTAGCTTTTTCAAGACAGAAGACCAAAATTTAAAAAAAAATAAAAAATAGTTCTTTGGTGTAGGTCTGAGTCTCCAAGATAATTTTAAAAACTTTGAAAAACGTTCAACTTATGAAATACCAAAAAAAAAGTACACATTTGGGGACATTTTTCTCTGCACGCGACTGTTGAATGTAAAAAAGGGGTAAATTATCGAATTTACAAAAAACATTTGATTTGGTTTTATTTTAGTTTTTTTGTAATTTTAAGCAGAAATGTCTACAGTAATAAACTTTAATAATAATAATTGTTTTTTTCTGTCATTAAAGATTAAAATTCTCATCACCAAAACATAAATGGTATTTTTTTTTATTATGAAAAGGGATACAGAATAATTACAATTACACATTTCTGAAATAAATCAAAATTAGCTGTGCATTACACGACCGGCACGAGCAAAATCAGTGAACGACTGACTGGAAAAATTACCTGACCCACCGACCGACCGTCCGAAGTTGATCGGTACTAATCGGTAGTGATCGGTTAAGCTCAAAAATCTCGAGACAACATGGCGTACGCGCTGCGTTACTAATGCACAGCTAATTTTGATTTATTTCAGAAATGTGTAATTGTACTTATTCTGTATCCCTTTTGTATGTTTTGGTGATGAGAATTTTAATCTTTAATGACAGAAAAAAACAATTATTATTATTAAAGTTTATTACTGTAGACATTCCTGCTTAAAATTACAAAAAAAAACTAAAATAAAACCAAATCAAATGTTTTTTGTAAATTCGATAATTTACCCCTTTTTTACATTCAACAGTCGCGTGCAGAGAAAAATGTCCCCAAATGTGTACTTTTTTTTTGGTATTTCATAAGTTAAACGTTTTTCAAAGTTTTTAAAATTATCTTGGAGACTCAGACCTACACCTAAGACCTATTTTTTATTTTTTTTAAATTTTGGTCTTCTGGCTTGAAAAACCTAATTTTTAACCTTGAACCTAAATTGTACCCAGTTGCTGTCTGAATTTGCTTGTGATTTTTTGGACGGTAAGAGAACACTTAATAACAATTACAATAAGCAAATTAAACTCCCAAAAAATTATTAAACTTTTTTTTTTTTCAATCAAATGTTTTAAATCTGGACCATCACTCAATTTTAATTCAAAAATTCATAACTCGTAAACTATTAATAATCGCTGAACATATATGGGGGTGTTTTCGATAGGTCTTGGGGTGGGCAATCTAAAAAGAAATCTATGACGTCACTCAACTGGTCACCCTGTATATATTGATTGACTTTAAATTATTACACTAAGTACATTATTATACTAAACAACACTTGTAATAACTACACACGACAAAAATGCGTATTTATGCTGATCAGCGGGTCAGCCTGTTGGGCAAAGTACGTAATGTCCACACTCGTGGAAGTTACAAAGTCACACCTATGCCCGAGAAAATTTAAGAACGCTCAATGCGATGGTGTGGGCATGTGCTGCGTAGTGTAGTGCAAAGATCACCTTTGTGCAAGTAGCCCTAAATTTGGCGACGACGACTCGCTGACGCGGAAGACACCCACCCGCCACTAGGCTGACGATGGACCAACGGGACCTGAAGGATATTATTGACACTGCTACTGCTCAAAATAGAGAGAAATGAAGGAAGCAGACAAGGAGAGCTGACTCCAGCTAATGGATAAGGCATAGTGCAAAAAGAAGAGACCAGAAAACTATTAAAATTTTTTGCTAACCTACCAAATGAACAATACGAGTAGAATAGGTGCCGATGCCAGCATAATCAATAGTTCTTGAATAATATTTATGGTTTTTAAACGTTTTGATACGACTTTTTACTCAGTTGCTACAGAGGGGCATATATTATTTCATTTTAGCAAAATCACTTTTATGGGCTTTTCATACATTTTTACCATCCGGTATCCGGCCGGATATTAACCCATTATCCGGTATCCGGCCGGATAGTAAATATACCGGATAGTGGCCGGATATCCGTTACATCTCAATATCTATACATACAAGGTGTAAAAAGATCGCTAGCAATAATTGAAACCCCATATTCTACTCATGAAACTGAACAACTTTCCCCAAGAAACATACCCGCGGAAATGACTTCTAAATTTCGCAACCTAAAATAAATAATTAATTGCGACGCGCAATGTACATCGTCTGGCGCACGCCTCTCGCTCGCCCACGTGATTAGTAGCCACTGACCCCGCGCGGTCGGCCGGCCTTCACGCTTTACATTGTTTCAAATTAAACTCTAAATAATTGTGAATGATGTAGTTATCGATACTAGATATTTTTTTAGTACAAAAATAATTTTTTTTAAAAGAATCTCGATTTCTTCCTAAACTATGAGGTTCCGCGGGTATGTTTCTTAGGGAAAGTTGTTCAGTTTCATGGGTAGAATATGAGGTTTTAATTAATGCTAGCGGTCTTTTTACACCACCACAAACAAGGTAGACTATTAAAATAATCTTTGGGCTCAATCTTTAGCAGAATATCTAATATCTGCAGATTGCTCAATTCACAAAATGTTTTAGCTGTATATGTTATAAGGATATCCAATGATGGGTTTCGCTCAAAGTCAGGTGTCATACTCCTTGTGTCTTCAAAATGAACCGGTTAAACCAAAAGAATGATCGTCGACCGCATGAAGCACATTTGAGATGTAAAAACAAAAGACGTACAGAAGTCAGATACAGCACAACACCTGACTTAGAGCGAAACCCATCATTCATAACCCCCAAGTACTGTCGACGGATCGCCACTCTATGTAACACGTCTAATGCGGAAGGCAATAGAAATAACCAAATACAATAATTTTAGTTGTGGAAACGATGCGAGTAACAATGGTAGTGGTTCGAGAACTCATATTGAGGGCAATCGTTGAATCCGAAAGAGGGCGGACAGATATTATGACCGACTTCATAAGGCGGCACCATACGCGTGACCATGACGCATGTAACTGCGCCGAAATTTCGAGGTAAAAACAATACTGACCGTGGTAACAAACCCGATAATATGTGTGATGAAATTGTAGTGTTATTAACCAAATTCTTAAAGCCTATAAGAATAAACAGTAATTATCAACTTTAATGTGTCTTGAAAAATGTTATTGGGCTTCTTTCATTTGTTTCTTGTGGTATCTGTAATAATAATAATATGACTATAATATAAAATATTAAGACTAATGCAATTACTACATTTGACTAAATACAATACAAAGTTCAAAAGCAAAAAGCGTGAGAGCAAATTAAACTGGATTTTTTTTCCATGAAATTAGGTCTATTTTATATTTCCTAAGAATATCTTCAAAATTAATAGATATTCCTATATAGGAAATTTGCAATAATATATCCCAACGTATCAAAAATCAACAGAAATTTATTCTTGTTTTTGTTGGTTTTCTAATTGTCCGCACAAAAAAGGATAGGGTAGGTGTGGGATAGGTGTAGGGTAGGTATAGGGTAGGTGTTATGCGCTGATTATATTTGACTAAATTTAGAAGCAAAAAGCGTGAGAGCAATACAAAGTGAAATATAGGTTTAAAGTGAAATGTATTGCTCATTACATAAGGTCAATTTTCGTATCACGGCTTGAGAAAAGCGGAGTGACATTTCTGAATCTGAATTTAGTTACTCAATTTAGTCAAATGTAATAAGCGCATGTGGTAGGTGCAGATTCGGTCAGCTAACTTATTAAATTCGAGATTTATAACTTTCAGAATTATCTAGGAACAACCTATATTATGGGATTCATAGCTATATAATATTTATTTGTTTTCAAATTTGGTAATTTCATGTTTTGAAAGGTCATCATCATCGTTCTAGAGCTTATCCCAGCCTCTGCCAAGGTCCGCTTTCCTACCCATTCTTCTCCACTTCGCCCAGTCTTCGGCATACTCGCGTCGACTACTCTTGCATCCGAGTCAGCGATATCAATTCATCGCTTCTTGGGTCGCCCACCGGTCCACTTTCCTGATACCAGCAGGTTCAGGAACCTATTTCCCACGTATCTCTAAGGCTTACGCAACACATGACCAAACCAGCGTAGACGAGCCTCCTTGTTCTTGTCTGCGATATCCCTCACGCCAAGGCTGCCAAGGCGTTCTCGATCGAGCCGCGTAACTCCGCACATCCACCGCGTTGTGAAAGGTAATGAAAATTATTTGGGTGTTCATTAAAACACTTGGAAGGTAATCACGTACCATTAGTATTTAACATTGTCTAACCGCAACCATTGACTAGTCGGTTGGTGAAATTTTCTGTGAAATCTTCAAGATTACCCCAGAATATTGTTTGTGTTCTCCAGGCAATATTAAGATTAGCCCAGCGGGGGAGTGTGATATCTTATTGACATTTGTTCCATTCCCATTATTTTCCCAGTGCCCCTTTTTTCAATGCTTTACCAGTAGCGTAATTTCTATTCCAGTTTTTCCGCATTCCTTAATTTTGCCAGTTGCGTAATTTCCAATCGCATTTTTCCCCGTTCATGACTTTTACAACAATGAATTTCTATTCTCTACAATTTTTTCTTTAGTAGATTTCCCCAGTTGTAATTACCAGAAACGTGGACCAGAATAAGGACGCTGGTCTAGGTCGTATTTTTGAACCGTTTTTATTACATTCGTATGTGAATTAGCTACCTATATTTTTCACACTAGTCGCAATTGGAGCCACAAGTGTGTAAGAGATAGGTAGCTAATTCACATCCGAATTTAATTCAAACAGTTCAAAAATACGGCGGCAGGAAAAGAACAAAGTCCAGGTTTAGGTCCAGGTGCAGATCCAGGAGCCGCATTTTTAACCCGTTCTAATTACATTCGTATGGGAATTAGCCACCTATGTTTTTCATACTTGTTGCAATTTATCACAAGTGTGAAAGATATAGGTAGTTAATTCGCATACGAATTCAATTCGAACGGTTCAAATATACGGCGCAAGAACAAGATCAAGGACCAGAACCAGAACAAAGTCCAGGTCCAGGTCCAGCTCCAGGCTCAGATCCAGGAGCCGCATTTATAAACCTTTCTGACTAGATTCGTATGCGAATTTGCAACCCATCACTTTCACACTCGTTGCAATTTACTACAAGTTTGAAAGAGACAGGTAGCTAATTCGTCCACGAGTTCAATTCGAAAGGTTCAAATATACGGTGCAAGAAAAGATCAAGGACCAGGACCAGAACAAGGACTAGGTCCAGGTCCAGACGCAGGTCCAGGAGCCGCATTTTTGAACCGTTCTGATTACATTCATATGCAAATTAGCTGTCTATCTCTTTCACACTCGGTGCAATTTTCCACAAGTTTGTAAGAGACAGGTAGCTAATTTGCATACGAATTCAATTTGAAAGGTTCAAATATACGGTGCAAGGACAAAATCAAGGACCAGGACCAGAACAAGGACTAGGTCCAGGTCCAGGCGCAGATCCAGGAGCCGCATTTTTAACCCGTTCTGAGTACATTTGTATGGGAATTAGCCACCTATGTTTTTCATACTTGTTGCAATTTATCACAAGTGCGAAAGATATAGGTAGTTAATTCGCATACGAATTCAATTTGAACGGTTCAAATATACGGCGCAAGAACAAGATCAAGGACCAGAACCAGAACAAAGTCCAGGTCCAGGTCCAGCTCCAGGCTCAGATCCAGGAGCCGCATTTATAAACCTTTCTGACTAGATTCGTATGCGAATTTGCAACCCATCACTTTCACACTCGTTGCAATTTACTACAAGTTTGAAAGAGACAGGTAGCTAATTTGCATACGAATTCAATTTGAAAGGTTCAAATATACGGTGCAAGGACAAAATCAAGGACCAGGACCAGAACAAGGACTAGGTCCAGGTCCAGACGCAGGTCCAGGAGCCGCATTTTTGAACCGTTCTGATTACATTCATATGCAAATTAGCTGTCTATCTCTTTCACACTCGGTGCAATTTTCCACAAGTTTGTAAGAGACAGGTAGCTAATTTGCATACGAATTCAATTTGAAAGGTTCAAATATACGGTGCAAGGACAAAATCAAGGACCAGGACCAGAACAAGGACTAGGTCCAGGTCCAGGCGCAGATCCAGGAGCCGCATTTTTAACCCGTTCTGAGTACATTTGTATGGGAATTAGCCACCTATGTTTTTCATACTTGTTGCAATTTATCACAAGTGCGAAAGATATAGGTAGTTAATTCGCATACGAATTCAATTCGAACGGTTCAAATATACGGCGCAAGAACAAGATCAAGGACCAGAACCAGAACAAAGTCCAGGTCCAGGTCCAGCTCCAGGCTCAGATCCAGGAGCCGCATTTATAAACCTTTCTGACTAGATTCGTATGCGAATTTGCAACCCATCACTTTCACACTCGTTGCAATTTACTACAAGTTTGAAAGAGACAGGTAGCTAATTCGTCCACGAGTTCAATTCGAAAGGTTCAAATATACGGTGCAAGAAAAGATCAAGGACCAGGACCAGAACAAGGACTAGGTCCAGGTCCAGACGCAGGTCCAGGAGCCGCATTTTTGAACCGTTCTGATTACATTCATATGCAAATTAGCTGTCTATCTCTTTCACACTCGGTGCAATTTTCCACAAGTTTGTAAGAGACAGGTAGCTAATTTGCATACGAATTCAATTTGAAAGGTTCAAATATACGGTGCAAGGACAAAATCAAGGACCAGGACCAGAACAAGGACTAGGTCCAGGTCCAGGCGCAGATCCAGGAGCCGCATTTTTAACCCGTTCTGAGTACATTTGTATGGGAATTAGCCACCTATGTTTTTCATACTTGTTGCAATTTATCACAAGTGCGAAAGATATAGGTAGTTAATTCGCATACGAATTCAATTCGAACGGTTCAAATATACGGCGGAAGAACAAGATCAAGGACCAGAACCAGAACAAAGTCCAGGTCCAGGTCCAGCTCCAGGCTCAGATCCAGGAGCCGCATTTTTAAACCTTTCTGACTAGATTCGTATGCGAATTTGCTACCCATCACTTTCACACTCGTTGCAATTTACTACAAGTTTGAAAGAGACAGGTTGCTAATTCTCACACGAGTTCAATTCGAAAGGTTCAAATATACGGTGCAAGGACAAGATCAAGGACCAGGACCAGAACAAGGACCAAGTCCAGAACAAGGACCAGGACCAAAACAAGGACCAAGACCCGCATTTTTTACCGTTTGGACTAGATTCGTATGCGAATTAGCTACTTATCTCTTTCACACTCGTCGTAATTTACAACAAGGTTGAAAGAAACAGGTAGCTAAATCGCATACTAATTTAATTCGAACAGTTCACAAATACGGCGCAAGGACCAAAATAAAGTCGAGGTCCATGTACAGGTTTAAGTCCTTATCCGCCTCCCGGTAATTTCAACTGGGGTAATCTGCGAAAATTTATAGAGAAGAAAAAAATACTTCAATTAAGAATAATGCAAATGGAAATTACGATATCGGCACAATTCAGGAATTGGGGAAAACGAGGATGGAAATCACGCTACGACTAACTAACTCTTGGCAAAAAAAATGCTCTGGGAAAAAAGGGAATTGTCATTCCCTTCCTCAGCCTAAAATTACCATCTTTGCAAATGTCATCCAGGATATCATTACCAGTCGTCGTTTTCCTTCAGATAGATGAAATTGCCAAATCCTGGATTATGGTCAAGACAGACCCTGGGCTCTCGTTCGCGAACACACAACCGGGACAATCCCACCAAGAACTCTCTAATTGGTTGACAAAAGAAAAGCTGACACAACATGTGTGTGACAGACAAATGCGTGAAAAGATTGCGGTTAGTAAGTATATAGAGGACAAGTACTCTTACTGCTGTCGTTTATTTTAGTTAGATTGACGAACAATAAACGTCCGTATTAAATAATTTTATTACGTACCATGTGTTGACCCCTGGGAATCGGATCTGGGCGTTGGAGACGTTGTCTTATCAGTTGCAGCTGTATGGTTAGCTTCAATATAAAAATAGCTATAACAAAAAAGTAGTTCTGAAAATGTAATACAGAACTGTGGAGCATAGTTTTACGATATAAAAAAGAAAACATCTTAGCGTGAATGTCCCGGTTGTGCTCTCGAGGACGAAGGCCTGGGGTCGCGACTGGGGGAAGCGACTACTATCTGACCTCCGTGACCCTGCTATGAGGGGAACCTGACCAGATTGGATCATGGTTACAAATTCATTTGCCTGAATTTGCAGGTTTCATCACGATGTTTTCCCTCACCGTAAGAGCATCGGTAAGAATTCAACTAATATACATAACTCAGAAAAGAGTCATTGGTACATGGCCGCAGCGGGATTCGAACCCGGTACCTCTCGCTTACGAGTCGAATACTCAGCCGCCCGGCCACCGACGCTCTATTTTACGATATATTTAGATATAAAATAAATATTCTACGCTAATGGATCAACCAAATACCAACAGACTTTGGATTCGGTGGAAAAATGTGCAAAGAAGATAATTTGTGATCCGCAATTGATTCATAGTAAGCTGCAGAACATCGAACATCGGCATAGGGTTGCACGTCTGTCGGTCTGCACAGTCGGTCGGTAATAGTCTCGTTCCGCTGGCCCCTTTCGTCATCGGGAAATGCGATTCAGACGAACGCATCATCTCTAGTCGTGGATCTTCTAGCTATCCGCCCGAGACGCGTTTGTTCAACCTTTATAATGCGTATGGCTAAGGAATGGAACACGCTACCTGTGAGATGGCCGTCAAGTGCCTGGCTAGTCTAATAAAAATAAACATTGTAAATAGATAGCGGGAAGTGGTACATACTCGTATTTGTAATTGTTATGATTAGTTAACACGATGCGTCTTCCGGTACGTGGTCGTCACTCAAGAACTTTACTGTCCTATAGGTCATTTGTTCTTGTTTCAACTTCTGTCGGCTATTTGCCCTACCCACTATAAGCTGGCAATTCTTCACGATGGTCGGTGACGTCCAAAATAATGAAATTCATTATTAATTAACAACTCCTAGGTCACCTAGAGCATCAGCTCATCAGCGATCACCAGTAATGCCTCCATCGGGCCTATTTTCTGGTGATCTGTTAGTATATCTGACCCACAAATGGGCAGCAGCCATTGAAAGCATGGGGATAGCCTTAGCGGTCAGCTTAGCATTACATATATCTTCAACCGGGTCTGGCACACAGCGCTTCTATTGAAGCTTCAATCCTTCTCCGTTGTATAGTAGGTTTAGAATAGAAAGGATAGGACTTTTATGGAAAGATCCAACTTATTTGGTGTTGTCTGACTTGGACAATTTAAGCCTATAAAATAAAATGCACAACCTAGAAGCGGTGGCCTAGTGGTTAAGGTATCGGAATCGTAAGCGCAAGATTCAAAATTCAAAATTCAAAATTTATTTATTGATTAGGACATTAAATATCTCTTTCAATAGTCAAAAAGGAGGGGATCCACGGTAAGAAAGTAGGAAGGAAACACACAGTGACTCGCTGACCGCCCTATGGGCGTAGATAAACGTATCCCTCGCCAACCACGACCAAACCGTGCTCGACAATGCCAGGCAGAGCCGGCAAGGTACCGAGGGTTCAAGTCCCACTGCGGCCATGAACCAATGACTCTTTTTGAGTAATGCACATTATTTGAATACTAATCGATAACCTTACGGTGATGAAAATCATCGCGATGTAACCTGCGCTTTCAGGCGACTGACTGTGCAACCATGATCCAATCTGGCTGAGTTCCTCATTTAGCAGGGTTACGGAGGTCAGATGGCAATTGTTCCACTGTAGTTATATGATCTGCCAAATCCTGGATCATGGTCACCCCAGGCCCTCGTGCGCGAGAGCACAACCGGGAGATTAATGCCAAGATGACGAGCTTTATTGATGAAACAGGGTGGTACGTTACCATTTCCTTCGAGCTTTGTCTAAAGGCGCACTGGGAATTATGTATTATGGTGATGGATGTGTACTTTTTACACATGTAATCAGTTACATTAGAATAAATACATTAAATATATCAATTATTTGAGAACAATACAATATTGTTTGATTGGTTACAATGACAGCCAACCATAGATTTATTGTCAATTTTTCCGTCACTTGACCTCTTTGACCTCTTTCGTATGATTTATTTGATAAAGCCAGGTTTTCACTGTAATCTGTTTCAACATCACTACATATCATAAAACAAAAGTCCCTGTCTGCTTGTTCGCGATAAACTCAAAAACTCCTAAATGGATTTTAATGCGGTTTTATCTGGACAATATAGAAATGGAAAACGTGCTGCCCATTTCCCAGGCTACGGAGACTCTAAAACATAAGTCGCCTTATACGACACCCACGAGAGTAAGGGGTTGGTACTATTCTACTCTGCGGAATACCACATAGCAACACCAAGAGACTAGCATTACCTATATGTATTTATAGCAGTAGACTTTTCCATTCTTGTGAACGGGTTGTGTAGACGGTAGTCGCCGTATGTGGAAAGCCACAATATCGAGTTAATTTTATAAGCAATGAAATAAGACCATACTAGGATAGGACGGCGCGCAGGAGGATCGCCTTCTGTATTAGGCCTCAGAATATTAATATGGTTACGTTAAATGGGTTTGGTTTACCGGGTCGACAGCGGACCCGTTTAAAGACTTTAGCCCCGAAGAAAGTCCGCTTGCCCTGCTCGTACTGTAAGGGAAAAACCAGCATATTCAGACGACTGACTGACAAACCATGATCCAATCAAGTTTTTTGCTCATCTACACTTCTGCCGTAAATACGATTCTGCTTAATCTAGTTTCTGCTTTATCCCGAACCTGCCGAAACCCGCGTAAAATAATCTTTTCAGGTTCCCCTATGAACAAAGTCATGGAGGTTAGATGTCGCTCCAGTGTAATTACCTGTTTCGCCATATTCTGGCCCAAGGCTGACCCCGGGCTCACATGTGCGAAAGCACAACCGGGACTATATTGCCAAGATGATGATGATGACATATAAACCTTCCAGAATAAATTATCTAAATCATAGTAAATACCGCATTAAAATCCATGACGTGATACGAGTTAGCGGATACAGACAGATAGATGCGGAAAGCGACTTTATTTTATAAAATGTATGAATTCCGTAGTGAAAACCTGCCTTAAGAATCACAAATAATTAGTATGTCAAAAATATATTTGTGGTTAAAATGGAGAAACTCTTTGCGTGGTTGCATGATTTTGAACCATAGAGAGAAAAAATGCAACTAACGATTTAACTGCAATTTAACTGGGATGATGCTGTGATGATGCTGCGATGTTACTTTGACTGACACGATACCTCAACGTAGTTATAGTAACATCACAGTAACATTGCAACACAATAACAACTGCATTGCACACCAGAATCGGTACCCAGGCGCCACCAAGACATACCAAGTAGTTATTGGAATTGACGGGTTCGAATGCAACAACAGAACTTTTTGGAACTTTCTGTTCTATCTCGTGCAAGCAAATTTATAAAATTCTATTTATAAATTGCCAAATATAAGACTTATCCACTTCGTCAATATTGGACTTCAGCCTTTTTCTTGAATAAAGTTAAATTTTTCGTATTTTCATATCATTCTGAATAGTCTGTTACTGACTTGACTTGAGTCTGTTGTTTAAGCACTAGAAGCGGGCAGACGTTCCATCCTTATGTCGTCGATAAAGCAGCTATCCCCATAAACCGTGATGGCTCGACCTTTCCACCAATTAATGGAACATTTTGCCTCTTTCAATACCAAAGTGGATAGGGTGTTTCTAGAAAAGCATCCGCTGACACATCGTCACTACCTTTCCCTACTTGTGATGGCAATCAAATGCTAAATGTGTCATCACCATCATTATCATGAACGCCGAAAGACGCCCACTGCTGGGTATAGCCCTCCCACAAAGCCCGCTCCTATGCCTTCCGCATCCAGCTGGTACCTGCGATCTTTGTCAGGTCGTCGGTCTACCTTGTGGGCGTCTTCCAGTACATGGTCTCCACTGCATAACTTTACTGCCCTATCGGCAATCTGTTCTTCGGGTTATATGCCCTGCCCACTGCCACTTTAGCCTGGCAAGTCTTAGGGCTATGTCCGTGCTGTAAATGTGTGAAACCTAGGAAATTTATACAATTTTAATTTCATTTATTCAGGTAACAAAGACTTAACAATTTTATGATTAAATTAGGTACAGTTCAGTTATCAAATTAAAATTATCAATAATAATTTAAATGTAAAAATACATTAAATATAAATAATTAAATAGTAATTGACATTACGATTGTTTACGTCACCCAGGTATGAAAGAAATGCCCGGTACCAAGAAATCTAACGACATTTTCGCAATGACGAAGTTCATGGATTATGCATTGCAACTTTAAATTAATATTTATTGGAGTTTAAGCACTTTGGACCATTAGGATCAGTTCAAGGTAACTTCAGATACTCTGAGGAGTTTACAATACGTTTAAATTTATTGCCCCTGTTACAGGCCCCACCCTGACTAGATAAATAAATAAATAAATAAATATTCGTGGACAATTTGTTCAGATCCTAAGTTTTTATACGGTCTATCGGTAATGTAGTCTATGTGATGAGTAAAAGTATGTTTGGCATCTAACAGTACTCCCAGGTCTTGAACCAATTGCTGCCTTTGTATTTGAGTGTTGTTCAGATTATAAGCAAAACTAATAGGAGAATGTCTTCGTGTAAATGATAGCAACATACATTTGTCTATATTTCTATTATCACCGTAATACTGGGAGAGTCTGTCCAAGCCATTCTGATGCTCAATACAATCCTTTATGTTTTAATAAATCTTAGTGTCACCTGCGTACATATGGCACAATATGACGAGTTATATCGTATAGGTAGGCGATAAAGAGCAGAGGACCGAGGATAGATTCTTGCGGAATAACAGATGGAATGACTTTGTATTCCGATCTGCATCCGCCAATGGCGACAGCCTGCAGCCTGCTAGACACGTATGACTGAACCCATCTGTGAAGGTACCCGTGAATTCCAAGCTCTTGCAGATTCCGCAGCAGGATAACATGTTCAATACGATACTCCGACGCTCAAAACCACTCGAGTCGTATTCGCAAGAGTCCTTTTACAAACGCACACCAGTTAAATTGTAAAACGCCACTCCGATAAATTCTAGATTTGGTTCTGGCGCGGTAGTTCATAACAATTAACACGATCACCGTTTCGCTCCTAGTAACCTAACCCTCTGTAGCAGAACGACGTTTTTGAAACATTCGGTTTATTGTCAAATTTTAAAATAAAACAGCGAAATTAACACATTTCTGATTCCCTTTTAGGAAATGTATGAAATTCCTAGAAAATATATTTTACACATTTCTTGTCAATTTTAAGCATAGTATATAATAACGGATTACAAACATTTCTGGAAACATATCAAGAAACGACATTATAAAAAAAATGTATTTTTATGATTCACAGGCACATGGGCGACCATTGAAATCACTGAACAACAAAACCAGACGAAGAATGCCCTCAGAGAACTTTGTAAGCAAAACAATGCAGAAGACAAAACCGACGAGGTTCATGTTAGTATGTTGCTATCACACAGGTTGTAGTAAAAATTTTATCAATCATATCAACAGGCCATAATCGTCCACTACTGGACCTCAGCCTCTTACACACCAGTGCAGAGTATTACCAAAATAAAGACGCAACAAAAACGCTGATGCTCATTTTCAACTAATTTCACTTAAATGATATCGCCTTTTATTTCACTCGTGAATGGAGAAGGTTATATACATTATTTAATAATAAAAAATTAAAGAAGTATGATAAGCTCAAGTAAGCAACTTAATAAATTTACAACTCTCTCGACAAGCATTCTCTAGCCAGAGAGAGTTCAATTTCAGAGCGACGCAGTTCCATTACAGTGCACACGCAGCTTTTACATGCATATTTTTATTGTATCTATATTGGGGTATCACTTATGATATAAAGGCGTGAAGATTATTATTATGACTATTTGACTATCTATGAAAAAACGTAAAAAGTTGTGTCTATATATTAATTATATTTACAAGAAAATTATTTAGGACGATAAAGAAAAATTAATAGAATAAGAAGTTTTATAACTTTTGTCTCTCTATTTGTCTGTTTGTACACGCTGATCTCCGGTACTAGTGGACGGATTGGAATGAATGTTTTTTTTATTTGTGTAGATATTAAGCCTGGCAACATATAGCGTATAATTGATTTAAGAAACTGCAACACCTGATGTATAACAGACCAGCTAAACTGTAAGAGATATGGAAATGGCGCCCATGGAATTGGCGTTCGGGGTCCAACTTAAAATCTGGGCCATGTTTAATTTTATTAGGTTGTGTAGAATCTGAGATACAGCTTGACCTTTCCGGAGTACTCCATAGGCTTTCATTCATTAGGAAGGTCATATAAAATGGTCCCTCAAAAAAATAAACTGGGCAGTTAAAAACAATTTCAAACAAAAAGCTATTTATCAATAAAATTCAACAAACACTACAGCAAACTAACAGCTATGTGTCTTTTTTTTGTGTGATTTGTGGGTGAATGCGACGCATGATGATAAGTAAACAATTAATTAATCAATTTACAGGGCAAAGTGATCGCGTTTGGAGAGTGCGTGAAGACCCTTATCGACTTTGATTCGTTGATGTACTCAAGAACTCTCGACGAAGTTTTCAAGACGTGAGTTAATTTAAAGAACTAAATTCCAGTCTTTTATGTTCTAATCGAGTCATAAACCAGTTATATCATATATCACAAGGTCAAGTTAACGAGAGATTTTATACATTACCACTCGTATTTTACGGAAATGGAAACTCGTTATATTTCTAGTGAAAACTATTCATTTGGCTTCACTAATTAACAAATATTAATAAATATGATTAGACAATTTACACAGCGCCATCTAGCCCCAAATTAAGCAAAGCTTAAATTATGGGTGTTAGGTTAGGTTAGGAAGTTATTACCACCACCTATAGACATTAGCAACACTAGGGGTATAAATGTGTTGACAACCTCCAAAACCTTGGGCGCGTGCTCAGGGGCCCCATTTATAAACTGCTCGCCTTTTAATGTCTGTCTTTTCAATATCTAGCAACTTACCACGAGTGTGAAAGCGATAGGTATCGCACGCGAGCGCTGTTTAAAAATTGGGCCCCTGGCTGCAAATAGGCCCCCTCCACTGCCAAAGCCACGGTGCCCCAAGGAGCACTGGAGACCTTACTAACCGGCAGGAATACCATACTCTTGATATCTAGTGTCCGACCGAAGCTTCGGCCAAAACAGCCACCTTCGACAAAACTTTCGGCTTCGACCGATCCGCCGAAGGTTTCTTACAAATGTTATCAAATCATATTATTTCGAAATGTTATAATTTTTGACAAATAAATTACAAGTTAATTTTTTTATCATCTCCAGATCTACTTCTAAAGATGATTGAAACTACGTTTCTATTTTATAAAAACCTTTATATTTATTTATATTATTCATTGTGGGTTGACTCATCCTGAATAAAACCTTCTTAAAGCTAACCTTTGGCTTCGGCTTAGGCCAGAATTTCACCGCAGAATTTCAGGCATTTGACCGCCATCTCACGTGGTGCTAAGTGACAATGCAGCCGAAGATGTAGCATGCCTGTCTAGGAACATTCCTGTTCACTCTAGTCATGAAGGCGTCCAGATTATAGTGATCAGGGAACACACTCGCACGTAACGTGTTCCATTCCTCATTTTCCTAAACCACTGCTGTCTTCTACAACTAATCTGCCGAAACACAGCTAAGTTCAACCCTCAAATAGCATCTCGATGTACTCTTTCAGGTACTGTGCCAAGAGCCCTAAGCTGAGGACCTGTATCCACGACCTGACCGAAGGCATTACGCCGTGCTTGCAAGAGTCGCTGCGCAGCCAGATCCCCAAATCGCTCAACGTCACCGATTCTTTCATTGACTTCGTCTGCTACAAGGACGGCGACAGGATTGCGCGTGAGTCACTTTTTTATGCGAATTGAGCGCCATCTTCGATGGTATAGCCACGTCTTCCACAGTTTGGAAAAATAAGTAGGGAACAAATGTCGTGCCGTGTCCCTACCGCCAGGAACGGGAAAAAGAGACTATCGATAACCACTACGAAGAATGTCGAAATCCGCCGAGCGATGTGGACAAGGAGAAGTAGGAAGGCGGCCCCGACGGTTTGGTAATGGTCCCACGCAGCGCAGGTACCAGCTGCATATAGAGCAAGAGCCCATGAGGGCCAGACCTTCCTATTGTTCGTAAGTATGAAAGTTTTTCCATGTGTGTCCCCAACACAGGTAAGAATGATCCCCACCCATGAAACCTGGATCGTGGTTCCTTTGGCAGGTAACAGGTAACAAAGGTGTATAAAATCTTATCTCCAATTTCTTAAGTTAGCAAGCTCAATTTTTTTGTATTTTATTCGTAACAGCATTAATACTCACGATGCTCATTGCCAGACACATAGTATGGTTACAACCCTCCGCCGGACACCCCTAAACTATAATTCTCTGTAATTATACTTACCTTATATTAGGAAAGCTGAATTTTATAAATGTTATTCAGAGAATTATTAAACTGAGTTTTCTCAGTAGCCAGACAGTTTTTTGGGTTCTATAATCCTGCCAGACGCATTAAAAGTGTAATGGTTGCGAGAGTGGGGCTCATATACAACAACTGGTGCGAGTGAGACAGAGCGCTCGGTTCGGTGCGATCTCTTACTGCGCATCAGCTGTCGTCTATACTAATATTATAAAAAGGAAATGTTTGATTTTTTGTTTGTTTGTTTGTTTGTTTTTATTGAATAGGCTTCGAAACTACTGGTCCTATTTCAAAAATTCTTTCACCGTTGGGAAGCTACACTATCCCCGGGTGACCATCTTGGCGTTAATGTCCCGGTTGTGCTCTCGCGCACGAGGGCCCGGGGTCCGCCTTGACCATGATCCAGGATTTGGCAGGTCAGGTAATTACAGTGGAGCGACTGCCGTCTGACCTCCATGACCCTGCTAACAAGGGAAACTGACCAGATTGGATCATGGTTACACATCCAGTCGCCTGAATGTGCAGGTTTCATCACGATGTTTTCCCTCACCGTAAGAGCATCGGTTAGTATTCAATTAATGTACATAACTCAAAAAACAGTCATTGGTACATGGCCGGAGCGGGAGCGTAATTTTCTAAAAAATTACGGTTCATTAATAAAACTCCAATAATGTAACCCAAGGTGTAAAAAAATACCCAAAAAATTCCTTACATCACGTGTGCTGCGAAAACTATTGATGATAGAACAAAATAATGTACTACGACTTTGCAGAACACATCATTATCTATAAAAAGTGTCACGACAGTATATGTCTAACTATTATAGTTATGTCACATGTATGCATGTGTTCTTTTATTTTCAAAATTTAATTGAAATGCCGCCGCTAAAAAACGCTATTTATTGGTACTTTGCTATTAATCCTTATCAAAATCAATTACTTCATATTCACGACTGCTTCAATACCTTTAAAAAATTTTTTGAATTATGCAATTCAGACATTCCATTCGAGAGATATCACGAGTTTAAAAATGTGAATATTAGAAAAAAATTACTGATTAAATGTGAATATTAGAAAATTTTTACTGATTATAGATTAAAAAATTTATTATTCTGACTGTAATAATTTTATTTTATTAAATTTCTTGATGAATTATAAAAAAAAATCACTAAACAATTTGGAATAAACGATAGTATATGTTTAGCATAACATTGCAATGAACTGAGCGCTCTGTCTCACTCGCACCAGTTGTTGCATATGAGACACTTTTTATGCGTCTGGCAGGATTATAGAACCCAAAAAACTGTCTGGCTACTAAGATAACTCAGTTTAATAATTCTCTGAATAACATTTATAAAATTCAGCTTTCCTAATATAAGGTAAGTATAATTACAAAGAATTATAGTTTAGGGGTGTCCGGCGGAGGGTTGTAACCATACTATTTGTCTGGCAATGAGCATCGTGAGTATTAATGCTGTTACGAATAAAATACAAAAAAATTGAGCTTGCTAACTTAAGAAATTGGAGATAAGATTTTATACACCTTTGTTACCTGTTACCTGCCAAAGGAACCACGATCCAGGTTTCATGGGTGGGGATCATTCTTACCTGTGTTGGGGACACACATGGAAAAACTTTCATACTTACGGACAATAGGAAGGTCTGGCCCTCATGGGCTCTTAGACTAATACAGACAGTATAGGACCGGCCTTTCGGGGAGGCCTATGTCTAGCAGTGGGCGTCTTCTGGCTTTCCTTAACAAGGTCGTCTATCCATCTCATAGGGGAACGTTGATTGCCGGTACGTTTTCGCCACTCGAGAACCTTTCCTTCTGCACAATCGGTAATTGGTTCTGCGAACTATATGGCCTGCCCATTGCGACTTCTTCAGTTGTACTACTTTGAAACCTACCTTGGTGAATTTAGTACTGCGACGGACTCGGATATCTTCATTTCTGATCCTATCCTATCCCTTATAGAATCTCCGAGCCCGAGCGTACGTTTTTCCATCGTACGCTGAACGATTTTGATCGTTGTCACGGACTCATATCATTGTGAGATTCTGAGGTCGAACATTAAGCTAAATATTCTTATCTATGCTCCTTTTGTTACAGTTTTCGTCGCCGAAGGTGGCCTAGACTGTTTCAACAATAAGAGCACCGAGATCCAAACGTGCGTCGAGAAACGAAAGGACAGTGTATCGAGCGCCGCCCAGGCGCTTACTATCACTGTAAGGAATAATTTTCGTGTTCACAAGTTATAAACTATATTTTTTAAAACCTCTCGTATGCGATCGACGTCATGAATTCGCTCTTGCTGGTTACCTTGGTCTAAAAATCTAGTTGGTAATAATGCTTTTAGTATTTTGGTTTTATATTTACAACAAAGATGCAGACACCACGACTGAACAATCATATAATTTGTGCTATGATGGTTATTTTATTGCTGAAGCACCCGCACCAGCAGTATGTATGTATGTATTTATTTATCATAAATGTTGTTGGCGAACGTTTGCACTCTTATATATATGCTTAACCCTACCAACATAGAACATAAAATAAAAATACCACTAGTAATAATAATAAAAACTTATCCCTAACTTGTACCTGGGCATAGACTCTCCATGAAGTTATCTATCAGCATTTCAGCTTTGACTTATAAGTATGTCTGCTCTCGGTTGCTTCGATAAACTATTAGAGTAAGCTTATTAGAGCGAAATATTAGAGAAGAATACTATAGGAAGGTTGACGATAGTCTTCCGCTCGGGAGGTTGATAACCAGATTCGTGACCAGATTGGCAAACCATGACGCTTTATAATAATGCAACCTTTGACCTTAATCCGTCTCATCTTGAACACAGGAACAGTGCGCCAAGTTTGACGAGCTGTCGACCTGCGTCGTGACCGCTCTGAAGGGCTGCAGCTCGCCTACTCCTAGCAACATGGTGGTGTCCCTGCTGCGCTACATGCGCAAGGGTTCCGCCTGTGATAAGGTATGTTTCGAGGAGGTTTATAGTTACCACAAAACAGTTTCAGCTTATCATCATATCAGTCGAAAGACGCCTACTGCTAGGCATAGGCCTCCACAGAGATCTCCACAAAGGCCGGTCCTGTGCCTTCCGCATCCAGCTGGTACCTGCGATCTTTACCAGATCGTCGGTCCACCTTGTGGAAGGCCGACCCACGCTGCGTCTTCCGGTACGTAGTCACCACTCGAGAACTTTACTGCCCCATCGGCCATCTGTTCTTTGAGCTACTCTTACAGCTTATGGTCTTTTGCAATACCCACTACTGCAAGGCCTTGTTTGAGACGCAATCTTGGCTGAGAATTATTTTGCAACGAGGGCTGTGATGTAGATATGGGGCATTCTGTGCTACGAGGAAAGAGAGAGGTGCGAGCTTGTTTTCGTAAGAGGTGTATCTAAAAGTAGTACGTGACTTCCAAAAATCAAGTTTCGTTTATTTGAGTAAATTACTTATTTTACTCAAATATAATATCTATCCAGGTTATTATCACATATTTTAAAGGTACGCGGTAAGAAACCCGGAACATGCCTTTAAAATGAATAAATAACTATTTCTGTATCTAAAATCTGTCCAGACTGGCTTGTCTTTTTTGGTTATGGAAATTATGTATTTAAATGGATAATTTGCAGCAGTATTCGTTGAAATTCACATTCTATGTGATTCTCACATAATTAAAGACAATGTACGTAGCGTGATTGATACGGCAAGTCGTAATTTTGGGAATCGTTTGTTCACCAAATAAGACAAGTCAGTCTGGACAGATCATAGCAGTCATAATGTTTATTTTAGATTCCGTTTAATGTACTAAGATACGAACCCTTGTTTATTCCAGAAGACTAAGCTGTTCGGGTAGCGAGCTACGAGTTGCATCCAACTAGGAACCCTCACAGGATCACTCAAACAAAAGTGCCATTTTTATTATGACCAATTCAAATAAAAAAGTCAAATAAAATGATATTTATATTAATGTTATTTTATTTTCTTATGTGAAATACGAGTACCTACTTCACAAAGCGCTTACAACCTCAAAGTAAGCAAAGATTGTAAAAATGGCTAATGGTTGCTAGAGAACTTATTTACGTACTACTTTTGATATAATAAATATAAACCAATTTGGTTTTCAAAAGGGGAAAAATACTACGTCAGCGACCTTCAGATTTTTAAAGGAAGTTTGGGAAGCAGTAGATCGTAGACGTCCGTGTATCGGACTTTTTTTGGATCTGAGTAAGGCTTTTGACAGTGTATCTCATAATATACTTTTTAAACAGCTTCATCACGTAGGAATTCGTGGAATTGACTTGAGTTTGATGAAATCATCATCACAGCCCATTACAGTCCACTGCAGGACTAAGGGCCTCTTCCACGAAACGGGCGGTTATTGCCATAATCTCCACGCTTGGCAGGCGGGTTGTAGATCGCAGTGTTATAAATATAACAATGGAAAACGCTGCTGCCCATTTTCCAGCCTACGGAGACTCTAGATCTTTTGCCTCGAAAACATAAGTCGCTTCGTACGACACCCACGAGTGTAAGGGGTTGGTGCTATTCTACTCTGCCGGACACCACACGGCCAATTGATTGAATCATATCTCTCTAATAGAGTCCAAGCTACAGTTGTAGATAAATTAAGTCAAAAAACAAACCAAGGTAAAAAGTCAATCTGAGTTTAAAAAGGTAACAGTAGGCATCCCACAGGGAAGCATACTTGGTCCCTTGTTGTTTCTAATTTATATAAACGAATTGCCACTAACTATAGACCATAATATGCATAATGTTTGCTGATGACAAAGTAATGTAACAGATGCACTGGAAAAAGTTGTAAATTGGCTTTCTTCTATCAACTTAAATATTAATACTGAGAAAACTAAATATATTCAATTTAGAAACTACAAAATGGAATAATCGAAGAAGTTGCAGGAACAGCATTATATTTTGGAAAAATTCCGTAAATGTGGAATCCACATTTATACTGCAAAAGAAATATATAAAATCAATTTACAGTGAGTCTGAGTGTCTGTCATCTGTCATCTTACGTAAACAAATAGCTCCCGTATTTTAAATCAATTTAAATAGTCGTACATGGTTAAAAGTGTTTATAAAGCATTATTATTGAGAACTTAAGTGTGAAGTGTTATTTACTTGCATAATGTACTCAAAATTAATGAAATATAGTGAATAAAAACTAAGCATAGTGGACTATATACTGAAGGACTTGTCCATCTAACATAAATAAAATCTACATATTGCACTAATAATATTGAGATTCGTGTGTGGGATTGTGGATAATAAAGTAGTAATACATATTTTTCATTGTTGGTACTGTTGTGCGTGCTCGGATATTTAGTGGTGTTGCGGCCGTTTTGTTTATTTATTTTAGCTTCATACGCAATAAGTAATGTAATATGACAGATCGGCATGCCGTTGCCTTAGCAACGTCTACTGTTGCTTGACTATTGTCATTGGAAATAAGCTGCGCATGTGAAAAGACCGAAATCTAGTCATTTCCTTTGCGCGTCTGGATTTGGCGCATGACGTCACGTTTGAAAGTCACCCAGACTACAGTTGTCATTTTGATATGTTTAAGATTATTTTGAAGTGTTTTTGTTTATATAGTTTATCAGTTTACTTTTTTCCCGTACTTTGTAAAAGATACCCATGCAATTGTCTTGTTCGCTGACATCATATCATCGATACATCTTTAGTGTTTAAAGTAAAAATACAACAATTAACATATGAAGACGTGAGCAAGGCTATTGCAGAAGTGGTAAACTGGTTTACGGTTAATAATTTATTACTGAATGGCAAGAAGACAAAATGTTTAAAATTATCTTTGCCAAATGTTAGATCAGTGCCCACTAATGTACAAATAAAAGGCGAAAATTTGAATCTTGTTTATTCTACAGTATTTTTAGGCTTTACTCTGGATAATAAATTGCAATGGGGTCCTCACATTGATAAATTGGCGAAAAGGCTAAGTTCTGAAGATAGAGGGTATTTCTCATGAGGCTACAGCAAGATTAGTTTATTTTAGTTATTTAGTTATAATGGCCTATGGCATACTGCTGTGGGGACACGCTGCCGACTGGCACAATGTATTTGTATTGCAGAAAAGGGCTATTCGCGCGATTTATCAATTGAGATCTAGAACTTCACTAAGAGGTAAATTCATTAATATTGATATATATGAGAACTTAATGTATGTTCATAAAAATTTACACTTATTTAAGAAGAATAGTGATGTTCATAATATTAATACGAGAAATAAAGATAAGTTTGTTGCTGGTGCTTGTCGTCTAGCCAAAGTCCACAAATCATTTATATGTCAATGTGTACGCTTTTATAATAAGGTTCCAACAGATATTCAAAATTTACCATTGAATATATTTAAAGTCGCTATAAAAAACAAACTATGTCAAAAAAGTTATTATGTATATCTGAATATGTTAATGACGAAAGTCCATGAGACTGAACTGCTGTTCTATACAAGTATTTACTTTTAAGATAGTATATAGGACAAATAATGTATAAGTACATGAGACATGTTTAAAAAAAAGAATTAACGTAGGCTTTGTGGGTTTCTTGCCGTTTCTTTCCCCCACGGAGAACCACCTTGGAAGCGGCGATAATTTTCCTTCCTTTCCCACACATGGTGTCTCCTGTCTGCGCTAGGGTAGGGGTAGGGTAGTAGTTAGAGTAGGGGTAGGGTAGGGTAGGGTAGGAATAAGATAGCGGTAAGGTAGTATAGGGTTGGGTAGGGGTAAGATAGTGGTAGGGTAGGGGTAAGGTAGTGGTAGGGTTGGGTTAAGGCAATGGTAGGATAGGGTAGGGGTAAGGTAGCTGTAGGGTAGGGATAGGATAGAGTAGGGTGGGAGCGACTACCTATCACATGCAGCATGTGTGATGCACGCTCACTTAAAAGTCTGTGTGGCGGTGGCGTGGGGGCCGGGTCGCTCTTTTCCCTCAAATATGGTTGAATTGGACGGTGGCTGCGCCCTGCGTCACACTCGTGAACGGGTGCTGCCTTAGTGGGCTGGCTTACTCTTGCTGTAGTTTTAGGTGGTTTTTCTAAATTATACTAGACATACATATATAATATATCGAACGCGGTCCGGCTCTGCCTGGCATTGTCGAGCACGGTTCAGTCGTGGTTGGCGTGGGGTGGGTTTGCTGCGGCCATAGGGCAGCCAGCGTGTCACTGTGTGTTTCCTTCCTACTTTCCTACCTTTTTGACGATTGAAAGAGATATTTAATGTCCTAATCAATTAAGAAGATTTGAATTTTGAATTCAGGTTCCCAATGCACAGTCGAGTTCGCTGGCAAATTGGATCCGTTGCCCCAGGTGCCCCCAGCCTCATTTATGTAAGGGACAGAGGGGCCTTAACATCCATATAGGTAAGGCGCACAAAGATCGCTGCGTCCTTACCGCCTCTGTCCCTTTGCCGGGCCCCGTTCCCACTGCTACAGTTGCAGTCCCGTTAAAGCCATTCTGAGAACGGGTGTCCGACTTAAAAGCTACAAAACGTGTCGTAAAAAGAATACCCCGCGGGGCGAGGGTTGCTGTTGCTCAGACCCTCGCGCGGGACATTCAAAGTTCAACAACCAAGAACGACACACATAGCTGGGAGCTCCTTCTTACATTCCCATACCGCATTCTACATGTTGAAGATTCGGAGCCAAACAATACAAATTCATGTACATCTTGCATAAAAAATCACTGTTCACATCCTGTCTCCCCCATTACCGTCAACGGACACCGTTTTTCTTCATATTCCAGTATATTTCAACATGAAGAAAATAAAATAAGCGACGGTGATATTAAAGGGGCTGCCAGGATCCTTTTTTCCAGCGACACCTTTGCCCCCGACACGCCCGAGACGTTGGCCGGCCTACGTTCTAAACAACCTGTACCTTTGGCAGATCTTCGCTTGCCAGATGTCCCAAGTGCTGCGGATCCCGCGCTGCAAATTTCAGCCGATGCCGTCCGCCAAGCCGTTTTTTCATTCCCTAACGGCTCGGCGGGCGGCATAAATGGCCTGACCCGCAGCACCTAAAGGACCTCTTGAGCTGCGCTGGTGAGGCTGAAAAAATTCTTTTAAACGCTATTACGGGGCTCTTGAACCTTATGCTGTCGGGGGCATTAGGCCCATTGCAGTTGGCACCACCTACCGACGCCTGACAGCCAAGCTTTGTTGTAGATTCGCCACCCCTTAAAGTCTCGCTAGCCTTAAAGATTATTTTAAGCCCCTCCAGCTCGGTTTTGGCACGAAAGGTGGTTGTGAAGTCACCGTTCATGCCCTCAAGACATCCTTTATGAATGACGGCGGTGAGGTTTTGCTGAAGGTTTTGGTAAAGAACGCATTCAATTCTGCAGACAGGGGCGCCTTACTGGATCAAATTCGTACTTAATTGCCGGCCGCATATAAATTTTTGTGGCAGTGTTACAAGGAGCCCACCAACCTTGTATACAAGGGCCACCTCCTGCACTCCGCGGTCGGCTGCCAGCAAGGCGACCCTCTCGGGCCGGCCATTTTTGGTCTCGCGATCCACCCCATTATCGAAAAACTAAATTCTAAATTTAAAGTGTGGTACCTTGACGATGGGACTCTAGGAGGTGAAGTGAGCACAGTATTACGGGATATGCAGCTCCTCGTTCAAGAGTTCAGTGCCATAGGCATGGAGTTGAATTTCTCGAAGTGTGAGCTGTTTATCTCTGAATCTTGTCCGACGCCTGGCGCTATTTGTACTGCTTTTAGCGCTTTAGCTCCTAACATCACAGTCATCGGCAAGTCCTCGCTTCACCTCCTAGGCTCCCCAATTTTTGAGGATTCCTTCCAAAATTTTGTTGACAAAAAAATTCAAAATTTTAATAATGTTTGGGACCGCCTACTCCAAATCAACAGCCACATGGCTTATGTCATAATTAGATATTGTTTATTTGTTCCTAAATTTATGTACGTTTTGCGGTGTTGTCAGCTGTGGAAACATCCCGCTCTTTTAGAGTTCCTAGACAACACAGTGAAGCAAACCCTCTGTTCTGTTATAAATATCAATTTTGACAATTCCTCCTGGGACCAGGCATCATTGCCTATTCGATATGGTGGTCTCGGCATTCGGAAAGTGTCAAATGTTTCTCTGCCAGCCTTTTTGTCTGGGGACGTTTCAGTCGGCATTCTCCACCGAGGCCAAAAGTGCTTGGCAGTTGGCTTGCCCGGAGTCGGACCCTCCGGCTAATCCTTGCTCGCAGCGGCTTAGGGACGAGCCGCACTGCAGATTGGTTCGAAACAACCTTTTGAGCGCATCAACCAATTCTGCAGAGCGTGCTCGCCTCCTGGCAGCTGGCGAGTGGGAGTCGGGTCTCTGGCTACAAGCAATGCCCTCTGAAAATATAGGCACTTTACTCGACCGTGCCAAGTTTAGGATTGCCACGGCCCTTCGTGTTGGTGCACCCTGTAGCGCTCCTCATCAATGCCGTTGTGGTCGTCCTGTAGACCAGCTCGGCTAACACGGCTTGTTTTGTGGCAGGAGCGCTGGTCGCATTCCTCGTCACGCGGAATTAATCGATATCATCCGCCGGGCCTTTACCACCGCTGGTGCACCCGCAGTGCTGGAACCGATTGGGTTAGCCCGCGATGACGGTAAGTGGCCGGACGGAATGACACTCACTCCGTGGAAGCTGGGACGGCCTCTGGTATGGGATGCTACTTGCATTGATACCCTTGCGCCGTCTCATCTTCCAGTGACCGCGTGTCAGGCTGCGACGGGTGCTGCCGCAGTTGAGAACGCCAAGCGGCGCAAATATGCTAGTCTCAGTGGCGATAACATATTTGCGCCATTTGGCGTTGAAACACTTGGGCCATGGGGACCAGGCGCACATTCCTTATTTAGGGAGTTATCTAAGCGCCTGGTCCAAATTACAAATCACCAGAAGGCTAGCCTCTTTTTGGGTCATCGTTTAAGCCTCGTTATTGAGTCAGCCTTCTGGGGAATTTTCCAAATTCGGGGGACCTGGGTCAAGATTTTTATTTTTAGTTTAGTTAGAATTAAGGTTGGTGTTAGAGTAAGACTTTTTTTTAATGTTAATAATTGTAAATTGTAAATAAATGATTATCCCCGTATCAAATTAATTTACAACATGTTCAGAAATGAAACTTTGCGAACCCTTTTTTAAGAGCGCAAGTTCTTGACGTTTACGTTATATAATAGAAGTTTGTGTATTTGTTAAGAACTATTTTATTAATATGTCTGACATAAAAAGTAACGTCAGCTCCCAATATAAACACGATATTGCACGATAGGTACTGTGAAATCTTCCAGTGCAATTCTTACAAAAAGCCCTTATGTCAATGGTATTAAAGTGTTCAATAATTTACCAAAACATTTAAAAATGTTAAGTGGAAATAAATTTAAATCTTAATTTAAAGAATGGATATTGTGCGAACGCAAATCTCTCGTGCGAACGTTGCCTAATTTGAAAAGCCAGAATAACACCACCATTTTCTTTGGTTGTCATCGTGACGTGGCACCGCGCAGTGCACTGCACCGCGCCAGTGGACATTCGGCCTAATAGAAAATTACCTTAGCAGTAGGCGTTTGCCTGTGATATTATATTAGCAATTAATTTCAACTGAAGTTGCTCATTAATGTAGTTTTATACGAGTATCGCTCCATCAAGTCGCATCTTTGCTTAACTTTAATGTTTCGAATAAAAAAAAAGGTTTTTTTTACCAGAAATTAAAAATTTCAGCGGATCAAGTAGCCCGCGAAAGACAGTTGAATCGGTTTCCCTTGACACTTCTAAGTTTCTACGACAGTTTTATTTTGCTTAAGTTTGATGACTTATTCAGAGTTTGACAATACAAAATATTAGTTGGAGTATAATGAGATAATGGGCTGTACTTATCAGTGAATAAAATACATAAATATATTAGCAATAATACGGGAATTTTGATGACTGACAAGTTTTTACGGCAAAACTAACTTTATTGCGAGTTTGTAATAGAGTACATATTTTAATGAAAATATAATAAGGTCACGTGTCACACCAATTTGTTAACTTTTTCCTTGGTCTTGTTTTGTTGGAGGTTAAATTAATGGCCAATTAAATTACATATGTATTTAAAAATGGTGTTTTTCATTATAAAACCTTCATTCCACTACTAAAGCTCGAAGAGTGAAAGTGTTTTAGCAGTAAGTATTAAGTCTCTTCAATAATTTATGAAATTAAGATGAACATTTGTTTACTTTGTATTTATGAAATGAAACATAATTAAAACTAAGACATGTCTAGCATCGGTTACGGGAGATCGTTCAAGATTTATGCGGCTCGCTTGTGGAACGCGCTACCTGAAGATATTCAACTCGCCCGCACACCTGGCTCCTTCAAGGATCTTGTGAAGAAATTTTTCTTAACACTTGATGAATGAGCTTTATTTATTTATATATCTGTCGTCATATTATATAGGTTTATTTATTATATTTTGATTATTTATGTATATTAGGAATTGTTAATTTATGTACTGGTATTAGTATTTGATTAGTAATTAGTATATTATAGTCTGCCTATATTTACATCCTCATATGTATATGTATATATGGGGTTAAATTCTTTAAAGTTAATTGTTTTTACTCTTAATTGCCTTCACCGCTCATCAAAGGTCTTCTCGGCTTATCAAAGGTTAGCTGGAAGAAATCCCGTTGTGGGATAAGCTCGCCCTTGCATTATAAACTGTATTTTTATTTCCTGTAATGTTATAAATTGATGCAATAAAGAGATTACATACATACATACATACATACATGTTGAGGATATTTTTATAGATAATACGCATTTAATTAGGCTCTAGTTCTAGATATTTCAATTGTTTTTAGTAATTATAAACAAATTAATTGTTTTTATATTTTTATTAAAGTTAAAAAATTAAAGTAGTTCCTCGGATATGTATTCGAGAACTAGTTCTTCTAAACTGCAGAAATATGTCCAATCCAGAATTGAGATGGAACGACACAACCCTAGCAAGTTTATACTTCATTTATAACCATTTACTGATAAGGGGGAGATTCCATACTCAACCGATATGTAATACAGAGTAATTTATGAGATAACAGATGTTTGCCAGCGCTATAACTAAAAACTACAATATATACTTTTCCAAATGATGGGAAAAATAAATTAGAGCTCTTATTATTATTCATATTTATTAAGGAGGATGCGGCTATGCAATTGCAACCTTAGAGAGCGTGGAACTATGCTTCGGCGACAGTGCGGCAATACACAATTTAAAAAATAGAAGCGTGTTGCTAAAGGGATGACTTTAGGACGCTCGTGCTGACTCACCGTTCAGGCGAGGGTTCGAATCCTAGATAGGTGCTGAAAGAACGGATACACGGATATTTTCAAATCGAAAATGTGAGGTCTTTCAGACCCAGGGATTCACTCAATGGCCGAGTAGGACTAAGGCTAATTTTAAGACGAGAACAGATTATAAAAACTTCAGGGTAGTGGCACGTGGCCCAGAAAGGGACATTAGTCAATAAAGGAAAAAAACAACTGAAAATGACCTAATTGAATGACAATTTTATGAGAGGATCCTAATCTTAATAATTACATAACATACTTTGTTTATTATTTTTTTGTTCAATATATATATATTTAACTTGCTACTAATATTTTTAAAAATTTTCAAATTATTTAAATATTTATTTATTTATTTAACAATTTATTGTACACAAGAAAATTAAAGATATAGTACAAATTAGATATAAGACAACAGGCACTACTTAACTCTAAAAAGAAATCTCATTAATTATAGATTATAGCTCATTAATTAATTGATCATAAACTTAGATATCGATTACTTCCTGATAATGTTAATCTTTGGATCTATACTATTAAAATAACATCAAGCACCAATTCATTTTGTTTATGACTATAGATTACACCAACCAGGACTAGTTTCTAAGTCAATCTGTAAGTTCCTAGTTAAGGACCTGCTCTGAACGATTGTATGGTGGCTAAGGACTTTTGTATAATAGATCCATAGGATTATATGTCTTGCAGGTGCGATCGACCAGAAAAGCATATTTTGTATTTGATTCAGCAAATACTTTGTCATAAGTGAAAAAAAGGAGTTTAGCGGACAAAAACGTCAGTGCTGGATCATACAGGGCTATCACAACAGATTGAAATGTTGAAAAAGATCTAGCTTTCATCGTAAAACAAACGGTATTGTAAAAACTTACGGTCTATATTAAAATGAAATTAAAAATTTTCATGATGTGGGGAAGCCATGATAAACCAATTAATTTTTATCTGTAGCTGGTTTTGCTGCTATAGAAAACATTTTAAATTAAATTGAATTGTGCATGCTAATAATATTTCTGTGAGGGGGGCAATGTTTATTGTGCCGCGGGACCTCGTCGAGTAAACGTGTTTTACATTTTAAGTGTAGAGCTATTTATATAAGGGTCTTACCTAGATCGTTGCTGTGTTCTCCATTTAAAGTCAAGAAACAAAAAAAAACATGGCGTCGTCCAAATTTGAGCAGCTTGAGTGGATACAACCTGGAGACCCATTATTTTTCTTTCTACCAAGCCAGTGTTTTAATACAACGGCCTGGTTTATTAGAACTTTACCAAGAACCGAGCCAAAAAACTCAGCCGGAAAAACTATTTCTATTTTAGAGGTATGTGATAGTTAGAGATAACCTATCTTAATTTTATTCTAATCTAAATCCTATCTAACGCTCTTTTTTCTTGCAGAAGGTATATCTTGTCTATGAGTGAGCATAATTTTGGGATGCTAACAAACCGTTGCCCCAAATCTACAAGCTATCTGCTTATGAAAGCTATCAGCGCCTGCAGAGAATGACCAGTAGGATAGCCAACATGGTTGCCCAAGAAGATAACGTAGGAATAGACCTGCTGTTTGAGTATTGTTTAAATAATAGGTCAGCGCGCTCGGTTAACAAGAAGTTGGTGTCAGGAAAGTCTGTAGACATCTTACCCTTAAAGTTAAGAGGTACACAAAAAAGTTTTTATTTTAACATAGTTAGAAAGTAAGACATTTTTTCTCTTTTCTTATAAGTATGCATTAAAAATAATAAAAGATTATTGTAAGGTAATTCTAATGTACAAAAGCATAATTTAAAATAAAATAAATAGTATTTAAAAACAGTTGTACATATTTTTTTAATTTTTTTTTTAAATATTATTTTATTAGATAATAAAACAACCGTCAACACAATGTTATTCACAATAATGCTTCGTCCGAAATGCGGGTAGTCAATGAGGGTAGTAAATAATGTAACGTCAAAGAAATGAGAAAAAGAAAAACCAGTAACACAACCAAAATAACCTGCATAAGTCACCAGACATCGTGAAAGAACGACAATGACTACTCGAATAGCCCTCCCCAAGTAGCACCACGCTCAAAAGTGCCCATTATTGAAGCCGCGTTGCCACGCTGAATCGCCAATGTAATCCGCTGCACGAGGTAGGACCCCGAAAATGGACCCAAACCATTCTCCCGCAGACGACGACCCACTTCGCCAATGAATACCTTTGCCTCCGAACTCCACGCCCCTGCCGTTTCTACTGCCACCGGAACAAACAGGTACGCCGAATTCAATCCAGCATACTTCACATGTTTAGCTCGGGCCGCCGTCTCCGCAGCAGACCCCGCCAATTTCGCAGACCCCGACAAGTGAGTTGCCGCATATGTGCAGCAACACGTGGAATCCCACAACAAACACCGGCCCTGCTTCCATGGGATCAATTTTTTTATTTAAATGTGAATAATAACACTCCTTAGATCTAACAAAACAAAAAAATCAAATTAATACCAAAAATAGTTGACTCTTACGAAGCGCCTAAACTAATTGATACCTACCAACAAACTTAAGTATCTACTTATCTACATAAACTTATTTCTGATTACATATAATTACGCAAACCATTTAGAACAGGTGGCATCTGCTCTTTTATAAGCTAATTGATATGCTGTACGCCCCCAGAAGTTTTTAGCTTCTAGGTTGATACCTGGTGCTTGACACAGCCAATCGGCGAGGATTATTAATACGAGTATAAAAAAAGGAAATAATGTGTCTACAGTTATTTTTATTTATTTATCTAATCGTAATGAATCACAAATACATACCTGATCCGCCAAATCCTGGTCCATGGTCAAGAAAGGAAGGCAGAACCCGTGCGAGGGCACAACCGTGACATTGATGCCAAAATGATTATTTTATAAATGGATGGCGAATAGAGAGTCGTAGAGTGCGTGAACAGGATCCTAAGCGAACTTGGAGGTGGAACGAGGTGATTGGAGAATGAAGTTAATTTAGTATATTCAATTAACTAAAGTCCTGGTTGTGCTGCACAAGTATGCTCTCACGCGCGATAAGCGAGAAAAGGCGCGACGTAAATCTCTTTTATCTTAGTATGGAGAGAAGGAAACAAACGGTCTCTCGACACACTTGTGCTAGCCGTGCTGGCGTCCATGGGGAGGAGCGGGACAGGAGAACTCAAAAAAGGTCACATTTGTTGTTTATTTTCTCACTTTAATAGTAATCTCGAAAACCGTGCGTTGGAGGGCAATAACAATAGTGGTGATTATGGCGGTGTACAAACCATTTATTGGCTTTTTATTTATTTATCGATTCACTAAACGAGCTATTTAGTTTAGCTATGACGTGCGTCTCACAGAATAGGGCCCGAAATGAATCAACGGAGCTATACGTATACAGTATAAATGTGACTGGGATTTGTAGAGCTTCAGTAGTAATCCGTCTTCCGGGCCGTGCACTGCAGTCGACCCATACTCAACTGAACAGAAGACAGGCGTCACCAAAATGATCTGGAAGACCGAATTGATTACCCTCTTCGCTGTCGGTAAGTACCTAATCTATTCATATTCTAATATAAGTATGAACTGTATTTCTTCTTTCTTAATGGCCAGGATGAAACTTCAATAGAATATTTACTTTTTGATTTTATACTCAGGCATTGGCGTATCTAGGGCCTGGCTTCTAGATGTAGCCGATGTAGCCAGGTCAACCCATAATGTACAGTCAGTTAGCACGATTAGCATCATAATTCATAAAAATCTTTATCTTGTCGCGGTTACGTAATGTTTATATTTTTGACCAGTAAACTGCAGTACTTAAACTCTCACATGAATGTTTCAAAAGCTTTATTACCACAACTAGGTACAATTAGCTTTGGATCGCCGTAAAAACGCGATAGATACGTATCGCGATGTCATCATATTCATATCAGCCGGAAGGCATCCACTGCTAGCACTTATTCCCGCGTAAGCAACCGCATCGTATCGGTAAATCTCCGCGAGAATAATAATACGAGAGGTCAAATATGACCTCTAAAGTGCAAGTGTAATATAGCTATAAATGAAGTGTGGGCGTTTATCCAAAATAAGTGCGAAGTGGAAGAGGACAGTATGTTGCGATTGTGCTCATCGTCCTTTTCATCGGAGGACATAGAAAGTGCGAAGAGTATGCTACACGACTCTGTATCGTCTGGGAAGAAGGGAATCAGCCGAAAGAGAGGCAGCAAGGCAAAGCGAGATTTGGAAGACATAATCTCCTTGATTAAGGTGACGGACCCGGAGGAACTACCTATCTTCGTAGCCCGTGAGTTGCACAAACTTCCGCCAGTTACGTTCGATCACATAGACGTAACTAGTTTACTAAAAGATTAAGTCTTGGTAAACAATGAAATTGCGTCTATCAAGGAAAACTTCGTGCATAAAAATCAATAACATCAACTTGCAGCTGATATTAGAAATTTAAAAGGTCGTCACTTGGTACTGACCTTCATAAATGCAGCTATCTCAATGTAAACACAAAGAGAGGCGGGTACTTACTACAAGATAGTCTCGATGATAGCGGCCCGATCGGTATTGTGCATATCCCCGAGACGTCAGTGTCAATGACCGCGTCGAACGTCCTTGATAAGAATGCACCTACAATGACACAGCGGCCGAGTGAATGCGTATCGCCATCCCTTTCACTTGCGCGGGCGCATAATGCATCTGTTGCACCGAGCGCATCGGTGACGGCTGTATTGTCGGGCCGCGCCGGCCGGGGCGCGTGGAGGCCCCAACCACGGTTTCTGCGTTAGAAACCGATGCCGATGTATGCGCCTCACAGGGCGCGCGTGTAAGCGGAATTAACTGTGCAGAACCGCCGCGCACCCCGTCCCTACGGGGCGTCGCATCCGATGAAACCTGAAAAGCCCTTCCGGCTACAAGTGCTCTCAGGGGGTGTTTATCACGTATGCGCCTAGGTTCCTTTTTTGGCGAGTCGTGCATTACCAGTCCGGCCGGCCAGCTGGTACTCATGAGAGTTCACCTCCTCTCTCCCAACCGCTATACCGGAGTGTGCCCATTTCCTTTGCGTTGGGCGCAAAAAAAAAAGCAGAACCGCCGGTGGAGGCGACTTGTAAGGCGACGTTTTGTGATATAGCTATGCGCGATGAATGGAACGAGAATATTCTGAATGAGAAATGGACCTTAGTGCAAAGACAGCGACTTAGGAATATAATGGTGGGTGTTAAAGGTAAAGCCACACCATAATTAAATGGGACGTTTAGAGCGGCGGATATTAAGATTCCCCTATTTATTTCGAAATTTGCAATTAATACTACTGAGGAAGACATTTGTGATTATATTAGGGAAAAAACTAAAATGAAGACTGAACGAGGATATAATGCCTACAACATTTTTGTATCTAGGAATAAAATAGATTTATTTTTAAATGACGGCTTCTGGCCAAGTGAGAACAGTGTTCGACGTTTCGTTTACTTTAGAAATAAAGGGATTGAAGATAGTGCAATGAAAATAATATCTCAAAATGGCAACCGGAACAAACAATAAATTAAAATTAATAACTTATAATTGCAAATCAGTAAAGCGCTCTTCTAAGTATGTAAGAGATTTGTGTGACATATGTGATGTAATAGCATTACAGGAAACCTGGTTGCTTCCACACGACATTTCATATTTAAGATTAATTCATGAAGACTTTGATTGCACTGGAAAATCAGGAGTAGAAACGGCAGCGGGAATACTAAGAGGAAGACCCTACGGGAGCGTCGCAATCCTGTGGCGAAAATGCCTTTTTGTGGAGGTCTCTGTTGTCCATTGTGATAACTCACGCGTCGCGGCTATTAAAGGTACTCTGGGTGGTCGTGCGATAATTATATGCAGTATTTACATGCATACGGACTCAATACAAAATTTACCCGATTTCACGGACTGTTTGAGTGCTATTAGTGCAGTGGTCGACAGTAGTGGAGTAGAGGCTGTATATTTAGTGGGAGACTGCCCATTAGGGCACCCCACCGAGTTATTTTTCAATGAGCTTCAAAATTTCTGTGTCGATCAAATGTCCCTATTTAGAAAAATTGGGGATCAATTCAGAGACGTACTTATTTGTGAGTGATGTGCACGGCTGTAGACGTTGGCTGGATCACGCTGTCCTCACCCAAGCAGCCTGGTGTACTATCACAAATGTCTACGTTACCCATGATTACGAACTATGTAACAGTAGACTGAAGTTGTAGGACTTTCCACAACAGTTTCGACTTTGTTGTAGATAGAAGGCCTGTTGTGGAAGGTTGAGTAACGTAGTGGAGCATAGACGCTGGATAGATGAGATGTACGCTGAAATTGTTAGCATATTGCAAGACGCGTCTATCCTGACATATGGCAGGGAAAACCGCAGGGGCCAGCGAAGCAGGGGTAGTGCAGTTGTTGGCTGGAACAAATACGTACGTGAAGCCCACGGGGAGCCCAGGCTTAAATATCAAGTCTGGTATATAACAAACCAATGGCCGTATGATTTATGCAAGTGAGTCGCAACATTTTCAAAAGTAGATTAAAGTAGTGTCAAAACCACGCAGATCAGCTAAAAATTGATATTTTAGCGGATCATTGTTCATCCAAGAAATTTGGTAATTTTTGGAAGGCAACGCGTAAGCTTGATATTAAGCCAGGGCTTCCTGTAAATGTATGTGGTACGAGTACGCCTGAGGCCATTGCAACCACTTTTATGGAGCATTTCAAAGTGGATTCATTGCTAGGTCCGTTGTGCAAAGGCATTTATTCGTCAACCAGTAGTGATGAAATGCTTGTCCGTTTTTCCGCAAAGCAAATTGCCAAACTTATAAAACGCATGACTAGCGGTAAGTCACCTGGGCACGACGGGCTGAGTATTGAGCACTTTAAATATGCTGGTGTGCACTTGCCGAGGGTTTTATATTTGTTATATGCATTATGTCTCAGTCATTCTTATCTCCAACCGGACTTAATGAAATCAATATTTGTATGTGTAAATATAATAATCAATATGTTCCTATTGTTAAAAATAGGACGGATGACATAGCGGACAGGACGTACTACAGACCTATATCGCTGGCAACTGTTATTGGTAAGGTGCTGGATGGTTTGCTTGATTCTCAGATGGATGAATATCTGCACCTACACGACGCACAATTCGGGTTTCGCCCGGGTTTGTCCACCGAAAGTGCTATTCTGGGACTCAAGCAAACTGTCCAATACTACACTAGTAGGTGCACGCCTGTGTATGCGTGCATCCTCGATCACTCCAAAGCATTTGACTTAGTGTCCTACGATATCTTATGGGCTAAATTGAAAGAGAGGGGCATGCCTGCAGAGGTGCTGCGACTGTTTCATTTCTGGTACGCGAACCAGATCAACTGCGTTAGGTGGGGTGATTCGTTATCTGAACCATATCGATTGCAATGCGGGGTGAGACAGGGGGGCCTGAGCTCGCCCAGATTATTTAATGTATACGTGGATGATTTAATGCGTGCCCTCAGCAGCACGCATGTCGGATGAAGAATTGATAACGTCCGTGTAAATAGTATTAGCTGTTACCGTCTGTGACCGCCATTCGAAAGCTGTTGGGCATATGTGAGTGGTATGCGCTCAGCCATGGTTTACAGTACAATGTAAGGAAGAACGAGTACCTGGTTTTTAAGGCCGGGGGTAGATGTCCAAAGTATGTGCCTCCTTTAGTACTCAACGGCACTGAGTTAAAACGCGTGCATGCATTTAAATACCTGGGACACATTGTTACCGACGACCTTAAGGACCAGGAGGACATTGATCGGGAGCGCAGGGCTAAGTTCTTCAAGAGCGTCTTATCACCCTCCTTTTCCTCCCTTCTTGAAGAACAATGTCACTTTAATATAATATATAATATAATATAACATTTATTTCAGAAAATTAAATTCCATAGTTAGCACAATAAATTAAAAATATCCACGCAATACAATTAAGCAATAATTATAATAATATTGAAATGTCATTAATTCAAAATGTAATAATATTAATATCAGTTCAATCATCATTCAATTATCACAATGTCAATTTCTAAAACTATTTATTAATATTCCCGCTCCTGAGTCACAGGTGGAGCATGAAGCGACATCCAGTACCCCATGAACGGGCCGTCCAGCCGCGCCGCGACCATCGCTAGAGCGCTGTTGCCGCTGGCCCGCAGCCGCGCCGCCATCGATGCCGCCCTTTTGCGCATCGTGGCGTAGAAGCAATCTACTAATCTAAGAGGGTAGTTGGAAATACCCGGGTTAAGACGTGAAATTGCATTACTCGTCAATTAATTTATTTTAAAAATAGTTATAATTGTTGATAAGTTTAAACAAGTTATTAATTTGTGACAGTATATCATAACAAACAAGTGTTACGATTTCTATGGTGCCAGTGTTTGTGGCAAAAAAGTTATTATAACGACACTAAAGTCGTAACGGTCGCCTTTGTTCGATCGAAATAAGAGGACAACGAAACAGGCGAGTATTGTTTATTTTGCTAGTTTTACTTTCACGCACAGATTTAGTTAAGCCTATCTACGTACTGTAAAATATTTAGAATAGGTAATTTTATTAAGGACTTACTTCTATAATTATCGAAACAGATTGCATCTATCTTTCTACACCTACATACCTATTATACGTATTCATTCATAATTGATCCCTAAATAATTATCGATTGTTATTACTACCGGTGAGTGAGTACCTACGCGATACGTATTGCACTCGTAGGTATCCAACAGATTGCCAAGCCGCGGAAATCGAAATTTTCGAGTTTATAGATTCATAGCTACTCACCTACTATATTTACGTAGATAGTCGCTGGTGGTAACCCCACGAACCCCACGAATTTGACTGTGGACGTATTCGCCTGCGTATTGGAGTGTTGTGTTTGGTTTGCCTACCTATACACTTATTAAACATAAAACACGCAATTTTAAACTGCACAGCGTTCACATTATCTAGTGAACAACGTTTATCCACTCACTTGGTCCAGTTTACCGGCTCTCTTCGCTTGACAATTAGTGGAAGCGAAGTAGAAGACAAAAAACATTGACCTCAGACAGCACTAACACATACTGCACAGAAATAACAATATCGCATAAATACAAGACACAAGGCACATATTTCTCTGCGGTAGGTGCATGCGTCCGCCGTTTTTGCAGATTTGCTTTAGGTACAGAGTAGGTGCTAAACAGATACCTACCTCTTTTTTTACTCTTCATTCTAAGACCTCTCATCTAACTTTAACTTTAATTTATTATATAACGCCTGCCTTTCCCCTGTTTATCTTTCCCGCTTTGTATTTATCTTATTTTACTTTTTCCATTTTTTTATGCCATTTACGTTGTAATGTAGGTGGGTGGGTAGTTTGACATACCCAGCTGGCTAGCGTGGTACTTAGGTGTAGACCGATAAGTGATAGGTGATTAACTGATTACAGATTCCTAATGTTTGTAGGTATTACTAGTTGTTGTCAGAATATTTTAATAATAGTCACTTAATAGCAGGGGCTCGTAAATTGGATTTACCATACCTCTTAAAACTGCTTGCATAATTGCTTATAGATACATATTAAATAGGGGATTGCCCAGCTAAATTAGCAAACTGTATTGCTGTTTGTTAACTATAGTTCGGTATAAGTATAAGTATTAAGTCATTGTTTGACCACATTAATATCAGCGAAATAAGTGAAATAATATAGATTATTTTTTAATGTTAAGTAAGTAGATAGTTAACAGGCTATTTTATTGTTTGTTTGCCAGTTAGTTGGTAATAACTGCTTGACTGGAGCCTTCTCCACAACAGTGGAGGGCTTTGCCATAATTATATTATATTTAGTTAAGTAGATATCTAAATTAGCAGTGTATGGTTTGTTTGCCATTTCATAGGTATAATTTAACTAATTGACTTGAGCCTCCTTCAAATCAGTGGAGGGCTTTGCCATAATATATAATATTTTGTTAAGTGGAGAACTAAATTAGCAGTTTATAGTACGTATTAGAAAGTAATTAATAGATATTTAAATATTTGTTTGGGGTTGTTTGACTATTGACAAGGTTAAATAATATAGTATATTATTTATATATTTACAAACTATAGATTAGTTGGATTAATATTAAAGATAGCTTCACGTGTTCCTTCCTAATATTCGTGTTGGAATTTCTGCTGTCCCGGTTTGTTGTCAGTTTCAGGCCGCCCAGTGCTGACGAATACCTTCAAATATGGTGAAGACACGACGCGCTGCCTGCGAGGAGATCGAATGCAAGCTGCAGCTGGCGCTGGACGAGCTGAAATGCTCCAAAACTCTCTGCGACCAGCTGTTGGAGGAACGCATAGACGCAGAACAGGAGATCCAAAGCATCATTGGCACTAACACTCAGTTAAAGAGTGAGCTTGCATCTATGCATAAGGAGTACTTGGAAGTAACCAGGGACAGAGACGAGATACGCAAAGTACTCACAGAACAGCAGACCTGTCACAGGAATTACACAAGTGCCTTGAGCAGAATCTCAGAACTGGAGCTAGCTCTGAGCGAGGCTCACAATATCATAACAAAATATGAGCAGCGACAGTCTTGCGATTCACACCAAAAATCCCAGTGTCTTTATGATGAATTAGTAGAACCAGAACATGATCACCAAGCAGTGTCTGAAAACACTTCTGACCTATGCAATTCCTGGAATGAGACCACATCAATGGCATCTTTACTTAATATAAATATAATTAAAAAATTAACGAAAAAGTTGCGAATTGATTTTGAAGATTGTAATTCTAAATTGGTACGTGCGCAACAAACTCATACCACGGAGACACACGAGATGAATAAAAAAATAAAAAAGTTGCAAGTAGACTTAAAGATAGTAAATAGAAAATATAAAATAGCACAAAATGAAATCATTACTTGGAGAGAAGCTACCTCTGAAATGGTCAAATTGTCAAATGAAAACACGGACATGATCGAACGACTGATGACTGCCAAAGAAGAGGAATGTGAGTGTGTCGCTTCGCAGCTTCAGCGCCCCGCGCCCCAGCCGCAAAACATTGTCGTCGCCCCCGAGGCGCACGCTGCGAGCACCGCGGCTCCTGCGGTGAACGTCGAGCCCGCGGGCGCCGGGTGTAAGGTGTTGGCCGCCCCGGCCGTCGCGACCACCTCTGCCACCGCGGCCCACATCGTACCTGCTGTCGGCGGGCCCCCCAAAGCCTCAGCCGCCCCGGCCTTCGCGGCCACCTCTTATGCCGCCGCTGCGAGTAGAACGACGCGCTCTACAGCCCACGCGGCCTACATCCAGCCCGCGGTCGACGAGCCATTCAAGGCCACAGACGCACCGGCTATTGCGGCCACCTCCTATGCCACCATAGCAAGGAGATCGACGCGCTCTACGGCCCCCGCGGCCCACATCCAGCCCGCGGTCGTCAGGCCCCACAAGACCCCAGCCGCCCCGGCCGTCGTGGCGACAACGAGATTGGCGGGCACTACGGACACGGCAAAGAGTTCAATACGCACCATAATATATTCCGATTCGCTTGGCAAAGGCATGGGCATATTAATAAGTAATGATGTCAATACATCTGTTTGTAATCATTGTTTGCCAAACCGATCATTTAATGAGATAATAAATGTAGCTAGTCAACAATGTAATGAAGACCGTACCAATATTATAGTAATGGTCGGAAATAGCATGGGAATAACTAGAAATGATATCGTAGAGAGTTTTCAAAAAATTCAGTCCCATAATTTTAATAAAATTACTTTGTGTGCTTTCCCATACACAAATAATGACCCTAAGTTAAATAGACGTATTCATAGACTGAATACATGTTTATATAATTTGACTCGTTATAGTAACGCATTTACATTTTTTGACATCAACAAATTTGTTGGCAATATTATTTGTACAAATGATACATTGTATCTCAAGCAAAAGGACAAAAAGTATATTGCTACATTGTTAGCTTATAATATTAATTGTTATAACAATATTAGCGTAAGTAGGATTGACCAGGGCTCCTGCATGTTATCATCTAAGGACAAAGGATGCTCTTTAAACTAGATTTTAAGACAAAAGAAAAGCCCAAGAATTGTTTACGATTAATTCATCAAAATATACAAGGTTTTTCTGGCAAAGAACATGAAATAGAATTATATTTAAAGAAAACTCCTGTAGAAGTTTTATGTTTAACTGAGCACTGGCTGAGGGAATCTGACATGTCATTTAATTTATTTAACTATAATATAATTAGTTGTTTTAATCGAAAATCTATTTCCCGTGGTGGTTCATTAATTGCAGTACGGCAAAATATTAAATCGAAAGACCGGAAAGATGTTTCTGGCCTCTCAGTTGAACATAAGATTGAGTTATCCTGCGTGGAGCTAGAAAAGTGCATCATACTTTGTGTGTATAGGCCACCATACAATGAAAACTATGAGATTTTTGAAAAAACTATGGAACAAGTTTTAGAAAGACTTTGTACGTGTAAAAAAAAGGTAATCGTTTGTGGAGACTTTAATGTTAATTTACTAAAAAAAACAACGTTTAGTAAGAGAATAATAAGCTTATTTCGTAGTTTTAATCTTAATTATGTATTTTTAGAGCCTACACGATGCACAGAATCATCAGCGACTTGCATCGACAATGTATTCTGCTGTTGCGAGGTCAACGAAAAGGCTATTATAAATTTTACAAGATCTGACCATAGTGGACAATTCGTTGTTTTTGATTTTACGGAACAATGTAATATCAATGAAATAATTACAAGACCAATTACTCAAAGGAGAATTGAACACTTCAAACAAGCCTTTTCGGAGACCATTGCCGGCCTTTCTCTTAATTCTCATGACCCAAACATTCTATTTTCTGATATGTTCAATTCTGTCAATAATGTTTATCAAAGTGTTTTTACGCAAAAAAGAATAAAAAGTAACTGTAAATCTAAATTTAGTGATTGGGCTACTTTAGGTATCCGCAAAAGCAGAGATAGAATGTTTGAACTATACGGTCAGCGAGCTTATTGCCATGATAAAGATTTTGTAGAATATGTCAAAAAATATTCAAAAACGTTTAAGAAAGTTTGTCTAATTGCAAAATCACAGCATTATAAGAAAATTATAAGTTCGTCTTCAAACAAGGCTAAGACTGTGTGGAATGTAATAAATAAGGTGGCAGGGAAAACAAAGCCTCGTGATACACATTATGAAATCAAAACAGAAACCGGAACTAGTACCGCAAATAAAGAAGTGGCAGAGTTGTTCCAAACATTTTTTACCGAAATACCGATTAAAACTACCTCGCTGCTAAACTCGTGCCCAATTAGTGCAGAAAACTTGTTAAAAGAAAATATAGGTGCCTGTGAAAATGGCTTTTGTTATTCCGAAGTAGACGCTAAAACTATCATTAAAGCTTTTAAAAGCATTAAGTTGAAAAATACGGAAGATATTTGGGGAATGTCAGTTAGAGTTATAAGTACTGTTGTTGATATTTTAGCACCGTATTTAGCTTACATTTTTAATGCTTGCGTCGAAGTAGGTGTTTTCCCCGACCTCATGAAAATCAGTAAAGTGGTGCCATTATTCAAATCAGGTTGTAAAAATAGTTTGAATAATTTTAGACCGGTATCCATCCTGCCCGTTTTCAGTAAAATCTTTGAAAAAATCATGTTAAGTCAAATGATTGTGCACTTTAACAGTAATAAATTATTTCATCAACAACAATATGGCTTCACAAAAGGCCGCAATACTACCGAAGCTGGTATTAGCCTCATTCAACAAATTTTTGGCGCTTGGGAAGAACATCATAATGCAGTAGGTGTTTTTTGCGATTTGTCTAAAGCATTTGATTGTGTAAATCATTCAACACTATTACTAAAATTAAAACATTACGGTTTTACGCATGATAGTCTTGAAATGATGAATTCATACTTAAAAGGTAGAGTTCAAAAAGTAAATGTAAATGGCGAGTTATATGCGGGTGGGAAAGTAAGCATTGGAGTGCCACAAGGATCTATATTGGGGCCGTTTCTCTTTCTTGTATATATAAATGACCTTCCATACATGGTGCAGAATATTGCTGGTATAGTCTTGTTTGCTGACGACACTTCACTGATATTTAAAATTAATAGGAAAGATAATAATATAGACGAAGTAAACTGTGTTCTTCAGAATGTGCTTCATTGGTTTACGATTAATAACTTAGTCTTAAACTCTAAAAAAACTAAATGCGTTCATTTTTGCCTCCCTAATGTACAAAGTAATCAATGTAATGTTATATTAGATAAAACGCAACTTGAGTTGGTAGAGAAAACTACTTTCTTAGGCGTTAATATAGATTCAAAAATTCAATGGGGCCCACATATTGAATCATTGGCTAGTAGGTTAAGTTCGGCTGCATTTGCCGTGTGGCGAATAAGGAGGCTAACGGATGTGAATACAGCTAGATTAGTTTATTATAGTTATTTTCATAGTATTATGTCATACGGCATCATACTATGGGGCAAGTGTGCTGATAGTGACATCATTTTCAAACTACAAAAGCGAGCTGTAAGAGCAATATATGGATTACGTCGACGTGATTCGCTCAAAGAATTGTTTAAAGAAATTGATGTATTGACTTTCTCAAGTCAATATATATTTGATAATATTATGTATGTTAGAAAGCATATTACCCAATTTGCTAAAAATACTGATATTCATAATGTCAATTTAAGAAACAAAAATAAACTGGTAACACCGTTGTTCAGACTAAGTAAAGTAAATTCATCTTTCATGGGTAACTGTATAAGATTTTATAATCATATTCCTGAATGTATTATTAATTTGCCTGAATTACAATTTAAAGATAAGGTGAAAACAACTTTAATGAAAAAAGCCTATTATAAAATTGATGAATATATCAATGACAAAAATGTATGGTGTACTACTAGCTCTTCGAAATAGGAAGTTATTTATAAATTTACAATTTTGTTAATTGGGTGAGGATGATTTGATGTGTAATAGTCATTGAATAACAAATATTTTTTTAATGTGTACGGCATTGGCAGCGCATGCTCACTTAAAAGTCTGCCTGGTGGTGGCATGGGGGTCGGGTCGTTCTCTTCCCTCAAATATGGTTGAATTGGACGATGGCTGGGCCCTGCGTCATGCTCGTGAACGGGTGCTGCCTTGGTGGACTGGCCTGCTTTTGCTGTGCCATTTTTTGTTTTTGAATTTATCTTTATTTTTAGTTATCTTGACCGATTTGTAGAGGTTCACATCATATTCCAATCAAAACAGGCTCACTCAAATTAAATTGACAAATGTATCAATGCAATGTAATCATATTTAAATGTACCTGTGGGTTTCTTGCCGTTTCTTTTTCCCACAGATGGTCATTTTCCTAACTGAAGCGGCATACTGACAGACAGACGACATTCTTTTTACTTATTTGTTCCGAGCTCAGGGGGCGACGCGGGTAGGCCGGCTGGTGCGTGCGGGTGTGAGCGCCGGCGGGCTGGCTGGGGCCGGGCGCGCGCTGCACATGATTCGCCTAGGCGGTTATGTGCGTGGCGCGTATCGGTGCCCGGTGTCTCGCCGGAGTAAGCCCTCGTACGCGCTGATCGGTCTGCATGCGTCGCCCCCTACCTGGATGAGCTCGCTTAACTTCCCTTTGTTTTCCGTTAGATTTTTGACTTTTGAAAAGAGATTAATTAACGTAATCCTAATTCAATAAAATACTTTTTCATTTTCATTTTCATTTTCATTTTCATTTTCATTTTCTACGCGCGCTTCGGCGAACATCCCCGACGCGCTGCAGTAGCGGGGCAGCCGCAACAGCGCCCTGAGCGCGTTGTTATATTGAACGCGGAGAGCGTTGTATGATCTTTGCGTGTAACAAACCCACAGGCTGCTCGTATAAAAAGATGTACAGTAGGCTCAGAAAAGTGTTAACTTTACGTCTATAGAGCAACGAGAAAACCTGTGGGTTATCATATTCGCTCTGACCGACAACGCCCTCCGCTCCCGCTCAATGTCAGCATCATCCTTCAAATCGTCAGTCAATATGTGGCCCAGATATTTAAATTGTTGTACCCGCCTCAACGGCACTCCACCCAATTTGACTGGGGGCACACTGATAGGACTTCTAGTGCCAGCCTTAAAAATCATCAGCTCGCTTTTCATAGCATTGTACCTAAGACCGTGACCAGAGGCATAAGTTTCACAAATGCCTATGAGTTCGCGGAGACCACATAGCGACGCACTCAGCAGCACCATATCATCTGCATAGCTGATGTTGTTGATGCACACTCCGTCAATGTGACAGCCGACATGGCGGCTGCTGAGCGCGACGATTAACTCATTTACGTACAGGTTGAAGAGCGTAGGGGACGTTAGCCCCCCCTGTCTCACCCCGCACCCCAACCTGTACGGATCCGACAACATGTTGCCCCACCTCACGTGGTTGACTTGGTTCCCGTACCAATATTTAAAAATATTAATGAGCGGAGCTTGTAAACTAATCTCAGTTAGCTTCTTCCATAAGATGTTATATGAAACCAAGTCGAACGCCTTCGTGAGGTCCAGGAAACAGGCGTAAACAGGTGTGTTCCTATCCGTGTAGTATTTGACGGCATGCTTCACACACATAATTGCGCTTTCAGTGGAGAGTTTGGGTCTAAACCCAAACTGATTATCGTGCAAGATTACATACTTATTCAAGTGTGTGTTCAACATGCCGTCAAATACCTTCGCAATAATTGTCGCTAGTGAAATCGGTCTGTAGTTAGACGTATCTGATAGATTGCCAGTTTTACTTTTAACAATAAGAACTACCACCGTCTTTACCATCTCCGCGGGTAGGTATGAATGCCCCACACACAGGTTATACAGCATTGCCAACGCTCTATGCAGGTGAGGTCCAGCATACTGAAGATGCTCGATACTGAGACTATCGTGGCCTGGTGACTTGCCCCTCGCTATTCCCTTTATTGCTTTTGCCACATCTTTGGCAGTAAATCTAACATCCAGGTTCTCACAACAAGTCTCAGTACCGATCACCTCCAGCGAGCTCGTAGTATTAAGAGGCTGGATCTTAAAATTATTCTTAAAGAGTTCCGCAATCTCTTTCACATCGGTCGCGCCTCCGACGCTAACTGGGAGACCAGGCTTCAGCCTCAATTGGTTCGTATGCTTCCAAAAAGCTCGAAAATCGTTATTGGAATGGTGTTCTGCTAACAAATCCATTTTTATTTTACCTTCGTGATTTTGACACCATCGCAATCTAGATTTGAATTTTTTTTTAGAATTACGCATCTCTTCGTAAACCTGGCCAATTGTTGGTCTTCCATACAATACCCACAACTAAAACTTCAACCTGGCCTCCCTGTGAGCCTCACTTACATGCTTGTTCCACCCCGTCACATAGGTGGATCTCCTACCCTTCCGCCTCTTTCCCCGACCAACTATGGCAGAAGCCGTCAAAGCGGATACAACATCCGAATACAGTTTGTCAATTATATCCCTATGGTTCAAATCGTTACATAATTTGTCACAGCAATTTGTAACCCCACTTGGGAAGTCAATTAATCTCAATCTGTTATGGCATTCTCTACTATATATTTCAGTTTCGCTTAAACTTCTGTCCCCCCATATTATACAATTTTCACATTGAGTTAATTGTTGATTTATCACTTTAGGGCACAGGACATCCAAATTACAATCTATTAGTAAAGGAAAATGATCGGACCATACAGAATCATATTTTATCGATACTTTGCTAATAGTGCGCTGAGCCGCTTTCGTTACTACACAATGGTCTAACCAACGCGTAGAACCGTGCGCATCGCTTACATAGGTGAAACTGTTCGATGCTAAGCCTAGCTTTTCAATGTCTGCACAGGTCCACTGGTGTTCGTGACAAAAATCGATCAATTCACAATAGAAAAGTTCATGCGGGTGGGCATTAAAATCTCCTACAATAAATGCCGCTGCAGTATCATATTCCTCAATAATAGCGCTTACCGTACCGAGACAATCCGTGAAGTCCGCTAAGTTGTTCACGGAATCGGTGGGCATGTATACACTGACCACTATTATTGGGCGATCACATATCACTGCCCTAACAGCACACACTCGCGGGTTATCACACGGTATCACTACGACGTCGCTCAGGGCGGCGGTCCGCCACAGCAGCGCCACACCGCCGTGCGGCCGACCGCGTAACACGCCTGCTTCCGCGTTCACCGCCGATGTTCCCACGCAGCTAAACTCGCAGTCAATACCGTTGAGGTATGCTAGTTCGTCCGGCATAAGCCACGTCTCCTGCAGAGCTATAACGTCGCATATTTTACATAGATGTCGGATTTCGTCCATGGAGCGTTTGACGCTCCTGCAGTTGAAACTTGCTAGTTTATTTCGATCTGTTTACGTTCACTAGGACCGATCAGCTGTTTACCGTCAGAGCGCAATAAACACGGCGACTGCAAGGCTCGCTAGGTATAGAACGCTGCGCGGACGGCGGCGGCGACCGCGGTTCATCGATCTCGGGCACTATCGCGCACTCAGAACATATTTCCTTCCTACCCACATCTTCTTTATTCTGACCAATATTTTCCGGATTTTGTTCGCAATTCACCCGCAAAGCAGGAGACATCCTTTGCGTATTTTTAGAAGCACTATTAGTCTGATTATTACATGTTGAGTCATCGTAGTATGATAGCCCAATAGGACCACTGTCCAAATAAGCACTACCACCTCGCTTCACAGTTATATTGTTGTTAATGAGTGACTCATACTTCATGTTGTTCACCTCCTGTTTCACTTCATCCAGCTGCTCACGAGTCACGTAGGTGGCCCTGATCTCGTCCACGTAATTTTTCACTAGCGTCAGGTCTTTCAGTAGTTTAGTGGTATCTAGGTGGTCAAATAGAATTGGTGGTAATTTTTCCAACTGACGAGCTACGAAGACTGGGATCTCATCTGGTTCAGACTCCTTGAAAAGAGTAATCACGTCCTCCAAATCACGGCATTCTTTTCCTTTTTTCTTCCGCGTTATGTTTCGTTTGTTCGTCGACACTGACTCGAATAACAACGACTTCGACACTTGAATTTCGTCACTTGTAAAAGCCGATAAACATATTTTCATTAGGCTATCGGTATCAATTACAGAGATTTTATTTTGTATAAAACACAACAGTTCGTCAATAACTACGTTGCACTGATTACATTTTACCGTAGACGTCATTTTAGCCAACGTAAATAACACGCTAGCGTCGCAAACAATGAGAGCGATCCGTCGCGAACGGATGTACCCGCAAGAAAGAAAACTATACTTCTGTGCCATGCTTCCAGCGTTTGTCGCTCGAAGATGAGTTGAATAAGTATTAAGGACAGGTCTGTTCTGATCTGCGGGGCTATTGGCTAATTCAGTTGACAACTGTATTTGACACTAGATAATTCTACACCACGTCATCTACGTTGAAAACTGGCAATAGCGTCTACCAAATTAGAGTAGTGTCAGATTTTTTTATGTCAAATTCAGTTGTCCACTGAGATAGCCGATAGGCCCTCTGGACATTATCACCCAGCGTGTTGTTGTTTTTGAGCTGTTTGAGAGTCTAACTAATTTCGTGTCTCTCAGGCTGATGTCCGGGATATCTTAGATATAATAACCGTGGAGACAGTTTCTTTTCTGTTTTCTATGGCTTTCACCACACAACAGGAAAGCAGGTTATTTTTACCACTAAGGTGGCAAACAAGCTTACGGCCTGCATCTGCAAGTTTCACAAATCTGATAGTAGTCGTCCATTTTGACACACTCTTCTAGGCATTCGAAACTCGAGTTGAAAGCTCTTTGGGTTATGGATTTGGATGGGTACAGGCCGGAGCGTAGACTTTATCATCTTCGACCATCTGTGCCTCTGAGCAAGTGGTGATCACTGTCAATTGTAACGCTGTCGATCACCGAGACACCATTGAATATATGCCGTTTCGTAGATAAGATAAAATCAATCTCATTTTTTGTGACACCATTAGTGTGACTAACCTACGTCCATCTGCGATGTTCCGGGTTCCTGAAGAAGGTGTTTATCAAATAGAGTCTCTCCTTCACCATGAAGCCGGCCAGCATCTGTCCACGGGCATTCAGATTTCCAACTCAAAATTGCCCCACTCTCAACTCGTCTCCGCTTCGTATGCCCAGTTTCGCGTCGACAATCCCCATGTCAACGGTGTAGTGTCTTGGAGGAATATATGGCAGTGGAAATATCCTCATACATAGCCTGTATGACCTTCAACGAATACCGCTTGGTAATTCTTAATATAAGGTGCACTAATCTTGACGACACACTCGATTTTGACAACGTTGTTCACGAGGGATATGCGGATGAGGAACCCGATACCGCCCAGGGATAGTTAGTACAGTTAACATTCCCGGAAATATAACACATTTCCGGATTAACGAGTCCTCCTCCTGCTTTCGGACTTCAGATTATCTATGACATCCCCACGTAATGTGCTCACAGCTTCCTCCAGTTCCACTGGCTACACTGGAACAGATTTTCATCGGTCCGCTGTGGACTTGTATATAGCCATAGCCAGGTGTGGTCGTTTGTGGTAGCTTGGTCGATGACGCAGATTTTATGCACTCCCTGACCGCTACCATACCACCTACCACCGGGAACAGGGGCTGTGAGAGTGGGGAGAAATGCTATAATCGCCAATCAGCTTGGCGATCGGAGTAGGTACTTAGATACACAGAAGGGTGCTACCGCCCATCCTCTGGCTTATTCCTTTAGTTAGCCGCCCTTTTTGACACACGAAATTCAATTGTAGAGTTTATACAATTTTGCTTAATAAATGTATTTTTGTAACTGCAAAAGTAGGTAAAAGTAAGTTTGCAGATATCTCGATTGTATTTCATTGAAATTGTTTTTGTGTGAGGTTATTTATTTATCCATCCTAGAATTTCGAATCAGTACATTCTGGGGTGGGCACCAGGACATTCTGGGGTGGGCACGCCCTCCCCCCCTTCCTAAGCCTATGTACTCAGGTATCCGAAGCTCAGGTTACTTGGTCCGATTTCCACCTATAATCCAAAATTATAGGAAAATATAATCTAGATGAGTAGAGGTACCTACGAGTTAATTGAGGCAAATAACATGTTCATCTAAATTTTATCTATATCTGCAACTGTTTTACTTTTATTTAATAGCTAGTTCATAGTTTGTTAATGATTAACACTATACAAGATAGGTAAACATCTTACTTAGCCTGGTATTAAAAATTTTAATGTGACTTTTTAGTAAATTCTAAGGTGATGGAGCGGGTTATCAATATCCAGCTCCTCGGATACCTAGAGAATCACCAGCTGATCGGTGACCGTCAATATGGCTCTAGCCATGGTCGCTCAGCAGGTGACCTTCTTGTGTACCTACCTACCTATGGGCTGAGGCTGTCGAAAGCAAGGGAGAGGCTTTGGTTGTCAGTCTTGACATAGCCAAAGCATTTGATCGGATCTGGCATAGGGCACTACTATCAAAACTCCCGAAGTAAGATATCCCCGAGGGGCTCTGCACTGGATTTCCAGCTTTCTGTCTGGACGGAGCATCCAAGTCGTTATCGATGGATGCTGCTCCGATACTATAAATGCTAGAGTACCCCAAGGTTCAGTGCTATCTCCAACGCTGTTTTTCCTGCATATTAATGATATGCTGAATATCCCCAGTATTCATGGTTATGCGGGTGACAGTACTGGAGATGCTAGTTATACTGGCTGAGCGAATGTCCCTCGTTCTGAGGTGTTGGAAAGCTGAATTAGACTTGTGTCGAATATCGAACATTCCTTTGCGCAAGATGCTCAGTAGGGCAGACTAAACCTAGTCCAATTCAGCCCCTTGACGACACAGGTCTGCGCATTTTGCACACATATCGGATAGCGTGCGATTCCGAACTCACCTGGAAGGTAAGGCCAAACTGGCTTCGAAAAAGCTCGGAGTGCTTAACTGGTCCAAGCGATACTTCCCCCAGGGCAGCGCCTGCTGCTGTACAAGGCACAGTATATGGAGTATTGTTCTTGCCTTTGGGCCGGCGAAACTGCCGACCTGCTTAATCCTCTAAAATATCCTAAATACGAATTGTCGATAATCCCATACAAACAAGCAAGTTAGAACCACTGGCTAACCGAAGAGACTTTGGCTGTGGTGTGTTCTATCGGCTGTACAATGGGGAGTGTTTCGAGGAACTTTTCGATCTGATGCCAACAGCGCAATTCCTCCAGCACACCACCCGCCGTAGTACTCATCCCCAGTATGTAGACCATCAGTTGGTCACCACGCGAAAGTTCGAAAGAACGTTTCTCTCGTACGATTCAGACGTGTTCGTGGATTCGTGAGCAGGGGTGTGTGCTTGGGTAGTAGGGCAGAATACGTTATCGTCAATCGGGCTCATCTTTTCAGTGGCGCAGTTTTTCCAAATGCCATTTCCCTTCCTAATACCTATGCAAGTACGCTCCGTCTACACTTAACATCAGGTGTGATAGCAGTTTAATACCGGATTATCAAAAAAATAAAATTATAAGATTTACGACAACACGTAGCAAATCACTATTGGACTTTAGCCTCGTTCTTTAATAGAGTTTATTTTTCCGTATTTTCACATAATTCTGACTAGTTTTACTGACTTGATTAGAGTCTGTTGTTTTGGCGCAAGAAGCGGGCAGATATTCTATCCTTATTTCGTCGATAAAGCAGCTATCCCCACAAACCGCGTTGGCTCGACTTTTCTATGCTTCCGGTCAATGAATGGAACACTTTGTCTGCCAATGTTTTCCCGAACAGTACAATCTGAACTCTTTCAATACCAAAGTGGATAGAGTGTTTCTAGACAAGCATATTCCACCCGCTGCACATCGTTACTACTTTTACCTACTTGAGATGGCAGTCAAATGCTTGCCTATGCTTGATTATGTAAATGTGTCATCATCATCATCATATAAGCTGAAAGACGGCCACTGCTGGGCACAGCCCTCCCCCAGAGATCTCTACAAAGCCCGGTCCTATGCCTTCCGCATCCAGCTGGTACCTGCGATCTTTAACAGGTCGTCGGTCAACCTTGTAGGCGTCTTCCAGTACATGGTCTCCACTGCATAACTTAACTGCCCTATCGGCAATCTGTTCTTCGGGTTATATGCCCTGCCCACTGCCACTTTAGCCTGGCAAGTCTTAGGGCTATGTCCGTGCTGTAAATGTGTGAAACCTAGGAAATTTATACAATTTTTTTTTCATTTATTCAGGTAATAAAGACTTAACAATTTAATGATTAAATTAGGTATAGTTCAGTTATGAAATTAAAATTATCAATAACCATTTCAATGTAAAAATACATTAAATATAAATAATGAAATAGCAATGTCAAAAAATTGTGTGTGTGGTGCCGCCACGTAAAAGAATAGCACCACCCCATCTCTTCCCGTGGGTGTTGTAAGAGGCGACTAAGGGAATAACCCGGAAGATGGGCAGCAGCATCTTTCGGGTACATTTCGCCCCTCGATGACAAGCACACACAGGCCACGGCCCCCAGTACCCGGCGGCCTCGCTATTCCGGACTATGGTAGCGGTCACGGTAACGGCGGGGCAGGGGGTGCGAAGAATCACCGGATGCGACCAGGCTACCACAAAGCACGACCACTGGCCCTGGCTACATACAATGTCCAGACACTGCGGACCGACGAAAAGCTCGTGGAACTGGAGGAAGTGGTAAGCAGATTAAATTGGGATATTATAGGGTTATCTGAAGTCCGAAGAAAGGGGGAGGACTCGATAATCCTAAAGTCCGGAAATCTGCTTTACTTCCGGGAGGGCGACCAACTGTCCCTAGGTGGTGTCGGGTTCCTCGTCCACAAATCCCTCGTGAACAACATCGTCAAAATCGAGAGTGTGTCGTCTAGGGTAGCGTACCTTATACTCAGAATTACCAAGCGGTATTCGTTGAAGGTCATACAGGTCTACGCACCGACTTCGACTCACTCCGACGATGAAGTGGAGGCTATGTATGAGGATATTTCAACAGCCATGCATACCTCCAAGACACATTATACCGTTGTCATGGGGGATTTCAACGCGAAACTGGGCAAACGAGGCGGAGACGAGTTGAGAGTGGGGCAATTTGGAGTTGGAAGTCGGAACGCCCGTGGCCAGATGGCTTTATGGAGAAGGAGGGACTCTTTATGATGAACTCATTTTTCAGGAAGCCGGATCATCGCAGATGGACGTGGGTTAGTCCCGATGGTGTCACAAAAAATGAGATTGACTTCATCCTATCTACGAAACGGCATATATTCAATGATGTCTCGGTGATCAATAGCGTTAAAAATGGCAGTGATCACCGCTTGGTAAGAGGCACATTGAATATTAATCCCCAGCTGGAAAGATCGAGATTGATGAGGTCCACGCTCCGGCCTATACCCATCCAAATCCAAAACCCCGAGAGCTTTCAACTCGAATTACAAAATCGCTTCGAGTGCCTAGGAGAGTGCGTCGACGTGGACGACTATAATAACAGGTTCGTGGAAACTGTCTATACGGTTGGGTCAAAGTTTTATAAGGCCTGCCGTACAAACAGAACAAACAAAATCTCTGACGATACCCTCAAACTCATCGAAGAAAGACGCGGAATGACTCTGCAATCCCCTGATGATGTCTCAGATCAGATCAGACAGATCTCCAAGTCTCTGACTCGCGACATACGCCGCTTCAATACTACCAATATTGAGGCGGCGATCGAGCGGAACAAAGGTTCTAAAGTCTTTGCGAGAGATCTGTCAATTGGACAGAGCCAGTTGACGAGACTGAAAACGGATGACGGCAGAGTTGTTTCGACCAAGTCCGAGGTTTTGAGGGAAGTCGAGAGGTTCTATGGACAGTTATACACGACAACACGGGCACCTGTTACCAGTATGGCAAAAGACCCCAGAGCCAAGTTGACCCGACACTACACCGAAGATATCCCGGACATCAGCCTGTACGAGATTAGTATGGCTCTCAAACAGCTTAAGAACAACAAGGCGCCGGGTGATGATGGAATTACGGCTGAGCTTCTGAAAGCTGGTGGCAAACCTGTGCTTAAGACCCTTCAGAAGCTGTTCAATTCCGTCATCCTCGAGGGCAAAACGCCGGAAGCATGGCACAGAAGCATAGTGATATTGTTCTTCAAGAAAGGTGATAAGGCTCTCTTGAAGAACTTCAGACCAATATCGCTACTGACCCATGTCTATAAGCTGTTTTCGAGAGTCATTACGAATCGTCTCGCACGCAGGTTTGATGACTTCCAGCCTCCCGAACAAGCCGGATTCCGAAAAGGTTTTAGTACCATAGACCACATACATACGCTGCGGCAGGTTGTACAGAAGACCGAAGAGTATAACCGGCCATTATGCTTGGCGTTTGTGGACTATGAGAAAGCCTTCGATTCGATCGAAACTTGGGCGGTGCTCCAGTCTCTACAGCGGTGCCAAATTGACTATCGCTATATCGAAGCATTGAAGTGTTTGTACAAAAACGCCACTATGTCAGTTCGTCTCCAGGACAAGACCACAGAACCTATTCAGCTGCAGCGAGGTGTTAGACAAGGTGATGTCATATCTCCGAAGTTGTTTACCGCTGCACTGGAGGATATCTTTCGGCTTCTGGACTGGGACGGACTTGGCATCAATATTAACGGCGAGTACCTCACGCACCTCAGATTTGCTGACGATATCGTAGTCATGGCTGAAACCCTGGAAGACTTGGACAAAATGCTCGATGACCTCTGTAGTGCCTCTCAACAAGTAGGTCTTAAAATGAACATGTACAAGACGAAAATTATGTCGAATGTCCATGTTGTGCCTACTCCAGTGACAGTTGGAGGCACTCCACTTGAAGTTGTTGACGACTATACATACCTAGGACAAATAGTCCGGCTAGGTAGGTCCAATTTCGAGAAAGAGGTCAATCGACGAATCCAACTCGGTTGGGCAGCGTTCGGAAAGCTACGCCACATATTTTCGTCCCAATTACCGCAGTGTCTCAAGACGAAGGTCTTTGACCAGTGATGTGTTGCCAGTGATGACTTACGGAGCTGAAACGTGGCCACTCACTATGGGCCTTATAAGAAAGCTAACTGTTACCCAAAGGGCAATGGAAAGAGCTATGCTCGGAGTTTCTTTGCGCGATCGAGTCAGAAATGAGGAGATCCGCAAGCGAACCAAGGTCACCGACATAGCTCTAAAGATTGCCAGACTGAAGTGGCAGTGGGCAGGGCACATAGCTCGAAGAACAGATGGCCGATGGGGCAGTAAAGTTCTCGAGTGGCGACCACGTACCGGTAGACGCAGCGTGGGTAGGCCTCCTACAAGGTGGACCGACGACCTGGTAAGGATCGCAGGTACCAGCTGGATGCGGAAAGCACAGGACCGGTCTTTGTGGAGATCTCTGGGGGAGGCCTATGCCCAGCAGTGGGCGTCTTCTGGCTGATATGATGATGATGATGATGAATGTCAAAAAATGCATAAATATCAGTTACAAAACAAAAAAGGTAATTTACATAAATATAATTTCGATGAACAAAGTCGAGAAAATTTAGAAATGTGTAAAATGTATTGTCGAAGATTCACATTTCCCATTGTACAAAATTCCTAAATGGTAGCCGGAAATTATTGGAGCAACCAAGCTATTGGAGCAACAGCCGTCAACTACTGCTTTGATGCATCTGCTGGACAAAAATCTAGTTACCCACTTGCACAATCCCTCAGGAAGCCCGTATGATGGTAACTTCGATAGAAGACCCCTATGCCAGACCCGATCGAACGCCTTCGCCATATCGAGGCCAACAGCCAGTGCCTCACCTTGACTCTCAACAGCTAAAGCCCAATGGTGTGTTAGATATTCTAGTGTATCTAACACGCCATTCACACACCGATCACCCGTTGAGCGACAATGTCGGAAACCATATTGACGGTCGCTCAAGAGATCGTGCTCTTCTAGGTAACCAAGGAGCTGTGCGTTAATTACTCGCTCCATACCCTTAGAGAGAAGGGAGGTTATACCGATAGGCCTGTAATTCGATGGGTCTGATCTGTCGCCCTATTTGGACACAAGGTGCACGTGGGCACTTGGGCAGTCTTCCATGAAGACGGGACTATTCCAGTGGAGTATGAAAGCGCAAAGAGGCGCGTTAGTACCGAACACAATTCGGGAGCACACACTTTAAGCACCACCGCCGGAATACCATCAGGCCCACTCGACTTTCGAACGTCTAGAGAGAGCAGAACCCGCCGTACGTTGCCGCACCACGGAATGGTGCGGCAACGCAATGCCTTCTCTTAAGTTTTCTTCGGCAGCTTTGGCGAGCGACCAGAAAACCCGACTACCAGAGGGATAGCTCGTGAGTCGCTTGCCAATTCTGCTAACGAAGGCTCTAGCGATAGCTCCCTTGCTGTTCCTCGAGGCAGCTTTTAACTTCCGCTTTGCATCAGCAATATTCAGATCCTGATTGAGATGAGCAGTGGTCCAAGTTTCGTACGCAGATTGCTTCGCTCGTCGAGCCTCTCTGCATGGCCGATTAAACCACGGTCGTCGCCGTGCCTCAGCAGCCACTAGAGGGTTAGGAATGAAGCAGTCCATACCCGCTAAGATGGTTTTGGCGACTGCGGTGGCACAGGTATCAGGATCATCCGATGCAAAGCAGAGCTGCTTCCACGGGTAAGGTGCGTAAAATTCACGCAATCCATCCCAGTCTGCTGACTTATAATGCCAAACACGACGCCACCAGTGAGCCCGGGAGAGTCGGATAGTGTACAAGGCACTTGTGTGCGCACAAGGCAGTGATCCAACGAGCCAAGAGGCGCATCCACGGAGATGGAGTACCCACTGGGGCGCGTAGTCAGCAGAAGGTCCAGCAAGGAGCTTGTATGGTCCTCAACATCTGGGATTCTAGTTGGCGAGCGAATCAATTGTGAGAGACCATAGACCAGTGCTAATTCGTGAACAGACCTTCCCGCATAGTTAGTAGACCGAGAACCGAGCCACTCCGTATGGTGGGCATTAAAATCTCCTAAAACCACTAACTCAGCTGAAGGATACTGCTCAAAGACTTTATCAGTCGTCAGTTTCAGGTGCTCAAAAACTCGCATTGTGTCCGAGTCACCGCCATGAGACCTGTATAGGGCTGCGTAGATACGGGTGTGGCCACCGTAATCCACACGAATCCACATAATCGACAGGTTCCTGTCTTCAAGGCCGTGTAAACGGCGGCAACAGATATCCTCCCGAATGAACATACACACCCTGGAACGATGCACAAAATTATGCTCGAGCTTGTACCTGGGGTAGGTTAGATATGATGTATCAGCCGGGCAGGATATCTGTGTCTCCGTCAAAAAAAGAAGGGCCGGCTGGCAGACTCGAGGGGTTCATGAACTGCGTTTATGTTGCTATGGAGATCACTAATATTGCAAAAATCCACCTTCAGAGTGGATAAGGTTTTCGCTGTTAAAACAATATTCTTTTTTCTTTCTCGCCATATTTGGGGGGTAATTGAAAGTTTGAAGGGAAAACGTTGCTCTGTCAGCAAATAGGCAAAGGAGCTGTCATAACTGCCACGTAGTCTGGAAAGTATGTGGTCTGCTGGCGCGGCGGGCGGAATTCTATTCCCCCCCTGGCGTAACATCCAGGTCCACTCCGGTATCCTCCTCCGGCACGAATATCACGCCAGGAACTTTTCGCGAGACTAGCAGCTCAGCCTCCCAGGGCGGAGATAACGTATTCCCTGGGTTCGGGAGCCCGTTCAGCCTGCGGGCGGCCAGCGGACAGCCGTTTCACTAGGTCGCCCTGACTGCCGCGCCAACACACCGCCCCCGCTCAGCAACGAAAATAAAGCTAGGCCCCTCCACTGCCAAAGCCACGGTTCCCCACGGAGCACTGGAAAGCTTACTCACCGGCAGAAACACAATACTAATAAAATAGTGTTGTTTTACTGCTGTATTATGTAAGGTGGAGGTACTTCCCCAGTCGTGCAGCTAGGATTCGGGTGGGATATCGCACCATGCCCTAACTCTCTTAAGTATGTACTCCTTTATGTATTGCGCCAAGAGCTGAAGACCTGTATCCACGGCTTGATCGAAGGCATTACGCCGTGCTTTCAAGAGTCGCTGTGCAGCCAGATCCTCAACTCGGTCAACGCCACCGATTCCCTCATCGACTTCGTCTGCTACAAGGACGGCGACAGGATTACGCGTGAGTCACTTTTTTTATGCGAATTAAGTGCCATCTTCGATGGTATAGCCACATCTCGCACAGTTTGGAAAAATACGTAGGGAACAGATGTCGTGTCTAGCCGCTACCGCCAGGAACAGGAAAAAGAGGCTATCGATAACCACTACGAAGGATGTCGAAGTCCGTGCGAAGTGGACAAGGAGAAGGGAGAAGGCGGACCCGACGATTTTGTAATGGCCCCACGCAGCGCAGGTACCAGCATGGGACCGGCCTTTCGGGGAGGCCTGTGTCTAGCAGTGGGCGTCTTTTGGCTTTCCTTAACAAGGTCGTCTATCCATCTCGTAGGGGACCGTTATACGTTGATTGCCGGTAAGTTTTCGCCACTAGAGAACCTTTCCTTCCGCACAATCGGTAATTCTGCAAACTATATGGCCTGCCCACTGCGACTTCTTCAGTTGTACTACTCTGAAACCTACTTTAGTGAATTAAGAACTGCGACAGACTCGTATATCTTCATTTCTGATCCTATCCTATCCCTTATAGAATCTCCGATTCCGAGCGTACGTCTTTCCATCGTACGCTGAACGATTTTGATCGTTGCAAATGCAAAATATCGCAAAAATGCAAAATAGTTTGTTAGCAAAGGTTTGCACTCTCAACTATATGCCTACCAACATAGTACAAAAAATTAAAATAATAATAATAATAAACACTTATCTCTAACTTGTACCTGGGCATAGACTCTGCATTAAGTTATCTATCAGGAGGCATTTCAGCTTTGACTTATAAGTATGTCTGCTCTCGGTAGCTTTGATAATCCATTAGAGTAAGCTTATTAGAGCCAAAAATTAAAGAAGAATACCATAGGAAGGTTGACAAAAGTCTTCCGCTGGGGAGGTTGATGAACAGTTTCGTTAGCCGATTGTCACCCCATGACGCTTTATAATTATACAATCTTTGAGCTTAATCCGTCTCATCTTGAACACAGGAGCAGTGCGCCAAGGTCGACGAGCTGTCGACCTGCGTCGTGACACCTCTGGAGGGCTGCGCCTCGTCTACTCTTAGTAACATAGTGGAGTCACTGCTGCGCTACATGCGCAAGGGTTCCGTCTGTGATAAGGTATGTTTTGAGGAGGTTAATAGTTACCACAAAGCAGTTACAGCTTATCATCATATCAGCCGAGGGATCGCCTACTGCTGGGCATAGGCCACCCCCAGAGATCTCTACAAAGGCCGGTCCTGTGCCTTCCACATCCTTCGCGTCATTTGACGACCTGAGTGGTTCAGTGGTCAACAGCCGGTCTGCCACGCAAGAGGTCCCGGGTTCGATTTCCGGCCGGGCAGAAATTGAAATGATGAATTTTAATTTCTGTTACGGGTCTGGGTATTCTATGTATAATAAGTATGTATTTAAAAGTATATAAGTAGTTTATCAGTTATCTAGCACCCATAACACAAGCTTTGCTTACTTTGGGGCTAGAAGGCGCTGTGTGTGAATTTGTCCACAGTTATTTATTATTTATTTATTTATTTATTTATCAGATCGTCGGTCCACCTTGTGGAAGGCCTACCCACGCTGCGTCATCCGGTACGTGGTCGCCACTCGAGAACTTTACTGCCCCATCGGATATCTGTACTTCGAGCTACTCTTACAGCTTATGGTCTTTTGCAATACCTACTACTGCAAAGTCTTGTTTGAGACGCAATCTTGGCCGATAATTATTTAGGGACGAGGGCTGTGATGTAGATATGGGGTATTCTGTGCTACGAGGAAAGAGAGAGGTGCGAGCTTATTTCGTAAGAGGTGTATCGAAAAGTAGTACATGACATTCAAAAATCAAGTTACGTTTATTTGAGTAAATTACCTATTTTCAATGTAAATTTCAACGAATACTGCTGCAAATTATCCATTTAAATACATAATTTCCATAACCAAATAAGACAAGTCAGTCTAGACAGATCATAGCAGTCGTAATGTTTATTTTAGATTCCGTTTAATGTACGATACGGCCCTTGTTTATTACAGAAAGACTAAGCTGTTGGGGTAGCGAGCTACGAGTTGCATCCAACTAGGATCACAGGATCACTCAAACAAAAGTGCCACTTTTATTATGACCAATTCAAATAAAATGTTTTATATGAATGTGATTTTATTTTCGTATGTGAAATACTTCGGTATAATATTAGTCTAGCAATAAGACCGTGCTCTCATAGAGTCACAAGTTTCATATAAATTCATGCATCGTTTTGATTTGGACATGTGATTATGATTTTCTGTTATTTTATTAATTAAAAAATTGTATTTATTAGTGACAGAATATGATGTTTTAAACTATCGCGGTCATTATCTCGTACTCTATAGGATACTCGTCAACAAAGGTACGAAACAAGTAAATTCGAAACAAACCCTTAAAATGTGTAAGTGATAAAGGTCTTCCTAGTATTTCTTTTTTTGGTCATTATAGATGAAGTAGGTACCTATGTTTCATTTGGATGAGTGTCAAGGTTTTTAGGTTTTTGGATAGGGACTGTGAAGTAACCTTGTATAGGAACGAACCCTTAAAAGTCTGTAGATACCGCCGTAAATTCAGTTACCAATTGTTTTTGTGGTTTTTTGTCGGCGCGTACCGATAGGAGATTTCTTAGAACGGATCCGGTGTCTAATGCTGATAACCCGACGGCGTATTATCGCTTAGAATACTGACGTGTGAAACGTGACTGACAGTGGAACGGGGGACTATTCTTGGATATCGAGACGAGAAAGAGTAGGTAAGACTTAGAAGTTATTTAATTTGTTTTTTATATATCACTTTTGTGGATATCATGCGGTCGGCCGGATAGTAAATTACCATTACATATGGAAGTCACTTAAAAAATGTCGCTTCCTTACTAACTGTCATAACGTATTTTGCAACTTCTCAGGGCAACCTTTTTTCTGTTGAACGCACGTGGTTTACGCATAGTAAGTCGGCTGGCTTTGAGTCTAAAAAAATGTCTTAACTATTTACAATTTTACGGAATTTTAAAATCATTTAAATCTCTGTATGCATATTATATGGTTTAAACACAAATATATCAGTTTAAAGTAGATACGTGACTTTGTGAGAACTTTGTTTTACTCTCTTTATTCAGAAATGCATATATTATTATTAGGTTGGGGAAAAAGTATTTTCGCATATAGTATGTATAAACTTGTAATAAAACCTCTTTGGCTTGTAATAAGTATGTATACTATTTGTACCTGGCTGGTTTTGGTAACATTTAAAAGTTTAAATTTGAAAGAAGATAATTCCAAATTCTAATTATGAAAATGCGTGATTTTCATTTGTTTTTCTTACCGTCAAGATGAGTTAATCTAATGAAGATATTAGATATATTTTAAAATTTTACTACAAAAATTGCAACGCAAGCCGCGAAAAAAATTTGCGATGTTTATGGACGATGTTAATGCAGTGTCTGTGAGAGTATCACAAATTTGGTTTAAGCGTTTTCAATCCGGAAATTTTGATGTTAAAGATGCACGTCGCTCTGGTCGCCCTGTAACGGATAAAATGGATGCTATTTTTGAAAAAGTGGAGCAAGATCGGCATATCAGTAGTTACGACGTAGCTGAAGAACTGGCCACAAAACAGTTTTGGCGCATTTGAAAAAAAATGGGTACCCAAAGAAGCTCGATATATGGGTACCTCACGAGCTCTCTGAAAGAACCATGTACTCATTTGTGATTCTTTATTACGACGTAATGAAATCGAACCATTTTTGAAGAAATTGATAACTGGTGATAAAAAGTGGATCACGTACGACAAGAACGTGCGATAAAGGTCATGGTCAAAGGCCGGTCAGGCTTCACAGACTGTGGCAAAACCCGGGTTAACTCGCAACAAGGTGATGCTGCGTGTGTGGGATTGGAAGGGCATTATTCATTATGAGCTGAACTCTACTGCGAACAACTGATAAGATTAAAGCAAAAAGTTGAGATTAAGCGGCCGGAATTAATCAATAGGAGGGGTGTGGTTTTTCATCATGATAACGCTAGACCTCACACATCTTTAACCACTCAGCAAAAATTAAGAGAGTTTGGCTGGGAGGTGTTAATGCATCCGCCGTATAGTCCTGACCTTGCACCTTCAGATTTCCACCTGTTTCGGTCTCTTCAGAATTATTTAGGCAGTGTCAGGTTAACATCGTCAAAATCTCAACCATTTGTGAACACACTGGCAATTATGGCGGTGTATAAACCATTTATTGATTTTTATTTATTTATCGATTTACCCTGTCGTGCGTCTTACAGAATAGGGACCGATATGAATCAACGGAGCTATACGTATACAGTATAAATGTGACTGGGATTTGTAGAGCTTCAGTAGTAATCCGTCTTCCGGGCCGTGCACTGCAGTCGACAGATACTCAACTGAACAGAAGCCAGGCGTCACCATAATGATCTGGAAGACCGTATTGATTACCCTCTTCGCTGTCGGTAAGTACCTAATCTATTCATGTTCTAATATAAATATGAATCGTATTTCTTCTTACTAATGGCCAGGATGCAACTTCAATAGAATATTTACTTTTTAAATGTGGACTAAGGTCTCCCCAGCTCAAGGTTACTCGGTCCGATTTCCATCTATAATCCAAAAATATAGGACAATATTATCTCAAGAGTGAAACTACATTATGTACTTTCTGTTTGAGAATAGGTACCTACGAGTTGATTGAGGCAAATAATATGTTCATCCAAATTGTATCTTTTTTTGTGTGTAATTGTATCCGTAACTATTTAATTTTAATTTAATAGCTAGTTGATAGTTTGTTTATGATTAATACTATACAAGATAGGTACCCTACTTGAAGGTATTATAAATTTTAATGTGAAAGTTTATAACAGAGAATATTTGGAGGCATTTTGGATAGATGTTTGTTACTCCCATAATAACTTCTGAACGGATTGTGATTAATTTTGCAGTGTTATAGCATGCGCCTAAGCTCATAATATACATGGTGTTTTATAATATATGTATAAAGCCGTGAACTGAATGGAGTGCTAAACGTATTAAAACGTTAGGTACAATTATTTTTTTCGGGCGTGGAATAGTTAGCGAGAAAATGACTATCGAACTTTTTCTTTTCGACCGAAGAATACAATTCTACCAGTTACAGATAGGATATAGGTTTTATCCATTTATGTCTTTTCTACCTAACGTTTCATATGAGTTTTAAAATTCAACGACTACGATCAATACCTCAAGTGGCTGGTTAATAAAATTATTATCACAAGTAGCTCGTGAGCAGTCCGGCTTAAAAACAAGACATTTCGATGTTTCTTTCTTCTTTAATTTATTTGCTTTTTTTTGCCTTCAACACAATGTTCGCACCTAGGTACGTAGTCGACAAACTAATTGCGAAAACACAATAAATATTAGTTGGCAAAAACGTCACAGCTTGATTTCGCGTCTGCGCTATATCTTCTATTGTACTAGGCAGTCATGACTGAAGCAGGTGGACTATGTACGGGATACTGATATCACATGTGGTGTGTCCATAAAGTACATTCACTTGATTTTAATATTTTTGGAAAGTGTGTTTGACAGCAAAGATATTGTTGTTACACTTTATGGCCTATTTTTTCACACAGTCTACATCCCGTTGAATGCATGTGGTGAGCCTTGGCACAAGTTTATGCACTCCTCGAAGAACTTTTCCGCCAGCTCCGAAATAAGGAAAGACATCATTTCAGTACCTATCTAATAGTAATTATTAAATTGTACTCATGTATGAATTCAAGAAGGTGAATATTCAATTTGAAAAGCTGAAAAAATACCTAGCAACACTATTTACGCACTAGATACGGTCAGGCGACCCGGTTTTACCATTTAGTCAATTTACTAGTAACAGACGCTGTTTGTCTTGAGCCGACCAACCATCAGTTGCAGTCGATACTAATCCTTACAAAGTACAAAATAAAGCAGCTTTTGGGTTAATAGGGATGCGCGGGCATGCCGTCCTTGGTCGCACGTCCGACCACGTATTCCGCACTCCAAAGCGACTATTTTAACCTGCGTAAGAATTACTATCAACTGCAACTAACGGTTGGTTGGCTCCAGAAAAAGGGGAACGTCTGTTACTAGTTTTTAGTGTCAACAACGCTTAAGAAACAAACATGTACCTACTGGCCTAGTGGCAGTACAATTACTTGTTTTATGCTACGCAGTGATAGTCCACCTGATGGCAAGCGGTAACCGTCGCCCATTAAAACGACGATTCAAGCATTTAGGTTACAGGCAACAAAAACGCAGAACAGCAGATGCGTTGTCACTGTGAGGACTAAGATGAAATGCGTCATGCCTGTATTTGCGCTGGCTGATTTTATGGACACCCCACGCACTGGGCGCAATATTAAGGAGATCTAAATTATCCGTTTGTATTATTTGGTTTGAGGGTTCTGTACAAAAAAAATATTTTAATCAATTATGATTTTAACTCAAAAGGTTCATTCGTTTACACACATTGTGCACATTCATCATTTACGAAAGTGCACCACAACCTAACTAATAGCAAAGTAGTCTAATTCAAATTACTGTGTATATTAATGTAGCAAACTCTAATTAATGTAACATCTTTGTCTTTTTACGAGTTTGCTTTCTCATGTCATGTCTGTCAGTCATGTTTCAGTGTCGCGTAATATAATCGTACCTCTCGATTTCACGAACATTCCTATAAACTAAAACTAACTAAATTATTCTTAGTTGATGGAGCTCTACCTGTAAATATCCCATGCTTCACCCAATTGGAGAACCTAGGTCACGTAGGTGGAGCACGGATCCAAAAACAATTTTAGAAATTACTGTCTAGGTTACTGTTATTTGTTTCAAACTAAACTCGCGTTCTTTACACATATTATTATATTAGACGGGACTTGGACGCGACGTACCTTTATGATTTGTTTTCCCGACGTTTCGGTAGGGTTACACCCACCGTGGTCACGAGACGACTGCCGTGGGAGGTGACAGCTGCGGTGATGTGCTAGTAGACTCCTACCCTCACATCCTCGCGTCCAAGTCCCGTCTAATATAATAATATAGGTTACTGTTATTGTCTATCACAACTACGATGAAACTGAAGCACTTATAAATTTTTGATACCTCCTCTATATACATTACACACACAAACACGCGCGCGCGCGCACGTACGGACAGGTAACTACATCTACAGTTAAAACTTTTCTTTTACTACTTCCAGTAATTGCTATTTCTTTTTTACTTACCTACTACACGCACACTGCCTCTAAAATGTTATTTTATATCAATGACGAATCACTGACCTTGATATCACAGTTACCTAGTGTCAGGGTCAGGGGTCCACTCTGATTGCATTATCTATTAAGTTAAACTTTTGTAAGATTTGAAAAAAACGGATGTATACTATCTGTATTAGTAACTGGTTTTACGGAAATAAATACTTTTACATTATTATTGTACCAAACTACCCGATAAAATAGTGGTAAGCAAATGTACTCCATCACCGTCATCAAAAGGATTATTATTAGCCCACTGTTGGACTCGCTTGAGCCTCACTTTATCAAATAAATAAAATCAACATTATGGTACATCAACCAGGAGAACATAAAACGAGAGAACATAAAAGGTGAAATAAGTAAGACCCCTAAAACACGGATCCCTAAGTAGGAATCCTTTTGCGCGTGCCGCCAATGTCAAGGCGCGCCGGAGCTGTGGCGGTCCCTTTGACAACAAAATAAAAACTGAGACCTAAAAATAAAAAACTGGGGGAGAAAAAAATTTATCTACAGAAGCAGAGAGAACATACCGAGTTTCAATTCGAGACAAAATGTCACACATCTCTAAAACACACACACTAATGCAAATGCAGGGACAGAACAAGGCAGCCCATCTGCAATGTTATATTTTGCTACGAATTTCCACTCGTAACGAATATAAACAAATCTGACTTGTGAGTATATTTCGCTCCTGATGATTTTGTCATTTTTTTAAACTAGTCCTTATAATTTTATATGAACATTATAATAAAAGGTAAGGTGTCTAGTGAATCAAACCCACGCCCTGATACCTACCACCGTCCTTTTGATCTCTCGATCCTACATACCGTGAATCGGCAGTGCTTGCTTTTGCATGAATGAGGGTTTTGAGGATTATGACCGGTATAAATGTTTATTTGTTGTCTCATAAATTCTAAACTAAGTAGGTACTACTTACTTATCGTTAGAAGTATCTTCATTATCCACAGGTTGGCCTATGTAACTTCACAATAAATTGAATATGATGCCCTTTAGAGGATATAGTCATAAAAAAATGAAAAAGTGCATTCATATATTAAACAGGCAGCAGAATATATTTATTTTTAGTGAAAATTCATATAATGATGATACACCAGGACTGAATGGACTTGCATCTACTTATACTTATTATCTTGTTCTTCAAAATGATTACAACGCAACACTTCCAATTTACAACCCAGACATCGCCATGTCTGGTCTTTAGGAAACCTAGAAAAACAAATTAAATAAACAGATGAATCCGTTAAGTTGTTTTATAAAATGTCAGAACACTAAAAATATCATTTAGGTACATTTTTGGTATGAAACCCTAATTTATACATATAAAATTGAGGACCGCTATTTGCAAGAATGAGTATTAAAATTGTATACAATTAATACTAAATCCGACCCTGTTAGCATCAAAATATTTTCGATCACCGAAATATTGCTCAATTTGCAAATAATTTTAAATCTATCTTTAATGGTATGTTGTTTTAAAGTAAAGCATTTTAATTATTGCAAATTCACACTATTACTATGCATATTTTTGTCACCATTTCTAAAATTGATTCCCGATCGCCACGACCACGAATGCAATTACTTACCGATGAAAAGATAATCCAGGTATATTTCCATATTTTGCGCTTTCACATTAATGTGCACTAAATTACACAGTCTTTTAAATGATTTGATTAAAATTTTATTAAGAAATTATATAATTTACACCAACGTTTCAAAAGAAACGTCAGGTCGTTGCTAGTTTGAGCAGCACGTCTAACGTTCAAAACATTGCGCGCGTCATTTTCTTAGAGATTATATGAATAGACGAAAAAACGGGATAGAAACTTGATTCATAATCATTGTAGAGTAAGCAAACAGGGAATATTTGTGATTTGTGTTTAGTCTGGTATGTCTGTGGGTTTGACCCACGGCGCGGCTTCCATTGACGAGATTTGCCTACTATCGTGTCGTGTTCGTTTATTCGGTTTTTAGCTTTTCGTGTGATCGAAGTCACAAAGAATGAATGATTTATTGCTTCAGGTACCAGTAATAACGTAGTCTTGTCTGTGTTCAGCGTTCAACGTTTAAGTATTGTGATAATCATTATTCTGTTATGAATGCAATCTAGCAGTAGACCAAACACCATACTACCGACCTACTTACGTATTGCATAGCAACCAGAGCCTGCGTAGTGTTGTGTATCTGCGTGTATGGAGTGTACCTACCTAGCTACGCTACGATACGAGTGCAAGCTTACTTGATAGTTAATACCTATCAGTCATCTGAGCCACAAGAAAGCAAGAAAGTATGGTTTAACCAGCATGCCTATCTTTACTAACAGGCTGCGCAATTGGCTTATCCAGCAGGCATTCTATAGTTATAATGAATTTTTAGAACTAAGGATATTGACATAGATGTGTAATGTATTACTATTATTTTATTATTAATCATTATTGTTATTTTTGAAATCCATAGCTTGACATACTTATACTGTAATTGACTTGTAATTAACAATTATCAATAAAACATGAATGAATGAATGAACCGCGCTGGCACCTGACGCTGTTTGTTTTCATAAAAAAACTTTAAAAAGGTACGTACCTACATGCTTTGAAGGTCTAGGTTCTGGCTAGACTTTAAGAGACGTTATCTAGCTAGTACCTAATCGTTACGTTAGGAGGTTCTTTTCCGATGGGAAATATATAGAAAAGACAACGCTTTTATCTGTTCATAAAAACATGTAGGTATTTTTAGTAAAACCTGTCTGCAATCTGTTTCAACAAAACTAGTCTCATAAGTGGACCCCTACGCTACGTAGGTCCCTAGATGAGTGAACAATTTTTGTAGGACATAGTACCTACTTATCTGTGAAGAACGATTTTATCAATTGAACAAATTCTGTTTCAGTTAAGTAGCTATCTTAAGTAGGTTTTTAAAGAACGTTGGTGGCCGGGCGCTTGAGTATCCGACTCGTGAGCGAGAGAGGTACCGGGTTCGAATCCCGCTGTGGCAATGTACCAATGACTCTTCTGAGTTATCTACATTAGTTGAATTCTAACCGAAGCTCTTACGGTGAGGGAAAACATCGTGATGAAACCTGCAAATTCAGGCAACTGAATTTGTAACCATGATCCAGTCTGGTCAGGTTCCCCTGGTAGCAGGGTCACTGAGGTCAGATGGTAATCGATCCACTGTAATTACCTGATCGTCAAATCCTGGATCATGAACAAGGTTTAAGAGAGGTAGGGCATAGCGGGGTACCTCGTTCGAATTGGAGCCGCCCGACTGAGGAAGTACCTCCACCTTACAGAATATCGCAGTTAAATAATACTCTTTTAAATAGTATTGTGTTTCTGCCGGTGAGTAAGGTTTCCAGTGCTCCATGGGGTGGGGATTTGGGGAACCGTGGCTTTGGCAGTGGAGTGGCATTTGCTTTTTGCTGCCAGAGCAACGTGTTATAGAGGTGGGCAACGCATTAGCGATACTCTTGGTGTTGCTAATGTCTATAGGCAGTGGTGACCACTTTCCATCAGGTGGCCCGCTTGCCTGTTTGCCTACCGCATGACATATAAAAAAAAAAAAAAAAAAGGGGGACCCCGGGCCCTCGTCCTCGAGAGCACAACCGGGATATTAACGCTAAGATGAGAGACATCATATTATTGGCTTATGTTATCCGGTGAATAGAACAGAAATTACTTTTAAAAATTTACCGTGTTCCCTAAACAGTCAGGACTATTTCATGGTCAGAGTGCAGAGGACTGTCGCTTCTGGTATCCACACAAGCAAGCTCCATCTTCGTCCTTTATCTGTATATGGTATAAAACAAAGTCGCTTTCCACTGTCTGTCCAACAATAGATAGAGTGATTCAAGAGGAAGGTTAAAGTAGGTAAACAAAGGTAAATTAAGTGTACGCAAACGAAGTCGCGCCGGATCCACTAGTAACTTTTAAGTCATATTTAAATAAAGTACCTATGCCTCTAGATTTAAAGACTGCGTTCTCAATCTCGTACGCCAAGCTTGGAGCTGATGAATAATCCCTCTAGTAAGGCAATTTGCACACGGGAATATCCTCGTGCAATTTGCGAATACGTAGTGGATAGGTAGGTATCCACTCCGCGTCGCTCATGAGTAGCCGTTCTTACAATATTATTGGAGTTCGCACATATTGCGATGAGTCAACGACGTGTGACCAGTAGGATAATTACGTAACTCTGTTGCTAACAATTCTCTGATTTCAATTATTAAAATTGTTACTTTTGCGATTAGGTACGTATCATCGATATCATGGATGTAGTTGCTAACAAAGTACCATTGCAAATCGATGATTCACGTATTCACCCGAGCGCTCGCCTTCTACAATACCTGTTTGGATGCTTTTTCCATTCCAATAGACTTGCTAAAATTATCATCAACGATTCTAATTGCATCGCAGTCGTATATGTATGTGTATCAAACTTGAGTCGCACATCAAAAGTCACATGTCAGAATTGCGTGATGGAGAAGCACTGATGAGGGTGATACTAAGATACCATTTAAATTTAGTTCCTGGTAACTGAACATTACTTATCTAAACATGTCACATATCATGTGTAAACATGTCAGAAAAGGTCAATGTCGAAGTGATAGAAGATAATGTGCGTCATAGGTCAACAAAATAATCCCAATGGAGAATGTTGCTTAGCTTTCATTAGATAAGTAAACATAATTTCAAAAGACAAGTGCTTTGTGATATTCGTAATAAAATAAAAATACCACACCATACGCAAACTCCTACCTCACATCCAGTCATTCCACTCGATAAGTATCATTAGAAATCGTAGCGATAATGCTTTCTGGCGCCACCAAGACTTATCAAGTAGTTATTAGGATTTACGGGTTTGAATGCAACAACAGAATTATTTGGAACTTTCCGTTCTATCTCGTGCTTATAAACGTAAGACTTTACTTATTCACTCCGTCCGGTACTTTACCTAGACAAGTATTGTTGCTAAACGGCTTCCCCCGTGTTCGGAGTGAAGTTTGTGGAAGTCATTCGTGGTGTGAGCAGGGGTGTGTGTTAGGGTAGTAGGGCAGAATACGTTGTTGTCAATCGGGCTAATTTTTTCAGTGGCGCAGTTTTTCCAAATGCCATTCATGATAATCAAAAAAATAAAATTATAAACTTTACGACAACACGCAGCATTTCACTATTGGATCTCATCCTTTTTTCTTGGATGAAGTAAAATTTTCGGTATTTGTCGATCATTCTGAACAGTCTGTTACTGATTTGACATGATTCTGTTGTGTTGGCACAAGAGGGCAGGCGGTCCATTCTGATGTCGTAGATGTAGCAGCTATCCGCACGAACCGCGTGGGCTCGACTTTTTATGCTTATGGTTAATTAATGGCTAACACTCCAATGTGTTCCCAAATAGTACAATCTGATTCTTTCAATACCAAATCAAATCATATCAAACAGTTTATTTGCAAGAATACAGAAGTTTATAATACAGTTATGGTATATAATAATACAGTGGTAGGTATAATACCAGAGTGAATTGAGTGTTTCTCACCTTTATCTAATTGAGATGGCAGTCAAATAATAATATAATAATAAAATTTCTTTATTCAGGCAAAGGACCCATAAAATACATTCAATACAATACAATAATAATAAAATGATAATTTTAAAACATAAACATTAAAAAATTTAAAAGTTGACAAAATTCTTTACAATAATCGTATAAACAAATTATTTTTTCATTTCGGTTTGCGTCCTGGTGGACAGAGCGCCAATGTTCAAATATGGGACTGTTGTAGGACGTTTTGCACATTGCCTTGAGAATTCCATTTCCAGATGCGAGCACCCGATCCTGAAACGATGCTACACGCGCCCGCATTACCGCGAAGAAATCCGGAACCCGCGCATCCGCAAACATGCTCGACGCACTGCAGTATCTGGGCAGCCTCACCAGGATGCGAAACGCGTCATTATATTGAACCCGCAGAGTACTGAAAGAATTCCTGGTGAAACTGGTCCAGAGCTGACATGTGTAGAGGCACTGGCAATAAGCCCTGAACAAGGTCACCTTGACGGGCACATTGCACTTTGCGAAACGGCGAGCGAGCATGTTACTGCGGGCGCACAGAGCCCTCCGCTCCCGCTCAATGTCGTGGTCATCTTTGAGGCTGTCCGTGAGAACATGGCTCAAGTATTTAAACTGCTGCACTCTCAGCACTGATGAACCGTTCAATACCAGCTCAGGCATATCCGGGCCTCTCCCCGCCTTAAACACCATCATTTGGGTCTTGGAAGTGTTGTACCTTAATCCGTGGGCACTTCCTCAACCCTGCAATCGAAGGACTGAGGAGCACCATGTCGTCAGCATAGCTGAGGGTGTTAATACAAACCCCATCTACGTGACAACCAATGCTGGTGCCCCTCAATTCCTTGATCAACCCATTGATGTACAGGCTGAAGAGGTCAGGGAAGGTTAAGCGCCCCTGGCGGACGCCGCATTCTAGCCTATAAGCGCTAAAGGTCGTGTCGCCCCATCGCACATAATTAGTTTGATTCCCGTACCAATACCCCAAGGCGCGGATTATACCAAGCGTCGGCGACGCAGGTTGCGTTATGCTGTCAAGTCAAAATTGTATGAATTTTAAATGCGCGCGCCGACGCTGGACTCAGCAAACCGGAGCTCAAAATACGCCGTCGCTGTGATAACGCCGCATATAGTCGATTGCCTCGGGTTTTTAACGCGAGCTGTCAACATGATTTGTTCTACAAGTTTCACAAAAGCATTTTTTTATAGTTGCAAATTTTACACCCTATTCCCATCTCACCTGTCTCGCTTAAATCAGAAGCGATTGGTCCTAGAACACTAGTTCTTAAAGTGAAATTATGATACTCGTCGAGATCTACGTTTCGGGTGACAGCTGTCAAACTTAAAACGGTTATAACTCTAAAACTTTTGGTCCTAGAACACTAGTTACTAAAGAGAAATTATGGTACTCATCGACATCTACCTTTCGAGTGACAGCTGTCAAACTTAAAACGGTTGTAACTCTGAAACTATTGGTCCTAGAACACTAGTTTCTTAAGAAAAATTATAACACTCGTCGAGATCTGAAATTCAGGTGACAGTTGTCAAACTCAAATCTGTCATCCTAAATGTATTTTAAGATTCATTGTTTCTGAGTTACAACAGTTTTAAGTTCGGCAGCTGGCGTTATCGCAGTGTCAGCGTATTATGGGCTTAGGTTTGGTCGGTCACTAACGCTGTCACAAGTGCGTCGCCGACGCAACCTGCGTCACTGACGCAACCTGCGTCACCGACGCAACCTGCGTCAGCGCGCGCATTAGAAATTCATACAATGTTTAGTTGACAGCATAACGCAACCTGCGTCGCCGACGCAGCTTGCGTCGCCGACGCAACGTGCGTCGCCGACGCTTGATATAATCCGCGCCCAACAGATCAACAACCTTCTTCGGAACCATAGAGCTCTGCAGTTTGGTCCATAGAATTTTATAATTCACAAGATCAAACGCTTTGCTTAAAGCCAAGAAGCACGCATAGATGGACGTATCGCGACTAGTATAGTGTTCACTGTGTGCTTTAAACTGAAAATTGCTGTATCCGTCGAGAGACCGGGACGGAAACCAAACTGAGAGTCATCAATCGTCATGTTGTTCACCAGTTCCGGGCGTAGCAGTCTCTCGGCCGGTAGTTGCTCGCAGTTCCAAGGCTACCCGATTTGTTGTTGATGATAGGCACGACCACCGTCCGCATAAGTGCATCCGGCAAATAACTATACCTTATACACTTATCGAACAGATGGGCGAGCCCATCACAAATCAGGGGGCCGGCGTTGAGTATGTGCTCGATGCTTAGCCCATCATGTCCGGGGCTCTTCCTCCGCTTCATACTTAGTATTACTCTACTGACCTGTTCCGGAGTAAACTGTAACAGTGTAGTTTCTGAGGAGTCCGCACACTGCGGCGCGGCATCGGGCACACACTCCACAGGCTCAGGGTCTACCTTGAACCTGCGAGCAAACAATTCAGCTATTGACTGTGGGTCTTGCGTTCCGACAACAGCTACTGGAAGCTTTTCCTTGGTTGAAAACTTTTTAGTAGTTTTCCAAAACTCGGAGAAACTATTATTTTTTCTGGCGGTAGCCAGAATGTCCATTTTGATCGCTTCCTGATTATTTAAGCACCACTTAAGTTTATTCTTAAACGCACTACGCCTCAATCGCATGCTCTCAAAGACAGCCCCTTCGGTTGGCCTACCCGCAAGTACCCACATCCGAAAATGCATCCTCGCGGACTGGTGACACTCCTTTACGTGGTTGTTCCATCCAACAACCTTTTTACGTTTGCTCTCTCCACCAGAACGCACATCCGATGACATCACCGCTCCTGCCTGCAAAACATTTATCATTTTATTATAAAATTCGTCAATATGTTGAAGATGGTCATTCATTCTTTCACAGCTCACATTTAAGTCACATTTGTCACACTCTGCATCCCTACACTCATTCACACGAACCAATTCAGTCATACAGTAATCGTAATACTTATCGATTTGACTAGGTTTACGTGAGCCCCAGATAATCTTACGTAAGGGATTCGCACTTTGTCCACACACAGTGGACTTGCAAGTGTGGACAGAGACAGTGGACACAAATGCTTGCTTATGCTTCTTTATGTAAATGTGTAAAACTTAGAAAATGTAATGTCGAATGGCGAATGTCGCCAACAGTGGAACATGGATAAGAAGGAACGTGACGGAAAAAGAAACTAACATGTCCCGGTTGTAAAATTAGAATAATTACGTTTCGGAATAAGATCTAGCGCACTCCTTCATGGAATTATGATTCTTGTCAAATTTGTCAACATTTGACGTAGTAGACATTGACACCAAAGTTAGATAGTATAAATCGACAAATTTTAAGTGGTGTACAATATCGAGGGTGGCTTATTAAGATAATAGACTACTCAATAGCGTCAAATTAAATTTCCCCTAAAGTTTATTATTGCCAGTAAAATAAATTTGGAATGCGTTTTTTTCTTCAATCTGTCAAAGTAACTTAAAGTCGTGGTACCCCTATACATTTAATATAAAAATTATATTTATAATGTCAATACATTCATAAATATCAGTTACAAAATAAAAAATGTCATTTACGTAAATATAATTAGGATGAACAATGACGAGAAAATTTATTTATGTGTAAAATTATTAGTAGAATATTCACATTTCCTGGGATATGTATGTACTTCCTAAATGTTAACCGGAAAGGTATATTTTGCGGTTATATTGAAAATACCACTGGAAAATTCCACTATTCCGGCGCTTGAAAAACATTCGAGTCGTAGCCGCAAGAGTCATGTCAAAAACGCACACCAGTTAAATTTTAAAATGACAGTGCGATAAATAATAGATTTGGTTCTGGCGCGGTAGTTCATAACAACTAACACGCTCAACGCTTCGCTCCTAGTACCGAACCCTCTGTAGCACAACGACGTTTTTCAAACATTCGGTTTATTGTAAAATTTTCAAATAAAACTGCGAAATTAACTTTTTTCTGATTTCCTTTTAGGAAATGTATGAAATTCCTAGAAAATATATAGGTACAACTAAATTTATTTTATACATTTCCTGTCAATTTTAAGCATCGTATATAATGACGGATTACAAACATTTCTTTTAACATATCTACAAGGAACGACTGTATAAAAAATGTATTTTTATAATTTATAGGCGCATTTCATTTCATTGAAATAACTGGGGAACAACAAAACCAGGCAAAGGATTCCTTTAGAGAACTTTGTAAGCTAAACAATGCAGAAGACAAAACCGACGAGGTTAAGGTTAGTATCACACGAGTTGAAGAGAAAAATTGATCAATCATATTAACAGGCCATACCCGTCCACTATTGAACCTCAGCCTCTTACACACCATTTGAGAGTATTGCCAAAATACGTAACAAATAACGCTGATGCTCATTTTCATTTTAACAGTTTTGTGTCTTAATTTGTGTGATTTGTGGGTGAAAGCGACATTTGATGATAAATAGATAATTAATTAATCAATTTACAGGGAAAAGTGATAGCGTTCAGAGAGTGCGTGAAGGCCTTTTTCGTCCCTGAAACGCTTAATAACGAGATCGAGGAAGCTAAGCGCAACGGTACTGTCGACGAAGTTATCAAGAAGTGAGTTACTTTTAAGAACTAAATTCCAGTCTTTTGTGTTCTAATCGAGTTAGAAACCTGCCCGACTAGGGTCTTTAACTATCACAAGGTCAAGTTAACGTGTGAAATTTCCAAATATTACTTGGCTACTCGTGATTTACGGAAATGGAAACTCGGTATTCCTTTGGCTTCACTCATTAAAGAATTATAAATAAATATGCTTGGACAATTCACACAGCGCCATCTAGCCCCAAAGTAAGCAAAGCTTGTGTTATAGGCCGCAGCTGGGCAACTTCCTGCCAAAGCCACGGTGCCCAAAGGAGCACTGGAGACCTTACTAACCGTCAGGAATACCATACTGTTGATATCTAGTGTCCGACCGAAGCTTCGGCCAAAATAAAACTACCTTCGGTAAAGCTTTCGGCTTCGGCCGATCCGCCGAAGGTTTCTACAAACGTTATCAATTCATAATATTTCGAATGTTATCATTATAGACAAATAAGTTGCAGGATTTTATTTTATCATCATTAGATCTACATCTAAAGATAATTTAAACTATATTTCCATAATATACAAACCTTTAAATTTATTTATATTATTAATTGTGGCTTGTAGCCAATCCTGAATTAAATTTCTTAAAGTTAACATTTGGCTTCAGCTTAGGCCAGAAATTCATCTTCGGTCGGACACTGTTGTGTAGCTGCGTTAGAGATCATAGTTTTTGATTGCTTTAAACTGCTGTATAAAATGACGTCGCTATCCACGTCTCCCTATCTGTATTTTTTTTTAATTTAATTAGCTAGGCATTCGACCGCCATTTCACTTAGTGGTGACGTGCAATGTGTGCGAAGTGACGATGCGGCCGAAGATGGAGCATGCCTGTCTAGGAACAGCCTATTCACTCTAGTCTTGAAAGCGTCCAGATTATAGTGATCAGGAACACACTCGCACGCAACGTTTTCCTTTCCTTCTCCTCCTAAACCACTGCTGTCTTCTACAACTAATCTGCCGAATCTCAGCTAAGTTCAACCCTCAAATAGCATCTCGATATACTCTTTCAGGTACTGCGCCAAGAGCTCTGAGCTGAAGACCTGTCTCCACGACATGCAAGATGGCCTTATGCCGTGCATACCGGAGTCGCTGCGTAGCCAGATCCTCGCCTCGGCCAACGTCACTGACTCCTTAATCGACTACGTCTGCTACAAGGACGGCAACAGGCTTGCGCGTGAGTCACTTTTTTATGCGAATTGAGTGCCGTCTTCGATCGCATAGCCACGTCTCGCACAGATCGATAAATACATAGAGCACAAATATCGTGCCGTGCCGCTATCGCCAGGAACAGGAAAAAGAGGCTATCGATAAGGATGTCGAAGTCCGAGCGAAGTGGATAAGGAGAAATAGGAAGGCGGACCCAACGATTTGGTAATGGCGCCACGCAGCGCAGGTACCATCTGCATACGGACAGCATAGGACCGGCCTTTCGGGGAGGTCTATGTCTAGCAGTAGGCGTCTTTCGGCTTTCCTTAACTAGGTCGTCTATTCATCTCGTAGTGGACCATTATACGTTGATTGCCGGTACATTTTCGCCAATCAAGAACCTGCCCTTCCGCACAAATCGGTTCTGCGAACTATATGGCCTGCCCATCCATTGCGACTTCTTCAGTTCTACTCTGAAACCTACCTTGGTGAAATTAGTACTCCGACGGACATCTTCATTTTCGATCCTATCCTATCCCTTATGGAACCTCCGAGCCCGAGCGTACGTCTTTCCTTCGCACGATGAACGATTTTTATCGCTGTCACTGACATCACCTCGTTGTGAGATTCTAGGGTGTTACATTGACCAATTTTTTTTTATACTACTAAGCTGGAAAACAAGCTTGCGGCCTGCCTGATGGTAAGCCGTTACCGCAGCCTATGGACGTTTGCAATACCAGGGGCATCACCCACGCGTTGCTGACCCCGTAAAAACCTTTTAACCCCTTTCTTGAATAACTCCATGTTGTACTCTCCAGGGAAAACCTCTCCAGGTAGTTCATTCCACAAAATTAGTGTGCGTGGGAGGAAGTTCCTTTGGAACCGCACAGTTCGCGACCAATATGGCTCCAAGATGTGAGGATGAACTCTCTGTCGATGGCGAGCGGTGCGATGAAAGAATGTAGCTGTAGGCATCATGTCAAACAGTTCTTCAGAACAAACACCGTTGTACAAGCGGTAGAACACACAAAGGGAGGCGAAATCCCTCTCCTGACTCAGCGGCTCAATACCACTTGTGAGCATAGTATCATCGACAATTCTTACAGCGCGCTTTTGGATCGAGTCACAAGGACCAAGCTGATATGCCGGTGCTCCCGCCCATAGATGAGAGCAATACTCCAGATGGGGTCTGACTTGAGCCTTGTACAGGAGAAGCCGTTGCTCCGGCGTGAAGTATTGTCGTGAAGCACACCCAGCTTTTTAGATGCGAGCTTGACCTTTTCTTCCAAATGACTGCGAAACTGGGCGTCACTAGAGATGTCGACACCTAGGATATGTATGCTCTTAGAGATGGTAAGCGGTGTATCCTGGAACTGAGAAGCTACAACAAATGGAGTTTTCTTGGCGGTGAACGCGCATACTTGTGTCTTAGTGGGGTTGAATTGGCCTAGATTTAGTCGTCCCCAATCAGAAATTCTAGATAAGGTTCTCTCGATTTTAGACACAAGTACTTCGCGACATTCCTCCACTATGGCACGAGGGATATTCGCACGACCCGTATAAAAGGTGTCTCCAGTACTGTCATCCGCACAGCAATGAATGCCGTCAATGGACAGCACATCATTGATATGAAGGAGGAACAGAGTTGGAGACAGCACCGAGCCTTGCGGGACACCAACATTAATGTTCAAGCTATCGGAGCAACAGCCGTCAACTACGGCTTTGATGCATCTGCTGGACAAAAAGCTAGTTACCCACTTGCACAATCCCTCGGGAAGCCCGTATGATGGTAACTTCGATAGAAGACACCTAAGCCAGACCCGATCGAACGCCTTCGCTATATCTAGGCCAACAGCCAGTGCCTCATCTTGACTCTCAACAGCTAAAGCCCAACGGTGTGTTAGGTTCACTAGAAGATCACCCGTTGAGCGACAATGTCGGAACCCATATTGATGGTCGCTCAAGATATCGTGTTCTTCTAGGTAACCAAGGAGCTGTGCGTTTATAACTCGCTCCATAAGCTTACAGAGAAGGGAGGTTATAGCAATCGGATAGTAATTCGACGGGTCTGATCTGTCGCCCTTTTTGGGCACAGGGTGCACGTGGGCAGTCTTCCATGAAGACGGGACTATCCTAGTGGAGTATGAAAGTGCAAAGAGGCGCGTTAGTACCGGACACAATTCGGGAGCACACACTTTAAGCACCACCGCCGAAATACCATCAGGCCCACTCGACTTTCGAACATCTAGAGAGAGCAGAGCCCGCCGTACCTTTTGCTGAGAAAACGATATTTCCGGAATTGATTTGCCGCCCCACGGGATGGCAGGCGGATCGGCGTCTCCGTCATTCAGTGTCGAGTTTGAGGCAAAGAGAGCACCTACTAAATTGGCTTTCTCTATTGCACTGTGGGCCAGGGTACCGTCAGGTTTACGCAGTGGTGGAAAGGACGACTGACTAAAGTTTCCTTCAGCAGCTTTGGCGAGCGACCAGAAAGCCCGGCTACCAGAGGGGTAGCTCGTGAGTCGCATGCCAATTCTGCTAACGAAGGCGAACTTTGCGATCCCGATTGAGACGAGCAGTGGTCCAAGCTTCGTACGCAGATTGCTTCGCTCGTCGAGCCTCTCTGCATGGCCGATTAAACCACGGTCGTCTCCGTGACCCAGCACCCACTAGCGGGTTAGGAATGAAGCAGTCCATACCCGCTAAGATAGTCTCGGCGACTGCAGGGGCACAGGTATCAAGATCATCCGATGCAAAGCAGAGCTACCTCCATGGGTACGACGCGTAAAATTCACGCAATCCATCCCAGTCTGCAGACTTATAGTGCCAGACAAGACGCCATCCAGTGAGCCCGGGAGTGCGCACAAGGCAATGATCCGACGAGCCAAGAGTGGATGATGGAGTACCGCTCCGTACCGGATGGAGCGCGTGGTCAGCAGAAGGTCCAGCAAGGAGCTTGTATAGTCCTCAACATTTGGGATTATAGTTGGCGAGCGAATCAATTGTGAGAGACCATAGACCAGAGAAAATTCGTGAGCAGACTTTCCCGCATACTAAGTGGATCAAGAACCGAGCCAATCCGTATGGTGGGCATTAGAATCTCCTAAAACCACTAACTCAGCTGAAGGATACTGCTCAAAGACTTTATCAGTCGTCACTTTCAGGTGCTCAAAAAGTCGCATTGTGTCCGAGTCACACCGCCATGAGACCTGTATACTGCGTAGATACGGGTGTGGCCACCGTAATCCACTCGAACCTACATAATCGACAGGTCCCTGTCTTCAAGGCCGTGTAAACGGCGGCAACAAATATCCTCCCGAATGAACATGAAATTATGCTCGAGCTTGTACCCGGGGTAAGTTAGATATGATGTATCAGCGGGGCAGGATATCTGTGTCTCCGTCAGGAAAAGAAGGGCCGGCTGCGCAGTCTCAAGGTGTTCATGGACTTCGTTGACATTGCTATGCAGACCCTTAATAATGCAAAAGTCCACCTTCAGAGTGGATGGGGTTGCCGCTGTAAAAACAATTTTTCTTCTTTTCTTGGCCATATTTGGGGGGGTAATTAAAAGTTTTAAAGGGTAAACATTGCTCAGGTAGCAAATAGGCAAAGGGGATGTCATAACTGCCACGGAGTCTAACAAGTATGTGGTCTGCTGGCGCAGCGGGCGGAAGGGCCCCTAGTCCCCCCCTGACGTAACATACGAGTCCACTCCGGTCTCCTCCTCCGGCACGAACATTACGTCAGGGACTTTTCGCGAGACTGGCAGCTCAGCCTCCCAGGGTGGAGATTATGTGTTCCCTGGGTTCGGGAGCCCGTTCAGCCTGCGGGTGGCCAGCGGACAGCCGTTTCACTAGGTCTCCCTGACCGCCGCGCCAACACACAGCCCCCGCTCAGCCACGTAACAACGAATATGACAGCTAGGCCCCTCCACTGCCAAAGCCACGGTTCCCCATGGAGCACTGGAAACATTACTTACCGGCAGAAACACAACACTATTAAAATAGTGTTGTTTGACTGCTGTATTCTGTAAGGTGGAGGGACTTCCCCAGCCGGGCAGCTCCGATTCGAATGGGATATCCCAGCATGCCCTACCTCTCTTAAAAAAATATCCTTATCTATGCTCTTTTTGTTACAGTTTTCATCGCCGAAGGTGGCCCCGAGTGTTTCGTCGAAAAAAGCAGCGAGGTCGTATCGTGCTCTCAGAAATTGGGGGGTATATCGACCTTCGGAGCCCTCAAGGCGTTTTTTATCGCTGTAAGAAATAATTTTCCAGTTTACAAGTTAAACACATTTTTTAAAACCTCGTATGCGATCGACGTTATATATTTGCTCTTGCTGGTTACTTTGGTAAAAATTCAAAATTTATTTATTGATTAGGACATTAAATATCTCTTTCAATCGTCAAAAAGGAGAGTAGGAAGGAAACACACAGTGATGAAGTTGGTAAAAATAATTTAAGGATTTTGGTTTTATATTTACAACGAAGATGCAGATAGCCGGATGAGTACACTACAACTGAACAATCTTTTAATTCGTGCTATGATGGTTATTTTCTTGCAGAAGCACCCGCACCAGCAGTATGTATGTACGTATTTATTCATCATAAATGTGGTACATAGGTATTTATTAACATAATTTGCCAAAATGCAAAATACTTTGTTGGCGAAGGTTTATCAACTATATGATTTACCCTACCAACATAGTAAAAAAACACAGACAGGACAGGTAGTAGCCAGGATTATTTACCAGTAACTTGCTCTTCAATATGGTCTTGTAGAGTCTATTAGAGTAAACTTATTAGAGCGAAATATTAGAGAATAATACCATAGGAAGGTTGACAAAAGTCTTCCGCTGGGGAGGTTGATGAACAGTCTTGTGAGCCGATGGGCACCCCATGACGCTTTATGATTATGCAACCTTTGACCTTAATCCGTCTCATCTTGAACACAGGAGCAGTGCGCCAAGCTCGACGAGCTGTCGACCTGCCTCGTGCCCGCTCTGGAGGGCTGCAGCTCGCCTACTCCTAGCAACTTGGTGGAGTCTCTGCTGCGCTACATGAGCAAGGGTCCCTTCTGTGAAAAGGTATGTTTCGAGGAGGTTTATACTTACCACAAAGCAGTTACATCATATCAGTCGAAAGACGCCTACTGCTGGGCATAGGCCTCCCCCAGAGATCTCCACAAAGGCCGGTCCTATGCCTTTCGCATCCAGCAAGTACCTACGATATTTACCAGGTTGTCGGTCCTTCTGGTGGGAGAGCTACCCACGCTGCGACTTCCAGTACGTGGTCGCCACTCGAGAACTTTACTGCCCCATCGGCCATCTGTTCTTCGGGCTTTTCTTACAGCTTATCGACTTTTGCAATACCTACTACTGCAAGACCTTGTTTAGGACGCAGTTTTGGCCAAGAATTATTTAGCGACGAGGGCTGTGATTTACATATGGAGCGGGAGTAGTATTCAGTGCTACGAGAAAATTCAAGTCAAGGAAAGGTTGGTTTGTGTTTTGGGTCGCTAAGTACCTTGTATAGTATTCGTCCTTTCGTTCATCCGAACGTGAAGATGGCCCTCTGCAATGGACTTGTTTTGTCACAGTTGGAGTATTGCGACACCGTTTACGGCCCATATCCATTGGCTAAAACTTAGAAGACTGTACAGAGCATGCAAAATGCTTGTATGCGATTTTGTGTTGGGATCCAGCGGAAGAAACACATAACTCCTTATTTATGCAAAAAGGGTTTATTAAATATGGAGAATAGGCGCAAATTGAAATTTGCGTCTCTTGTGCATGCTTTTGGCTGGGGTGAGGGACTGGACTATCTAAAAACCAAACTGACACATATAATCCTGAACCGATTGAGGGACAGAGGCCCTCAATTGGTACCGCCCAGCTTTAATTTGACACGCGCCAGAGCCTGTTTCCGGTTCGCAGTATCAATGATCTGGAATTTATTTATTTATTATTTATTCATACTTTTGTACAACATTACAGCTTAAAACTAATGCGTTGCACAAATTAGGTTATAAATTACAGCTATTATATACAAAATACTTATAATTTAGGTAAAATTTTCAGTAAACATTGCTATTATTGTATGCATATTCAATAAATTATCGGCAAACAGATCGCAGTCTGGTACCTCACGCAATAATTTGTTAAGTTGGATGCGTGCTCTTACCAACGGAGAGTTGAAATGGGAAACAGTTCGCGCAGATTCCACTTCGATCAATCGGTGACTGCGGGGATGCGTGTGTTTCCTGGGCACCGATAGACAGCAAACTCGCTCAACCAGGTTGGAACAATCTGATTCGCCTCGTAACAAACGTACTGCAGTCATAAGTAGATCCAAACTACGTCTTACCTCTAAGGAGTTAAAACTCAGAGTTCCTAATAAAAATTTTGTTGGGTAAAGAAATGGATAATACCCGCACCTCTTCTTATAAAGAAACCGTAAGAAAGCTTTTTGCACTTTTTCGAGAAGTAGCTTGTAAATCGTCTCATGTGGGCTCCAGACTATGGCAGCGCTTTCAATTTTGCTCCTAACTAGCGAGGTATAAATAAGCTCTATTGCAGAGGGATCAGTAAAATCTCTAGAGTTACGAATTACAAAGCCCAGTCGGCGATAACATGCTTTAGCTAGTTCACAAATATGGGTGTTAAAAGTTAATTTGGGGTCAAATAAAACTCCTAGGTCTTTGACTATTTCTACGCGGGTGATTGGGTCGGATTGAAGTTTGTAAGTAGCTACAATGGGATGCCGTGCTCGTGAGAATGTCATAGTATTGCACTTAGCTATGTTGAAGGAAAGGCTATTGTCATTGCTCCATTTCAGAAGTGAATCAATGTCGGCTTGGAGTAAAATAATGTCAGAAGCATCTTTAATCTTATGTATTAATTTTAGATCATCGGCGTAAAGTAGGCATATAGAGTTTTTAACTACTGATGGGAGATCATTGATCATTAAGTTAAATAGGAGAGGACCCAGAACAGATCCTTGGCTTACGCCAGATCGTGTGTGGTACGGCATAGATACGTAGCAACCTAACTTCACATATTGCTCTCGATCCCGAAGGTAATCGGAAAACAGACTTAGTAGGGATGGAGTGAAGCCCAGGGAACTAAGCTTTGTGAGAAGTATGTCATTATCAACACGGTCAAATGCTTTTTGAAAGTCGAAGTAAATTACGTCGGTCTGTAAGTTTTCATCAAGATTTTTTGATACAATATCTACCAGGGATAGAAGATTAGTGTTAACTGAACGCCGGTTCCTGAAGCCATGTTGGCAATCGGAAAGAAAGGGACTGACCTGGGGCAATATTTGGTGGTAGATTATCGATTCGTAGACTTTAGCAGCTGCTGAGAGATTTGCGATAGGACGGTAGTTTTCAACGCTGGTTTTATCTGGAGATTTGGGTATGGGAGTGACACGGGATAGCTTCCATAATTTTGGGTATTTTCCAGTTTTGATGGATAGGTTATAAATATGTTGCAAGGGATAAGCTAGCGAATTCTGACAAGCCTTAAGAATGTATGGTGGTAAGTTATCCGGCCCAATCGAGCTTCTCGGTTTTAATTTATTTAGACCAGAGACAACCTCTTTGATACTCACATCGGAAATGTGTACCCGACTACAAGAAGGGAGAATCTCTTCTTTGAGTTGGGTGGCATTTAGATCTGGTACCCGGGTGGAGAAAACACTAGAAAAATTGTTTGCAAAAGTATTAGCCGCCTCCTGACCTTTAGATTCTGTGCCATTGTGAGTAACGCATGTCTCAAAACCACCTTTACTTTTTAAGCTATTAATATGCTGCCAGAATGCTTGTGGGTTTATTTTCAGATTTTGTTGTATTTTTAATAAATATCTATCGTAGGCATCTGCAATTCGTTTCTTTAGTTCGGCACGCAATGTGCTAAAAACTTGGTACGTTGAACTATCTCCCGATGCTTTCCAAGCGCGATGATAATAAGCTTTAGTTTTTAAATCAGAGATTTAAAAACTAAAGCTTATTATCTTTCGTGTACCAAATCGGAAAACGTCTAGAACATCCGCGAAATCTTATTTTCTTTGGAATACATTGATCAAAAATATCATATATTATATTATAGAAAGCCTCCACAGCATCATTTACGTCACATGCGTTAAGTATTGGGGACCAATTAGCGTTATTAATAAGTGTGTACAATAAATCGAAATCTGCTTTAGGAAAATTCCAGTCTCTAGTGTTATCTATGTTGCTGGGTGCTAAGACATTGTCACGCGAAGAGGTTGACTCGATAGGTATTGAGATTTCTAAAGGGGGATGATATGGGTCTGCCCGGGGCACTAAACCTCCATCATCAATTTTATGCACAGTAACAGAGCTTATCTTTTCCGGTACCAGTACTACGTCAAGTTTACCATTAAAAGTATTCATAATAAAATTTCTATCAGATAAATTACAAAAATTAAGAAAATAACAGTAATAGTTAGAAATACTTACAGTTACACTATTTAAATTTAGATCTCCTAATATTATTATTACGCCATTCAGTGAATAAATCTTAGATTCTACAGTTTGAAACCAGTGCATATAATGGCTATCGTTGGCATCAGGTGGAATATACACAACACACACAAAATAGTTTACATTATTTACACGAAATGTAAGCCACAAGTCTTCTTGGGTCTCAGTCTCCAAGTCGTGGCGACGATGTAGCACGAGGCCGGGTCTAGCCGCGAGTAGCACGCCGCCGCCGCCGCAGCGCTGACGGTCGCGCCGCACCACGTTCCAGCCGCACGGAGCGACCTCCGCATCATCAACTGACTTGTCAAGGAAGGTTTCAGTAACCGCTATTATATCAGCCTCTTGTAATAATAAACTATTTCTCCAATGTTTCAGTTTAGTTTTTAGTCCACGTACATTTTGATACACTATGTTGAGGTAGTGATTGCGATTTAGTGCTACGATAGGTCGTTTATTATTGCCCACACTATTCGGTTTTTTGATTCCGAACTCCACGAAAATGATTTTTCCAGGTTTTTATACATATACCTAAGGGTATATGTATAAAAACTAAGCCCAGCTACGCCCAGGCCTAAGGCCCAGTTTTCGGGTGCCAGTACACTGGTCACAAGTGCAGAAGGGACTCCTAATTTAAAAGAAGCATAATTCCCTCGAGCTTTCAATGCGTCAACAGTACAGGCGTCGCTCTTGCATATGTTACGTAGATGATCCTGTACTTGGATATCAGTGGTACCTTTCTGTAGGTAATAAAGATGTAAGTAATCCGTTTTTTCAGCAGCAATTAGTCCAGTTGCTACAGGGGACGCCGTACCGCGGAGAACTTCAGGAGAGGATGGTCGCGAACGCTTTCTATTCACAACAGTCCAGCCCTGACTTTCAGTTGTAGAGTCGTGTGGAAGCAATACGGATATTTTTTCAGCATTATCTTGAATATTTGTAATTTTTGGGATGGGTACAGCTACATTACGCTTAATATTTTTTAACAATTTGTTCGCAGATTTTGTAGGGGATGTATTACATGACTTATTACTTGGTTGTATATTTGGGGGGTAGATATCAGTCTCGTTCGGTTCCGTCGACGTTCTTAGTCCATTTTTAGTCGACACAAGATGTATTGGCGAACATTCAGCAGGGTGTTTCAGGTGCATAGCATTATCCAGAGCAGTTATTTTATCAGAGACTTTAACTATAGTACTCATAAATAAATTAGTCAGCGTGTTATTTTGTTCAGCTAACAGAATTTGCAGCTCCTCCCGCACTATTTGCCGAATAATTACTGTGTTTGATTCATCATCTACGGTAGGTAATTTTCGTTTAACATTACGGATCGTATCATTTTCCAATGAGTAGGAATCATTTGGCTCAATGCAATCACTTTTATTTTGCATCTCTACACTTGAAGGCAGGTTAAGAATTGGCGAGTTACCACAGGTGTTATTACAGCGTATTTTACATTCAGGACATACGAGATTTTTCTGTATATCAGTTTTGTGTTCTCTAAAGTATGCAGATGTTATGTTAAGGCACTTATAGTGATAAACTCTCTCACATTCGGTGCACCAAACATTTTCGTTGCATACAATAATTAAATTACAAGCGTGACAACTCATTTTCAGTTAGTGTTTGCAAAAAAAAAATGGAATGATCCACCTCCACTATAGTGTACAGGATAGCCGTTTAGTACACGGGTACTTTAGGTTAAAACAATCATTTTGGCCGGTAGTTTCTAAAAATATTCCCATGGGGGTGGGGGGGCAGTAATATTGACATTAATTTTTTATATGGGATTCGAATTTTTTTTTCGGATACCCAGCGTGTTTGGTATCAAATGAAAGGGCATCATGAGCCGGTTCTAAAAATATACTACACCAAAACCATTCAGCCACCTGTTTTCTAAAAATCCAAGAAATATTTTAAAAACATACCAAGTTTGGACTCCTCCAGGTAGGAGACGGATTAGTAAATTTTTGTAAAATATACGCCAAATGTCTCTTCTTAATATACCCATATCTAATGTGGAAAAGGCGATTTTAAAATATTGATTGATAATAATAAAAAATTATTTAAAAAAAGTTGACATTCAAAATTTTTTTGAAACTTATCGAACTCTACAGTACTGTACTATTATTGTGTTTTATGCTATTATCTATGTTAAATTTATTACTGCCCCCCCCCCCCCCCCCCCGGGAATATTTTGAGGAACTACCGGTCAAAATGATTGTTTTAACATAAAGTACTCGTATACCAAACGGCTATCCTGTACATCGATTTGCGGTTTTTGCCAATATTTGCTGTGTACACCGTCCACTACCACGTAATCTCCTCGGGAGATCTACGGAAACTTTTGAAAAGCATTGCATGCGGTGGTTGCTCGGGAAACAAGTTCTGGGAACAGAGATTCTATGGGGCAGATAGTCTGTGCCCGATCCTACCAACCAGTGATATAATTTAGAGCGATGTGATGTCTTATATTTTTATACTTGGTCGTTAATGCATGGTGAAATATATTTAAACTATTTATAAGAAATTTTATTTAATGTCATTTTGTAGGTCAAGGCAGAATAACAGGTCCGTAGGCACGTCCGCGTATCTACGGACCTGCACTTTGGCATTTTTAGCGTTTAGTGTTTATTTATACTTATTTTTTCTTGCAATTTTCTGGTTAGGTATTATTAGTTTTACATGTTATTCTTTATATATATATATATATATATATATATGTATATATGTATATATATTTTATGTTATTATTTTATGTGTGCTGTATATTTTGTAAATTTGTCTATTCTAAATGCTTAATAAATACAATATTTCTTTATTTATTCATTTAAAAGAGTGAGGTACAAGCTTTTTTCGTAAGAGGTGTATCCAAAAGTAGAACATGACTACCAAACATTAAGTTATGTTTATTTGAGTAAATTACTTATTTTACTCAAATAGATAATCATAATGTTTTAAACTATCGCGGTTATTATCACACGTTAAAATGAATAAATAACCATTTCTGTATCTAAAATCTGTCCAGACTGACTCCAATTGTCTTGTCTTATTTGGTTATGGATATTATGTATTTAAATGGATAATTTGCAGCAGTATTCGTTGAAATTTACATTCTATGTGTTTCTCATAATTAAAGTCATTTATGCACGTAGCGTGATTGATACGGCAAGTCGTTATTTTGGGAATTGTTTGTTCATCAAATAAGATAAGTCAGTCTGGACAGATCATAGCAGTCATAATGTTTATTTTAGATTCCGTTTAATGTTCTTAGATACGGCCCTTATTTATTACAGAAAGACTAAGCTGTTCGGGTAGCGAGCTACGAGTTGCAAACAACTAGAAACCCTCAAAGGATTATTACCCTTAAGGGTATTAACAATTCAAATAAAAGAATCAAATAAAATGATTTTAATATGAATGTTATTTTATTTTCTTATGTGAAATACTTCGGTATAACAAACAAGAATTCACAAAGCGCTTCCAACCTCAAACTAAGCGAAGCTTGTAGTAATGGGTAATGGTTGCTAGATAACTTATTTACGTAGGTACTACTTTTGGTCATCTTGACGGTAATGCCTTTGCGTTTAATAGAAATCCCACGTCAAGCCTTTCTTGAGTGACACCCAACACGGGTTCAGATCCAAACGCTCTGTTAATACCAACCTACTAACCTTGGTTAACATTGTCTCTGACCATCTCGATAGGGTTGTTCAGGTGGATGTGGTCTATTTCGACATTCAGAAGGCTTTTGACCGGGTTGACAATGACATTCTGCTGGGTAAGCTGGGTGCCATTGGTTTTTCACCTACTCTACTGAAACTCTTTGCAAGTTACCTGCGCGATAGACAACAGTACGTCCGACATGACTGTTATGTCTCAAATCCATACCACACGCGGTCTGGGGTCAGTCAGGGCTCAGTATTAGGTCCGCTCTTGTTTGGTATTATGGTGAACGACCTGGACTTGGTTCTCCAATCTTCTTGGAGCTTACTATATGCCGACGACCTAAAACTTATTCGCGGAGTGACTGAGATGTCTGACTGCAACTCAATTGATGCGGTATATGCGTGGAGTGTGGATAATGGACTTCTCTTTAATCCAGATAAGTGCCATGTCAGTGCCAACTTCAGTCGATCAAAGAGTACTTTGCTGGCTCAGTACACCCTGGGCACCAGTACAATTACTCGTGTTAATGCAGTTAAGGACCTGGGAGTCGTTTTTGATCCAACTCTCAACTTCCATGATCACATGAAGAAACTCGCATCCGAGTGTTCCAAAAGACTAGGGTTCGTAATAAGGAATTCCCGCAAATTTAGCGATCCTAACGTGATAAAACTCATATACTCGGCGCTGGTGCGGAGCAAACTCGAATCAGCATCGATTATTTGGAACCCATATCAGTGTTCTTACGCCTTACTTCTGGAGAAAATACAAAAACATTTTTACGTTTTCTCTATAAAAAAAATTATGGATATTATGGGTGGTTCTTAGGAAAGGTGTTCTTCGTGTAATTTCCATGGCATTTGAAAAATCGCTTAATTAAAGTAAATCACTCAAACATTTTGAAAGCTTATGCAAATTCAAATAACATATAAATATTCGACACGTAGCGGATCTACGAGTATACTTTCGCAAAAAAATATGTATAGAAATTGCGGACCATGGACATTACAATAAAGACCCACGGAAAACACTCAGCAGATAAAATTTATCTAAACTAAACACCATATCAGACATAAGCTCAAATAAAAGTTAGGTAGTATTAAGAACCACATGCGTTAAAAGTTAAAAACTATATTTAGCAAAAAATATTAGCTTTATTTACGAAACATACATCTTCGTCCCAGCGCCTCTGCCAGGGTCCGCTTTCCTACTCAATCTTCTTCACTTTGCCCGGTCTCTGGCATCCTCCTGTAAGCCGTTGGCTCTCGCATTCGACTCAGCGATATCAATCCATCGCGTCTTGGGTTGCCCACTGGGCGTCTTTCTTGATACCGGCAGATTCAATCACCTATTTCCCACGTATCCCTGAGGCTTACGCAACTCGTGGCCAAACCAGTGCAGACGAGCCTCTTTGATCTTATCTGCGATATCCCTCACGCCAAGGCTGCCACTCGTTACGTACTCGATCGAGTCGCGTAACTTCGCACATCCAGCGCAGCATTTTCATTTCGTTGGCGTGGAGTTCGTGAACGTGTGTCGTCAGCGCTGGCCATGTCTCGCAGCCATAGAGCATCACCGGTCTAATTATACCCTTGTATATAAGCCCTTTGAGCTTAACAGGGATTTTAGGGTCATTGATGACTGCTGTAAGTTCCCGCTATTTGGCCCAAGCCGCAGAGATTCGGGATTTGACCTCGGGGCCGATATCGCCGGACTCGTGCATCACGGCTCCGAGATATTTGAATTTATCTGTTTTATTTACGAAACATACAAAGGAACTCAAAGTAGGAACAGTAAAGTAATAAATTTAAAAAGTTTATTATATAATATAATATTAATTATTCCCATAACATGTATATTATGTATCAACATGACCTGAGTGGTTCAGAGGTCAAGGTCCCGGGTTTGATTCCCGGCCGGGAAGAAATTGAAATGATGAATTTTTATTTCTGTTACTGGTCTGGGTGTTCTATGTATAATAAGTATGTATTTAAAAGTATATAAGTAGTTTATCAGTTATCTAGCACCCATAACACAAGCTTTGCTTACTTTGGGGCTAGATAGCGCTGTGTAGATTTGTCCACGATTATTTATTTTATTTAACACGATAATAGAAAATTACAAATATTTGGTAAAAGTGTACATGTACGAAATCTAAATACTTGCACTAACTAATCTTAGTATTCAGTAAATTCAGCCTTCAAACAACAATTAAAATAAAATACTTAAACAATCCTTAACATACCTTTTTGGACTTTTTTACGGGTATTAAGTATAAGATTCTAATTAATAAACTTCAATTCTTTACGACTAATAAACTAACTCTGCTAATAACAAATAAAGTTCGACCTTATTTACTAATATTTATGAACCCCTTCTATAAACACTTTTATTTATTTTAATTTGGAAATCACCGACAACTAACAGCTCCTGGGTATTGAGTTATCAACCAATCTCAACATTGGACAGTACATCGAATCGAAAAAACAAAGGCTGTGCAGCCAAAATGGAATCCTCTCGAAGGTCAAGCGGTACTTCACTTCGACGCAGTTGCTTCAGTTATATCAAGCACAAGTCCGATCTTGCATGGGGTACTGCTGCCACCTCTGGGATGGATCAGCTAAATACCAACCGGCCGCTTTGGATTCGGTCAAAAAACGTGCAAAGAAGTTAATTTGTGATCCACAGTTGATTGAAGCAAAGCTACAGAGCCATCGGCGCAGGATTGCGCGTTTGTCGGTCTTCTACAGGTTGCATTTCGGAGAGTGTGCGAAGCAGTTGCACGACCTCATTCCGCCGGCCCTGCGCCGCAATCGGGAGACGCGATCCGGACGAGCTTAAGGCTAGGGTGAATAGTAGGCTCCATCATCGGCTGCATCATCACGTACCACGGTGAGCCTGGCTAGATTAATAGGCTAGGCTGGTCCCAATGACCGCAGTGTCTCTAGACGAAGATCTTTGACCAATGTGTGTTGCCAGTGATGACCTACGATACAGAAACGTGACTGCCCAAAAATCTAGGCCATGATTCATCTAATTCGGTTGGTTAGAACTAGATAACATTTTATTTTTGCAATTGCAACCAGGAAGAAGGTAATTTCCATGGGTTTTATGTGATTTCCATAGTGTTTTATACATGGAAATTACACCATGGAAATCACCAAAACGCATATGTTTTGAATTTCCCCGGCTTTGAAAAGGGGGCCTACCACAAGCCTTACAAACAAGATTACTTTAACCTTGTTTTCAAATTGGTACCATGACCTCAAAGAAAATAATGTTAAAAAAATGTTGTTTTGGTTAGAAGTTTTGTGACGTCACAGCCAAATCATTCATTCAAACCAGAGACTAAAAGCCATCACAAACTTATCTGAACCGGTGGCCAAAACCGGAACTAAGTGTGACTATTTTGAAATGTAATTTTGTTACCAAAAGCAGCGACGCTTTTCTAGTACTTTGACTAGTACAGTGACACCTAGCTACCATTTGACGGAAAGCATTGTTTATATTGTGTCAAATGTTTCATGAATTGCAATTTTGATAATTTATTTTTATAGAGAAGGTAATATTAAAACGTTATTTTGTAAAATCTTTATACTTAAGTAATCAATTTAATGTCTTCGTCTCCAATACTACAACAATTGTGATGTTCTGTCATAGATGGCCAAAGAATTCGTGGTTGTAGAGCTGATAAGCTTTAGCTTTAAACTCAACAAGGAAATAGCGTCAAAAGCCATTGTATGAGAAATGTGACCCCATCGTCCAGGAGTTCGTCAACAGAAGCAAACGCAGAAGCTTACACGTAAAATTCGACAGATTTGTCTGTTCAACGAAGAACTTGGAGGACCGTTCAGTTAGCCAAGGAGAACAGCTCATGGAATCACGCTTTGAACGTACGTACAATTTGTGCGTTGCGTTGAAGATTTAGAGTTCTTCATAAGGGAATATTATTGTCCCAAAGAAGGCCAAGGGTATGCTTTACCGGAGTTTCCGTGGGCGACCTAGAATTATCGGTGATGCCGATATAAAATTAAAGGAGTGTCAGAAAGTGATAATGAGTGTCCGAAGTGTGTAGATTTTAAATTATATTTTTATGTAAGTACCTATTGTAAACGAATGTATAATGTTGTATATTTGTGTATTTAGGTATACATACACGTATACATCTGGCCTCAATTGCCTGAAGTATTTAAATAAAGATGTAATAACATATTAACATTTCTCGAGCTTTTAATGGTTTTTATTGCCTGAATTACAACAATTCTTGAATATTTTTATAGTTCCGTAAGTGTGAAATGGTTTCGTTTTACTTCATTACGAGGTAATGTCAACAGCTAAGCAAGCCCCGAATTAATGCGGTCGTAAATTGCCCGATAGGTAGACACTTAAATATTTCATACTGGCCCGGGGTCCGCCTTGACCATGTTCCAGAATTTTATAGATCGAGCAATTACGGTAGAGCGACAGGCATCTGCCCTCCGTGACCCTGTTAACTGGGGCACCTGACCAGATTGGATTATGGTTACACATTCAGACGCCTTACCCTGTGGTGTCCGGCATTGCCGTGTGGTGTCCGGCAGAGTAGAATAGCACCAACCCCTTACACTCATGGGTGTCGTACAAGGCGACTAATGTTTTCGAGGCAAAAGATCAAGAGTCTCCGTAGTCTGGAAAATGGGCAGCAGCATTTTCTATTGTTATATTTAATGACTGCGATCTCCAACCCGCCTGCACAGCGTGGAGATTATGGCAATAACCTCCCCTTTCGTGGGAGAGGCCCTAAGTCCTGCAGTGGACTGTTACGGGCTGTGATGATTATTCAGACGCCTTGAGGTGCAGAATTCATTACGATGTTTTCCCTCACCGTAAGAGCATAGGTTAGTATTCAACTATGTACCTCACCTTTCAGAATACCGCAGCTAAACAATACTCTTTTAAATTGTATTGTATTTCTGCCGGTGAGTAAGGTTTCCAGTGCTCCATGGGGTGGGGATTTGGAGAACCGTGGCTTTGGCAGGGGAGGGGAATTTGCTTTTTTGCTGCCAGAGCAACGTGTTGAGCAATACTCTTGGTTTTGCTAATGTCTATAGGCAGTGGTGACTATTTTCCATCAGGTGGCCCGCTTGCCTGTTTGCCAACCGTATGACATAAAAAAAAATGTACATAACTCAGAAAAGAGGCATGGGTACATGGCGGCAGTGGGATTCAACCCGGTACCTCTCGCTTACGAGTTGGATACTTAACCACTAGGCCACCGATGCTCCAAGCAAAGTTTTGATTGATTAAATATAGTGCTAATACCAAGGTTAGCAACATGTTTTATCAGGTGTTAGGACACTATCGAGCCTGTGGAGTCCGCCTGGGTGAGTACCAACGCCTTATCCATTTCTGCCGCCAAACAATTATGCTTGCAATGTCGTGTTCTGGTACCAGCCATCGCAATTACAGGCCTGAGGCATTTCATCTTATTCCTCTCAGTGCAAAGGCACCTGCGCTTCTCCATTTTTGTGCAATGCATGGATCATAGACTTTATGGGCGACATTTACTGCTTACTGTTAGGTGGGCTGCCTGTTGATTAGTTACTGCGTAGCATAAAAAAACAACAATAAATATATAATTACAACCGGTTAAGTCTGCGTCGAATTCGCGAACCAATATTTCGAAATCGATTGAACATATTGCTTTGGCATCTAAATATTATTGGTGACCAACAGGGGGTCTACGTAGTAAATAACTTAATAATTGCTTAACAGATAGTAACATTTTAGTTTTCTTTAAGGGAAGCCTACCACCATCTTATGTCTACATCTACATGCTTGCCAATATCATCATTAAAGTGGGGTTTATGCTTATCTTGATAGGTATTATTGGAGTGATCGCCCAAATATTTACGTGTCGGTTTTTCACCGAATATCAAAGGGTTATAGCGTAGTTGGTGTAGAATATTTGCCGACGCGTCTATGCGTTAGCCATTCATTTCCCTCCTGTATGTATATTAATTGCTGGAACACGCTGATATACCGGCTCCTCGGTTTGCTCTATGGGTGATGACTCTATAGGTCTATGGGAAAACTATCATGTTTTTAGCAAGCTCAAAGTATTATTAGAATTTATTGGTACCATGATCTCTTAAAAACAACATTATAATAATATTGTTTAGAGAGGGGTATGAGCGAATGTATTGTCTATTGTAAATATATGCGAAAAAGAGACAGCGTTATAATGTTCGTACAGTGCCACAAACTTATCTGGCCCGGTAGCGAAAGCTGGAACTACGTGTCGCCATATTGTAATCTCATGTCAATCACAACAACAGTGACGCTATCACCGAGTCAGTTGTGTTTGTAGCTCTACATCTTACTCCGGATCACGCATTAATATTGCGATCTTTGATTGATTTTATAACTTATTTTTAAATACAATTTTATCATAAATCTACTTCATGGCAGAAAATGATACTAAAATGTAGATTTCTAAACAAAAATGTAATTTTATTCATAGTAATATCTTCAAAATATAATGATGTAAACACTTAAACACGAATAACTTGGGTGGAACGGGGCGGTTGCAAATCCGAGCCACTCCGTATGGTGGGCATTACAATCTCCTAAAAACACTAACTCAGCTGAAGGATACTGCTCAAAGACTTTATCAGTCGTCAGTTTCAGGTGCTCAAAAAGTCGCATTGTGTCCGAGTCACCGCCATGAGACCTGTATAGGGCTGCGTAGATACCTACGGGTGTGGCCACCGTAATCCACACGAACCCACATATTCGACAGATCCCTGTCTTCAAGGCCGTGTAAACGGCGGCAACAGATATCCTCCCGAATGAACATACACACCCTGGCACGATGCACAAAATTATGCTCGAGCTTGTACCCGGGGTAAGTTAGATATGATGTATCAGCCGGGCAGGATATCTGTGTCTCCGTCAAAAAAAGAAGGGCCGGCTGGCAGACTCGAGGGGTTCGTGAACTGCGTTTATGTTGCTATGGAGACCACTAATATTGCAAAAATCCACCTTCAGAGTGGATGAGGTTTCCGCTGTTAAAACAATATTCTTTTTTTTCTTTCTAGCCATATTTGGGGGGTAATTGAAAGTTTCAAGGGAAAACGTTGCTCTGTCAGCAAATAGGCAAAGGAGCTGTCATAACTGCCACGTAGTCTGGAAAGTATGTGGTCTGCTGGCGCGGCGGGCGGAAGGGCCCCTATTCCCCCCCTGGCGTAACATCCGGGTCCACTCCGGTCTCCTCCTCCGGCACGAATATCACGCCAGGAACTTTTCGCGAGACTAGCAGCTCAGCCTCCCAGGGCGGAGATAACGTATTCCCTGGGTTCGGGAGCCCGTTCAACCTGCGGGCGGCCAGCAGACAGCCGTTTCACTAGGTCTCCCTGACTGCCGCGCCAACACACCGCCCCCGCTCAGCAACGAAAATAAAGCTAGGCCCCTCCACTGCCAAAGCCACGGTTCCCCACGGAGCACTGGAAACCTTACTCACCGGCAGAAACACAATACTATTAAAATAGTGTTGTTTTACTGCTGTATTATGTAAGGTGGAGGTACTTCCCCAGTCGGGCAGCTAGGATTCGGGTGGGATATCCCACCATGCCCTAACTCTCTTAAGTATGTACTCTTTTAGGTATTGCGCCAAGGGCTGAAGACTTGTATCCACGGCTTGATCGAAGGCATTACGCCGTGCTTTCAAGAGTCGCTGCGCAGCCAGATCCTCAACTCGGTAAACGCCACCGATTCCCTCATCGACTTCGTCTGCTACAAGGACGGCGACAGGACTACGCGTGAGTCATTTTTTTTATGCGAATTAAGTGCCATCTTCGATGGTATAGCCACATCTCGCACAGTTTGGAAAAATACGTTGGTAACAGATGTCATGTCTAGCCGCTACCGCCAGGAACAGGAAAAAGAGGCTATCGATAACCACTACGAAGGATGTCGAAGTCCGTGCGAAGTGGACAAGGAGAAGGGAGAAGGCGGACCCGACGATTTTGTAATGGCCCCACGCAGCGCAGGTACCAGCATGGGACCGGCCTTTCGGGGAGGCCTGTGTCTAGCAGTGGGCGTCTTTTGGCTTTCCTTTACAAGGTCGTCTATCCATCTCGTAGGGGACCGTTATACGTTGATTGCCGGTAAGTTTTCGCCACTAGAGAACCTTTCCTGCGCATAATCGGTAATTCTGCAAACTATATGGCCTGCCCACTGTGACTTCTTCAGTTGTACTACTCTGAAACCTACTTTAGTGAATTAAGAACTGCGACGGACTCGGATAACTTCATTTCTGATCCTATCCTATCCCTTATAGAATCTCCGATTCCGAGCGTACGTCTTTCCATCGTACGCTGAACGATTTTGATCGTTGCAAATGCAAAATATCGCAAAATGCAAAATAGTTTGTTGGCAAAGGTTTGCACTCTCAACTATATGCTTAACCCTACCAACATAGTACTTACAAAAAATTAAAATAATAACAATAATAAACACTTATCTCTAACTTGTACCTGGGCATAGACTCTGCATTAATTTATCTATCAGGAGGCATTTCAGCTTTGACTTATAAGTATGTCTGCTCTCGGTAGCTTTGATAAACCATTAGAGTAAGCTTATTAGAGCCAAATATTAAAGAAGAATACCATAGGAAGGTTGACAAAAGTCTTCCGCTGGGGAGGTTGATGAACAGTTTCGTTAACCGATTGGCACCCCATGACGCTTTATAATTATACAACCTTTGAGCTTAATCCGTCTCATCTTGAACACAGGAGCAGTGCGCCAAGGTCGACGAGCTGTCGACCTGCGTCGTGACACCTCTGGAGGGCTGCGCCTCGTCTACTCTTAGTAACATGGTGGAGTCACTGCTGCGCTACATGCGCAAGGGTTCCGTCTGTGATAAGGTATGTTTTGAGGAGGTTAATAGTTACCACAAAGCAGTTACAGCTTATCATCATATCAGCCGAGGGATCGCCTACTGCTGGGCATAGGCCTCCCCCAGAGATCTCTACAAAGGCCGGTCCTGTGCCTTCCGCATCCTTCGCGTCATTTGACGACCTGAGTGGTTCAGTGGTCAACAGCCGGTCTTCCACGCAAGAGCTCCCGGGTTCGATTCCCGGCCGGGCAGAAATTAAAATGATGAATTTTAATTTCTGTTACGGGTCTGGGTGTTCTATGTATAAGAAGTATGTATTTAAAAGTATATAAGTAGTTTATCAGTTATCTTGCACCCATAACACAAGCTTTGCTTACTTTGGGGCTAGATGGCGCTGTGTGTGAATTTGTCCACAGTTATTTATTATTTATTTGTTTATCAGATCGTCGGTCCGCCTTGTGGAAGGCCTACCCACGCTGCGTCATCCAGTACGTGGTCGCCACTCGAGAACTTTACTGCCCCATCGGATATCTGTACTTCGAGCTACTCTTACAGCTTATGGTCTTTTGCAATACCTACTACTGCAAAGTCTTGTTTGAGACGCAATCTTGGCCGATAATTATTTAGGGACGAGGGCTGTGATGTAGATATGGGGTATTCTGTGCTACGAGGAAAGAGAGAGGTGCGAGCTTATTTCGTAAGAGGTGTATCGAAAAGTAGTACATGACATTCAAAAATCAAGTTACGTTTATTTGAGTAAATTACCTATTTTCAATGTAAATTTCAACGAATACTGCTGCAAATTATCCATATAAATACATAATTTCCATAACCAAATAAGACAAGTCAGTCTGGACAGATCATAGCAGTCGTAATGTTTATTTTAGATTCCGTTTAATGTACTAAGATACGGCCCTTGTTTATTACAGAAAGACTAAGCTGTTGGGGTAGCGAGCTACGAGTTGCATCCAACTAGGATCACAGGATCACTCAAACAAAAGTGCCACTTTTATTATGACCAATTCAAATAAAATGATTTATATGAATGTGATTTTATTTTCGTATGTGAAATACTTCGGTATAATATTAGTCTAGCAATAAGACCGTGCTCTCATATTAGAGTCACAAGTTTCATATAAATTCATGCATCGTTTTGATTTGGACATGTGATTATGATTTTATTAATTAAAAAATTGTATTTATTAGTGACAGAATATGATGTTTTAAATTATCACGGTCATTATCTCGTACACTTTAGGCTACTCGTCAACAAAGGTACGCGGTAGGAAATTCGGAACAAACCCTTAAAATGTGTAAGTGATAAAGGTCTTCCTAGTATTTCTTTTTTTGGTCATTATAGATGAAGTAGGTACCTATGTTTCATTTGGATGAGTGTCAAGGTTTTTAGGTTTTTGGATAGGGACTGTGAAGTAACCTAATATAAGAAATAACTCTTAAAAGTGTGTAGATACCGCCGTCTGTAAATTCAGTTAGGAATTGTTTTTGTGGTTTTTTGTCGGCGCGTACCGATACGAGTTTTCTTAAAATGGAGCCGGTGTCGAATGCTGATAACCCGACGGCGAATTATCGCTGAGAATACTGACGTGCCATTCGCGACTGACGGTGGCCCAATTGCTAACGGGTCCGACTCGTAAGTGAGAGGTATCGTGTTCGATCCCCAGTGCTACATTCAGGCGACTGATAGTGTCCGACCAAAGCTTTAGCTGAAAGTTCCTAGCAAACGTCGAAAGTGAATGAACAAATAAATTGCAAACTATTTTTATCATGTCTAGATCTAGAGATGATTTAAATTACTTTTCTAGATTATACAGTCAATATAAACTTTCAATATTAAAGTTTAAAATCATTTATTGTAGCTTGTAGCCTTGACAAAATGATTTAGAGCTTCGTACCCTTCGGCTTCGGCTTTGATCTTCGGTCGGACACTAGGGCATGAAGGGTGTTCATGGTGGGCATGAGGCCATGATCCAATCTGGCCAGGTTCCCCTGTCATAGAGGTCAGTCGCTCTACAGTAATTTTTATTTATTTATTTAATCGTAATGACTCACAAAAACATGGCCTTTTACCTGATCCGCCAAATCCTGGTACATGGTCAAGAAAGGAAGGCAGTACCCGTGCAAGGGCACAGCCGGGACATTGATGATAAACTGATTATTTTATAAATGGACGGCGAAAAGAGAGTCGTGAGCAGGATCCTAAGCGAGCTTTTAGGGTGTTTGGAGAATTAAATTCATTTAGTTTATTTAAAATCCTGGCTGTGCTGTACGCACAAGTATGCTCTTGCGCGTGATAAGCGACGAAAGCCGCGACATAGACACGACATGTATCTCTTTACGGTTTAAGAATCTTTATTTTCTCAAAAAGACTTACAAAAATCACTTACAGAGAAAACACTTATTAAATACAATAGATCCGCCGATTGGCTTTTTAAATTTGAGTATATCATAAAAAAACAAAAAATACAGGGTAGACTTAAAGAAAGTGTTAGCATTACATTTTTGTTATGTTGATAGATGCGTCAAACTGTTGCGAGTGCACAGAACAATATTTGTTTATTAAGGCCTATCACATAGTGGGTGGTTAGTGAACATATTTTCTTTGTTTAGTTAAGTTAATATGGTTATTTGCAGCTGTGTAGGTGTAGTTGTGTATTATATGTATTTTTAAGCATATATATTGTTTGTGTAATAGTGTATGTGTTGACCTGATAGGGCTCAAATTTTATAGTATATAGGTAATTTAGATTTGTTACAAGTGAAAAACATAGTGGTGAGTCAGGGAGATCATCGTAATCTATTAACGAAGATTTCTTTAAGATGTGGGTCTTCAATAGTTTTTTAAAGGTACACATAGATTTTGCTTCTTTAATATGCTTAGGTAGAGCTCGTCTAATCTAAAATGACGCGCCCCACTATCGCATTAACGCACACAAGCAAGTTTAAAATATGAACGCAATACATATACAAATGCCGTTGTAATTGGTCATTCAGTTGCCGGTGAGATTCAAACGTAGGACACGACGTTCATCCCACAAAGATGAAGTGTCGTTATCAATATTTGCACTCATAGATCGAAACCAACTAACTAAGTAGTGGGGCGCGTCATGTTAGACTAGACGAGCTCTAGTTTATTATAGTTTTGTGCTCCTTCGTATACTGTTTTTTCCAAAATTCGTTCTAGACTTGTTAAGCATAGATTATTAGCTTGCCTTGTGTAGCGCTTATGAAAATCGAAGTTGTTTGTAAAAGTGATTTTCATCTTAGTATTGATAGAAAGAAACAAACGCTCACTCGACACACTTGTGCTAGCCGTGCTGGCGTCCATGGGGAGAAGCGGGACAGGAGAACTCAAAAAAGGTCACATTTGTTGTTTCTCACTTTAATAGTAATCTTGAAAACCGTGCTGTGGAATGCAATAATATAATGGTCTATTACAAGATTAGAGCCTCTGTCAAAATCTCAACTATTTGTGAGCTACACACTGGCAATTATGGCGGTGTACAAACCATTTATTGATTTATATTTATTTAGCGATTTACCCTGTCGTGCGTCTCACAGAATAGGGACCGATATGAATCAACGGAGCTATACGTATACAGTATAAATGTGACTGGGATTTGTAGAGCTTCAGTAGTAATCCGTCTTCTGGGCCGTGCACTGCAGTCGACACATACTCAACTGAACAGAAGGCAGGCATCACCAAAATGATCTGGAAAACCGTATTGATTACCCTCTTCGCTGTCAGTAAGTACCTAATCTGTTCATGTTCTAATATAAATATGAACCGTATTTCTTCTTTCTAATGACCAGGATGCAACTTCAATAGAATATTTACTTTTTAAATGTGGACTCAGTTCTACCAAGCTCAAGGTTACTTGGTCCGATTTCCATCTATAATCCAAAATTATAGGACACTATTATCTCAGAGTGAAACTACATTATGTACTTTCTGTTTGAGTATAGGTACCTACGAGTTGATTGAGGCAAATAACATGTTCATCCAAATTGTATCTATTTGCTGTGTGTAATTGTATCCGTTACGATCTAATTTTAATTTAATAGCTAGTTGATAGTTTGTTTATGATTAATACTATACAAGATAGGTACCCTACTTAGTAGGTATTATAAATTTTAATGTGAAAGTTTATAACAGAGAATATTTGGAGACATTTTGGATAGATGTTTCTTACTCCCATAATAACTTAAGAACGGATTTTGATTAATTTTGCAGTGTTATAGCATGCGCCTAAGCTCATAATATACAGGGTGTTTTATAATATATGTATAAAGCCGTGAACTGGATGGAGTGCAAAACGTATTAAAACGTTGGGTACAATTATTTTTTTCGTGCGTGGAATAGTTAGCGAGAAAATGACTATAGAACTTTTCTTTTTCAATGTCGATAATGACATTTTGGAAACGAAAGACCGCATCTCTAGAAATCAGTTGTAATAGGTCACTTAAGTTCATAATGAGGTCAATCGACCGAAGAATACAATTCTACCAGTTACAGATAGGATATAGGTTTTATCCCTTTAAGTCTTTTCTACCTACCGTTTCATATGAGTTTTAAAATTCAATCTAAAGATCACTGCGATCAATACCTCAAGTGGCTGGTTAAAAAAATTATTATCACAAGCAGCTCGTGAGCAGTCCGGCTCAAAAACAAGACATTTCGATGTTTGTTTCTTCTTTAATTTATTTGCTTTTTTTTGCCTTCAACACAATGTTCGCACCTAGGTACGTAGTCGACAAACTAATTGCGGAAACACAATAAATATTAGTCAGCAAAAAAGTCACAGCTTGATTTTGCGTCTGCGCCATTTCTTCTATTGTACTAGGCAGTCATGACTGAAGCAGGTGGACTATGTACGGGATACTGATATCACAGGGTGTCCATCAAGTACATAACTAGATTTTAATATTTTTGGAAAGTGTGTTTGACAGCAAAAGTACAGGATATTGTTGTTACACTTTATGGCCTATTTTTTCAAACAGTCTACATCCCTTGTTTGTTTTTCAAACAGTCTAAGTCCCTACAGTCTAAGCCTTGGCACAAGTTTATGCTTTCCTCGAAGAACTTTTCCGCCAGCTCCGAAGTAAGGAAAGACATAATTTCAGTACCTATCTAATAGTAATTATTAAATTCTACTCATGTATGAATTCAAGAAGGTGAATATTCAATTTGAAATGCTGAAAAAATACCTAGCAACACTATTTACGTACTAGGTACGGTCAGGAGACCGGGTTTTACCATTTAGTCAATTTACTAGTAACAGACGCTGCGATTTGTCTTGAGCCGACCAACCATCAGTTGCAGTCGATACTAATCTTTTGGGTTAATAGGGATGCGCGGGCATGCCGTCCTTGGTCGCACGTCCGACCACGTATTCCGCACTCCAAAGCGACTATTATAACCTGCGTAAGGATTAGTATCAACTGCAACTAACGGTAGGTTGGCTCCAGAAAAAGGGGAACGTCTGTTACTAGTTTTTAGTGTCAACATCGCTTAAGAAACAAACATGTACCTACTGGCCTAGTGGCAGTACAATTACTTGTTTTATGCTACACAGTGATAGTCCACCTGAAGGCAAGCGGTAACCGTAGCCCATAACATCTACGATTCAAGCATTTAGGTTGCAGGCAACAAAAATGCAGAACAGCAGATGCGTTGTCACTGTGAGGACTAAGATGAAATGCGTCATGCCTGTATTTGCGCTGGCTTATTTTATGGACACCCCACGTACTAGGCGCACTATTAAGGAGATCTAAATTATCCGTTTTGTATTATTTGGTATGAGGGTTCTGTACAAAAAAATATTGTAATCAATTATGATTTTAATTCAAAAGGTTCATTGTGCACATTCATCATTTACGAAAGTGCACCACCACCTAACTAATAGCAAAGTAGTCTAATTCAAATTACTGTAGCATATTAATGTAGCAAACTCTAATTAATGTAACATGTTTGTCTTTTTACGAGTTTTGCTTTCTCATGTCATGTCTGTCAGTCATGTTTCAGTGTCGCGTAATATAATCGTACCTATCGATTTCACGAACATTCCTATCAACTAAAACTAACTAAATGATTCTTAGTTGATGGAGCTATACCTGTAAATATCCCATGCTTTACCCAATTGGAGAACCTAGGTCACCTAGGTGGAGCACGGATCCAAAAACAATTTTAGAAATTACTGTCTAGGTTACTGTTATTGTCTATAACAACTATGATGAATCTGAAGCACTAATAAATTTTTGATACCTCCTCTATATACATTACACACACACACACACACACGCGCGCGCGCGCGCACGTACGGACAGGTAACTACATCTACAGTTAAAACTTTTTCTTCACTACTTCCAGTAACTGCTATTTCTTTTTTACTTACCTTTTTAACTTATGCCTCTAAAATGTTATTTTATATCAATGATGAATCACTGACCTTGATATCACAGTTACCTAGTGTCAGGGTCAGGGGTCCACTCTGATTGCATTATCGATTAATTTAAACTTTTGTAAGATTTGAAAAAAACTGATGTATACTATCTGTATTAGTAACCAGTTACTAATACAGATTTTACGGAAATAAATACTTTTATTATTATTATTACATTATTATTGTACCAAACTACCCGATAAAATAGTGGTAAGCAAATGTAGTCCATCACCGTCATCAAAAGGATTATTATTAGCCCACTGTTGGACTCGCTTGAGCCTCACTTTATCAAATAAATAAAATCAACATTATGGTACATCAACCAGGAGAACGTAAAACGAGAGAACATAAAAGGGAGGAGAAAAAAAATTATCTACAGAAGCAGAGAGAACATACCGAGTTTCAATTTGAGACAAAATGTCACACATCTCTAAAACACACACACTAATGCAAATGCAGGGACGGAACAAGGCAGCCCATCTGCAATGTTATATTTTGCTACGAATTTCCACTCGTAACGAATATAAACAAATCGGACTTGTGAGTATATTTCGCTCCTGATGATTTTGTCATTTTTTTAAACTAGTCCTTATAATTTTATATGAACATTATTATAAAAGGTAAGGTGTCTAGTGAATCAAACCCACGCCCTGATACCTACCACCATCCTTTTGATCTCTCGATCCTACATACCGTGTATCGGCAGTGCTTGCTTTTGCATGAAGGAGGGTTTTGAGTATTTTGACCGGTATAAATGTTTATTGTTGTCTCATAAATTCTCAACTAAGTAGGTACTACTTACTTATCGTTAGAAGTATCTTCATTATCCACAGGTTGGCCTATGTAACTTCACAATAAATTGAATATGATGCCCTTTAGAGGATATAGTCATAAAAAAAATGAAAAAGTACATTAATATATTAAACAGGCAGCAGAATATCTTTATATTTAGTGTAATTCATATAATGATGATACACCAGGACTGAATGGACTTGCATCTACTTATACTTATTATCTTGTTTTTCAAAATGATTACAGCGCAACACTTCCAATTTGCAACCCAGACATCGCCATGTCTGGTCTTTAGGAAACCTAGAAAAACAAATTAAATAAACAGATTAATCCGTTAAGTTGTTTCATAAAATGTCAGAACACTAAAAATGTCATTTAGGTAAATTTTTGGTATGAAACCCTTATTTATACATATAAAATTGAGGACCGCTATTTGCAAGAATGAGTATTAAAATTTTATACAATTAATACTAAATCCGACCCTGTTAGCATCAAAATATTTTCGATCACCGAAATATTGCTCAATTTGCCAATAATTTTAAATCTATCTTTAATGGTATGTTGTTTTAAAGTAAAGCATTTCAATTATTGCAAATTCACACTATTACGATGCATAGTTTTGTCACAATTTCTAAAATTGATTCCCGATCGCCACGACCACGAATGCAATTACTTACCGATGAAAAGATAATCCAGGTATATTTCCATATTTTGCGTGTTCACATTAATGTGCACTAAATTACACAGTCTTTTAAATGATTTGATTAAAATTTTATTAAGAAATTATATAATTTACACCAACGTTTCAAAAGAAACGTCAGGTCGTTGCTAGCTTGAGCAGCACGTCTAACGTTCAAAACATTGCGCGCGTCATTTTCTTAGAGATTATATGAATAGACGAAAAAACGGGATAGAATCTTGATTCATAATCATTGTAGAGTTAGCGAACAGAGAATATTTGTGATTTGTGTTTAGTCTGGTATGTTTGTGGGTTTGACCCACGGCGCGGCTTCCATTGACGAAATTTGCCTACTTTCGTGTCGTGTTCGTTTATTCGGTTTTTAGCTTTTCGTGTGATCGAAGTGATTGTTGCGTTGTAGTTGTAGGGTCTTCACCTACTGTGAAGGTTACTGTGATAAGAGTGTTAACGATATGAATGAATGAATGATTTATTGCTTCAGGTACCAGTAATAACGTAGTCTGTGTTCAGCGTTCAACGTTTAAGTATTGTGATAATCATTATTCTGTTATGAATGCAATCTAGCAGTAGACCAAACACCATGCTACCTACCTACTTACGTATTGCATAGCAACCAGAGCCTGCGTAGTGTTGTGTATCTGTGTGTATGGAGTGTACCAACCTAGCTAAGCTACGATACGAGTGCAAGCTTACTTGATAGTTAATACTTATCAGTCATTCGAGCCACAAGAAAGCAAGAAAGTATGGTTTAACCGCGCTGCCACCTGACGCTGTTTGTTTTCATAAAATAACTTTAAAAAGGTACGCACCTACATGCTTTGAAGGTCTAGGTTCTGGCTAGACTTAAAGAGACGTTAACTAGCTAGTACCTAATCGTTACGTTAGGAGGTTATTTTCCGATGGGAAATAGATAGAAAAGACAACAAATACAAATACTTTATTAAAACAGAGTTACACGTCAAAGTGGCAAGTTGTGTGGTACCTAGGAAGTTTCTTTATAAGAAACACATTACAATTCATTATAATTTACAATGTCGACGCCGTAGACTAAACTAAATTATTCATAACAAAATATAAAAATGTCATAATTTCAAATTATTAAAAATCATTCACAATAATTAAATCATACGCAATACAATAATAAAATGTCATAGTTTCAGTTATTAATGTCATAATCAGGTAAAATTGTCATTTCAATTCATTTTATGTGGAGGCAATTTACAATCTACAAATTCGTCAAAGTCATAGAAACAATGTTCTAATAGCCAATGCTTTAATTTGGATTTAAATATGTTGACGGTAGTAGCATTTCTAACGTTCTCCGGCAGTTTGTTGTAAACAGTAGGCCCTAGCACGTAAACAGACCGTTCCGACTTTACTAGCCTATGGAACACTGGAAGAAGTTGGCCCTCGTCTCTATTGCTCCTCAAGGCGCGCGACATTGCCTTCAACACTACAACAACAAGAACAAGGCTACAATACTGTATGTAAATACTGCTATCTGGTACAACGCTTTTATCTGTTCATAAAAACATGTAGGGATTTTTAATAAAACCTGTCTGTAATCTGTTTCAACATAACTAGTCTCAAAAGTGGATCCCTACGCTACGTAAGTCCCTAGATGAGTGAACAATTTTAGTAGGACATAGTACCTACTTATCTGTGTAGCACGATTTTATCAATTGAACGAATTCTGTTTCAGTTAAGTAGCTATCTTAAGTAGGTTTTTCAAGAACGTTGGTGGCCGGGCGGTTGAGTATCCGACTTGTGAGCGAGAGAGGTACCGGGTTCGAATCCCGCTGCGGCCATGTACCAATGACTCTTCTGAGTTATGTACATTAGTTGAATTCTAACGGATGTTCTTACGGTGAAGGAAAACATCGTGATGAAACCTGCAAAGTCAGGCAACTGAATTTGTAACCATGATCCAGTCTGGTCAGGTTCCCCTGGAAGCAGGGTCACTGAGGTCAGATGGTAATCGATCCACTGTAATTACCTGATCGTCAAATCCTGGATCATGAACAAGGCGGACCCCGGGCCCTCGTCCTCGAGAGCACAACCGGGATATTAACGCTAAGATGAGAGACATCATATTATTGGCTTATGTTATCCGGTGAATAGAACAGAAATTACTTCTAAGAATTTACCGTGTTCCCTAAACAGTCAGGACTCCTTCATGGTCAGAATGCAGAGGACTGTCTCTTCTGGTATCTACACAAGCAAGCTCCATCTTCGTCCTTTATCTGTACATGGTATAAAACAAAGTCGCTTCCCACTGTCTGTCCCTATGTATCTATAGGTATATAGGTACGCTAAGATATTTTAAACTACGCAACTGATGTTAATGCGGTTTTCAACAATAGATAAAGTGATTCAAGAAGAAGGTTAAAGTAGGTAAACAAAGGTAAATTAAGTGTACGCAAACGAAGTCGCGCCGGATCCACTAGTAACTTTTAAGTCATATTTAAATATAGTACTTATGCCTCTAGATTTAAAGACTGCGTTCTCAATCTCGTACGCCAAGTTTGGAGCTTTTGAATAATCCCTCACAAGGGAATATCCTCGTGCAATTTGCGAATACGTAGTGGATAGCTAGGTATCCACTCCGCGTTCTTACAATATTATTGGAGTTCGCACATATTGCGATGAGTCAACGACGTGTGACCAGTAGGAAAATTACGTAGCTCTGTTGCTAACAATTATCTGATTTCAATGATTAAAATTGTTACTTTTGCGATTAGGTACGTATCATCGATATCATGGATGTAGTTGCTAACAAAGTTCCATTGCAAATCGATGATTCACGTATTCACGCGAGCACTCGCCTTCTACAATACCTGTTTGGATGCTTTTTCCATTTCAATAGACTTGCTAAAATTATCATCAACGATTTTAATTGCATCAATCAAATCAAATCAAATCAAATAATTTTTATTCAGTTTAGGTCTTACAACACTTATGAATGTCATCGCAGTCGTATATGTGTATCAAACTTGAGTCGCACATCAAAAGTCACATGTCAGAATTGCGTAATGGAAGGACTAATGAGGGTTATACTAAGATACCATTTAAATGTAGTTCCTGATAACTGAACATTACTTATCTAAACATGTCACATATCATGCGTAAACATGTCAGAAAAGGTCAATGTCGAAGTGATAGAAGATAATATGCGTCATAGGTCAACAAAATAATCCCAATAGAGAATGTTGCTTAGCTTTCATTAGATACCTAAGTAAACAGAATTTCAAAAGACAAGTGCTTTGTGATATTCGTGATAAAATAAAAATACCACACCATACGCAAACTCCTACCTCACATCTAGTCATTCACTCGATAAGTATCATTAGAAATCCATGATCGTAGCGATAATGCTTTCTTGCGCCACCAAGACTTACCAATTAGTTATTAGGATTTACGGGTTTGAATGCAACAACGGAATTATTTGGAACTTTCCGTTCTATCTCGTGCTTATAAACATAAGACTTTACTTATTCACTCCGTCCGGTACTTTACCTAGACAAGTATTCTTGCTAAACGGCTTCCCCCGTGTTCGGAGTGAAGTTTGTGGAAGTCATTCGTGGTGTGAGCAGGGGTGTGTGTTAGGGTAGTAGGGCAGAATACGTTATTGTCAATCGGGCTAATTTTTTCAGTGGCGCAGTTTTTCCAAATGCCATTCATGATAATCAAAAAAATATTATTATAAACTTTACGACAACACGCAGCATTTCACTATTGGATCTCATCCTTTTTTCTTGGATGAAGTAAAATTTTCGGTATTTGTCGATCATTCTGAACAGTCTGTTACTGATTTGATATGATTCTGTTGTGTTGGCACAAGAGGGCAGGCGGTACATTCTGATGTCGTATATGTAGCAGCTATCCGCACAAACCGCGTTGGCTCGACTTTTTATGCTTATGGTTAATTAATGGTTAACACTCCAATGTGTTCCCGAATAGTACAATCTGACTCTTTCAATACCAAATCAAATCATATCAAATAGTTTATTTGCAAGAATACAGAAGTTGATAATACAGTTATTAACAATAATACAGTGGTAGGTATAATACCAGAGTGAATTGAGTGTTTCTAGATAAGCATATTCCACCCGCAGGCACATCGTCACCACCTTTATTTAATTGAGATGGCAGTCAAATAATAATATAATAATAAAATTTCTTTATTCAGGCAAAGGACCCATAAAATACATTCAATACAATACAATAATAATAAAATGATAATTTTAAAACATAAACATTAAAAAATTGAAAAGTTGACAAAAGTCTTTACAATAATCGTATAAACAAATTATTTTTTCATTTCGGTTTGCGTCCTGGTGGACAGAGCGCCAATGTTCAAATATGGGACTGTTGTAGGACGTTTTGCACATTGCCTTGAGAATTCCATTTCCAGATGCGAGCACCCGATCCTGAAACGATGCTACACGCGCCCGCATTACCGCGAAGAAATCCGGAACCCGCGCATCCGCAAACATGCTCGACGCACTGCAGTATCTGGGCAGCCTCACCAGGATGCGAAACGCGTCATTATATTGAACCCGCAGAGTACTGAAAGAATTCCTGGTGAAACTGGTCCAGAGCTGACATGTGTAGAGGCACTGGCAATAAGCCCTGAACAAGGTCACCTTGAGGGGCACATTGCACTTTGCGAAACGGCGAGCGAGCATGTTACTGCGGGCGCACAGAGCCCTCCGCCCCCGCTCAATGTCGGGGTCATCTTTGAGGCTGTCCGTGAGAACATGGCTCAAGTATTTAAACTGCTGCACTCTCAGCACTGATGAACCGTTCAATACCAGCTCAGGCACTCTATCCGGGCCTCTCCCCGCCTTAAACACCATCATTTGGGTCTTGGAAGTGTTGTACCTTAATTCGTGGGCACTTCCTCAACCCTGCAATTGAGGGACTGAGGAGCACCATGTCGTCAGCATAGCTGAGGGTGTTAATACAAACCCCATCTACGTGACAACCAATGCTGGTGCCCCTCAATTCCTTGATCAACCCAATGATGTACAGGCTGAAGAGGTCAGGGGAGGTAAAGCGACCCTGGCGGACGCCGCATTCTAGCCTATAAGCGCTAAAGGTCGTGTCGCCCCATCGCACATAATTAGTCTGGTTCCCGTACCAATACCCCAAGGCGCGGATTATACCAAGCGTCGGCGACGCAGGTTGCGTTATGCTGTCAAGTCAAAATTGTATGAATTTTAAATGCGCGCGCCGACGCAGGACTCAGCAAACCGGAGCTCAAAATACGCCGTCGCTGTGATAACGCCGCATGTAGTCGATTACCTCGGGTTTTTAACGCGAGCTGTCAACATGATTTGTTCGACAAGTTTCACAAAAGCATTTTTTTATAGTGGCAAATTGCACACCCTATCCCCATCTCACCTCTCTCGCTTAAATCAGAAGCGATTGGTCCTAGAACACTAGTTCTTAAAGTGAAATTATGGTACTCGTCGAGATCTACGTTTCGGGTGACAGCTGTCAAACTCAAAACGGTTATAACTCTGAAACTATTGGTCCTAGAACACTAGTCACTAAAGAGAAATTATGGTACTCATCGACATCTACCTTTCGAGTGACAGCTGTCAAACTTAAAACGGTTGTAACTCTGAAACTATTGGTCCTAGTTTCTTAAGAAAAATTATAACACTCGTCGAGATATGAAATTCAGGTGACAGTTGTCAAACTCAAATCTGTCATCCGAAATGTATTCTAAGATTCATTGTTTCTGAGTTACAACAGTTTTAAGTTCGGCAGCTGGCGTTATCGCAGTGTCAGCGTATTATAGGCTTAGGTTTGGTCGGTCTCTAATGCTGTCACAAGTGCGTCGCCGACGCAACCTGCGTCACTGACGCAACCTGCGTCACCGACGCAACCTGCGTCAGCGCGCGCATTAGAAATTCATACAATGTTTAGTTGACAGCATAACGCAACCTGCGTCGGCCCGACGCAGCTTGCGTCGCCGACGCAACGTGCGTCGCCGACGCTTGATATAATCTGCGCCCAACAGATCAACAACCTTCTTCGGAACCATAGAGCTCTGCAGTTTGGTCCATAGAATTTTATAATTCGATGCTACACGCGCCCGCATTACCGCGAAGAAATCCGGAACCCGCGCATCCGCAAACATGCTCGACGCACTGCAGTATCTGGGCAGCCTCACCAGGATGCGAAACGCGTCATTATATTGAACCCGCAGAGTACTGAAAGAATTCCTGGTGAAACTGGTCCAGAGCTGACATGTGTAGAGGCACTGGCAATAAGCCCTGAACAAGGTCACCTTGAGGGGCACATTGCACTTTGCGAAACGGCGAGCGAGCATGTTACTGCGGGCGCACAGAGCCCTCCGCCCCCGCTCAATGTCGGGGTCATCTTTGAGGCTGTCCGTGAGAACATGGCTCAAGTATTTAAACTGCTGCACTCTCAGCACTGATGAACCGTTCAATACCAGCTCAGGCACTCTATCCGGGCCTCTCCCCGCCTTAAACACCATCATTTGGGTCTTGGAAGTGTTGTACCTTAATTCGTGGGCACTTCCTCAACCCTGCAATTGAGGGACTGAGGAGCACCATGTCGTCAGCATAGCTGAGGGTGTTAATACAAACCCCATCTACGTGACAACCAATGCTGGTGCCCCTCAATTCCTTGATCAACCCAATGATGTACAGGCTGAAGAGGTCAGGGGAGGTAAAGCGACCCTGGCGGACGCCGCATTCTAGCCTATAAGCGCTAAAGGTCGTGTCGCCCCATCGCACATAATTAGTCTGGTTCCCGTACCAATACCCCAAGGCGCGGATTATACCAAGCGTCGGCGACGCAGGTTGCGTTATGCTGTCAAGTCAAAATTGTATGAATTTTAAATGCGCGCGCCGACGCAGGACTCAGCAAACCGGAGCTCAAAATACGCCGTCGCTGTGATAACGCCGCATGTAGTCGATTACCTCGGGTTTTTAACGCGAGCTGTCAACATGATTTGTTCGACAAGTTTCACAAAAGCATTTTTTTATAGTGGCAAATTGCACACCCTATCCCCATCTCACCTCTCTCGCTTAAATCAGAAGCGATTGGTCCTAGAACACTAGTTCTTAAAGTGAAATTATGGTACTCGTCGAGATCTACGTTTCGGGTGACAGCTGTCAAACTCAAAACGGTTATAACTCTGAAACTATTGGTCCTAGAACACTAGTCACTAAAGAGAAATTATGGTACTCATCGACATCTACCTTTCGAGTGACAGCTGTCAAACTTAAAACGGTTGTAACTCTGAAACTATTGGTCCTAGTTTCTTAAGAAAAATTATAACACTCGTCGAGATATGAAATTCAGGTGACAGTTGTCAAACTCAAATCTGTCATCCGAAATGTATTCTAAGATTCATTGTTTCTGAGTTACAACAGTTTTAAGTTCGGCAGCTGGCGTTATCGCAGTGTCAGCGTATTATAGGCTTAGGTTTGGTCGGTCTCTAATGCTGTCACAAGTGCGTCGCCGACGCAACCTGCGTCACTGACGCAACCTGCGTCACCGACGCAACCTGCGTCAGCGCGCGCATTAGAAATTCATACAATGTTTAGTTGACAGCATAACGCAACCTGCGTCGGCCCGACGCAGCTTGCGTCGCCGACGCAACGTGCGTCGCCGACGCTTGATATAATCTGCGCCCAACAGATCAACAACCTTCTTCGGAACCATAGAGCTCTGCAGTTTGGTCCATAGAATTTTATAATTCACAAGATCAAACGCTTTGCTTAAATCCAAGAAGCACGCATAGATGGACGTATCGCGACTAGTATAGTAGTTCACTGTGTGCTTTAAACTGAAAATTGCTGTATCCGTCGAGAGACCGGGACGGAAACCAAACTGAGAGTCATCAATCGTCATGTTGTTCACCAGTTCCGGGCGCAGCAGTCTCTCGGCCGGTAGTTGCTCGCAGTTCCAAGGCTACCCGATTTGTTGTTGATGATAGGCACGACCACCGTCCGCATAAGTGCATCCGGCAAATAACTATACCTTATACACTTATCGAACAGATGGGCGAGCCCATCACAAATCAGGGGGCCGGCGTTGAGTATGTGCTCGATGCTTAGCCCATCATGTCCGGGGCTCTTCCTCCGCTTCATACTTAGTATTACTCTACTGACCTGTTCCGGAGTAAACTGTAACAGTGTAGTTTCTGAGGAGTCCGCACACTGCGGCGCGGCATCGGGCACACACTCCACAGGCTCAGGGTCTACCTTGAACCTGCGAGCAAACAACTCAGCTATTGACTGTGGGTCCTGCGTTCCGACAACAGCTACTGGAAGCTTTTCCTTGGTTGAAAACTTTTTAGTAGTTTTCCAAAACTCGGAGAAATTATTATTTTTTCTGGCGGTAGCCAGAATGTCCCTTTTTGATCGCTTCCTGATTATTTGAGCACCACTTAAGTTTATTCTTAAACGCACTACGCCTCAATCGCATGCTCTCAAAGACAGCCCCTTCGGTTGGCCTACCCGCAAGTACCCACATCCGAAAATGCATCCTCGCGGACTGATGACACTCCTTTACGTGGTTGTTCCATCCAACAACCTTTTTACGTTTGCTCTCTCCACCAGAACGCACATCCGATGACATCACCGCTCCTGCCTGCAAAACATTTATCATTTTATTATAAAATTCGTCAATATGTTGAAGATGGTCATTCATTCTTTCACAGCTCACATTTAAGTCACATTTGTCACACTCTGCATCCCTACACTCATTCACACGAACCAATTCAGTCATACAGTAATCGTGATACTTATCGATTTCACTAGGTTTACGTGAGCCCCAGATAATCTTACGTAAGGGATTCGCACTTTGTCCACACACAGTGGACTTGCAAGTGTGGACAGAGACAGTGGACACAAATGCTTGCTTATGCTTCTTTATGTAAATGTGTAAAACTTAGAAAATGTAATGTCGAATGGCGAATGTCGCCAACAGTGGAACATGGATAAGAAGGAACGTGACGGAAAAAGAAACTAACATGTCCCGGTTGTAAAATTAGAATAATAACGTTTCGGAATAAGATCTAGCACTCCTTCATGGAATTATGATTCTTGTCAAATTTGTTAACATTTGACGTAACATTGACACCAAAGTTAGATAGTATAAATCGACAAATTTTAAATGGTGTACAATATCGAGGGTGGCTTATTAAGATAATAGACTACTCAATAGCGTCAAATTACGTTTCCCCTAAACTATGTAGTTTATTATTGACAGTAAAATAAATTTGGAATGCGTTTTTTTCTCCAATCTGTCAAAGTAACTTAAAGTCGTGGTACCCCTATACATTTAATATAAAAGTTAATTTATAATGTCAATACATTCATAAATATCAGTTACAAAATAAAAAATGTCATTTACGTAAATATAATTAGGATGAACAATGACGAGAAAATTTATTTATGTGTAAAATGATTAGTAGAATATTCACATTTCCTGGGATATGTATGTACTTCCTAAATGTTAACCGGAAAGGTATATTTTGCGGTTATATTGAAAATACCACTGGAAAATTCCACTATTCCGGCTCTTAAAAAGCATTCGAGTCGTAGCCGCAAGAGTCATTTCAAAAACGCACACCAGTTACATTTTAAAATGCCACGGCGATAAATAATAGATTTGGTTCTGGCGCGGTGGTTCATAACAACTAACACGCTCATCGCTTCGCTCCTAGTACCGAACCCTCTGTAGCACAACGACGTTTTTTAAACATTTGGTTTATTGTTAAATTTATAAATAAAACTGCAAAATAACTTTTTTCTGATTTCCCTTTAGGAAATGTATGAAGTTCCTAGAAAATATATAGGTACAACTAAATTTATTTTATACATTTCCTGTCAATTTTAAGCATCGTATATAATGACGGATTACAAACATTTCTTTTAACATATCTACAAGAAACGACTATATAAAAAAATGTATTTTTATAATTTAAAGGCGCATTTCATTTCATTGAAATAACTGGGGAACAACAAAACCAGGCAAAGGATTCCCTCAGAGAACTTTGTAAGCAAAACAATGCAGAAGACAAAACCGACGAGGTTAAGGTTAGTATCACACGAGTTGAAGAGAAAAATTTATCAATCATATTAACAGGCCATACCCGTCCACTATTGAACCTCAGCCTCTTACACACCATTTGAGAGTATTGCCAAAATACGTAACAAATAACGCTGATGCTCATTTTCATTTTAACAGCTTTGTGTCTTATTTTTGTGTGATTTGTGGGTGAAAGCGACATATGATGATAAATAGATAATTAATTAATCAATTTACAGGGCAAAGTGATAGCGTATGGAGAATGCGTGAAGGCCCTTTTCGACCCTGAAACGCTTAATAACGAGATCGGGGAAGCTAAGCGCAACGGTACTGTCGACGAAGTTATCAAGAAGTGAGTTATTTTTAAGAACTAAATTCCAGTCTTTTGTGTTCTAATCGAGTTAGAAACCTGCCCTAGTCAACTATCACAAGGTCAAGTTAACGAGAGAAATTTCCAAATATTACTTGGCTACTCGTGATTTACGGAAATGGAAACTCGGTGTTCCTTTGGCTTCACTAATTAAAGAATTATAAATAAATATGCTTGGACAATTCACACAGCGCAATCTAGCCCCAAAGTAAGCAACTTCCTGCCAAAGCCACGGTGCCCAAAGGAGCACTGGAGACCTTACTAACCGTCAGGAATACCATACTGTTGATATCTAGTGTCCGACCGAAGCTTCGGCCAAAACAAAACTACCTTCGGCAAAGCCTTCGGCTTCGGCCGATCCGCCGAAGGTTTCTACAAACGTTATCAATTCATAATATTTCGAATGTTATCATTATAGACAAATAAGTTGCAGGATTTTATTTTATCATCATTAGATCTACATCTAAAGATAATTTAAACTATATTTCCATAATATACAAACCTTTAAATTTATTTATATTATTAATTGTGGCTTGTAGCCAATCCTGAATTAAATTTCTTAAAGTTAACATTTGGCTTCAGCTTAGGCCAGAAGTTCATCTTCGGTCGGACACTGTTGTGTAGCTGCGTTAGAGATCATAGTTTTTGATTGCTTCAAACTGCTGTATAAAATGACGTCGCTATCCGCGTCTCCCTATCTGTATTTTTTTTTAAATTTAATTGGCTAGGCATTCGACCGCCATTTCACTTAGTGGTGACGTGCGATGTGTGCGAAGTGACGATGCGGCCGAAGATGGAGCATGCCTGTCTAGGAACAGCCTGTTCACTCTAGTCTTGAAAGCGTCCAGATTATAGTGATCAGGAACACACTCGCACGCAACGTGTTCCTTTCCTTCTCTTCCTAAACCACTGCTGTCTTCTACAACTAATCTGCCGAAACTCAGCTAAGTTCAACCCTCAAATAGCATCTCGATATACTCTTTCAGGTACTGCGCCAAGAGCTCTGAGCTGAAGACCTGTCTCCACGACATGCAAGATGGCCTTATGCCGTGCCTACCGGAGTCGCTGCGCAGCCAGATCCCCGCCTCGACCAACGTCACTGACTCCTTCATCGACTACGTCTGCTACAAGGACGGCAACAGGCTTGCGCGTGAGTCACTTTTTTATGCGAATTGAGTGCCGTCTTCGATGACATAGCCACGTCTCGCACAGATCGATAAATACATAGAGCACAAATATCGTGCCGTGCCGCTATCGCCAGGAACAGGAAAAAGAGGCTATCGATAAGGATGTCGAAGTCCGAGTGAAGTGGACAAGGAGGAATAGGAAGGCGGACCCAACGATTTGGTAATGGCGCCACGCAGCGCAGGTACCATCTGCATACGGACAGCATAGGACCGGCCTTTCGGGGAGGTCTATGTCTAGCAGTAGGCGTCTTTCGGCTTTCCTTAACTAGGTCGTCTATTCATCTCGTAGTGGACCATTATACGTTGATTGCCGGTACATTTTCGCCAATCAAGAACCTGCCCTTCCGCACAAATCGGTTCTGCGAACTATATGGCCTGCCCATCCATTGCGACGTCTTCAGTTCTACTCTGAAACCTACCTTGGTGAAATTAGTACTGCGACGGACATCTTCATTTCCGATCCTATCCTATCCCTTATGGAACCTCCGAGCCCGAGCGTACGTCTTTCCTTCGCACGATGAACGATTTTTATCGCTGTCACTGACATCACCTCGTTGTGAGATTCTAGGGTGTTACATTGACCAAATTTTTTTTTATATACTACTAAGGTGGAAAACAAGCTTGCGGCCTGCCTGATAGTAAGCAGTTACCGCAGCCTATGGACGTTTGCAATACCAGGGGCATCACCCACGCGTTGCCGACCCCGTAAAAACCTTTTAACCCCTTTCTTGAAGAACTCCATGTTGTACTCTCCAGGGAAAACCTCTCCAGGTAGTTCATTCCACAACCTTAGTGTGCGTGGAAGAAAGTTCCTTTGGAACCGCACAGTTCGCGACCAATTTGGCTCCAAGGTGTGAGGATGAACTCCCTGTCGATGGCGAGCGGTGCGATGAAAGAATGTAGCTGTAGGCATCATGTCAAACATTTCTTTAGAACAAACACCGTTGTATAAGCGGTAGAACACACAAAGGTGGAACACACTCCGCTAACTCAGCGGCTCAATACCACTTGTAAGCATAGTATTATCGACAATTCTCACAGCGCGCTTTTGGATCGATTCACAAGGACCAAGCTGATATGCTGGTGCCCAAAGATGAGAGCAATGAGAAGAGACTTGAGCCTTGTAAAGGAGAAGCCGTTGCTCCAGTGTGAAGTATTGCTTTGATCTGTTAAGCACACCCAGCTTTTTAGATGCGAGCTTGACCTTTTTTCCAAATGACTGCGAAACTGGGCGTCACTGGAGATGTCGACACCTAGGATGTGTATGCTCTTAGAGATGGTAAGCGGTGTATCCTGGAACTGAGGAGCTACAAAAAATTGAGTTTTCTTGGCGGTGAACGCGCATACTTGTGTCTTAGTGGGGTTGAATTGGACTAGATTTAGTCGTCCCCAATCAGAAATTCTAGATAAGGTTCTCTCGATTTTAGACACAAGTACTTCGCGACATTCCTCCACTATGGCACTAGGGATATTCGCACGACCCGTATAAAGGTGTCTCCAGTACTGTCATCCGCACAGCAATGAATGCCGTCAATGGACAGCACATCATTGATATGAAGGAGGAACAGAGTTGGAGACAGCACCGAGCCTTGCGGGACACCAGCATTAATGTCCAAGCTATCGGAGCAACAGCCGTCAACTACGGCTTTGATGCATCTGCTGGACAAAAAGCTATTTCTCCACTTGCACAATCCCTCGGGAAGCCCGTATGATGGTAACTTCGATAGAAGACACCTAAGCCAGACCCGATCGAACGCCTTCGCTATATCTAGGCCAACAGCCAGTGCCTCACCTTGACTCTCAACAGCTAAAGCCCAACGGTGTGTTAGGTACACTAGAAGATCACCCGTTGAGCGACAATGTCGGAACCCATATTGACGGTCGCTCAAGAGATCGTGTTCTTCTGGTTAACCAAGGAGCTGTGCATTTATAACTCGCTCCATCAGCTTACAGATAAGGGAGGTTATAGCGATTGGCCAGTAATTCGACGGGTCTGATCTGTCTCCCTTTTTGGGCACAGGGTGCACGTGGGCAGTCTTTCGTGAAGACGGGACTATCCTAGTGGAGTATGAGAGTGCAAAGAGGCGCGTTAGTACCGGACACAATTCGGGAGCACACACTTTAAGCACCACCGCCGAAATACCATCAGGCCCACTCGACTTTCGAACATCTAGAGAGAGCAGAGCCCGCCGTACCTTTTGCTGAGAAATCGATATTTCCGGAATTGATTTACCGCCCCACGGGCTGGCAAGCGGATCGGCGTCTCCGTCATTTAGTGTCGAGTTTGAGGCAAAGAGAGCACCTAGTAAATTGGCTTTCTCTATTGCACTGTGGGTCAGGGTACCGTCAGGTTTACGCAGTGGTGGAAAGGACGACTGACTAAAGTTTCCTTCAGCAGCTTTGGCGAGCGACCAGAAAGCCCGGCTACCAGAGGGGTAGCTCGTGAGTCGCTCGCCAATTCTGCTAACGAAGGCGAACTTTGCGATTCCGATTGAGACGAGCAGTGGTCCAAGCTTCGTACGCAGATTGCTTTGCTCGTCGAGCCTCTCTGCATGGCCGATTAAACTACGGTCGTCTCCGTGACCCAGCAGCCACTAGCGGGTTAGGAATGAAGCAGTCCATACCCGCTAAGATGGTCTCGGCGACTGCAGTGGCACAGGTATCAAGATCATCCGATGCAAAGCAGAGCTACCTCCATAGGTATGACGCGTAAAATTCACGCAATCCATCTTAGTCTGCAGACTTATAGTGCCAGACACGACGCCATCCAGTGGGCCCGAGAGTGCGCACAAGGCAATGATCCGACTAGCCAAGAGGTGCATCCACGGAGATGGAGTACCCACTGGGGCGCGTGGTCAGCAGAAGGTCCAGCAAGGAGCTTGTATGGTCCTCAACATTTGGGATTCTAGTTGGCGAGCGAATCAATTGTGAGAGACCATAGACCAGAGAAAATTCGTGAGCAGACCTTCCCGCATAGTTAGTAGACCGAGAACTCCATATGGTGGGCATTAAAATCTCCTAAAACCACTTACTCAGCTGAAGGATACTGCTCAAAGACTTTATCAGTCGTTACTTTCAGGTGCTCAAAAAGTCGCATCGTGTCCGAGTCACCGCCATGAGACCTGTATAGGGCTGCGTAGATACGGGTGTGGCCACCGTAATCCACACGAACCCACATAATCGACAGGTCCCTGTCTTCAAGGCCGTGTAAACGGCGGCAACAAATATCCTCCCGAATGAACATACACACCCCAGCACGACGCAAAAAATTATGCTCGAGCTTGTACCCGGGGTAAGTTAGATATGGTGTATCAGCCGGGCAGGATATATGTGTCTCCGTCAGGAAAAGAAGAGCCGGCTGCGCAGTCTCAAGGTGTTCATGGACTGCGTTGACATTGCTATGCAGACCATTAATATTACAAAAGTCCACCTTCAGAGTGGATGGGGTTGCCGCTGTAAAAACAATTTTTCTTCCTTTCTTGGCCATGTTTGGGGGCTTAAAAGTTTTAAAGCGGAAACGTTGCTCAAGCAGCAAATAGGCAAAGGGTATATCATAACTGCCACGGAGTCTAGCAAGTATGCGGTCTGCTGGCGGCGGCGGGCGGAAGGGCCCCTAGTCCCCCCCTGACGCAACATACGAGTCTACACCGGTCTCCTCCTCCGGCACGAACATTACGCCAGGGACTTTTCGCGAGACTGGCAGCTCAGCCTCCCAGGGCGGAGATTATGTGTTCCCTGGGTTCGGGAGCCCGTTCACTAGGTCTCCCTGACCGCCGCGCCAACACACAGCCCCCGCTCAGTCACGTAACAGCGAATATGACAGCTAGGCCCCTCCACTGCCAAAGCCACGGTTCCCCATTGAGCACTGGAAACCTTACTCACCGGCAGAAACACAACACTATTAAAATAGTGTTGTTTGACTGCTGTATTCTGTAAGGTGGAGGGACTTCCCCAGCCGGGCAGCTCCGATTCGAGTGGGATATACCAGCATGCCCTACCTTTTTTAAAAAAATATCCTTATCTATGCTCTTTTTGTTACAGTTTTCATCGCCGAAGGTGGACTCGAGTGTTTCGTCGAAAAACGCAGCGAGCTCGTATCGTGCGTTAAGAAATTGGGGGGTGTATCGACCCTAGACGCCCTCAAGACGTTTACTATCGCTGTAAGAAATAATTTTCCAGTTTACAAGTTAAAAACATTTTTTAAAACCTCGTATGCGATCGACGTTATATATTTGCTCTTGCTGGTTACTTTGGTCAAAATTCAAAAATTCAAAATTTCTCTATTGATTAGGACATTAAATATCTCTTTTAATCGTCAAAAAGGAGGTTGGTAGGAAAGTTGGGAAGAAACACACAGTGACACGCTGGCCGTAGCAAACCAATCCCACGCCAACCACGATCGAACCGTGCTTGACGTGCTTGGCCGGAACGCGTTCGATATATTATTATGTCTAGTATAATTAAGAAAAACCACCTAAAACTACAGCAAGAGTAAGCCAGAGTCCACAAAGCCAGCAACCGTTCACGAGTATAACGCAGGTCCTAACATGTAGTTGGTAAAAATCATTTTAGGATATTGGTTTTATATTTACAACGAAGATGCAGATAGCCGGAGAAGTACAGTACACCACAACTGAACCATCTTTTAACTCGTGCTATGATGGTTATTTTCTTGCTGAAGCACCCGCACCAGCAGTATGTATGTACGTATTTATTTATCATAAATGTGGTACATAGGTATTTATTAACATAATTTGCCAAAATGCAAAATACTTTGTTGGCGAAGGTTTGCACTCTCAACTATATGATTTACCCTACCAACATAGTAAAAAAAACACAGACAACCTAGTAGCCAGAATTATTTACCAGTAACTTGCTCTTTAATATGGTATTGTAGAGTCTATTAGAGTAAACTTATTAGAGCGAAATATTAGAGAATAATACCATAGGAAGGTTGACAAAAGTCTTCCGCTGGGGGGGTTGATGAACAGTCTTGTGAGCCGATGGGCACCCCATGACGCTTTATGATTATGCAACCTTTGACCTTAATCCGTCTCATCTTGAACACAGGAGCAGTGCGCCAAGTTCGACGAGCTGTCGACCTGCGTCGCGCCCGCTCTAGAGGGCTGCAGCTCGCCTACTCCTAGCAACATGGTGGAGTCTCTGCTGCGCTACATGAGCAAGGGTCCCTTCTGTGATAAGGTATGTTTCGAAGAGGTTTATACTTACCACAACGCAGTTACAGCTTATCATCATATCAGTCGAAAGACGCCTACTGCTGGGCATAGGCCTCCCCCAGAGATCTCCACAAAGGCCGGTCCTATGCCTTTTGCATCCAGCTAGTACCTACGATATTTACCAGGTTGTCGATCCTTCTTGTGGGAGAGCTACCCACGCTGCGACTTCCAGTACGTGGTCGCCACTCGAGAACTTTACTGCCCCATCGGCCATCTGTTCTTCGAGCTTTTCTTACAGCTTATTGACTTTTGCAATACCTACTACTGCAAGACCTTGTTTAGGACGCAGTTTTGGCCGAGAATTATTTAGCGACGAGGGCTGTGATTTACAAATGGAGCAGGAGTAGTATTCAGTGCTACGAGAAAATTCAAGTCAAGGAAAGATTGGTTTGTGTTTTGGGTCGCTAAGTACCTTGTATAGTATTCGTCCTTTCGTTCATCCGAACGCCCTCTGCAATAGACTTGTTTTTTCACATTTGGAGTATTGCGACACCGTTTACGGCCCATATCCATTGGCTAAAACTGCGAAGACTGTACTACAGAGCATGCAAAATGCTTGTATGCGATTGTGTGTTGGGATCCAGCGGAAGAAACACATAACTCCTTATTTATGCAAAAAGGGTTTATTAAATATGGAGAATAGGAGCAAATTTAAATTTGCGTCTCTTGTGCATGCTTTTGGCTGGGGTGAGGGACCGGACTGTCTAAAAAACAAACTGACACATAAAATCCTGAACCGATTGAGGGACAGAGGCCCAGCTTTAATTTGACACGCGCCAGGGCCTGTTTCCGGTTCGCAGTATCAAAGATCTGGAAAGATCCACCTCCACTATAATGGTCGAGCTACGTGAAAAAAAACCACAAATCGATGTACAGGATAGCCGTTTAGTACCCGGGTACTTTAGGTTAAAACAATCATTTTGACCGGTAGTTTCTAAAAATATTCCCATGGGGGGGGGGGGGGGCAGTAATATTGACATTAATTTTTTATATGGGATTCGAATTTTTTTTTTTTTTCGGAAACCTGTCGTGTTTGGTATCAAATGAAAGGGCATCATGAGCCGGTTCTAAAAATATACTAGACTAATACCATTCGGCCACCTGTTTTCTAAAAATCCAAGAAATATTTTCATAACATACCAAGTTTTTACTCCTCCAGGTAGGAGACGGATTTTTGTAAAATATACGCCAAATGTCTCTTAATTTAGAGCAATGTGATGTATTATATTTAATGTGAAAACGGCGATTTTAAAAATATTAAAATTAGATAATAAAAAATTATTGAAAAAAAAAGATGAGATTCGGAATTTTTTGAAACTTATCGAGCTCTACTGTACTGTACTATTATTGTGTTTTATGTTATTATCTATGTTAATTTGATGCTCTTACGCTTTCTATCTCCCTCCCCCCCTTCCTCTCTCCAAAATATTCGGCAAAGTATCAGGCTGGTAGGCTGGTAGAGCTCGTCTAGTCTAAGATGACGCGCCCCACTACTTAGTTAGTTGATTTCGATGTGTGAGTGCAAAAATTGATAACGACACTTCATCTGTGTGGGAGCCAATGAACGACGCGTGTTCCTACGTTTGAATCTCACCGGCAACAGAAAGACCAATTACAATGGCATTTGTATATGTATTGCGTCCATATTTTAAACTTGCTTGTGTGCGGTAATGCGATAGTGGGGCGCGTCATTTTAGATTAGACGAGCTCTATGAACACGATAGGAATCTGAAAAAAAAAATTCAAATCCTATTTAAAAAATTAATGTCCCCCCCCGGGAATATTTTTAGGAACTACCGGTTTAAATGATTGTTTTAACCTAAAGTACTCGTATACCAAACGGCTATCCTGTACATCGATTTGCGGTTTTTGCCAATATTTGCTGTGTACACCGTCCACTACCACGTAATCTCCTCGGGAGATCTACGGATACTTTTAAAAAGCATTGCATGCGGAGGCTGCTCGGGAAACAAGTTCTGGAAACAGAGATTCTATGGGGCAGATAGTCTGTGCCCGATCCTACCAACCAGTGATATAATTTAGAGCGATGTGATGTCTTATTTTTTGATACTTGGTCGTTAATGCATAGTGAAATATATTTAATCTATTTTTTATTATTATTATTATTATTATCACAGCCCGTAACAGTCCACTGCAGGACTTGGGGCCTCTCCCACGAAAGGGGACGTTATTGCCATAATCTCCGCGCTTGGCAGGCGTGTTGGAGATCGCATTGTGTAAATATAACAATGAAAAATGCCGCTGCCCATTTTCCAGATTTCGGATCTTTTGTCTCGAAAACATTAGTCGCCTTGTACGACACCCGTGAGTGTAAGGGGTTGGTGCTATTCTACTCTGCCGGTCACCACACGGCCAAGCCGGTCACCACACGGCCAGTCTATTTATAACAAATTTTATTTAATGTCATTTTGTAGGCCAAGGCAGAATAACAGGTCCGTAGGCACCTCCGCGTATCTACGGACCTGCGCTTTGGCATTTTTAGCGTTTAGTGTTTATTTATACTTATTTTGTCTTGCTATTTTCTGGTAAGGTATTATTTGTTTTACATGTTATTCTTTTTTTTTTATATTTCTGTTCTATTTTATGTGTGCTGTATATTTTGTAAATTTGTCTAATCTAAATGCTAAATAAATACAATATTTATTTATTTTTTCATTTAAAAGAGTGAGGTACAAACTTTTTTCGTAAGAGGTGTATCCAAAAGTAGAACATGACTACCAAACATAAAATTATGTTTATTTGAGTAAATTACTTATTTTACTCAAATAGATAATCATAATGTTTTAAACTATCGCGGTTATTATCACACTTTAAAATGAATAAATAACCATTTCTGTATCTAAAATCTGTCCAGACTGTCTCAAACTGACTTGTCTTATTTGGTTATGGAATTTATGTATTTAAATGTATAATTTGCAGCAGTATTCGTTGAAATTTACATTCTATGTGTTTCTCATATAATTAAAGTCATTTATGTACGTAGCGTGATTGATACGGCAAGTCGTGATTTTCTGAATTGTTTGTTCTTCAAATAAGACAAGTCAGTCTGGACAGATCATAGCAGTCATAATGTTTATTTTAGATTCCGTTTAATGTACTAAGATACGGCCCCTATTTATTACAGAAAGACTAAACTGTTCGGGTAGCGAGCTACGAGTTGCAACCAACTAGAAACCCTCAGAGGATTATTACCCTTAAGGGTATAAACAATTCAAACAAAAGAATCAAATAAAATGATTTTAATATGAATGTTATTTTATTTTCTCATGTAAAATACTTTGGTTTAACAAACAAGAATCCACAAAGCGCTTCCAACCTCAAACTAAGCGAAGCTTGTAGTAATGGCTAATGGATGCTTGATAACTTATTTACGTAGGTACTACGTTTGGTCATCTTGGCGGTAATGCCTTTGCGTTTAATAGAAATCCCAGGTCAAGCCTTTCTTGAGTGACGTCCAACACGGGTTCAGATCCAAACGCTCTGTTAATACCAACCTACTAACCTTGGTTGACCTTGTCTCTGTCTGTCCATCTCGATAGGGGTGTTCAGGTGGATGTGGTCTATTTCGACTTTTAGAAGGCTTTTGACCGGGTTGACAAAGACATGATGTTGGGTAAGCTGGGTGCCATTGGTTTTTCACCTACTCTATTGAAACTCTTTGCAAGTTACCTGCGCGATAGACAACAGTACGTCCGACATGGCTGTTATGTCTCAGATCCATACCACACGCGGTCTGGGGTCAGTCAGGGCTCAGTATTAGGTCCACTCTTGTTTGGTATTATGGTGAACGACCTGGACTTGGTACTCCAATCTTCTTGGAGCTTACTATATGCCGACGACCTAAAACTAATTCGCGGAGTGACTGAGATGTCTGACTGCAACTCGCTGCAATTAGACATTGATGCGGTATATGCGTGCAGTGTGGATAATGGACTTCTCTTTAATCCAGATAAGTGCCATGTCAGTGCAACCTTCAGTCGATCAAAGAGTCCTTTGCTGGCTCAGTACACCCTGGGCACCAGTACAATTACTCGTGTTAATACAGTTAAGGACCTGGGAGTCTTTTTGATCAAACTCTCAACTTCCATGATCACATGAAGAAACTCGCATCCAAGTGTTCCAAAAGACTAGGGTTCGTAATAAGGAATTCCCGCGAATTTAGCGATCCTAACGTGATAAAACTCATATACTCGGCGCTGGTGCGGAGCAAACTCGAATCAGCATCGATTATTTGGAACCCATATCACAGTTCTTACGCCTTACTTCTGGAGAAAATACAAAAAAACATTTTTACGTTTTCTCTATAAAAAAATTATGGATATTGTGGGTGGTTCTTAGGAAATGTGTTCTTTGTGTAATTTCCATGGCATTTGAAAAATCGCTTAATTAAAGTAAATCATTCAAACATTTTGAAAGCTTATGCAAATTCAAATAACATATAAAAATTCGACACGTAGCGGATCTACGAGTATATTTTCGTTAAAAAATATGTATAGAAATTGCGGACCATGGAAATTACAATAAAGACCCAAGGAAAACACTCAGCAGGTAAAATTTATCTAAACTAAACACCATATCAGACATAAGCTCAAATAAAAGTTAGGTAGTATTAAGAACCACATGCGTTAAAAGTTTAAAACTATATTTAGTAAAAAATATTAGCTTTATTTACGAAACATACATCATCGTCCCAGCGCCCATCCCGGCCTCTGCCAGGGTCCGCTTTCCTACTCAATCTTCTCCACTTCGCCCGGTCTCTGGCATCCTCCTGTCGTAAACCGTTGGCTCTCGCATTAGACTCAGCGATATCAATCCATCGTGTCTTGGGTTGCCCATTGGGCGTCTTTCCTGATACCGGCAGATTAAATCACCTATTTCCCATGTATCCCTGAGGCTTATGCAACTCGTGACCAAACCAGCGCAGACGAGCCTCCTCGATCTTATCTGCGATATCCCTCACGCCAAGGCTGCCACTCGTTACGTACTCGATCGAGTCGCGTAACTTCGCACATCCAGCGCAGCATTTTCATTTCGAGTTCGTGAACATGTGTCGTCAGCGCTGGCCATGTCTCGCAGCCATAGAGCACCACCGGTTTTATTATACCCTTTGAGCTTAACAGGGATTTTAGGGTCACAGATGACTGCTGTAAGTTCCCGCTATTTGGCCCAAGCCGCAGAGATTCGGGATTTGACATCGGGGCTGATATCGCCGAACTCGTGCATCACGGCTCCGAGATATTTGAATTTATCTGTTTTATTTACGAAACATACAAAGGAGCTCAAAGTAGGAACAGTAAAGTAATATAATTAACTAGTTTATTACAGAATATAATATTATTTATTCCCATAACATGTATATTATGTATCAACACGACCTGAGTGGTTCAGAGGTCAAGGTCCCGGGTTCGATTCCCGGCCGGGCAGAATTTGAAATGATGAATTTTTATTTCTGTTACGGGTGTTCTATGTATAATAAGTATGTATTTAAAAGTATATAAGTAGTTTATCAGTTATCTAGCACCCATAACACAAGCTTTGCTTACTTTGGGGCTAGATGGCGCTGTGTGGATTTGTCCACGATTATTTATTTATTTTATTTAACACGATAATAAAAAATTACAAATATTTGGTAAAAGTGTACATGTACGAAATCTAAATACTCGCACTAACTAATCTTAGTTTTCAGTAAATACAGTCTTCAAACAACAGTTAAAATAAAATACTTAAACAATCCTTAATAATACGTTTTTGGACTTTTTTACGGGTATTATGTATAAGATTCTAATTTAAAAACTTCAATTCTTTATCTACTACTAATAAACGAACTCTGCTAATAACAAATAAAGTTTGACCTTATTTACTAATATTTATAAACCCCGTCTATAAACACTTTTATTTATTTTAATTTCTTGCTACAAATCTTTGAAAATCTATATAAAAATAAAATATCAAAAGAAAACAAAGTTCTCAATTCAGTGTCCGATTAGGGCGAAGCCAATCTAGTGGCGTTTAACGCTACCAAAACAATCGTGTTTATATTCCAGTAAACGGAGTCCATTCCATCTAGCTCCAACTTTCCGGAATGTATTGTGGAAATCACTGACAACTAACAGCTCCTGGGTATTGAGTTATCAACCAATCTCAACATTGGACAGTACATCGAATCGAAAAAGCAAAGGCTGTGCAGCCAAAAAACTTGGAATCCTCTCGAAGGTCAAGCGGTACTTCACTTTATCGCAGTTGCTTCAGTTATATCAAGCACAAGTCCGATCTTGCATGGGGTACTGCTGCCACCTCTGGGATGGATCAGCTAAATACCAACCGGCCGCTTTGGATTCGGTCAAAAAACGTGCAAAGAAGTTAATTTGTGATCCACAGTTGATTGAAGCAAAGCTACAGAGCCATCGGCGCAGGATTGCGCGTTTGTCGGTCTTCATTCCGCCGGCCCTGCGCCGCCATCGGGAGACGCGATCCGGACGAGCGTCTCATGCTAGATGCCTTCAAGGCTAGAGTGAATAGGCTGTAGGCTCCACCATCGGCTGCATCATCACGTACCACGGTGAGGTGGCGATCGAAAGCCTGGCTAGATCAATAGGCTAGGCTGGTCCCAGTGACCGCAGTGTCTCTAGACGAAGGTCTTTGACCAATGTGTGTTGCCAGTGATGACCTACGGAACAGAAACGTGACTACCCAAAAATCTAGACCATGATTCATCTATTTCGGTTGGTTAGAACTAGATAACATTTTATTTTTGCAATTGCAACCAGAAACAAGGTAATTTCCATGGAAACCACCTAAACGCATATGTTTTGAATTTCCTCGGCTTTGAAAAGAGCTAACTTGCTAATTTGTTACTGGTCTTTAATTTGATTGTGTATTTAATTTTGTTTTAATTTAATGATGTTTTTAAGTTTTTAATTTAAGGTTTTGTATATTTATTGATATTTGCAGTGTATTAGTAATTTGAAAGTACTGTAACGCTGTAAATTTATGGTAAATAAATAAATAAATAAAATAGAAAATTACCTTAACAGTAGGCGTTTGCCTGTGATATTATAATAGCAATTACTTTCAACTGAAGTTGTTCATCAATGTAGTTTTATATGAGTATCAGTCCATCATTTTAGATGATAGTCGCCGCACGTGATATGCCAAACCACCAAGTAGGAAACCGTTCTCAGTTACTCTGAAAGCGCTTTCCTAGACGGATTCCTCGAGCTTAACAGAGTCCTGTTTCCATTGGGGGCTAGCAATAAGACCGTGCTCCCACATTGGGGTCACAAGTTTCATACAAATTCATACACCGTTTTGATTTAGACTTGTGAGTAAGATTTTCTATTATTTTCAGGTTTAAAAGAATTGTTATGTTAGTGTCAAAACATAATGTTTTAAACTATCGCGGTTATTATCTACTCTATAGGCTACTCGTCAAGAAAGGTACGCTGTAGGAAACCCGGGACAAACCCTTAAAATGTGTAAGTGAAAAAATCTTCCTAGTATCACTTTTTTAAGTCATTACAGATGAAGTAATATTTCATTTGAATGAGTCTCAAGATTCTTAATCTTTGTATTGGGACTGTGAAGTAACCTAATAAAAGAAATATCTCTTAAAAGCCTGCAGAAGCCGCCGTAAATTCAGTTACGAATTGTTTTTGTGGTTGTTTGTCGGCGCGTACGCATACGAGTTTTCTTAGAACGGAGCCGGTGTCGAATGCTGATAACCCGACTGCGTATTATCGCTGAGAATACTGACGTATCAAACGCGACTGACAGCGGAACGGGGGACTATTCTTGGCTATCGAGAAGAGAGTAAGTAGCTAAGACTTACGTTATTTAATTTGTTTTTTATATCACTACGGTGGATAACATGTGGTCGGCCGGATGGTAAATTAACTTAACATGGATGTAACTTAAAAAACATCGCCTTCCTGACTAACTGTCATAACGTATTTTGCAACTTCTCGGGGCAACCTTTTTTCTGTTGAACGCATGTGGTTTTTGCATTGTAAGTTAACTGGTTTGAGTCTAAAAAAAATTCTCGAACTATTTACAATTTTACGGAATTTAAAAATCCTTTAAATCTCTGTATGCATTAAACACCAATGTATCAGTTTAAAGTAGATACGTGACTTTGTGAGAACTTTGTTTTACACTCATTTTACAAAACAAAAATAAATCCAAGGAAATACTATTTAAAGTAATATGCCTAGCTAAATGTATCGAGTACCTACGCAACGAGTGCATGTACCCATAGTACATTTAAAGTGGTCTAAGATATATCGCGGAAAAGACTGAAGAGGCTTGCCTGCTTTGGTTTGGTCACGTACCGCGTAAGTCTCAGGATGGAAAAAAAGGTAGTTAAACTGGTTCTTATCAGGAAAGAGGTCCCGTGGAATGCTTTACGGTGCGAGGATGTCAAAGACAGGGCGAAGTGGAGAACGAGCAGGAATTGGACGCTGGCACAGCCGGGATTGACCGCTCAGATGATGATGAATTGATGATTGCCTAAAACAAAAGTTTATGTTGTAAGTTGTTAAAATATGAAGCGTATGCATTTGTAAAAAGAACTAACAAAACGTCCAGCTAAGTGTCATATGTACCTACATACATACATCAATAGAATATAGTATTAAAACATTCTGACAACTGTCGTAATTGCCGTAATTTGTTGCTAACTGCGCTATGCAAGATTAGCAAGCCCTTCGATTTTGACTGTAAACAGAAAAGGTTAATTTCACCAGCTTACAAATGACAAAGCGTAGGTAGCAATACAAAAAATTAATACCTAAAGTATTACCATACCTAATAGCTGAATAGTAATAATACGAGTATAAAACAAGGAAATAAATACCAAAGCCTTATTTATACATGGGTCCGAGCATTCTATTATAACGACTTTGTAAATCAATTAACATTAATTTTATTTGTTTAATCCACTAAAATTACTAAATAAGTGTTGGAATTATCGCGTTCCATCAGACCTATGCAATTACTTTAATAACCATGTTTAATTTGGCCACGTACTTAAAGCTCTAATTAAAGTATGCCAATATATGTATTGTATTTTACCCCGGTAAATGAATGGTCAAAGCGCCGGTGGCCCAATTGCTAACGGGTCCGACTCGTAAGCGAGAGGTACCGTGTTCGATCCCCAGTTTTGCATTCAGGCGACTGATAGTGTCCGACCAAAGCTTTAGCTGAAAGTTCCTAACAAACGTCGAAATTGAATGAACAAATAAATTGCAAACTATTTTTATAATGTCTAGATCTAGAGATGATTTAAATTACTTTTCTAGATTTTACAGTCAATATACACTTTCAATATTAAAGTTTTAAAATTATTTATTGTAGCTTGTAGTCTTGACAAAATGTTTTAGAGCTTCATAACCTTGAGCTTCGGCTTCGACCAGAAATTGACCTTCGGTCTGACAATAGGGCATGAAGGGTTACATACCATGATCCAATCTGGTCCGGTTCCCCTATCATAGAGGTCGTCAGTTGCTCTACAGTAATTTTTATCTATTTATTTAATCGTAATGACTCACAAAAACATGGCCGTTTACCTGATCCGCCAAATTCTGGTACATGGTCATGTTTGGAGAATTAAATTAATTTAGTTTATTTAAAGTCCTGGCTGTGCAGCACAAGTATGCTCTCGCGCGTGATAAGCGAGGAAAGCCGCGACATAGACACGATATGTATCTCTTTCATCTTAGTATTGATAGAAAGAAACAAACGCTCTCTCGACACACTTGTGCTAGCCGTGCTGGCGTCCATGGGGAGGAGCGGGACAGGAGAACTCAAAACAGGTCACATTTGTTGTTTCTTACTTTAATAGTAATCTTGAAAACCGTGCTGTGGAAGGCAATAATATAATGGTCTATTACAAAATTAGAGCCTATGTCAAAATCTCAACTATTTGTGACCTACACACTGGCAATTATGGCGGTGTACAAACCATTTATTGATTTATATTTATTTAGTGATTTACCCTGTCGTGCGTCTCACAGAATAGGGACCGATATGAATCAACGGAGCTATACGTATACAGTATAAATGTGACTGGGAATTGTAGAGCTTCAGTAGTAATCCGTCTTCCGGGCCGTGCACTGCAGTCGACACATACTCAACTGAACAGAAGGCAGGCATCACCAAAATGATCTGGAAAACCGTATTGATTACCCTCTTTGCTGTCGGTAAGTACCTAATCTAGTAGTAAGTCACGGACGATATACGCAGTGCCATGGAAAACAAGTCTCTGACGATTCTGGTGCTGCTCGATTTTAGTAGTGCTTTCAACTCTGTTGATTTCGACGTTCTCATTGCTACTCTACGCTCACTTAATATTTCCCCCTCAGCGATAGCGTGGTTCGACTCATACCTGCGTGGCCGCTCGCAGCGGGTCCGCCTTGACGAGCTCTCCTCTGATTGGTGCGATCTTGTTGCGGGTGTACCGCAGGGCGCTGTCCTATCGCCCCTTTTATTTTCTGTTTTCATTAACACTGTTACTTCTATTATTTCTTCCCTCTTTCATCTCTACGCAGACGATCTGCAAGTATATCAGCACTTTAAGGTAGAAGATATTGAGGATGCTTTCACAAGCCTTAACGCTGACCTTCAACGCATTTCAGACTGGGCCAAATCCTTTGGCTTACTGGTTAACCCAATTAAATCTCAGGCTGTATTAATAGGCAGCCCTTATATGTGTAGACAACTGCGAGGCAACTCTAATATTCCTCAGATTCTTTTTGACGGTGTTCCGATTCCGCTCAGTAAATCTGGGAAAAACCTTGGAGTGATATTCGACTCTAACTTATCTTGGGTCCCTTACGTCAATGAGGTTAGCAAAAAACTTCATTACTCATTTCATTCAGTTAAATGCTTCCAACGTTTTCTACCCCTGAAAACTAAAATTTCCCTCGTTCAATCCCTTCTCCTTCCTATCCTTGATTACGCCGATTCCTGCTATCTGGATGCCACTGAGGAGCTATTAAACAAGCTTGAACGTCTCCAAAATTTGTGCATACGCTTCATTTTTGGTCTGCGTAAGTACGACCATATCTCCAGCTTCCGGACACAGCTCAAGTGGCTCCCGATTCGGCTTCGTAGGAATGCTCGGATCCTTTCCACCCTCTATAACGTCCTTTATAATCCCTCCGCTCCCTCATACCTTCGTGAACGTTTTAAATTTTCCCGGTCGCAAGACAAGCCCTGTCGATCCTCCGTTAAATCTATGTTAGACATACCTCCCTATCACTGATTTTTTCTCCTACTCATTCACTGTCCATGCGGCAAGATTGTGGAACTCTCTTCCGCATGAAATACGGGATAGCACTTCTATTTTCATCTTCAAGAAACGTGTAAAAGAGCACCTTTCTCTATCTGTCTAATATATGTAAGTATGTGTATGTGTATATGTATTTGTTTTCAAGGTATATAGGTATGTATTTATTTATGTATTGTATTAGTTAAGCATAGTTATTTTGTTTTTGCTACTGTGCACGTCTTTACTGCATTTAATTATCACGATCTCTCTGCTGTAGGCCTGCTAAAAGAAATTTCTTTATAGAAATAAGTTGGCCTGTTGTGTCTAATATATTATGTAATATTCTTTTTGTAACATCTTGTGTACAATAAATGGTTAAATAAATAAATAATAATCTGTTCATGTTCTAATATAAATATGAACCGTATTTCTTCTTTCTAATCATTGATTTATTACTAACCGTAGATAGCACATGAACGCTTGAAAAGTGGGCCGGTAAAGGACTGCTTAAACGCTAGTCAAGCAGTCCTTTTCCGTATGTATGTATGTAAACTCTTTATTGCTTAATAAATACAGGAAATACAAAAATAATTTTACAAAGCAAAGGCGTAGTCCGTAGTCCGTCATTAGCCGTCGGCACGTAAGCATGCCCAAGTGCGCGTTCAAAAATTGTCGAAACAATGGCCTTAAACGACGAAAAATGGATGGGATTTCATATTTTGCGATTTACACATAAAAAACGATCAAAAATAATTATTTTAGTCATAGACATATTGTCAGTGTCAGACATCACGTCTGTTGTCTCAATCATGCGCATGCGTTAAAGCGAAAACAATGATTGCGCACTAAAAAAAATGGAGTCGCAGCATTATCCACAGCGCGAAAAGCAATTTTAAGCTTTATACGTATGAAAAAAAGTTGATATTTGGGAAATACGATACTGTTCGTAATGGCATTTTGATAGGGGCGTGCGTATTTGGCTAAGAAATTGCTACTGTCAATTAGGCGACAGATTTCAAGCGCATTTTTGTATGAAGTGCTTTATCTACGGTTGGTAGTAAATCAATGTTTCTAATGGCCAGGATGCAACTTCAATACAATATTTACTTTTTAAACGTGGACTCAGTTCTACTTGGTCCGATTTCCATCTATAATCCAAAATTATAGGACAATATTATCTTAGAGTTAAACTACATTATGTACTTTCTGTTTGAGTATAGGTACCTACGAGTTGATTGAGGCAAATAACATGTTCATCCAAATTGTATCTATTTTCTGTGTATAATTGTATCCGTAACTATCTAATTTTAATTAATAGCTAGTTGATAGTTTGTTTATGATTAATACTATACAAGATAGGTACCCTACTTAGTAGGTATTATACATTTTAAAGCGAAGTGATGGTAGTGGTGGTGATTAGGATGTCGTTAAATGAAGCCACAAAAAGTTCACTCACTTGCGTAGTTTATTCAAACAAGTTAGTACACAGAATAAAAGTTCAAATAAGTATAGAAGGAGAAATTAAGACGACGGAAAACAGATTCACATATAAAAAGGCAGTGGCTAAAAGATTCGAGTATGAGAAATAGTCGCGCGTATATAGTTTGGCGGTGCGCAGAGTCACATGCGTCTCTCGTCTAACACGGTTGCGGACTGCCGACCGGACCGTCCCGCGTTCGCGGCGCAGGAGTCGGTAGACGCGATTTTGCGACTACATCCACGCGTCGCGAAATCGTCTACTACGAAAAGTAGTCGGTCTGTCCGGTGTACGTATAATATGATAATAATTATTACATTGAGTAATAATTATGATCATATTAAACTTTATATACTATTTACATATATACTGCTTACATTTAATAAAATAATAACAATAATAATACAAATAAGTAGTTACACTACATCAGCCCCCTCCAGAGACCGGGCTACGGGCGGTAATAGTCTGGAAATATTACCCTACGCCCTGATCGAGTTCCGACGACTTCTTCATCAGTATTTGGTAGGTTCTGGGCATCCGTGTGTGTAGTGTGTGTGTGTGTGTGACAGGTGTGTAAAGTGTGTCATGAGCGTGTAGTGTGTAGGCCGGTTTAACGCGGTCGACGGACACTGTGGTGCTCTTACCGTTGACAGGAATGGTGAAGATCTTGTCACCACGCTGGAGAACTTCAAAGAGACCGGTGTAAGCTGGTTTCAAGGAACCGCCAACAGTGCAGTCACGCAAAAATACGTGAGTACATGTGGCTAAGTCCTTGAATACGAATGCGGAACGCCTTCCGCTATAGCGAGATGCTGGAGACGGCTGCAAGCTTTGGATGATACTCCGAAGTCTTGACGTAAACAAAGTCAAGACAACGGTACCATCCTCAGCTGGTGCGTCAAAAAATCCGCCAGGTAGGCGCAGAGGTTCGCCGTAAACCAGCTCCGCAGACGTTGTTTGAAGGTCCTCCTTGAACGTACTCCTTATTCCCAGCAACACAGGTGCAAGGGAGTCAACCCAGTTAACACTCCCGTGGCAGATTATGGCAGCTTTGAGCTGCCGATGGAATCTCTCCACGAGTCCGTTGCAGGCAGGATGATATGCCGTAGTTCGGCGATGTTGGAATCCGACAATTTTCGAGAGCTGTTCGAACAATGCGGATTCGAATTGTCAACCACGATCCGTGACAATGTCAGTAGGGCAACCAAAGCGGGAGATCCACCCACTCATCAAGGCTTTTGCCACTGACTCTGCCGTGATGTCCGCAAGTGGAATTGCCTCAGGCCAACGCGTAAAGCGGTCGATTGCCGTGAGACAGTACCGAAAACCTTGCGAGGCAGGTAACGGCCCGACCAGGTCTATGTGGACTAATTTAAATCTGGCCGCTGGAAGCTTGAAGGAACCAAGGGGTGTAGAGATATGCCGGGTGATCTTCGAGCGTTGGCACGCTAAGCAGGTTCGAACCCACTCCCTGCAGTCCTTTTGCACGCCTGGCCATACGTACCTCTCCGAGACCAATCTTGCCGTAGCGTTGGCACCAGGGTGGCTCAGTGCATGCAGGCTATCAAAAATCTGCCGACGAAATGGCAGTGGAACATAAGGTCTTGGAGTGCCGGCGCTGTCATCGCAATATATTTGCGTCTGGGAACCCGGGTACGATACCTTCACAAAGCGTAGCGATGTGGTACCGTCGATGAGGTTGGTGAGTTCGCCGTCAACGCGCTGAGCTGCCGCTAAATGCTCCAAGGGAACTGGCTGAACCACCTCGTCGACTCGGGAAAGGGCGTCTGCTACCACGTTGTCCTTACCGGATATATGAAGGATGTCCGTCGTGAACTGCGCTATTAGGTTCAGATGTCGAAATTGCCTTGGGGAGCAGTTCTCCTTTCGGTTATGGAAGGCAAAGACAATAGGTTTGTGATCAGTGTAGATCACAAAGTGCCTAGCTTCAACCATATGCCGAAAGTACTTCACGCTCTCGTAGATGAGAGCGTGAGCGCAAGCAGTTGTCGATCGTAAAGTGAGTACTTCCGCTGGGAAGGAATGAGCTTACGAGAGAAGAATGCGAGGGGCTGAAAAGTACCATCGGCGGCTTGCTGCTGGAGAACTGCTCCGATGGCTGTGTCCGAAGCATCTGTGACTAGAGCTAGCTTCGCGTCGTACCTCGGGTGAGCCAGCAAGGCGGCCTGACTGAGACCTTCTTTGCAGGCTTCAAGTGCCCGAAGCCGCTCGCCAGCAATGCTGACCGGATGCGAGCCCTTCACCGATCCGAGGAGAAGTTCGTTCAATGGCGCCTGGTGCTCAGCTGCATCTGGGATAAACCTGCGGTAAAAGTTTACCATACCCAGGAACCTGCGTAGCTCCTTTACAGTTTTGGGAACTGGAAATTCCCTGATGGCTTGGACCTTTGACGGCAGAGGAGTTGTTCCCTCAGCCGAAATCCGGTAACCTAAAAATGTTACCTCGGAGGCACCGAAAACGCACTTGGCGGTATTTACCACCATGCCATAGGCCCTGAGTCTGGTGAACAGCTGGTGGAGATGTTCCTCATGAGTCTGTGGATCCTTGAAAAATACCAGAAAGTCATCCAAGTAGGCGTACGTGAAATCCAGACCCCGCAGCATCTCGTCGACGAACCGCTGGAACGTCTGGCCGGCGTTACGAAGCCCAAACGTCATGTAAGGGAATTCGTACAGCCCAAACGGCGTAGTGATGGCGGTCTTGGAGATGTCGTCGACATGCACGGGGATCTGGTTGTACGCCTTAACCAAATCGATGGTGGAAAATACACTGCAACCTGTAAGACTATGTGAAAAGTCATGTATGTGCTTAATCGGGTACTTGTCAGGCACGGTTCTGGCGTTAAGCATACGGTAGTCGCCACAGGGACGCCAACCGTTGTCCTTCTTAGGCGCGAGGTGAAGAGGTGACGCCCAAGGAGAATCCGATGGCCGACAAGTACCATTTTTGAGCATAGCCTCAAATTCAGACCTCGCTATTTGTAACTTGTCAGGTGCCAGTTTACGGGGTGTGCCTGAAACAGGTGGGCCGGGTGTGGTACGAATGTGATGTACAGTGTTGTGATGTGTTGTGCTATGAATACCGGGTGGACGAGTGACTTCTGGATATTTGGCTAGTATGTCATGATACACAGAATGACCAGATACTACTTTAACCGAAGAAACGTCTGCTGCATTATCTGCAAGCTAACCCGTGGACGTGAGCCTTGTATTACTGTCTATCAGGCGCTTGTTACGGACATCAACAACAAGGTTGTAGTGAGATAGAAAATCCACACCAATTATAGCTTTTGTTACATCGGCGACAATAAATCGCCACGTAAAATCGCGGCGTAAGCCTAGGTTTAGCACCAAATGAACGTAACCGTAGATGTTGATAACCGTACCATTTGCCGCACACAATTCATAATTCGTTTGCGAGCGAGAACCCTTAACACTAGACCTTGGAAAAACACACAAATCGGTCCCTGTGTCCACCAGGAACTGCACAGCAGACCCTCTGTCTGTCACAAAAAAGCGACCGGTGCTTGGGCAGTCGTCGGCCGCGATTATCGACCGCCCAGACCGTTTCCCGCGTAGTCGCAAGGTTTAACGCACTTCCTCGCGTTACTGCCGTGCTTGGAATGATACCAGCGGACGGGATACTGTCTGTAGTTAGACTGGGACCACGTGGATGACGAACGCCCGCGCCGACGATCTTCAGACTTGCTCCTGGCTCGCGAACGCGACAACCTGCTGACTTGCATCGTCAGAGCCGCTATTTGCCTGGTTGCCCGATGATGAACAGCTGGCAACCGGAGCTGGCGCTGCAGAGAGTGGCGGTTTCACCTGCGCCGCTGACACTTGTGAAACTGGTGTCACGATGTCCATAATCTGGTCAGCTAACTCGGCAGCTACCTCCAGTGTCGCCTTGGACTGAGATGCGATGATTGTCTGCATGCTGCTGGGCAGGCGACTAGCCCAGAGGGTCCTGATGAAGTCATCTGGTACTCCTGGCCCCGCCAGGTGCTTCAGGTGGCGAAGAAAGTGAGACGGCTTCCGGTCTCCTAGCTCCTCGTGGTTCAGCAGCTGCTTCACCTTGCTCTGCTGTGACGCCGTCAGCCGCTTAATCAGCTCGGTCTTGAGCCGCTCGTACTTATCAGGTGCTGGAGGAGTGTTGATTATATCGTCAACCACATCCGCGTACATCAGCTCGAGGCCGGTCACTGTATAGTGGTACTTGGTCGAATCTTGTGTGATGTTCGCCAACACAAATTGGCTCTCCAGCGCTGCGAACCATAGATGGTTTCGTCGGGTGAAATGAGGGTACTCGCACGGCGACCCGATCCACATTTCCTCCTTTGCTGCTGCTTTCACCGTAGTCGCCCAACATTGTGTTCTTTTCGGGGTCACCAATAAAGCGAAGTGATGGTAGTGGTGGTGATTAGGATGTCGTTAAATGAAGCCACAAAAAGTTCACTCACTTGCGTAGTTTATTCAAACAAGTTAGTACACAGAATAAAAGTTCAAATAAGTATAGAAGGAGAAATTAAGACGACGGAAAACAGATTCACATATAAGAAGGCAGTGGCTAAAAGATTCGAGTATGAGAAATAGTCGCGCGTATATAGTTTGGCGGTGCGCAGAGTCACATGCGTCTCTCGTCTAACACGGTTGCGGACTGCCGACCGGACCGTCCCGCGTTCGCGGCGCAGGAGTCGGTAGACGCGATTTTGCGACTACATCCACGCGTCGCGAAATCGTCTACTACGAAAAGTAGTCGGTCTGTCCGGTGTACGTATAATATGATAATAATTATTACATTGAGTAATAATTATTATCATATTAAACTTTATATACTATTTACATATACTGCTTACATTTAATAAAATAATAACAATAACAATACAAATAAGTAGTAACACTACAATTTTAATGTGAAAGTTTATAACAGAGAATATTTGGAGGCATTTTGGATAGATGTTTGTTACTCCCATAATAACTTAAGAACGGCTTTTGATTAATTTTGCAGTGTAATAGCATGCGCCTAAGCTCATAATATACAGGGTGTTTCATAATATATGTATAAAGCCGTGAACTGGATAGAGTGCTAAACGTATTAAAACGATAGGTACAATTAATTTTTTCGTGCGTGCACAAGTTAGCGAGAAAATGACTACCGAACTTTTTCTTTTTAATGTCGATAATGACATTTTGAAAACGAAAGACCGCATCTCTAGAAATCAGTTGTAATAGGTCAATCCAGTTCATAATGAGGTCAATCGACCGAAGAATACAATTCTACCAGTTACAGATAGGATATAGGTTTTATCCCTTTAAGTCTCTTCTACCTACCGTTTCATATGAGTTTTAAAAATCAATCTAAAGATCACTACGATCAATACCTCAAGCAAGTAGTGTTAGATTAAGTGTGGATGAAATAAAAACAAACCCATATTACAACGAATAGTCTATTGAACACTTTCAAATACAATCAGTTTTTATATCGAACCTCCATGTAAGAACATCTACTCGTCGCTGTGCCAACCACAGACTGCCTCCATATTCCTGTCATTTTGACAGCCGCTGTCGCTACACAATCTTCTGGACTAATAATCTTACTGTGCGCTGCTAACAGACGGCCGTCCTGTTGTACGGAATGACCCTATTCCGCGTTCGGCCATTCTAATTTTGTATGACTCTATACAATAAAATAATAGAACGAAAATAAAGCCTATGTACCTATTTGCTCTTAAGTACTAGTAACCATTAAACAAAGAAAACGAAATTAAAACAAAAAGAATAAAAAAAAAGAAAATCTTCTAGCTTCCGTCATCAGTGATTTCAATGTTATGTGGATACGTGCATTTTGGTGGAAGTAAATACCTGTGGAAATAAAATACAAATAAATAGGGTATGTGTCATACTTTCTTTTGCGTGAGTACCTATAGAGAAGAGAAAAAAATCGTTCATATAAATATGATGATGATAATATCATCATGACAGGATCATTATCTTCATGTACGAGTTAAATTGTTACTACAGTCTCAGTAATATTAGTGACTAGACATAGTACTTCAGACAGCATATTTCACATTTAGGTAAGTGGCGTATATCTGCATTGAGTTAATGTGATCACCGCATTGAGCAGCATTTTTCACGATCGGACCTGTGATCACCGCATGAAGCAGCATTTTTCACGATCGGACCTGTGATCACCGCATTTGGCAGCATTTTGATGATTATGTGTACTTACGACATTTGGTAATTCTAATCACCGCATCAAGCAGCATGTTTCATGATTATCTGGTTACGTTTATCAAATGTGATCACCGCATCAAGCAGCATGTTTCATGATTATCTATGGTTACTTTTATCGAATGTGATCACTGCATCCAGCAGCATGTTTCATGATTATCTGGTTACGTTTATCAAATGTGATCACCGCATCAAGCAGCATGTTTCATGATTATCTATGGTTACTTTTATCGAATGTGATCACCGCATCAAGCAGCATGTTTCACGAACATCTGTGGTTAAGTTTATTAAATGTGATCACCGCATCAAGCAGCATATTTCATGGTCATCTGTAGTTAACACATAGTAATTGTGATCACAGCATTAAGCAGCATATTTCACGATAATCTTTAGTTACAATATTTAGCAATAGGTTCCTTCTGAGTTGTACTTGCATCCAGTAATTAGTCCCTCACTCACGTACTTGAGATATAGGTTGTAAATAACCCTTTCCAGTCTGCAACAATAGTCTAGAGACATACTATCTTACAGGGATATAACATAGATAAAATAGAACGTTCTAAAGAAACCATAGTGTAAAATGAAAAGCGTACATGCCATGAAATATTATACCCACGTATAATGTGATCAACTAACCACATATACATGTACCATAATACGTTTTATTTTATTTATTAGAAATACTACTGTTACTTTTAGTAAGCATGTATCAATAATATGTTAGATCAAATAATATACAAATATATATAACATGCAAAGTATTACAATTTTAATTATCGCTGCTATAGCTACTTAATTCTAAGTCATCATCGCGGTCACTATTATCTGAGTTGTTGAAAGTTATCCACTTTTTTAAGGCGTCTGCGGGATAAATACTTTTATATTTACGTTTGTCGTGACCATCTATACTTGAAATTTCGTATCTGTCATTCTTAAGAATCGCACTAATTTTGTAGGGACCGCGGTATTTAGGACACAACTTCTTGCTTTTTCCGTTCGCAGGAAGATGGTGATTTGGTATCATAACGAGGTCTCCCAAAGCAAAGAATTTTGTGGGCGCCCGATTACTATCATAGTGAGCTTTCATAAAGCGCTGACTCTTTTCGGTGTTCTGCGATGCTTGATTGCGAATGAGATCTCTAGCATTATCTAACGTATCGATATTGGGTGATACTGGACCTGACATCTCCGTTGTTTCATTAGCCTCTTCATTTGGAACCATAGAGCCCCTATCGGAATAATTTGTATTTTGGGCAGAGTTAAGCACCGGTCCCTCGATAGGGTTAACAGTTCGCCGACCGAAAACTATTTCTGAAGGTGAAACTCCGGTACTCTTGTTTCTGGTATTATTTAGGCTCCACTGAACTTTTGTTAAATGAATGTCCCAATCACGCTCGTCCAAATTATGGTTTGATGCCGCAATAGACTCTAGTATAGTCCGGTTATACCGCTCGATTTGCCCGTTTGCACGGGGAGTAGCGACGGCATTAAGAACGTGTCTAGAACCTATAGCCTTTATATATTTTCCAAACACGGCTGATGTAAAACTAGTCCCTCTATTCGATATTATGACTTTTGGACTACCTATTATACCAAATACATCTGTAAGAACTTTAATGGTAGTCTTACTTTTTAGATTTCAAACAGCTTTTACAAAGATGAATTTGCTGAAGCCATCTATGATTCCCAATATATACGAATTTCCATTTCGGCTCCTAACAAATGGACCAAGGTGATCCATATGTAGTGTATGGAAAGGAGTATTTCCTTTTGGTATTGGGTGAAGAAATCCGCTACGTTTAGACGTGGAGGCCTTATTATAGGCACAATTCAGACAAGCCGTAACATACTTTCGAACAAACCGATTCATTTTTGGGAACCAATAGTCCTGTTTAATTTTATCAAGAGTCTTATCCACTGCAAAATGCCCGGCTTCATCGTGACCTAACTGACATACTCGCCACCGCGCACTGTTAGGTACTACCCATTTTAGCTCGTCTCCTACTTTCCGGTAGATTTTATTGTCTTTCATCACATAGTTCTCTAATATGTCTTTAACATCTTTACTATCGCTTTCAAGTATAGCTTTCACTAGTTTAAGTTTCGGATCCGTAATTTGAACGGTCTGTAGCCATTCGGTAGTAGTGATGTTCATTATCTCAAACTCACGGGTATTGTTAACGTGATCGTAATCGGCACATTCAATTGGGTTTCTGCTCAGAGCATCTACATGGCGCATATGATCACCAGGCCTATATTCGATACTGAAATCATACTCTTGTAGCAGCAACCACCATCTGGCAATACGAGGTATAAGATCCCTTTTAGTTAATGTTGTTCTTAAGGCATTACAGTCGGTAAACACTTTGAACTGAACTCCAATTAGATATGTGCGGAACTTTTTTAGAGATAAGACGACAGCTAGTGTTTCTAGTTCATAAGAGTGTAGATGTTCTTCTTCTTTTGTCGTCTGTTTACTAAAGTAGGCTACCGGTTTTAAGGGTGTCTTGTCATTTGGTCTTTGTAACAATATACCGCCTACACCTAACTTACTTGCATCGCAATGTACTTCCGTTAAATAATTTGGGTCGTATAATGCTAATATTGGTCGATCCACAAGTTTAGTCTTTATAGTCTGGAAAGCAGTTTCTTGTTCATTTTGCCATGTCCACGGTATATTAGTTTTCGTTAGAGCCGTAAGCGGTTTCGCGATTGTCGCGAACCCAGGGATAAATCTACGGAAAAAGCTGGCCAATCCTACGAATTGTCTAACATGATGTACATTTAAAGGTGTTGGGAATGATGCTACTGCTTCTGTTTTCCTATTCCCGGGCCGTAACCCTTCACTAGACACCTCGAATCCTAAATAATATAGCGTCTTTTTAAAAAAATGGCATTTAGATAAGTTTAAAGTCAGCCCGGCTCCACGCAAAGACGTAAAAATCTTACGTAGCTTTACGAGCCCTTCCTCAATTGATGAAGCAGGTGATAAAAGATCATCCATATATGGAATAGCTAGATCATACCTATCTTTACCAAGTGCTTTGTTGATCATATTTTGAAATACTGCCGGGGCATTCACGAGACCGAAAGGCATGCGTGTGTATTCGTAATGCCCGTCAGGTGTTACGAAAGCGGTTAAATGTTTAGAGCCCTCGGCCAGTGGAATTTGGTAATACCCTGACTTAAGGTCTAGGCTGGTAAAGTACACCTTACCATTTAGGCGATCCAGCTGGTCATCTATGACTGGCATAGGATACGAATCCTTCACCGTTTTCTTATTTAAGGATCGATAATCGACGCATAGTCGATATTCGCCGTTTTTCTTTCGGACCAAAACTATAGGGCTCGCATAAGAGGAGTTAGACTCCTGAATAATTTTAGTATCGAGTAATTCGTTTATCATATCTCGTACAACAGTTCTTTCACTATAGGGTAATCGGTAGGGTTTATAGGATACGGGTGAGTTATCGTGTAATTGTATATGCATCTCTGTAATATTTGTTGAACCTAATTCGGTTAAGTTTAGTGCAAAACAGTCTCTAAACTCATTAACTAAATCGAGTAGTTCCTGTGACTGTTCGTTTGTTAGGTCACACCCAGTATTTAACATATCTATTCTAATAACAGTGTTGCAATTGTCTACATCTACATCACAAGGATCATCACTGAGCATCAATCGTCTTACCTGCAATTCAGCCGGAGGCTTACTTGGTATCTCCTCGACATCAATTGGCAGTAATCGTCCTCGGGCGATAAGTCTGCCCTTTTTAAGTAGCACATCCGTATCCCCATAAACAATGATAGGTACCATAGCCTTCGCCGTTATTTATATAATATACACCATCCTGGTATGTATACATGACCTGTATAATTAGCCTCACACTGTACTCTAATAGTTTGCATATTCTTTACATGCACATCGTTTGCGTTGAAGATTAGAGTCTTGCTTAGCTCAGTTTTATCTGTGTATAATATCAAGTTGGAACCTGTCTTATATACCACAACTTCAGGCATCTCAGTGAGATTTTGGCCTAAAAGTAGATCTGTACTCAAGTACTCATCCGGAATGACGAAAGCATCGATTTCGGCAGTCACAAAATCTAAAGTTGCTGTAACTGTTACTTTCTCTTTGGGTTGTATTTCTCCAAAGGCAAACCCCTTTATGAGGGGTAGATTCACGTTACAGGTCTCCAAGTTTAGCTCACTCACTACGCTCTTTTTAATTAAACTACACTGACTTCCGAAGTCGACAAAAGCGGTCTTCTGGGACCCATTTACCTTAACAAGTTTGTTGTATATATCGCCGATTCCATTTTGAGCAGTAATCCGTTGAATCTTGCTAACACTATTAGCTGCGAAGTCTGAATTTACTGCAGGTTTGGCATTATCACTGTTATGCCCTCGCCTACAGTATTCAGCCTTATGGCCGGAACGGCTACACATAGTGCATTTCTCAGCTGGTTTATGGCACCTAGGTGCGGTGTATCCCGGTTCAGAACAATTATAGCACACTCGTTGTGCATTATTGTACGTCCGATTGCTTTTCGCAAAATTCGTTTCTTTCGAGAATGACCCAGCGCTCCTGGGCGGTAAATTGGGCCTCCTATGATCCCTGTTCATGTTGTTTCGTACTGTTATATTACGCAAATGTTTTAGCAATTTGTTTGGATCCTTTAAATTCGCACCCTCGGCATTTAATTTTATATTGTTGTCGTATATTCCTTGAATTATGCAGTCGACTGCGTCCTTTCCTTTAATATTGCAGAGACTAATCAGCCTGGCTTTGTCGTAATAATACTCTTCAAGCGTTTCATCTCTCCGACTTCTACGCGTCAACATCTCTGACAACCTTTCGGCATAGTTACGGTCATCTGGGAAATTCTGCAAAAGCTGCTTTTGCTATTGCCTCCACGACAATTTTACCGATGTTAATCCGTCGTACCATCTACGTGCTAAGCCGGATAATTTTGGTAAGGCGTGAAATATAGTTTCTTTGTCACTCCATCCATATATCGCTGCAGTTTCATTCACCTTTTTGAGCCAAGACTTAGTGGATTAGTTTCTTTTACTAGGATCATAACTTGGGATGACATCGTGTGCCTGAGTGCCTACATAAGCACTTTGGCGATGGTGGGTGACAGCTTTTAAAAATCGTTCCAAAACATTCCGACTTCCGCTGCGATATCGTTCACTCGAGCCCTTCCCAGAGCTAGTAATACGGCGACGTTTTTGCCTTGAACGCGATCGCCGCGTGAACTCACTCGCATGGGTATTAGTGCTACGAGTTGTGGCGCTTGATGTTTGGCTTCGACTGCTAGCATCGGAAGTTGTCGTCGTGTCGCTGCGTGCTCGTCTGTGTCGATGAACACGCTTACGCGACTTCCGTTCCGAACGCGACCTACTCCTGCCCGAGCGCCTGGTCTTATGAGTAAGTGTTCGAGAACGAGTCCGCCTATACTTGCGAAGCTTCCCGTCCTCATCACTTTTGGACTTTAATCGTCGTCCTGCGCGAGACCTATCTCTAGATCTGCACAATTTTTTCCGCATTTCTTCGTCAATTTCAGACGCTCCGAATTCGGCATGATGGAAATGTATAAGGATCTGCTCTACTGTATAATATAATTAGGACAAGGGATGAGGTTAGGAAAGGATTAACAGAGTTAGTTAATATTTTATAAAAAAAGAACAAGAGGAAAATAACATCGTGATTCCCAAACACACAAATTAAATTATTTTGGAACCATATATATTAGTAGCGTGAAACGAAACGCAAAACAGTAAACTACATAGGACTTCCGATTCACAAGCCACAAAGTTAAAAATGATCAGAACAATTGATAGATTATTGTTGGCTGTATTGGCTAGATCATTTTGCCTTTCCCATCCGTTTATTGATTGATTCGATTGATCGAAACACGATTGTTGGCTGTATGGGCTAGAACCTTTTGCCTTCTCGTCTATTTATTGATTGATTCGATTGATCGAAATTATCATTTTATTTACAGACTCCAAGAAATTTATGAAACATTGTTATTGAACGCGTACATAACAAAGCTCGTTAAATATAATTTAAGTCGCGCAACCCCATACATACACATAAACAACATATAACCATAGCATATAACTGTACACTTGTTCATCGAGAATCCTTTATGTTTACAATGAATTGCATAAGATTGTCATTAGAATTCGTACATAGATAAGTAAGTAAAACGTAAAGCACAAAGTAAAACTATGATTAATTTCATCCACCAAGAGAGGATAGATCTATTGAATACTCCAAAATATAAAAAGGCGGCCGGCCGGTGCATGATAAATTGCAAATTACATACCAAATCCTTGAGGGTTCTTCGTGTCACTTCTGAATTGTTAGATTAAGTGTGGATGAAATAAAAACAAACCCATATTACAACGAATAGTCTATTGAACACTTTCAAATACAATCAGTTTTTATATCGAACCTCCATGTAAGAACATCTACTCGTCGCTGTGCCAACCACAGACTGCCTCCATATTCCTGTCATTTTGACAGCCGCTGTCGCTACACAATCTTCTGGACTAATAATCTTACTGTGCGCTGCTAACAGTAGCGGATTAGTAAAATTATTATCACAAGCAGCTCGTGAGCAGTCCGGCTCAAAAAAAAGACATTTCGATGTTTGTTTCTTCTTTAATTTATTTGCTTTTTTTTGCCTTCAACACAATGTTCGCACCTAGGTACGTAGTCGACAAACTAATTGCGAAAACACCATAAAAATTAGTTGACAAAAACGTCACAGCTTGATTTCGCGTCTGCGCCATATCTTCTATTGTACTAGGCAGTCATGACTGAAGCAGGTGGACTATGTACGGGATACTGATATCACAGGTGTCCATAAAGTACATTCACTAGATTTTAATATTTTTGGAAAGTGTGTTTGACAGCAAAAGTACAGGATATTGTTATTACACTTTATGGCCTATTTTTTCACACAGTCTACATCCCGTTGAATGCATGTGGTGAGCCTTGGCACAAGTTTATGCACTCCTCGAAGAACTTTTCCGCCAGCTCCGAAATAAGGAAAGACATCATTTCAGTACCTATCTAATAGTAATTATTAAATTGTACTCATGTATGAATTCAAGAAGGTGAATATTCAATTTGAAAAGCTGAAAAAATACCTAGCAACACTATTTACGCACTAGATACGGTCAGGCGACCCGGTTTTACCATTTAGTCAATTTACTAGTAACAGACGCTGTTTGTCTTGAGCCGACCAACCATCAGTTGCAGTCGATACTAATCCTTACAAAGTACAAAATAAAGCAGCTTTTGGGTTAATACGGATGCGCGGGCATGCCGTCCTTGGTCGCACGTCCGACCACGTATTCCGCACTCCAAAGCGACTATTTTAACCTGCGTAAGGATTAGTATCAACTGCAACTAACGGTTGGTTGGCTCCAGAAAAAGTCTGTTACTAGTTTTTAGTGTCAACAACGCTTAAGAAACAAACATGTACCTACTGGCCTAGTGGCAGTACAATTACTTGTTTTATGCTACGCAGTGATAGTCCACCTGAAGGCAAGCGGTAACCGTCGCCCATTAAAACGACGATTTAAGCATTTAGGTTGCAGGCAACAAAAACGCAGAACAGCAGATGCTTTGTCACTGTGAGGACTAAGATGAAATGCGTCATGCCTGTATTTGCGCTGGCTTATTTTATGGACACCCCACGTACTAGGCGCAATATTAAGGAGATCTAAATTATCCGTTTTGTATTATTTGGTATGAGGGTTCTGTACAAAAAAATATTGTAATCAATTATGATTTTAATTCAAAAGGTTCATTCATTTACACACATTGTGCACATTCATCATTTACGAAAGTGCACCACCACCTAACTAATAGCAAAGTAGTCTAATTCAAATTACTGTGTATATTAATGTAGCAAACTCTAATTAATGTAACATCTTTGTCTTTTTACGAGTTTGCTTTCTCATGTCATGTCTGTCAGTCATGTTTCAGTGTCGCGTAATATAATCGTACCTTTCGATTTCACGAACATTCCTATCAACTAAAACTAACTAAATTATTCTTAGTTGATGGAGCTATACCTCTAAATATCCCATGCTTCACCCAATTGGAGAACCTAGGTCACGTAGGTGGAGCACGGATCCAAAAACAATTTTAGAAATTACTGTCTAGGTTACTGTTATTGTCTATCACAACTATGATGAAACTGAAGCACTAATACATTTTTGACACCTCCTCTATATACATTACACACACACACACACGCGCGCGCGCGCGCGCACGTACGGACAGGTAACTACATCTACAGTTAAAACTTTTTCTTCACTACTTCCAGTAATTGCTATTTCTTTTTTACTTACCTATAGCACACTGCCTCTAAAATGTTATTTTATATCAATGACGAATCACTGACCTTGATATCACAGTTACCTAGTGTCAGGGTCAGGGGTCCACTCTGATTGCATTATCGAATAATTTAAACTTTTGTAAGATTTGAAAAAAATTGATGTATACTATCTGTATTAGTAACTGGTTTTACGGAAATAAATACTTTTATTATTATTATTACATTATTATTGTACCAAACTACCCGATAAAATAGTGGTAAGCAAATGTAGTCCATCACCGTCATCAAAAGGATTATTATTAGCCTACTGTTGGACTCGCTTGAGCCTCACTTTATCAAATAAATAAAATCAACATTATGGTACATCAACCAGGAGAACGTAAAACGAGAGAACATAAAAGGCGAATAAGTAAGACCCCTAAAACACGGATCCCTAAGTAGGAATCCTTTTGCGCGTGCCGCCAATGTCAAGGCGCGCCGGAGCTGTGGCGGTGCCATTGACAACAAAATAAAAACTGAGACCTAAAAATAAAAAACTGGAGGAGTAAAAAATTTATCTACAGAAGCAGAGAGAACATACCGAGTTTCAATTCGAGACAAAATGTCACACATCTCTAAAACACACACACTAATGCAAATGCAGGGACGGAACAAGGCAGCCCATCTGCAATGTTATATTTTGCTGCGAATATCCACTCGTAACGAATATAAACAAATCTGACTTGTGAGTATATTTCGCTCCTGATGATTTTGTCATTTTTTTAAACTAGTCCTTATAATTTTATATGAACATTATTATAAAAGGTAAGGTGTCTAGTGAATCAAACCCACGCCCTGATACCTACCACCGTCCTTTTGATCTCTCGATCCTACATACCGTGAATCGGCAGTGCTTGCTTTTGCATGAATGAGGGTTTTGAGGATTTTGACCGGTATAAATGTTGATTGTTGTCTCATAAATTCTAAACTAAGTAGGTACTACTTACTTATCGTAAGAAGCATCTTCATTACCCACAGGTTGGCCTATGTAACTTCACAATAAATTGAATATGATGCCCTTTAGAGGATATAGTCATAAAAAAAAATGAAAAAGTACATTAATATATTAAACAGGCAGCAGAATATCTTTATTTTTAGTGAAAATTCATATAATGATGATACACCAGGACTGAATGGACTTGCATCTACTTATACTTATTATCTTGTTCTTCAAAATGATTACAGCGCAACACTTCCAATTTGCAACCCAGACATCGCCATGTCTGGTCTTTAGGAAACCTAGAAAATCAAATTAAATAAACAGATTAATCCGTTAAGTTGTTTCATAAAATGTCAGAACACTAAAAATGTCATTTAGGTACATTTTTGGTATGAAACCCTTATTTATACATATAAAATTGAGGACCGCTATTTGCAAGAATGAGTATTAAAATTTTATACAATTAATACTAAATCCGACCCTGTTAGCATCAAAATATTTTCGATCACCGAAATATTGCTCAATTTGCCAATAATTTTAAATCTATCTTTAATGGTATGTCGTTTTAAAGTAAAGCATTTCAATTATTGCAAATTCACACTATTACGATGCATATTTTTGTCACAATTTCTAAAATTGATTCCCGATCGCCACGACCACGAATGCAATTACTTACCGATGAAAAGATAATCCAGGTATATTTCCATATTTTGCGCTTTCACATTAATGTGCACTAAATTACACAGTCTTTTAAATGATTTGATTAAAATTGTATTAAGAAATTATATAATTTACACCAACGTTTCGTTGCTAGCTTGAGCAGCACGTCTAACGTTCAAAACATTGCGCGCGTCATTTTCTTAGAGATTATATGAATAGACGAAAAAACGGGATAGAATCTTGATTCATAATCATTGTAGAGTGAGCGAACAGGGAATATTTGTGATTTGTGTTTAGTCTGGTATGTCTGTGGGTTTGACCCACGGCGCGGCTTCCATTGACGAAATTTGCCTACTTTCGTGTCGTGTTCGTTTATTCGGTTTTTAGCTTTTCGTGTGATCGAAGTGATTGTTGCGTTGTAGTTGTAGGGTATCTAATCACCTACTGTGAAGATAACTGTGATAAGAGTGTTAACGATATGAATGAATGAATGATTTATTGCTTCAGGTACCAGTAATAACGTAGTCTTGTCTGTGTTCAGCGTTCAACGTTTAAGTATTGTGATAATCATTATTCTGTTATGAATGCAATCTAGCAGTAGATTAAACACCATGCTACCCACCTACTTACGTATTGCATAGCAACCAGAGCCTGCGTAGTGTTGTGTATCTGTGTGTAAGTACGATACGAGTGCAAGCTTACTTGATAGTTAATACTTATCAGTCATTCGAGCCACAAGAAAGCAAGAAAGTATGGTTTTAACCGCGCTGCCACCTGACGCTGTTTGTTTTCATAAAATAACTTTAAAAAGGTACGTACCTACATGCTTTGAAGGTCTAGGTTCTGGCTAGACTTAAAGAGACGTTAACTAGCTAGTACCTAATCGTTACGTTAGGAGGTTATTTTCCGATGGGAAATAGATAGAAAAAACAACAAATACAAATACTTTATTAGTAACAGAGTTACACGTCAAAGTGAAAAGTTGTGTGGTACCTAGGAAGTATCTTTATAAGAAACACATTACAATTCATTATAATTTACAATGTCGACGCCGTAGACTAAACTAAATTATACATAACAAAATGTAAAAATGTCATAATTTCAAATTATTAAAAATCATTTACAATAATTAAATCATACGCAATACAATAATAAAATGTCATAGTTTCAGTTATTAATGTCATAATCAGGTAAAATTGTCATTTCAATTCATTTTATGTGGAGGCAATTTACAATCTACAAATTCGTCAAAGTCATAGAAACAATGTTCTAATAGCCAATGCTTTAATTTGGATTTAAATATGTTAACGGTAGTAGCATTTCTAACGTTCTCCGGCAGTTTGTTGTAAACAGTAGGCCCTAGCACGTAAACAGACCGTTCCGACTTTACTAGCCTATGGAACACTGGAAGAAGTTGGCCCTTGTCTCTATTGCTCCTCAAGGCGCGCGACATTGCCTTCTACACTACAACAACAAGGACAAGGCTACATTACTGTATGTAAATACTGCTATCTGGTACAACGCTTTTATCTGTTCATGAAAACATGTAGGTATTTTTAGTAAAACCTGTCTGTAATCTGTTTCAACATAACTAGTCTCATAAGTGGATCCCTACGCTACGTAAGTCCCTAGATGAGTGAACAATTTTAGTAGGACATAGTACCTACTTATCTGTGTAGCACGATTTTATCAATTGAACGAATTCTGTTTCAGTTAAGTAGCTATCTTAAGTAGGTTTTTCAAGAACGTTGGTGGCCGGGCGGTTGAGTATCCGACTTGTGAGCGAGAGAGGTACCGGGTTCGAATCCCGCTGCGGCCATGTACCAATGACTCTTCTGAGTTATGTACATTAGTTGAATTCTAACTGATGTTCTTACGGTGAAGGAAAACATCGTGATGAAACCTGCAAAGTCAGGCAACTGAATTTGTAACAATGATCCAGTCTGGTCAGGTTCCCCTGGTAGCAGGGTCACTGAGGTCAGATGGTAATCGATCCTACAGGATTAATTACAATTACCTGATCGTCAAATCCTGGATCATGAACAAGGCGGACCCCGGGCCCTCGTCCTCGAGAGCACAACCGGGATATTAACGCTAAGATGAGAGACATCATATTATTGGCTTATGTTATCCGGTGAATAGAACAGAAATTACTTCTAAGAATTTACCGTGTTCTCTTAACAGTCAGGACTCCTTCATGGTCAGAGTGCAGAGGACTGTCTCTTCTGGTATCTACACAAGCAAGCTCCATCTTCGTCCTTTATCTGTACATGGTATAAAACAAAGTCGCTTCCCACTGTCTGTCCCTATGTATCTATAGGTATGTAGGTACGCTAAGATATTTTGAACTACGAAACTGATGTTAATGCGGTTTTCAACAATAGATAGAGTGATTCAAGAAGAAGGTTAAAGTAGGTAAACAAAGGTAAATTAAGTGTACGCAAACGAAATCGCGCCGGATCCACTAGTAACTTTTAAGTCATATTTAAATATAGTACTTATGCCTCTAGATTTAAAGACTGCGTTCTCAATCTCGTACGCCAAGTTTGGAGCTTTTGAATAATCCCTCTAGTAAGGCAATTTGCACAAGGGAATATCCTCGTGCAATTTGCGAATACGTAGTGGATAGCTAGGTATCCACTCCGCGTCGCTCATGAGTAGCCGTTCTTACAATATTATTGAGTTCGCACATATTGCGATGAGTCAACGACGTGTGACCAGTAGGATAATTAATTACGTAACTCTGCTGCTAACAATTCTCTGATTTCAATTATTAAAATTGTTACTTTTGCTATTAGGTACGTATCATCGATATCATGGATGTAGTTGCTAACAAAGTTCCATTGCAAATCGATGATTCACGTATTCACGCGAGCACTCGCCTTCTACAATACCAGTTTGGATGCTTTTTCCATTTCAATAGACTTGCTAAAATTATCATCAACGATTTTAATTGCATCAATCAAATCAAATCAAATCAAATAATTTTTTTTCAGTTTAGGTCTTACAACACTTATGAATGTCACCGCAGTCGTATATGTGTATCAAACTTGAGTCGCACATCAAAAGTCACATGTCAGAATTGCGTAATGGAAGGACTAATGAGGGTTATACTAAGATACCATTTAAATGTAGTTCCTGATAACTGAACATTACTTATCTAAACATGTCACATATCATGCGTAAACATGTCAGAAAAGGTCAATGTCGAAGTGATAGAAGATAATATGCGTCATAGGTCAACAAAATAATCCCAATGGAGAATGTTGCTTAGCTTTTATTAGATAAGTAAACATAATTTCAAAAGACAAGTGCTTTGTGATATTCGTAATAAAATAAAAATACCACACCATACGCAAACTCCTACCTCACATCCAGTCATTCACTCGATAAGTATCATTAGAAATCGATGATCGTAGCGATAATGCTTTCTGGCGCCACCAAGACTTATTAAGTAGTTATTAGGATTTACGGGTTTGAATGCAACAACAGAATTATTTGGAACTTTCCGTTCTATCTCGTGCTTATAAACGTAAGACTTTACTTATTCACTCCGTCCGGTACTTTACCTAGACAAGTATTGTTGCTAAACGGCTTCCCCCGTGTTCGGAGTGAAGTTTGTGGAAGTCATTCGTGGTGTGAGCAGGGGTGTGTGTTAGGGTAGTAGGGCAGAATACGTTGTTGTCAATCGGGCAAAGTTTTCAGTGGCGCAGTTTTTCCAAATGCCATTCATGATAATAAAAAAAATATTATTATAAACTTTACGACAACACGCAGCATTTCACTATTGGATCTCATCCTTTTTTCTTGGATGAAGTAAAATTTTCGGTATTTGTCGATCATTCTGAACAGTCTGTTACTGATTTGACATGATTCTGTTGTGTTGGCACAAGAGGGCAGGCGGTCCATTCTGATGTCGTAGATGTAGCAGCTATCCGCACAAACCGCGTTGGCTAGACTTTTTATGCTTATGGTTAATTAATGGCTAACACTCCAATGTGTTCCCGAATAGTACAATCTGACTCTTTCAATACCAAATCAAATCATATCAAATAGTTTATTTGCAAGAATACAGAAGTTGATAATACAGTTATTAACAATAATACAGTGGTAGGTATAATACCAGAGTGAATTGAGTGTTTCTAGATAAGCATATTCCACCCGCAGGCACATCGTCACCACCTTTATCTAATTGAGATGGCAGTCAAATGCTTGCTTATGCTTCTTTATGTAAATGTGTAAAACTTAGAAAATGTATATAATTCTAATTTCATTCATTTAATTTATTCAAGTAACAAAGACTCAACAATTTTATGTCTTAATTGCAGTTCAGTTATCAAGAGTAAAATTATCAATAATCAAGTAAAGGTTGACCTGCGTTTTATGTAGCAACTCCGAACACTTGTGACAGAATTCGAATGTCGCCAACAGTGGAACATGGATAAGAAGGAACGTGACCGAAAAAGAAACAAACATGTCCCGGTTGTGAAATTAGAATAATAACGTTTCGGAATAAGATCTAGCGCACTCCTTCATGGAATTATGATTATTGTCAAATTTGTCAACATTTGACGTAGTAGACATTGACACCAAAGTTAGATAGTATAAATCGACAAATTTTAAATGGTGTACAATATCGAGGGCGGCTTATTAAGATTATAGACTACTCAATAGCGTTAACTTACATTTCCCCTAAACTATGTAGTTTATTATTGCCAGTAAAATAAATTTAGTATGCTAATATTTCTTCAATCTGTCAAAGTAACTTAAAGTCGTAGCCCCTATACATTTAATATAAAAATTAATTAATAATTTCAATACATTCATAAATATTAGTTACAAATTAAAAAATGACAATTATAGCCGCAAGAGTCATTTAAAATGCCACTGCGATAAATTCTAGATTTGGTTCTGGCGCGGTGGTTCATAACAACTAACATGCTCATCGCTTCGCTCCTAGTACCAAACCCTCTGTAGCACAACGACGTTTTTTAAACATTCGGTTTATTGTTAAATTTTCAAATAAAACTGCGATATTAACTTTTTTCTGATTTCCTTTTAGGAAATGTATGAAATTCCTAGAAAATATATAGGTACAACTAAATTTATTTTATACATTTCCTGTCAATTTTAAGCATCGTATATAATGACGGATTAGAAACATTTCTTTTAACATATCTTCAAGAAACGACTATATAAAAAAATGTATTTTTATAATTTATAGGCGCATTTCATTTCATTGAAATAACTGGGGAACAACAAAACCAGGCAAAGGATTCCCTCAGAGAATTTTGTAAGCAAAACAATGCAGAAGACAAAACCGACGAGGTTAAGGTTAGTATCACACGACAACTCGTCAACAAGAGAAAAATGTATCAATCATATTAACAGGCCATAACCGTCCACTATTGAACCTCAGCCTCTTACACACCATTTGAGAGTATTGCCAAAATACGTAACAAATAACGCTGATGCTCATTTTCATTTTAACAGCTTTGTGTCTTATTTTTGTGTGATTTGTGGGTGAAAGCGACATATGATGATAAATAGATAATTAATTAATCAATTTACAGGGCAAAGTGATAGCGTATGGAGAGTGCGTGAAGGCCATTTTCGACCCTGAAACGCTTAATAACGAGATTGGGGAAGCTAAGCGCAACGGTACTGTCGAGGAAGTTATCAAGAAGTGAGTTATTTTTAAGAACTAAATTCCAGTCTTTTGCGTTCTAATAGAGTTAGAAACCTGCCCTATTCAACTATCACAAGGTCAAGTTAACGAGAGAAATTTCCAAATATTACTTGGCTACTCGTGATTTACGGAAATGGAAACTCGGTATTCCTTTGGCTTCACTAATTAAAGAATTATAAATAAATATGCTTGGACAATTCACACAGCGCCATCTAGCCCCAAAGTAAGCAAAGCTTGTGTTATAGGCCGCGGCTGGGCAACTTCCTGCCAAAGCCACGGTGCCCAAAGGAGCACTGGAGACCTTACTAACCGTCAGGAATACCATACTGTTGATATCTAGTGTCCGACCGAAGCTTCGGCCAAAACAAAACTACCTTCGGCAAAGCCTTCGGCTTCGGCCGATCCGCCGAAGGTTTCTACAAACGTTATCAATTCATAATATTTCGAATGTTATCATTATAGACAAATAAGTTGAAGGATTTTATTTTATCATCATTAGATCTACATCTAAAGATAATTTAAACTATATTTCCATAATATACAAACCTTTAAATTTATTTATATTATTAATTGTGGCTTGTAGCCAATCCTGAATTAAATTTCTTAAAGTTAACATTTGGCTTCAGCTTAGGCCAGAAATTCATCTTCGGTCGGACACTGTTGTGTAGCTGCGTTAGAGATCATAGTTTTTGATTGCTTCAAACTGCTGTATAAAATGACGTCGCTATCCGCGTCTCCCTATCTGTATTTTTTTTTTAATTTAATTAGCTAGGCATTCGACCGCCATTTCACTTAGTGGTGACGTGCGATGTGTGCGAAGTGACGATGCGGCCGAAGATGGAGCATGCCTGTCTAGGAACAGCCTGTTCACTCTAGTCTTGAAAGCGTCCAGATTATAGTGATCAGGAACACACTCGCACGCAACGTGTTCCTTTCCTTCTCTTCCTAAACCACTGCTGTCTTCTACAACTAATCTGCCGAAACTCAGCTAAGTTCAACCCTCAAATAGCATCTCGATATACTCTTTCAGGTACTGCGCCAAGAGCTCTGAGCTGAAGACCTGTCTCCACGACATGCAAGATGGCCTTATGCCGTGCCTACCGGAGTCGCTGCGCAGCCAGATCCCCGCCTCGGCCAACGTCACTGACTCCTTCATCGACTACGTCTGCTACAAGGACGGCAACAGGCTTGCGCGTGAGTCACTTTTTTATGCGAATTGAGTGCCGTCTTCGATGGCATAGCCACGTCTCGCACAGATCGATAAATACATAGAGCACAAATCTCGTGCCGTGCCGCTATCGCCAGGAACAAGAAAAAGAGGCTATCGATAAGGATGTCGAAGTCCGAGCGAAGTGGACAAGGAGAAATAGGAAGGCGGACCCAACGATTTGGTAATGGCGCCACGCAGCGCAGGTACCATCTGCATACGGACAGCATAGGACCGGCCTTTCGGGGAGGTCTATGTCTAGCAGTAGGCGTCTTTCGGCTTTCCTTAACTAGGTCGTCTATTCATCTCGTAGTGGACCATTATACGTTGATTGCCGGTACATTTTCGCCAATCAAGAACCTGCCCTTCCGCACAAATCGGTTCTGCGAACTATATGGCCTGCCCATCCATTGCGACTTCTTCAGTTCTACTCTGAAACCTACCTTGGTGAAATTAGTACTGCGACGGACATCTTCATTTCCGATCCTATCCTATCCCTTATGGAACCTCCGAGCCCGAGCGTACGTCTTTCCTTCGCACGATGAACGATTTTTATCGCTGTCACTGACATCACCTCGTTGTGAGATTCTAGGGTGTTACATTGACCAAATTTTTTTTTATATACTACTAAGGTGGAAAACAAGCTTGCGGCCTGCCTGATGGTAAGCAGTTACCGCAGCCTATGGACGTTTGCAATACCAGGGGCATCACCCACGCGTTGCCGACCCCGTAAAAACCTTTTAACCCCTTTTTTGAAGAACTCCATGTTGTACTCTCCAGGGAAAACCTCTCCAGGTAGTTCATTCCACAACCTTAGTGTGCGTGGAAGAAAGTTCCTTTGGAACCGCACAGTTCGCGACCAATTTGGCTCCAAGGTGTGAGGATGAACTCCCTGTCGATGGCGAGCGGTGCGATGAAAGAATGTAGCTGTAGGCATCATGTCAAACATTTCTTAAGAACAAACACCGTTGTATAAGCGGTAGAACACACAAAGGTGGAACACACTCCGCTAACTCAGCGGCTCAATACCACTTGTGAGCATAGTATTATCGACAATTCTCACAGCGCGCTTTTGGATCGAGTCACAAGGACCAAGCTGATATGCCGGTGCCCAAAGATGAGAGCAATACTCCAGATGGGGTCTGACTTGAGCCTTGTAAAGGAGAAGCCGTTGCTCCGGTGTGAAGTATTGCTTTGATCTGTTAAGCACACCCAGCTTTTTAGATGCGAGCTTGACCAATTTTTCCAAATGACTGCGAAACTGGGCGTCACTGGAGATGTCGACACCTAGGATATGTATGCTCTTAGAGATGGTAAGCGGTGTAACCTGGAACTGAGGAGCTACAAAAAATTGAGTTTTCTTGGCGGTGAACGCGCATACTTGTGTCTTAGTGGGGTTGAATTGGACTAGATTTAGTCGTCCCCAATCAGAAATTCTAGATAAGGTTCTCTCGATTTTAGACACAAGTACTTCGCGACATTCCTCCACTATGGCACTAGGGATATTCGCACGACCCGTATAAAGGTGTCTCCAGTACTGTCATCCGCACAGCAATGAATGCCGTCAATGGACAGCATATCATTGATATGAAGGAGGAACAGAGTTGGAGACAGCACCGAGCCTTGCGGGACACCAGCATTAAAGTCCAAGCTATCGGAGCAACAGCCGTCAACTACGGCTTTGATGCATCTGCTGGACAAAAAGCTATTTCTCCACTTGCACAATCCCTCGGGAAGCCCGTATGATGGTAACTTCGATAGAAGACACCTAAGCCAGACCCGATCGAACGCCTTCGCTATATCTAGGCCAACAGCCAGTGCCTCACCTTGACTCTCAACAGCTAAAGCCCAACGGTGTGTTAGGTACACTAGAAGATCACCCGTTGAGCGACAATGTCGGAACCCATATTGACGGTCGCTCAAGAGATCGTGTTCTTCTGGTTAACCAAGGAGCTGTGCATTTATAACTCGCTCCATCAGCTTACAGATAAGGGAGGTTATAGCGATTGGCCAGTAATTCGACGGGTCTGATCTGTCGCCCTTTTTGGGCACAAGGGTGCACGTGGGCAGTCTTCCATGAAGACGGGACTATCCCAGTGGAGTATGAGAGTGCAAAGAGGCGCGTTAGTACCGGACACAATTCGGGAGCACACACTTTAAGCACCACCGCCGAAATACCATCAGGCCCACTCGACTTTCGAACATCTAGAGAGAGCAGAGCCCGCCGTACCTTTTGCTGAGAAATCGATATTTCCGGAATTGATTTACCGCCCCACGGGCTGGCAAGCGGATCGGCGTCTCCGTCATTTAGTGTCGAGTTTGAGGCAAAGAGAGCACCTAGTAAATTGGCTTTCTCTATTGCACTGTGGGCCAGGGTACCGTCAGGTTTACGCAGTGGTGGAAAGGACGACTGACTAAAGTTTCCTTCAGCAGCTTTGGCGAGCGGCCAGAAAGCCCGGCTACCAGAGGGGTAGCTCGTGAGTCGCTCGCCAATTCTGCTAACGAAGGCGAACTTTGCGATCCCGATTGAGACGAGCAGTGGTCCAAGCTTCGTACGCAGATTGCTTTGCTCGTCGAGCCTCTCTGCATGGCCGATTAAACCACGGTCGTCTCCGTGACCCAGCAGCCACTAGCGGGTTAGGAATGAAGCAGTCCATACCCGCTAAGATGGTCTCGGCGACTGCAGTGGCACAGGTATCAAGATCATCCGATGCAAAGCAGAGCTACCTCCATAGGTACGACGCGTAAAATTCACGCAATCCATCTTAGTCTGCAGACTTATAGTGCCAGACACGACGCCATCCAGTGGGCCCGAGAGTGCGCACAAGGCAATGATCCGACTAGCCAAGAGGTGCATCCACGGAGATGGAGTACCCACTGGGGCGCGTGGTCAGCAGAAGGTCCAGCAAGGAGCTTGTATGGTACTCAACATTTGGGATTCTAGTTGGCGAGCGAATCAATTGTGAGAGACCATAGACTAGAGAAAATTCGTGAGCAGACCTTCCCGCATAGTTAGTAGATTGAGAACTCCATATGGTGGGCATTAAAATCTCCTAAAACCACTTACTCAGCTGAAGGATACTGCCATAGCCTCCTTCATCTACAAGCCATGCTGTAGCACGGAACGGCAACGTCGCTTTGAACCGATTTACTCATTGTTTACATGTCAATGTGCGGGAAAATTATGAATTTTATGACGATAAATTAAAAATATATTGATAAAACTGTAAAATAACGCGTTTGTATGGACCATCTACAAAGGTAAATAAAAGTAAATATATGTATAATTGTGCTAAAATTGAATAAATACGATTTTTGAAAAACAACCCTTGACCATTTCTGTTGCTAGATTTTTACTTATTTCATTAATCAAATTCTTTTTTATAATCGTAATCTTCCTCTAACAGATACAAAGACGTTGTTGCATTTGAAAAATGCAAGTAAAATTATGATTAAACCTTAAAAATGGGAAAAAATCTGTGCCGATGTTTTGCTTTCCAAAAGATATAATTCTATTAAACAAATGGACTTTTGCTATTCCCCAAGCATACTGGAGTCTAAACGAAGGATCTTTTGTGTGTAGCAAACATTTTCGCACTGTGAAAGTTATCACGAATACTTTAAACCACGATCTTTGATTATCCACGACGATGAAAGCGTTGAAAAAGTAGGTAGGTACAATAAGTAAGTAAGTAGTTAGTTTTTATATACTTAGGTACTTAAATAAAACTGTTTAAAATGTATTTTATCTAATATTTAATAAATTGGGTAATATTTTGGCTGGCAAAGATGATTTTATTTCATAATAGCTTGTGGCTGCGACTGCGTCCACATAAAATTCGACTATAACGTTCCGGACCCGTTCCCGCGGAAATAACATTAAATATCGGGATAAATTATAGTATATGTGTTATTCGGGGCTATATGCTATGTAACTGCCAAATTTCATTAACATCTGTTCAGTAGTTTTTGCGTGAAGAAGTAACAAACATCCATTACGTACAAGACGAAACACACATTATATTTCGCATTTAAAATATTAGTATAACACAATTGCAAATACGTAGATAGGTAAATAGTACAGGAATCTATCCAATTTCATAATATCGAACTAATGTATATACTTATTTATATACTTCATCACTTAAATAACTAAAAACATTAAACGACGATGACCGCGACGATATTTTAAAGTAATGTTCAGGTTCACTAAAATTGAAAAATGCGACGTTGTCAAACTTCTGCGCATGGCTTGTAAGATGAAGGAGGCTATGATACTGCTCAAAGACTTTATCAGTCGTCACTTTCAGGTGCTCAAAAAGTCGCATCGTGTCCGAGTCACCGCCATGAGACCTGTATAGGGCTGCGTAGATACGGGTGTGGCCACCGTAATCCACACGAACCCACATAATCGACAGGTCCCTGTCTTCAAGGCTGTGTAAACGGCGGCAACAAATATCCTCCCGAATGAACATACACACCCCAGCACGACGCAAAAAATTATGCTCGAGCTTGTACCCGGGGTAAGTTAGATATGGTGTATCAGCCGGGCAGGATATATGTGTCTCCGTCAGGAAAAGAAGGGCCGGCTGCGCAGTCTCAAGGTGTTCATGGACTGCGTTGACATTGCTATGCAGACCATTAATATTGCAAAAGTCCACCTTCAGATTGGATGGGGTTGCCGCTGTAAAAACAATTTTTCTTCTTTTCTTGGCCATGTTTGGGGGCTTACAAGTTTTAAAGCGGAAACGTTGCTCAAGCAGTAAATAGGCAAAGGGTATATCATAACTGCCACGGAGTCTAGCAAGCATGCGGTCTGCTGGCGCGGCGGGCGGAAGGGCCCCTAGTCCCCCCCTGACGCAACATACGAGTCTACACCGGTCTCCTCCTCCGGCACGAACATTACGCCAGGGACTTTTCGCGAGACTGGCAGCTCAGCCTCCCAGGGCGGAGATTATGTGTTCCCTGGGTTCGGGAGCCCGTTCACTAGGTCTCCCTGACCGCCGCGCCAACACACAGCCCCCGCTCAGTCACGTAACAGCGAATATGACAGCTAGGCCCCTCCACTGCCAAAGCCACGGTTCCCCATTGAGCACTGGAAACCTTACTCACCGGCAGAAACACAACACTATTAAAATAGTGTTGTTTGACTGCTGTATTCTGTAAGGTGGAGGGACTTCCCCAGCCAGGCAGCTCCGATTCGAGTGGGATATCCCAGCATGCCCTACCTCTTTTAAAAAAATATCCTTATCTATGCTCTTTTTGTTACAGTTTTCATCGCCGAAGGTGGACTCGAGTGTTTCGTCGAAAAACGCAGCGAGCTCGTACGGTGCGTTGAGAAATTGGGGGGTGCATCGACCCTAGAAGCCCTCAAGACATTTACTATCGCTGTAAGAAATAATTTTCCAGTTTACAAGTTAAAAACATTTTTTAAAACCTCGTATGCGATCGACGTTATATATTTGCTCTTGCTGGTTACTTTGGTCAAAATTCAAAAATTCAAAATTTCTTTATTGATTAGGACATTAAATATCTCTTTTAATCGTCAAAAAGGAGGTTGGTAGGAAAGTTGGGAAGAAACACACAGTGACACGCTGGCCGTAGCAAACCAATCCCACGCCAACCACGATCGAACCGTGCTTGACGTGCTTGGCCGGAACGCGTTCGATATATTATTATGTCTAGTATAATTAAGAAAAACCACCTAAAACTACAGCAAGAGTAAGCCAGAGTCCACCAAGCCAGCAACCGTTCACGAGTATAACGCAGGTCCTAACATGTAGTTGGTGAAAATCATTTTAGGATATTGGTTTTATATTTACAACGAAGATGCAGATAGCCGGAGAAGTACAGTACACCACAACTGAACCATCTTTTAACTCGTGCTGTGATGGTTATTTTCTTGCTGAAGCACCCGCACCAGCAGTATGTATGTACGTATTTATTTATCATAAATGTGGTACATAGGTATTTATTAACATAATTTGCCAAAATGCAAAATACTTTGTTGGCGAAGGTTTGCACTCTCAACTATATGATTTACCCTACCAACATAGTAAAAAAAACACAGACAACCTAGTAGCCACAATTATTTACCAGTAACTTGCTCTTTAATATGGTCTTGTAGAGTCTATTAGAGTAAACTTATTAGAGCGAAATATTAGAGAATAATACCATAGGAAGGTTGACAAAAGTCTTCCGCTGGGGAGGTTGATGAACAGTCTTGTGAGCCGATGGGCACCCCATGACGCTTTATGATTATGCAACCTTTGACCTTAATCCGTCTCATCTTGAACACAGGAGCAGTGCGCCAAGTTTGACGAGCTGTCGACCTGCGTCGCGCCCGCTCTGGAGGGCTGCAGCTCGCCTACTCCTAGCAACATGGTGGAGTCTCTGCTGCGCTACATGAGCAAGGGTCCCTTCTGTGATAAGGCATGTTTCGAAGAGGTTTATACTTACCACAAAGCAGTTACAGCTTATCATCATATCAGTTGAAAGACGCCTACTGCTGGGCATAGGCCTCCCCCAGAGATCTCCACAAAGGCCGGTCCTATGCCTTTCGCATTCAGCTAGTACCTACGATATTTACCAGGTTGTCGATCCTTCTTGTGGGAGAGCTACCCACGCTGCGACTTCCAGTACGTGGTCGCCACTCGAGAACTTTACTGCCCCATCGGCCATCTGTTCTTCGAGCTTTTCTTACAGCTTATTGACTTTTGCAATACCTACTACTGCAAGACCTTGTTTAGGACGCAGTTTTGGTCGAGAATTATTTAGCGACGAGGGCTGTGATTTACATATGGAGCAGGAGTAGTATTCAGTGCTACGAGAAAATTCAAGTCAAGGAAAGATTGGTTTGTGTTTTGGGTCGCTAAGTACCTTGTATAGTATTCGTCCTTTCGTTCATCCGAACGTGAAGATGGCCCTCTGCAATAGACTTGTTTTTTCACATTTGGAGTATTGCGACAACGTTTACGGCCCATATCCATTGGCTAAAACTGTCAATCCGTACAGAGCATGCAAAATGCTTGTATGCGATTTTGTGTTGGGATCCAGCGGAAGAAACACATAACTCCTTATTTATGCAAAAAGGGTTTATTAAATATGGAGAATAGGAGCAAATTTAAATTGTGCATGCTTTTGGCTGGGGTGAGGGACCGGACTATCTAAAAAACAAACCGACACATAAAATGCTGAACCGATTGAGGGACAGAGGCCCTCAATTGGTACCGCCCAGCTTTAATTTGACACGCGCCAGGGCCTGTTTCCGGTTCGCAGTATCAAAGATCTGGAATGATCCACCTCCACTATAGTGGTCGAGCTACGTGAAAAAAAACCACAAATCGATGTACAGGATAGCCGTTTAGTACCCGGGTACTTTAGGTTAAAACAATCATTTTGACCGGTAGTTTCTAAAAATATTCCCATGGGGGGGGGGGGGGGGCAGTAATATTGACATTAATTTTTTATATGGGATTCGAATTTTTTTTTTCGGAAACCTGTCGTGTTTGGTATCAAATGAAAGGGCATCATGAGCCGGTTCTAAAAATATACTAATATCATTCGGCCACCTGTTTTCTAAAAATCCAAGAAATATTTTCATAACATACCAAGTTTTTACTCCTCCAGGTAGGAGACGGATTTTTGAAAAATATACGCCAAATGTCTCTTAATTTAGAGCGATGTGATGTATTATATTTAATGTGAAAAAGGCGATTCTAAAAATATTAAAATTATATAAAAAAAGTTGAGATTCAGAATTTTTTGTAACTTATTGAGCTCTACTGTACTGTACTATTATTGTGTTTTATGTTATTATGTATGTTAATTTGATGCTCTTACGCTTTCTATCTCCCTCCCCCCTTCCTCTCTCCAAAATATTCGGCAAAGTATCAGGCTGGTAGGCTGGTAGAGCTCGTCTAGTCTAAGATGACGCGCCCCACTACTTAGTTAGTTGATTTCGATGTGTGAGTGCAAAAATTGATAACGACGGTAGTGGGGCGCGTCATTTTAGATTAGACGAGCTCTATGAACACGATAGGAATCTGAAAAAAAAAAATTCAAATCCTATATAAAAAATTAATGTCCCCCCCCGGGAATATTTTTAGGAACTACCGGTTTAAATGATTGTTTTAACCTAAAGTACTCGTATACCAAACGGCTACCCTGTACATCGATTTGCGGTTTTTGCCAATATTTGCTGTGTACACCGTCCACTACCACGTAATCAACTCGGGAGATCTACGGATACTTTTAAAAAGCATTGCATGCGGAGGCTGCTCGGGAAACAAGTTCTGGAAACAGAGATTCTATTGGGCAGATAGTCTGTGCCCAATCCTACCAACCAGTGATATAATTTAGAGCGATGTGATGTCTTATTTTTTGATACTTGGTCGTTAATGCATAGTGAAATATATTTAATCTATTTTTTATTATTATTATTATTATTATCACAGCCCGTAACAGTCCACTGCAGGACTTGGGGCCTCTCCCACGAAAGGGGACGTTATTGCCATAATCTCCACGCTTGGCAGGCGTGTTGGAGATCGCATTGTGTAAATATAACAATGAAAAATGCCGCTGCCCATTTTCCAGATTTCGGATCTTTTGTCTCGAAAACATTAGTCGCCTTGTACGACACCCGTGAGTGTAAGGGGTTGGTGCTATTCTACTCTGCCGGTCACCACATGGCCAAGCCGGTCACCACACGGCCAGTCTATTTATAACAAATTTTATTTAATGTCATTTTGTAGGCCAAGGCAGAATAACAGGTACGTAGGCACCTCCGCGTATCTACGGACCTGCGCTTTGGCATTTTTAGCGTTTAGTGTTTATTTATACTTATTTTGTCTTGCTATTTTCTGGTTAGGTATTATTTGTTTTACATGTTATTCTTTTTTTTTTATATTTCTGTTCTATTTTATGTGTGCTGTATATTTTGTAAATTTGTCTAATCTAAATGCTAAATAAATACAATATTTATTTATTTTTTCATTTAAAAGAGTGAGGTACAAACTTTTTTCGTAAGAGGTGTATCCAAAAGAAGAACATGACTACCAAACATTAAATTATGTTTATTTGAGTAAATTACTTATTTTACTCAAATAGATAATCATAATGTTTTAAACTATCGCGGTTATTATCACACTTTAAAATGAATAAATAACCATTTCTGTATCTAAAATCTGTCCAGACTGTCTCAAACTGACTTGTCTTATTTGGTTATGGAATTTATGTATTTAAATGTATAATTTGCAGCAGTATTCGTTGAAATTTACATTCTATGTGTTTCTCATATAATTAAAGTCATTTATGTACGTAGCGTGATTGATACGGCAAGTCGTGATTTTCTGAATTGTTTGTTCTTCAAATAAGACAAGTCAGTCTGGACAGATCATAGCAGTCATAATGTTTATTTTAGATTCCGTTTAATGTACTAAGATACGGCCCTTATTTATTACAGAAAGACTAAACTGTTCGGGTAGCGAGCTACGAGTTGCAACCAACTAGAAACCCTCAGAGGATTATTACCCTTAAGGGTATAAACAATTCAAACAAAAGAATCAAATAAAATGATTTTAATATGAATGTTATTTTATTTTCTCATGTAAAACACTTCGGTTTAACAAACAAGAATCCACAAAGCGCTTCCAACCTCAAACTAAGCGAAGCTTGTAGTAATGGCTAATGGATGCTTGATAACTTATTTACGTAGGTACTACGTTTGGTCATCTTGGCGGTAATGCCTTTGCGTTTAATAGAAATCCCAGGTCAAGCCTTTCTTGAGTGACGTCCAACACGGGTTCAGATCCAAACGCTCTGTTAATACCAACCTACTAACCTTGGTTGACCTTGTCTCTGTCTGTCCATCTCGATAGGGGTGTTCAGGTGGATGTGGTCTATTTCGACTTTTAGAAGGCTTTTGACCGGGTTGACAAAGACATGATGTTGGGTAAGCTGGGTGCCATTGGTTTTTCACCTACTCTATTGAAACTCTTTGCAAGTTACCTGCGCGATAGACAACAGTACGTCCGACATGGCTGTTATGTCTCAGATCCATACCACACGCGGTCTGGGGTCAGTCAGGGCTCAGTATTAGGTCCACTCTTGTTTGGTATTATGGTGAACGACCTGGACTTGGTTCTCCAATCTTCTTGGAGCTTACTATATGCCGACGACCTAAAACTAATTCGCGGAGTGACTGAGATGTCTGACTGCAACTCGCTGCAATTAGACATTGATGCGGTATATGCGTGCAGTGTGGATAATGGACTTCTCTTTAATCCAGATAAGTGCCATGTCAGTGCAACCTTCAGTCGATCAAAGAGTCCTTTGCTGGCTCAGTACACCCTGGGCACCAGTACAATTACTCGTGTTAATACAGTTAAGGACCTGGGAGTCTTTTTGATCCAACTCTCAACTTCCATGATCACATGAAGAAACTCGCATCCGAGTGTTCCAAAAGACTAGGGTTCGTAATAAGGAATTCCCGCGAATTTAGCGATCCTAACGTGATAAAACTCATATACTCGGCGCTGGTGCGGAGCAAACTCGAATCAGCATCGATTATTTGGAACCCATATCAGAGTTCTTACGCCTTACTTCTGGAGAAAATACAAAAAAACATTTTTACGTTTTCTCTATTAAAAAATTATGGATATTATGGGTGGTTCTTAGGAAATGTGTTCTTTGTGTAATTTCCATGGCATTTGAAAAATCGCTTAATTAAAGTAAATCATTCAAACATTTTGAAAGCTTATGCAAATTCAAATAACATATAAAAATTCGACACGTAGCGGATCTACGAGTATATTTTCGTTAAAAAATATGTATAGAAATTGCGGACCATGGAAATTACAATAAAGACCCAAGGAAAACACTCAGCAGGTAAAATTTATCTAAACGTAACACCATATCAGACATAAGCTCAAATAAAAGTTAGGTAGTATTAAGAACCACATGCGTTAAAAGTTTAAAACTATATTTAGTAAAAAATATTAGCTTTATTTACGAAACATACATCATCGTCCCAGCGCCCATCCCGGCCTCTGCCAGGGTCCGCTTTCCTACTCAATCTTCTCCACTTCGCCCGGTCTCTGGCATCCTCCTGTCGTAAACCGTTGGCTCTCGCATTAGACTCAGCGATATCAATCCATCGTGTCTTGGGTTGCCCATTGGGCGTCTTTCCTGATACCGGCAGATTAAATCACCTATTTCCCATGTATCCCTGAGGCTTATACAACTCGTGACCAAACCAGCGCAGACGAGCCTCCTCGATCTTATCTGCGATATCCCTCACGCCAAGGCTGCCACTCGTTACGTACTCGATCGAGTCGCGTAACTTCGCACATCCAGCGCAGCATTTTCATTTCGAGTTCGTGAACATGTGTCGTCAGCGCTGGCCATGTCTCGCAGCCATAGAGCACCACCGGTTTTATTATACCCTTTGAGCTTAACAGGGATTTTAGGGTCACAGATGACTGCTGTAAGTTCCCGCTATTTGGCCCAAGCCGCAGAGATTCGGGATTTGACATCGGGGCTGATATCGCTGAACTCGTGCATCACGGCTCCGAGATATTTGAATTTATCTGTTTTATTTACGAAACATACAAAGGAGCTCAAAGTAGGAACAGTAAAGTAATATAATTAACTAGTTTATTACAGAATATAATATTATTTATTCCCATAACATGTATATTATGTATCAACACGACCTGAGTGGATCAGAGGTCAAGGTCCCGGGTTCGATTCCCGGCCGGGCAGAAATTGAAATGATGAATTTTTATTTCTGTTACGGGTGTTCTATGTATAATAAGTATGTATTTAAAAGTATATAAGTAGTTTATCAGTTATTTAGCACCCATAACACAAGCTTTGCTTACTTTGGGGCTAGATGGCGCTGTGTGGATTTGTCCACGATTATTTATTTATTTTATTTAACACGATAATAAAAAATTACAAATATTTGGTAAAAGTGTACATGTACGAAATCTAAATACTCGCACTAACTAATCTTAGTTTTCAGTAAATACAGTCTTCAAACAACAGTTAAAATAAAATACTTAAACAATCCTTAATAATACGTTTTTGGACTTTTTTACGGGTATTATGTATAAGATTCTAATTTAAGAACTTCAATTCTTTATCTACTACTAATAAACGAACTCTGCTAATAACAAATAAAGTTTGACCTTATTTACTAATATTTATAAACCCCGTCTATAAACACTTTTATTTATTTTAATTTCTTGCTACAAATCTTTGAAAATCTATATAAAAATTAAATATCAAAAGAAAACAAAGTTCTCAATTCAGTGTCCGATTAGGGCGAAGCCAATCTAGTGGCGTTTAACGCTACCAAAACAATCGTCTTTATATTCCAGTAAACGGAGTCCATTCCATCTAGCTCCAACTTTCCGGAATGTATTGTGGAAATCACTGACAACTAACAGCTCCTGGGTATTGAGTTATCAACCAATCTCAACATTGGACAGTACATCGAATCGAAAAAGCAAAGGCTGTGCAGCCAAAAAACTTGGAATCCTCTCGAAGGTCAAGCGGTACTTCACTTTATCGCAGTTGCTTCAGTTATATCAAGCACAAGTCCGATCTTGCATGGGGTACTGCTGCCACCTCTGGGATGGATCAGCTAAATACCAACCGGCCGCTTTGGATTCGGTCAAAAAACGTGCAAAGAAGTTAATTTGTGATCCACAGTTGATTGAAGCAAAGCTACAGAGCCATCGGCGCAGGATTGCGCGTTTGTCGGTCTTCATTCCGCCGGCCCTGCGCCGCCATCGGGAGACGCGATCCGGACGAGCGTCTCATGCTAGATGCCTTCAAGGCTAGAGTGAATAGGCTGTAGGCTCCACCATCGGCTGCATCATCACGTACCACGGTGAGGTGGCGATCGAAAGCCTGGCTAGATCAATAGGCTAGGCTGGTCCCAATGACCGCAGTGTCTCTAGACGAAGGTCTTTGACCAATGTGTGTTGCCAGTGATGACCTACGGAACAGAAACGTGACTACCCAAAAATCTAGGCCATGATTCATCTATTTCGGTTGGTTAGAACTAGATAACATTTTATTTTTGCAATTGCAACCAGAAACAAGGTAATTTCCATGGAAACCACCTAAACGCATATGTTTTGAATTTCCTCGGCTTTGAAAAGAGCTAACTTGCTAATTTGTTACTGGTCTTTAATTTGATTGTGTATTTAATTTTGTTTTAATTTAATGATGTTTTTAAGTTTTTAATTTAAGGTTTTGTATATTTATTGATATTTGCAGTGTATTAGTAATTTGAAAGTACTGTAACGCTGTAAATTTATGGTGAATAAATAAATAAATAAAATAGAAAATTACCTTAACAGTAGGCGTTTGCCTGTGATATTATAATAGCAATTACTTTCAACTGAAGTTGTTCATCAATGTAGTTTTATATGAGTATCAGTCCATCATTTTAGATGATAGTCGCCGCACGTGATATGCCAAACCACCAAGTAGGAAACCGTTCTCAGTTACTCTGAAAGCGCTTTCCTAGACGGATTCCTCGAGCTTAACAGAGTCCTGTTTCCATTGGCTAGCAATAAGACCGTGCTCCCACATTGGGGTCACAAGTTTCATACAAATTGATACACCGTTTTGATTTAGACTTGTGAGTAAGATTTTCTGTTATTTTCAGGTTTAAAAGAATTGTTATGTTAGTGTCAAAACATAATGTTTTAAACTATCGCGGTTATTATCTACTCTATAGGCTACTCGTCAAGAAAGGTACGCTGTAGGAAACCCGGGACAAACCCTTAAAATGTGTAAGTGAAAAAATCTTCCTAGTATCCCTTTTTTAAGTCATTACAGATGAAGTAATATTTCATTTGAATGAGTCTCAAGATTCTTAATCTTTGTATTGGGACTGTGAAGTAACCTAATAAAAGAAATATCTCTTAAAAGCCTGCAGAAGCCGCCGTAAATTCAGTTACGAATTGTTTTTGTGGTTGTTTGTCGGCGCGTACGCATACGAGTTTTCTTAGAACGGAGCCGGTGTCGAATGCTGATAAGCCGACTGCGTATTATCGCTGAGAATACTGACGTATCAAACGCGACTGACAGCGGAACGGGGGACTATTCTTGGCTATCGAGACGAGAGTAAGTAGCTAAGACTTACGTTATTTAATTTGTTTTTTATATCACTACGGTGGATAACATGTGGTCGGCCGGATGGTAAATTAACTTAACATGGATGTAACTTAAAAAACATCGCCTTCCTGACTAACTGTCATAACGTATTTTGCAACTTCTCGGGGCAACCTTTTTTCTGTTGAACGCATGTGGTTTTTGCATTGTAAGTCAACTGGTTTGAGTCTAAAAAAATTTCTCGAACTATTTACAATTTTACGGAATTTAAAAATCCTTTAAATCTCTGTATGCATTAAACACCAATGTATCAGTTTAAAGTAGATACGTGACTTTGTGAGAACTTTGTTTTACACTCATTTTACAAAACAAAAATAAATCCAAGGAAATACTATTTAAAGTAATACGCCTAGCTAAATGTATCGAGTACCTACGCAACGAGTGCATGTACCCATAGTACATTTAAAGTGGTCTAAGATATATCGCGGAAAAGACTGAAGAGGCTTGCCTGCTTTGGTTTGGTCACGTACCGCGTAAGTCTCAGGATGGAAAAAAAGGTAGTTAAACTGGTTCTTATCAGGAAAGAGGTCCCGTGGAATGCTTTACGGTGCGAGGATGTCAAAGACAGGGCGAAGTGGAGAACGAGCAGGAATTGAACGCTGGCACAGCCGGGATTGACCGCTCAGATGATGATGAATTGATGATTGCCTGAAACAAAAGTTTATGTTGTAAGTTGTTAAAATATGAAGCGTATGCATTTGTAAAAATAACTAACAAAACGTCCAGCTAAGTGTCATATGTACCTACATACATACGTCAGTAGAATATAGTATTAAAACATTCTGACAACTGTCGTAATTGCCGTAATTTGTTGCTAACTGCGCTATGCAAGATTAGCAAGCCCTTCGATTTTGACTGTAAACAGAAAAGGTTAATTTCACCAGCTTACAAATGACAAAGCGTAGGTAGCAATACAAAAAATTAATACCTAAAGTATTACCATACCTAATAGCTGAATAGTAATAATACGAGTATAAAACAAGGAAATAAATACCAAAGCCTTATTTATACATGGGTCCGAGCATTCTATTATAACGACTTTGTAAATCAATTAACATTAATTTTATTTGTTTAATCCACTAAAATTACTAAATAAGTGTTGGAATTATCGCGTTCCATCAGACCTATGCAATTACTTTAATAACCATGTTTAATTTGGCCACGTACTTAAAGCTCTAATTAAAGTATGCCAATATATGTATTGTATTTTACCCCGGTAAATGAATGGTCAAAGCGCCGGTGGCCCAATTGCTAACGGGTCCGACTCGTAAGCGAGAGGTACCGTGTTCGATCCCCAGTTTTGCATTCAGGCGACTGATAGTGTCCGACCAAAGCTTTAGCTGAAAGTTCCTAACAAACGTCGAAATTGAATGAACAAATAAATTGCAAACTATTTTTATCATGTCTAGATCTAGAGATGATTTAAATTACTTTTCTAGATTTTACAGTCAATATACACTTTCAATATTAAAGTTTTAAAATCATTTATTGTAGCTTGTAGTCTTGACAAAATGTTTTAGAGCTTCATAACCTTGAGCTTCGGCTTCGACCAGAAATTGACCTTCGGTCTGACACTAGGGCATGAAGGGTTACATACCATGATCCAATCTGGTCCGGTTCCCCTATCATAGAGGTCGTCAGTTGCTCTACAGTAATTTTTATCTATTTATTTAATCGTTATGACTCACAAAAACATGGCCGTTTACCTGATCCGCCAAATTCTGGTACATGGTCATGGTGTTTGGAGAATTAAATTCATTTAGTTTATTTAAAGTCCTGGCTGTGCCGCACAAGTATGCTCTCGCGCGTGATAAGCGAGGAAAGCTGCGACATAGACACGACATGTATCTCTTTCATCTTAGTATTGATAGAAAGAAACAAACGCTCTCTCGACACACTTGTGCTAGCCGGGCTGGCGTCCATGGGGAGGAGCGGGACAGGAGAACTCAAAACAGGTCACATTTGTTGTTTCTTACTTTAATAGTAATCTTGAAAACCGTGCTGTGGAAGGCAATAATATAATGGTCTATTACAAAATTAGAGCCTCTGTCAAAATCTCAACTATTTGTGAGCTACACACTGGCAATTATGGCGGTGTACAAACCATTTATTGATTTATATTTATTTAGTGATTTACCCTGTCGTGCGTCTCACAGAATAGGGACCGATATGAATCAACGGAGCTATACGTATACAGTATAAATGTGACTGGGAATTGTAGAGCTTCAGTAGTAATCCGTCTTCCGGGCCGTGCACTGCAATCGACACATACTCAACTGAACAGAAGGCAGGCATCACCAAAATGATCTGGAAAACCGTATTGATTACCCTCTTCGCTGTAGGTAAGTAACTTATCTAGTAGTAAGTCACGGATGATATATGCAGTGCCATGGAAAACAAGTCTCTGACGATTCTGGTGCTGCTCGATTTTAGTAGTGCTTTCAACTCTGTTGATTTCGACGTTCTCATTGCTACTCTACGCTCACTTAATATTTCCCCCTCAGCGATAGCGTGGTTCGACTCATACCTGCGTGGCCGCTCGCAGCGGGTCCGCCTTGACGAGCTCTCCTCTGATTGGTGCGATCTTGTTGCGGGTGTACCGCAGGGCGCTGTCCTATCGCCCCTTTTATTTTCTGTTTTCATTAACACTGTTACTTCTATTATTTCTTCCCTCTTTCATCTCTACGCAGACGATCTGCAAGTATATCAGCACTTTAAGGTAGAAGATATTGAGGATGCTTTCACAAGCATTAACGCTGACCTTCAACGCATTTCAGACTGGGCCAAATCCTTTGGCTTACTGGTTAACCCAATTAAATCTCAGGCTGTATTAATAGGCAGCCCTTATATGTGTAGACAACTGCGAGGCAACTCTAATATTCCTCAGATTCTTTTTGACGGTGTTCCGATTCCGCTCAGTAAATCTGGGAAAAACCTTGGAGTGATATTCGACTCTAACTTATCTTGGGTCCCTCACGTCAATGAGGTTAGCAAAAAACTTCATTACTCATTTCATTCAATTAAATGCTTCCAACGTTTTCTACCCCTGAAAACTAAAATTTCCCTCGTTCAATCCCTTCTCCTTCCTATCCTTGATTACGCCGATTCCTGCTATCTGGATGCCACTGAGGAGCTATTAAACAAGCTTGAACGTCTCCAAAATTTGTGCATACGCTTCATTTTTGGTCTGCGTAAGTACGACCATATCTCTAGCTTCCGGACACAGCTCAAGTGGCTCCCGATTCGGCTTCGTAGGAATGCTCGGATCCTTTCCACCCTCTATAACGTCCTTTATAATCCCTCCGCTCCCTCATACCTTCGTGAACGTTTTAAATTTTCCCGGTCGCAAGACAAGCCCTGTCGATCCTCCGTTAAATCTATGTTAGACATACCTCCCCATCACTGATTTTTTCTCCTACTCATTCACTGTCCATGCGGCAAGATTGTGGAACTCTCTTCCGCATGAAATACGGGATAGCACTTCTATTTTCATCTTCAAGAAACGTGTAAAAGAGCACTACCTTTCTCTATCTGTCTAATATATGTAAGTATGTGTATGTGTATATGTATTTGTTTTCAAGGTATATAGGTATGTATTTATTTATGTATTGTATTAGTTAAGCATAATTATTTTGTTTTTGCTACTGTGCACGTCTTTACTGCATTTAATTGTCACGATCTCTCTGCTGTAGGCCTGCTAAAAGAAATTTCTTTATAGAAATAAGTTGGCCTGTTGTGTCTAATATATTATGTAATATACTTTTTGTAACATCTTGTGTACAATAAATGGTTAAATAAATAAATAATAATCTGTTCATGTTCTAATATAAATATGAACCGTATTTCTTCTTTCTAATCATTGATTTATTACTAACCGTAGATAGCACATGAACGCTTGAAAAGTGGGCCGGTGAAGGACTGCTTAATCGCTAGTCAAGCAGTCCTTTTCCGTATGTATGTATGTATGTATGTATGTAAACTCTTTATTGCTTAATATAAAAATAAGTCGGGTTTTCCTTCCTGACGCTATAACTCCAGAACGCACGAACCGATTTCCACGGTTTTGCATTCGTTGGAAAGGTCTCGGGCTCCGTGAGGTTTATAGTAAAAGAAAATTCTGGAAAAATTTGAAAAGAAAAGCGGGAAAATCGTGTAGGGTAGGTGTAGGGTAGGTGTAGGGTAGGTGTAGGGTAGGTGTTGGGTAGGTGTAGGGTAGGTGTAGGGTAGGTGTAGGGTAGGTGTAGGGTAGGTGTAGGGTAGGTGTATGGTAGGTGTAGGGTAGGTGTAGGGTAGGTGTATGGTAGGTGTAGGGAAGGGTAGAACTAGAGGTAGGGTGGTGTAGGGTTAGAACGCTACGCGAACGAAGTCGCGCCGGGTCCACTAGTTGCTTAATAAATACAGGAAATACAAAAATAATTTTACAAAGCAAAGGCGTAGTCCGTAGTCCGTCATTAGCCGTCGGCACGTAAGCATGCCCAAGTGCGCGTTCAAAAATTTTCGATACAATGGCCTTAAACGACGAAAAATGGATGGGATTTCATATTTTGCGATTTACACATAAATAACGATCAAAAATAATTATTTTAGTCATAGACATATTGTCAGTGTCAGACATCACGTCTGTTGTCTCAATCATGCGCATGCGTTAAAGCGAAAACAATGATTGCTCACTAAAAAACATGGAGTCGCAGCATTATCCACAGCGCGAAAAGCAATTTTGAGCTTTATACGTATGAAAAAAAGTTGATATTTGAGAAATACGATACTGTACGTAATGGCATTTTGATAAGGGCGTGCGTATTTGGCTAAGAAATTGCTATTGTCAATTAGGCGACAGATTTCAAGCGCATTTTTGTATGAAGTGCTTTATCTACGGTTGGTAGTAAATCAATGTTTCTAATGGCCAGGATGCAACTTCAATACAATATTTACTTTTTAAACGTGGACTCAGTTCTACCAAGCTCAAGGTTACTTGGTCCGATTTCCATCTATAATCCAAAATTATAGGACAATATTATCTTAGAGTGAAACTACATTATGTACTTTCTGTTTGAGTATAGGTACCTACGAGTTGATTGAGGCAAATAACATGTTCATCCAAATTGTATCTATTTTCTGTGTATAATTGTATCCGTAACTATCTAATTTTAATTAATAGCTAGTTGATAGTTTGTTTATGATTAATACTATACAAGATAGGTACCCTACTTAGTAGGTATTATAAATTTTAAAGCGAAGTGATGGTAGTGGTGGTGATTAGGATGTCGTTAAATGAAGCCACAAAAAGTTCACTCACTTGCGTAGTTTATTCAAACAAGTTAGTAAACAGAATAAAAGTTCAAATAAGTATAGAAGGAGAAATTAAGACGACGGAAAACAGATTCACATATAAGAAGGCAGTGGCTAAAAGATTCGAGTATGAGAAATAGTCGCGCGTATATAGTTTGGCGGTGCGCAGAGTCACATGCGTCTCTCGTCTAACACGGTTGCGGACTGCCGACCGGACCGTCCCGCGTTCGCGGCGCAGGAGTCGGTAGACGCGATTTTGCGACTACATCCACGCGTCGCGAAATCGTCTACTACGAAAAGTAGTCGGTCTGTCCGGTGTACGTATAATATGATAATAATTATTACATTGAGTAATAATTATTATCATATTAAACTTTATATACTATTTACATATACTGCTTACATTTAATAAAATAATAACAATAATAATACAAATAAGTAGTTACACTACATCAGCCCCCTCCAGAGACCGGGCTACGGGCGGTAATAGTCTGGAAATATTACCCTACGCCCTGATCGAGTTCTGACGACTTCTTCATCAGTATTTGGTAGGTTCTGGTCATCCGTGTGTGTAGTGTGTGTGTATGGGTGGGTGAAGTGTGCGTGTTTGGTGTTAAAGTGACAGGTGTGTAAAGTGTGTCATGAGCGTGTAGTGTGTAGGCCGGTTTAACGCGGTCGACGGACACTGTGGTGCTCTTACCGTTGACAAGAATGGTGAAGATCTTGTCACCACGCTGGAGAACTTCAAAGGGACCGGTGTCAGCTGGTTTCAAGGACCCGCCAACAGTGCAGTCACGCAAAAATACGTGAGTACATGTGGCTAAGTCCTTGAATACGAATGCGGAACGCCTTCCGCTATAGCAAGATGCTGTAGACGGCTGCAAGCTTTGGATGATACTCCGAAGTCTTGACGTAAACAAAGTCAAGTCAACGGTACCGTCCTCAGCTGGTGCGTCAAAAAATCCTCCAGGTAGGCGCAGAGGTTCGCCGTAAACCAGCTCCGCGGACGTTGTTTGAAGGTCCTCCTTGAACGTACTCCTTATTCCCAGCAACACAGGTGCAAGGGAGTCAACCCAGTTAACACTCCCGTGGCAGATTATGGCAGCTTTGAGCTGCCGATGGAATCTCTCCACGAGTCCGTTGCAGGCAGGATGATATGCCGTAGTTCGGCGATGTTGGAATCCGACAATTTTCGAGAGCTGTTCGAACAATGCGGATTCGAATTGTCAACCACGATCCGTGACAATGTCAGTAGGGCAACCAAAGCGGGAGATCCACCCACTCATCAAGGCTTTTGCCACTGACTCTGCCGTGATGTCCGCGAGTGGAATTGCCTCAGGCCAACGCGTAAAGCGGTCGATTGCCGTGAGACAGTACCGAAAACCTTGCAAGACAGGTAACGGCCCGACCAGGTCTATGTGGACTAATTTAAATCTGGCAGCTGGAAGCTTGAAGGAACCAAGGGGTGTAGAGATATGCCGGGTGATCTTCGAGCGTTGGCACGCTAAGCAGGTTCGAACCCACTCCCTGCAGTCCTTTCGCACGCCTGGCCATACGTACCTCTCCGAGACCAATCTTGCCGTAGCTTTGGCACCAGGGTGGCTCAGTGCATGCAGGCTATCAAAAATCTGCCGACGAAATGGCAGTGGAACATAAGGTCTTGGAGTGCCGGCGCTGTCATCGCAATATATTTGCGTCTGGGAACCCGGGTACGATACCTTCACAAAGCGTAGCGATGTGGTACCGTCGATGAGGTTGGTGAGTTCGCCGTCAACGCGCTGAGCTGCCGCTAAATGCTCCAAGGAAACTGGCTGAACCACCTCGTCGACTCGGGAAAGGGCGTCTGCTACCACGTTGTCCTTACCGGATATATGACGGATGTCCGTCGTGAACTGCGCTATTAGGTTCAGATGTCGAAATTGCCTTGGGGAGCAGTTCTCCTTTCGGTTATAGAAGGCAAAGACAATAGGTTTGTGATCAGTGTAGATCACAAAGTGCCTAGCTTCAACCATATGCCGAAAGTACTTCACGCTCTCGTAGATGAGAGCGTGAGCGCAAGCAGTTCTTGATCGTAAGGTGAGTACTTCCGCTGGGAAGGAATGAGCTTACTAGAGAAGAATGCGAGGGGCTGAAAAGTACCATCGGCGGCTTGCTGCTGGAGAACTGCTCCGATGGCTGTGTCCGAAGCATCTGTGACTAGAGCTAGCTTCGCGTCGTACCTCGGGTGAGCCAGCAAGGCGGCCTGACTGAGACCTTCTTTGCAGGCTTCAAGTGCCCGAAGCCGCTCGCCAGCAATGCTGACCGGATGCGAGCCCTTCACCGATCCGAGGAGAAGTTCGTTCAATGGCGCCTGGTGCTCAGCTGCATCTGGGATAAACCTGCGGTAAAAGTTTACCATACCCAGGAACCTGCGTAGCTCCTTTACAGTTTTGGGAACTGGAAATTCCCTGATGGCTTGGACCTTTGACGGCAGAGGAGTTGTTCCCTCAGCCGAAATCCGGTAACCTAAAAATGTTACCTCGGAGGCACCGAAAACGCACTTGGCGGTATTTACCACCATGCCATAGGCCCTGAGTCTGGTGAACAGCTGGTGGAGATGTTCCTCATGAGTCTGTGGATCCTTGAAAAATACCAGAAAGTCATCCAATTAGGCGTACGTGAAATCCAGACCCCGCAGCATCTCGTCGACGAACCGCTGGAACGTCTGGCCGGCGTTACGAAGCCCAAACGTCATGTAAGGGAATTCGTACAGCCCAAACGGCGTAGTGATGGCGGTCTTGGAGATGTCGTCGACATGCACGGGGATCTGGTTGTACGCCTTAACCAAATCGATGGTGGAAAATACACTGCAACCTGTAAGACTATGTGAAAAGTCATGTATGTGCTTAATCGGGTACTTGTCAGGCACGGTTCTGGCGTTGAGCATACGGTAGTCGCCACAGGGACGCCAACCGTTGTCCTTCTTAGGCGCGAGGTGAAGAGGTGACGCCCAAGGAGAATCCGATGGCCGACAAGTACCATTTTTGAGCATAGCCTCAAATTCAGACCTCGCTATTTGTAACTTGTCAGGTGCCAGTTTACGGGGTGTGCCTGAAACAGGTGGGCCGGGTGTGGTACGAATATGATTTATAATTCGTTTGCGAGCGAGAACCCTTAATACTAGACATTGGAAACACACACAAATCGGTCCCTGTGTCTACCAGGAACTGCACAGCAGACCCTCTGTCTGTCACAAAAAAGGGACCGGTGCTTGGGCAGTCGTCGGCCGCCATTATCGACCGCCCAGACCGTTTCCCGCGTAGTCGCAAGGTTTAACGCACTTCCTCGCGTTACTGCCGTGCTTGGAATGATACCAGCAGACGGGATACTGTCTGTAGTTAGACTGGGACCGCGTGGATGACGAACGCCCGCGCCGACGATCTTCAGACTTGCTCCTGGCTCGCGAACGCGACAACCTGCTGACTTGCATCGTCAGAGCCGCTATTTGCCTGGTTACCCGATGATGAACAGCTGGCAACCGGAGCTGGCGCTGCAGAGAGTAGCGGTTTCACCTGCGCCGCTGACACTTGTGAAACTGGTGTCACGATGTCCATAATCTGGTCAGCTAACTCGGCAGCTTCCTCCAGTGTCGCCTTGGACTGAGATGCGATGATTGTCTGCATGCTGCTGGGCAGGCGACTAGCCCAGAGGGTCCTGATGAAGTCATCTGGTACTCCTGGCCCCGCCAGGTGCTTCAGGTGGCGAAGAAAGTGAGACGGCTTCCGGTCTCCTAGCTCCTCGTGGTTCAGCAGCTGCTTCACCTTGCTCTGCTGTGACGCCGTCAGCCGCTTAATCAGCTCGGTCTTGAGCCGCTCGTACTCATCAGGTGCTGGAGGAGTGTTGATTATATCGTCAACCACATCCGCGTACATCAGCTCGAGGCCGGATACTGTATAGTGGTACTTGGTCGAATCTTGTGTGATGTTCGCCAACACAAATTGGCTCTCCAGCGCCGTGAACCATAGATGGTTTCGTCAGGTGAAATGAGGGTACTCGCACGGCGACCCGATCCACATTTCCTCCTTTGCTGCTGCTTTCACCGTAGTCGCTCAACATTGTGTTCTTTTCGGGGTCACCAATAAAGCGAAGTGATGGTAGTGGTGGTGATTAGGATGTCGTTAAATGAAGCCACAAAAAGTTCACTCACTTGCGTAGTTTATTCAAACAAGTTAGTACACAGAATAAAAGTTCAAATAAGTATAGAAGGAGAAATTAAGACGACGGAAAACCGATTCACATATAAGAAGGCAGTGGCTAAAAGATTCGAGTATGAGAAATAGTCGCGCGTATATAGTTTGGCGGTGCGCAGAGTCACATGCGTCTCTCGTCTAACACGGTTGCGGACTGCCGACCGGACCGTCCCGCGTTCGCGGCGCAGGAGTCGGTAGACGCGATTTTGCGACTACATCCACGCGTCGCGAAATCGTCTACTACGAAAAGTAGTCGGTCTGTCCGGTGTACGTATAATATGATAATAATTATTACATTGAGTAATAATTATTATCATATTAAACTTTATATACTATTTACATATACTGCTTACATTTAATGAAATAATAACAATAATAATACAAATAAGTAGTAACACAGTGAAAGTTTATAACAGAGAATATTTGGAGGCATTTTGGATAGATGTTTGTTACTCCCATAATAACTTAAGAACGGCTTTTGATTAATTTTGCAGTGTAATAGCATGCGCCTAAGCTCATAATATACAGGGTGTTTCATAATATATGTATAAAGCCGTGAACTGGATAGAGTGCTAAACGTATTAAAACGATAGGTACAATTAATTTTTTCGTGCGTGCACAAGTTAGCGAGAAAATGACTACCGAACTTTTTCTTTTTAATGTCGATAATGACATTTTGAAAACGAAAGACCGCATCTCTAGAAATCAGTTGTAATAGGTCAATCAAGTTCATAATGAGGTCAATCGACCGAAGAATACAATTCTACCAGTTACAGATAGGATATAGGTTTTATCCCTTTAAGTCTCTTCTACCTACCGTTTCATATGAGTTTTAAAATTCAATCTAAAGATCACTACGATCAATACCTCAAGCAAGTAGCGGATTAGTAAAATTATTATGGGTCTTTAGTCGTTTCGCACCGCGACCGGTTCGGACCGCGGTGCGAATCGACCAAAGACTGTTTCTGAATGGGGCCATTCGCACCGCGTGGTTGGAGCGGTGCGAATGGCCCAAGGTATCTTTTGGAATGGGTCGATTCATACCACCAATGTTCTTTTCGTAGGTCCGATTTGGACTCGTATCAATTTCAATTATTTATTTGTACAGATGAGTAGAAAAGTGGTTAGTGAAAATGCAATATAATAGATACTTAAATGTTGTTTTAATATAGATTTTAAACGTGGCATAATCACAAATTGAGTACTAACTGTCTTTCTACAACAAAATAAACATCTGTTGGGCAAAAATGATTCCGAAATAATACACACTTGTTTTAGCACTTACCTATAACAAGTGTATATTATAATTGGTATCATTTTTGCTCAACAGATGTTCATCTTGTTTGGTGTAACATGGTAATGGTTTTAAATCACAGCTTATTATATACTTATAACTAGGTAATCATTGAAAATCACAGGCGTAAAATTTTTAAAATCAACAAAGTTAAAATACTTGTAAACAATAATTTTATATTGGATGAAAAATTTAGGTAGTGGGCTTATTACTTAATGTAACTTATAAATTATTTAGTGTTTCCTGTTATTTTGTGCCTGGTTGTACTATAAGTGACGTGCAATAAAACTACATATCTTCTCTGTCCCAATTTACCTATCCCAAAAGAGAACTGTTTTGTTCTCCATTGCGGTCCGAATCGACCCATTCCAAAAAGTTCTTGGGCGATTTGCACCGCGGTGCGAACCGCTCGCGGTGTGAATCGACTAAAGACCCATTATTATCACAAGCAGCTCGTGAGCAGTCCGGCTCAAAAACAAGACATTTCGATGTTTGTTTCTTCTTTAATTTATTTGCTTTTTTTTTGCCTTCAACACAATGTTCGCACCTAGGTACGTAGTCGACAAACTAATTGCGAAAACACAATAAATATTAGTTGGCAAAAACGTCACAGCTTGATTTCGCGTCTGCGCCATATCTTCTATTGTACTAGGCAGTCATGACTGAAGCAGGTGGACTATGTACGGGATACTGATATCACAGGTGTCCATAAAGTACATTCACTTGATTTTAATATTTTTGGAAAGTGTGTTTGACAGCAAAGATATTGTTGTTACACTTTATGGCCTATTTTTTCACACAGTCTACATCCCGTTGAATGCATGTGGTGAGCCTTGGCACAAGTTTATGCACTCCTCGAAGAACTTTTCCGCCAGCTCCGAAATAAGGAAAGACATCATTTCAGTACCTATCTAATAGTAATTATTAAATTGTACTCATGTATGAATTCAAGAAGGTGAATATTCAATTTGAAAAGCTGAAAAAATACCTAGCAACACTATTTACGCACTAGATACGGTCAGGCGACCCGGTTTTACCATTTAGTCAATTTACTAGTAACAGACGCTGTTTGTCTTGAGCCGACCAACCATCAGTTGCAGTCGATACTAATCCTTACAAAGTACAAAATAAAGCAGCTTTTGGGTTAATACGGATGCGCGGGCATGCCGTCCTTGGTCGCACGTCCGACCACGTATTCCGCACTCCAAAGCGACTATTTTAACCTGCGTAAGGATTAGTATCAACTGCAACTAACGGTTGGTTGGCTCCAGAAAAAGGGGAACGTCTGTTACTAGTTTTTAGTGTCAACAACGCTTAAGAAACAAACATGTACCTACTGGCCTAGTGGCAGTACAATTACTTGTTTTATGCTACGCAGTGATAGTCCACCTGATGGCAAGCGGTAACCGTCGCCCATTAAAACGACGATTTAAACATTTAGGTTGCAGGCAACAAAAACGCAGAACAGCAGATGCTTTGTCACTGTGAGAACTAAGATGAAATGCGTCATGCCTGTATTTGCGCTGGCTTATTTTATGGACACCCCACGTACTAGGCGCAAAATTAAGGAGATCTAAATTATCCGTTTTGTATTATTTGGTATGAGGGTTCTGTACAAAAAAATATTGTAATCAATTATGATTTTAATTCAAAAGGTTCATTCATTTACACACATTGTGCACATTCATCATTTACGAAAGTGCACCACCACCTAACTAATAGCAAAGTAGTCTAATTCAAATTACTGTGTATATTAATGTAGCAAACTCTAATTAATGTAACATCTTTGTCTTTTTACGAGTTTGCTTTCTCATGTCACGTCTGTCAGTCATGTTTCAGTGTCGCGTAATATGATCGTACCTCTCGATTTCACGAACATTCCTATCAACTAAAACTAACTAAATTATTCTTAGTTGATGGAGCTATACCTCTAAATATCCCATGCTTCACCCAATTGGAGAACCTAGGTCACGTAGGTGGAGCACGGATCCAAAAACAATTTTAGAAATTACTGTCTAGGTTACTGTTATTGTCTATCACAACTACGATGAAACTGAAGCACTAAAACATTTTTGATACCACCTCTATATACATTACACACACAAAAACACGCGCGCGCGCGCACGTACGGACAGGTAACTACAGCTACAGTTAAAACTTTTCTTTCACTACTTCCAGTAATTGCTATTTCTTTTTTACTTACCTACTACACGCACACTGCCTCTAAAATGTTATTTTACATCAATGACGAATCACTGACCTTGATATCACAGTTATTAGGGTCAGGGTCAGGGGTCCACTCTGATTGCATTATCTATTAAGTTAAACTTTTGTAAGAATTGAAAAAAACTGATGTATACTATCTGTATTAGAAACTAGTTTTACGGAAATAAATACTTTTACATTATTATTGTACCAAACTACCCGATAAAATAGTGGTACGCAAATGTAGTCCATCACCGTCATAAAAAGGATTATTATTAGCCCACTGTTGGACTCGCTTGAGCCTCACTTTATCAAATTAATAAAATCAACATTATGGTACATCAACCAGGAGAACATAAAACATCATCATCATCACAGCCCATAACAGTCCACTACAGGACTTTGGGCCTCTCCCGCAAAAGGGGAGGTTATTGCCATAATCTCCACGCTTGGCAGGCGGGTTGGAGATCGCAGTGTTGCAAACATAACAATGAAAAACGCTGCTGCCCATTTTCCAGTTTATGGAGACTAGATATTTTGCCTCTAAACGTTAGTCGCCTTGTACGACACCCACGAGTGTAAGGGGTTGGTGCTATTCTACTCTACCGGTCACCACACGGCTAACATAGAGCATAAAACGAGAGAACATAAAGGCGAAATAAGTAAGACCCCTAAAACACGGATCCCTAAGTAGGAATCCTTTTGCGCGTGCCGCCAATGTCAAGGCGCGCCGGAGCTGTGGCGGTGCCTTTGACAACAAAATAAAAACTGAGACCTAAAAATAGAAAACTGGGGGAGAAAAAAATGTATCTACAGAAGCAGAGAGAACATACCGAGTTTCAATTCGAGACAAAATGTCACACATCTCTAAAACAAACACACTAATGCAAATGCAGGGACGGAACAAGGCAGCCCATCTGCAATGTTATATTTTGCTACGAATTTCCACTCGTAAGAATATAAACAAATCTGACTTGTCTAAACAAATTTTATATTTCGCTCCTGATGATTTTGTCATTTTTTTAAACTAGTCCTTATAATTTTATATCAACATTATAATGAAAGGTAAGGTGTCTAGTGAATCAAACCCACGCCCTGATACCTACCACCGTCCTTTTGATCTCTCGATCCTACATACCGTGAATCGGCAGTGCTTGCTTTTGCATGGAGGGTTTTGAGGATTTTTACCGGTAAAATGTTTATTTGTTGTCTCATAACTTCTAAACTAAGTAGGTACTACTTACTTACCGTTAGAAGTATCTTTATTATTCACAGGTTGGCCTATGTAACTTCACAATAAATTGAATATTTAGAGGACATAGTCATAAAAAAAAATTAAAAGGTACATTAATATATTAAACAGGCAGCAGAATATCTTTATTTTTAATGAAAATTCATATAATGATGATACACCAGGATTGAATGGACTTGCATCTACTTATTATCTTGTTCTTCAAAATGTTTACAACGCAACACTTCCAATTTGCAACCCAGACATCGCCATGTCTGGTCTTTAGGAAACCTAGAAAAACAGATTAATCCGTTAAGTTGTTTCATAAAATGTCAGAACACTAAAAATGTCATTTAGGTACATTTTTGGTATGAAACCCTAATTTATACATATAAAATTGAGGACCGCTATTTGCAAGATTTGAGTATTATAATTTTATACAACTAATACTAAATCCGACCCTGTTAGCATCAAAATATTTTCGATCACCGAAATATTGCTCAATTTGCCAATCATTTTAAATCTATCTTTAATAGCATGTTGTTTTAAAGTAAAGCATTTCAATTATTGCAAATTCACACTATTACGATGCATATTTTTGTCACAATTTCTAAAATTGATTCCCGATCGCCACGACCACGAATGCAATTACTTACCGATGAAAAGATAATCCAGGTATATTTCCATATTTTGCGCTTTCACATTAATGTGCACTAAATTACACCGTCTTTTAAATGATTTGATGAAAATTTTATTAAGAAATTATAAAATTTACACCGACGTTTCAAAAGAAACGTCAGGTCGGTGCTAGCTTGAGCAGCACGTCTAACGTTCAAAACATTGCGCGCGTCATTTTCTTAGAGCTTAAATAGACGAAAAAACGGGATAGAATCTTGATTCATAATCATTGTAGAGTGAGCGAACAGGGAATATTTGTGATTTGTGTTTAGTCTGGTATGTCTGTGGGTTTGACCCACGGCGCGGCTTCCATTGACGAAATTTGCCTACTTTCGTGTCGTGTTCGTTTATTCGGTTTTTAGCTTTTCGTGTGATCGAAGTGATTGCTGCGTTGTAGTTGTAGGGTATTTAAGCACCTACTGTGAAGATAACTGTGATAAGAGTGTTAACGATATGAATGAATGAATGATTTATTGCTTCAGGTACCAGTAATAACGTAGTCTTGTCTGTGTTCAGCGTTCAACGTTTAAGTATTGTGATAATCATTATTCTGTTATGAATGCAATCTCGCAGTAGACCAAACACCATGCTACCTACCTACTTACGTATTGCATAACAACCAGAGCCTGCGTAGTGTTGTGTATCTGTGTGTATGGAGTGTACCTACCTAGCTACGCTACGGTACGAGTGCAAGCTTACTTGATAGTTAATACCTATCAGTCATCCGAGCCACAAGAAAGCAAGAAAGTATGGTTTAACCGCGCTGGCACCTGACGCTGTTTGTTTTCATAAAATAACTTTAAAAAGGTACGTACCTACATGCTTTGAAGGTCTAGGTTCTGGCTAGACTTTAAGAGACGTTACCTAGCTATTACCTAATCGTTACGTTAGGAGGTTATTTTCCGATGGGAAATAGATAGAAAAGACAACGCTTTTATCTGTTCATGAAAACATGTAGGTATTTTTAGTAAAACCTGTCTGTAATCTGTTTCAACAAAACTAGTCTCATAAGTGGATCCCTACGCTACGTAGGTCCCTAGGTGAGTGAACAATTTTAGTAGGACATAGTACCTACTTATCTGTGTAGAACGATTTTATCAATTGAACGAATTCTGTTTCAGTTAAGTAGCTATCTTAAGTAGGTTTTTCAAGAACGTTGGTGACCGGGCGGTTGAGTATCCGACTCGTGAGCGAGAGAGGTACCGGGTTCAAATCCCGCTGTGGCAATGAACCAATGACTCTTCTGAGTTATGTACATTAGTTGAATTCTAACCGAAGCTCTTACGGTGAGGGAAAACATCGTGATGAAACCTGCAAATTCAGGCAACTGAATTTGTAACCATGATCCAGTCTGGTCAGGTTCCCCTGGTGGCAGGGTCACTGAGGTCAGATGGTAATCGATCCACTGTAATTACCTGATCGTCAAATCCTGGATCATGAACAAGGCGGACCCCGGGCCCTCGTCCTCGAGAGCACAACCGGGATATTGACGCTAAGATGAGAGACATCATATTATTGGCTTATGTTATCCGGTGAATATAACAGAAATTACTTCTAAGAATTTACCGTGTTCCCTAAACAGTCAGGACTCCTTCATGGTCAGAATGCAGAGGACTGTCTCTTCTGGTATCTACACAAGCAAGCTCCATCTTCGTCCTTTATCTGTACATGGTATAAAACAAAGTCGCTTCCCACTGTCTGTCCCTATGTATCTATAGTTAATTAATGGTTAACACTCCAATGTGTTCCCGAATAGTACAATCTGACTCTTTCAATACCAAATCAAATCATATCAAATAGTTTATTTGCAAGAATACAGAAGTTGACAATACAGTTTTTAACAATAATACAGTGGTAGGTATAATACCAGAGTGAATTGAGTGTTTCTAGATAAGCATATTCCACCGGCAGGCACATCGTCACCACCTTTATCTAATTGAGATGGCAGTCAAATGCTTGCTTATGCATCTTTATGTAAATGTGTAAAACTTAGAAAATGTATATAATTCTAATTTCATTTATTTAATTTATTCAAGTAACAAAGACTCAACAATTTTATGACTTAATTGCAGTTCAGTTATCAAGAGTAAACTTATCAATCATCAAGTAAAGGTTGACCTGCGTTTTTTGTAGCAACTCCGGAAAGATGTAGTGATTTGTGACAGAATTCGAATGTCGCCAACAGTGGAACATGGATAAGAAGGAACGTGACGGAAAAAGAAACTAACATGTCTCGGTTTTGAAATTAGAATAATAACGTTTCGGAATAAGATTTAGCGCACTCCTTCATGGAATTATGATTATTGTCAAATTTGTCAACATTTGACGTAGTAGACATTGACACCAAAGTTAGATAAGTAGTATAAATCGACAAATTTTAAATGGTGTACAATATCGAGGGCGGCTTATTAAGATAATAGACTACTCAATAGCGTCAACTTACATTTCCCCTAAACTATGTAGTTTATTATTGCCAGTAAAATAAATTTAGTATGCTAATTTTTCTTCAATCTGTCAAAGTAACTTAAAGTCGTGGTACCCCTATACATTTAATATAAAAATTAATTAATAATTTCAATACATTCATAAATATTAGTTACAAAATAAAAAATGTCAATTACGTAAATATAATTAGGATGAACAATGAAGAGAAAATTTATTTATGTGTAAAATGATTAGTAGAATATTCACATTTACTGGGATATGTATGTACTTCCTAAATGTTTCCCGGAAAGGTATATTTTGCGGTTATATTGAAAATACCACTGGAAAATTCCACTATTCCGGCGCTTAAAAAACATTCGAGTCGTAGCCGCAAGAGTCATTTCAAAAACACACACCAGTTAAATTTTAAAATGCCACTGCAATAAATTTTAGATTTGGTTCTGGCGCGGTGGTTCATAACAACTAACACGCTCATCGCTTCGCTCCTAGTACCAAACCCTCTGTAGCACAACGACGTTTTTTAAACATTCGGTTTATTGTTAAATTTTCAAATAAACCTGCGAAATTAACGTTTTTCTGATTTCCTTTTAGGAAATGTATGAAATTCCTAGAAAATATATAGGTACAGTCGAGTTCACTAATATGTGAGCATTGCCAAGGCTTCAAATATAAATGTACATGGAAGGGTACTTAAATATCTGAGCTGATGTACATATGTTTGATTGATGAATCTGCGCAGATATATAAGTACCGTTCCATGTACATTTATATTTGAAGCCTTGGTAATGCTCATATATTAATGAACTCGACTGTACCTACAACTAAATTTATTTTATACATTTCCTGTCAATTTTAAGCATCGTATATAATGACGGATTACAAACATTTCTTTTAACATATCTACAAAAAACGACTATATAAAAAATGTATTTTTATAATTTACAGGCGCATTTCATTTCATTGAAATAACTGGGGAACAACAAAACCAGGCAATATCCCCCAGAGAATATTGTAAGCAAAACAATGCAGAAGACAAATACGACGAGGTTATGGTTAGTATCACACGAGTTGAAGAGAACAATTGATCAATCATATTAACAGGCCATTACCTTCCACTATTGAACCTCAGCCTCTTACACAACTTTTTTTTTTTAATTTTTTTTTTTTAGGGAACAAACAGCTTACAAATAGTACAAATAAAGTATTTAACAATATGTTATTGCAAAAGCCAACAAAGTTTCCACTATATTAGTTGTACATTTATTGTATTAAGACTAGTTTTCCTATTAAGCACTTAATAATCCTAAACAAAAATAAATAAAAGTAACTAATTTTTCTCCTTTGCAAGTGATACATATCTTGCGTATTTGTTGTGAAAGATGTCAATGTGTTCATAGTGCTCATCATAGGTCCTGCACACCCTTACCACAAATCTATTTTTATCGTAATTGGTTGAACAAAAAGGTTTATCAAAGGTTGATGTTGATCGTGTGTTTACTATTGGGCATTTAAATTAAATCTTGCTTATCAAATAATGTGAATCCACCAAATTATTATTCAATTTATACAGAAATATTTGGTCTCTTTGTTCTCTGCGTGTCTTTAATGTTATTAAAATTTCCTTATCAAAGTTCCTGAATTTGTATTTGAGGCGCTTAATAAATTTATCCTGGACCGTTTGCAATTGCTGAATATATTTAATATATGATGGATTCCATGCAATAGATGCATATTCCAAGTCTTACATAAGAATTATATAGTGTTATTAATGTTTTGGGATGACTGAATTCTTTACCCTGTCTAAATATAAAACCTAGCATTCTATATGCTTTAGCAGAGATTTTATCCATATGAGACGAAAAAGTCAATTTACTATCTAACTGAACACCCAAATCTCACACCTCAGTCACTCTTGGAAGTGAAATGTTCCGAATACTATATTTGTATTTGATTATATGCTTTTTTCTTGAAAAAGTAATTATGGCACATTTGTTTGCATTAAGTTGTAATTTATTCTTCTGGCAGTATTCACTTAAGCTATCCAAATCCAACTGAAGATTACGAGAGTCCTCTTCCGTTTTAATCTTTGCATATATTTTTGTATCATCGGCAAAAAGTAAGACTTGGGAATGATTGAAGCAATCAACAACGTCATTAATAAATATATTAAATAACAGTGGCCCGAGGTGTGAGCCCTGGGCACTCCAGATGTAATCGGCACAAAACTAGATATAAAACCCCTGATTGTGACTGCCTGAGTTCTGTGACTAAGATAAGAAACCATCCATCTTAGGAGGTCACCGTGTATACCGATATGTTCAAGTTTCTTTAGTAATAGGCTGTGATTTATTTTATTAAAAGCTTTGGAATAATCGGTATACACGGCGTCTACCTGGAAACCATTACTCATGGTCTCAAGAGTAAAATCCAAAAACGTACACAAATTTGATTCAGTTGAACGTTTATTAATAAAACCATGTTGTTGTTCAGACAAGAGAGATCTAATCGCTGGAAAGAGCGAGTCGTAGACTATTTTTTCGAATAATTTAGGTATAACTGATAACTTAGATATGCCCCTATAGTTTTTAATGTTGTGTTTATCCCCATTTTTAAATATCGGTACCACAAAGGAACGCTTCCACATTTTGGGCATTATACCCGAATTCAGAGACTTTTTGAAAAGATAACTAATGGGATACGCCAATTCAGCATGACAATTCTTCAGAAATATGGGGTGCAAGCCATCAGGGCCACTACCTTTGGTAGAATCAAGTTTTGACAAATATATTTTTACTATGCCAGGTGAGATAAGTACATCACTAATTAAATTTACCCTACCTGATTGACTACCCATGACATCAGCATCCCCCGGCTCAAAAACTGAATGGAAAAACTTATTGAACATATCAGCTATGGATTGGCCGTCATTTTCTATGATATCATCAAGATACATGGTATCAGGAACACCATTCTGACTCATTTTTGTTTTGATAAACGTCCAAACATGTTTACTATTTTGTCCAATATCTACTTCTGCCCTTGCAATATATTGTTTATAGCATAACCCTTCCATGTCCTTGACTTATTTTCGCAAACTTGAAAATGTCATGTACTCGCTATACCTACCATAAATTTTCCATTTTTTATGGAATTTCCGTTTTTTTAATATTAATTTCATTAATTGAGAGTATTGCCAAAATACATAACAAAAAACGCTGATGCTCATTTTCATTTTAACAGCTTTGTGTCTTATTTTTGTGTGATTTGTGGGTGAAAGCGACATATGATGATAAATAGATAATTAATTAATCAATTTACAGGGCAAAGTGATAGCGTATGGAGAGTGTGTGGAGGCCCTTTACGGCCCTGAAACGCTTGAAAACGAGATCGGGGAAGCAAAGCGCAACGGTACTCTCGACGAAGTTATCAAGAAGTGAGTTATTTTTAAGAACTAAATTCCAGTCTTTTGTGTTCTAATCGAGTTAGAAACCTGCCTTAGTCAACTATCACAAGGTCAAGTTAACGAGAGAAATTTCCAAGTATTACTTGGCTACTCGTGATTTACGGAAATGGAAACTCGGTATTCCTTTGGCTTCACTCATTAAAGAATTATAAATAAATATGCTTGGACAATTCACACAGCGCCATCTAGCCCCAAAGTAAGCAAAGCTTGTGTTATAGGCCGCAGCTGGGCCCCTTCCTGCCAAAGCCACGGTGCCCAAAGGAGCACTGGAGACCTTACTAACCGTCAGGAATACCATACTGTTGATATCTAGTGTCCGACCGAGGCTTCGGCCAAAACACAACTACCTTCGGCAAAGCCTTCGGCTTCGGTTGATCCGCCGAAGGTTTCTAACAAACGTTATCAATTCATATTATTTCGAAATGTTATCATTATAGACAAATAAATTGCAAGATTTTTTATCATCTTCATCTAAAGATGATTGAAACTACATTTCCATAATATATAAACCTTTACATTTATTTATATTATTAATTGTGGCTTGTAGTCAATCCTCAATAAAATTTCTTGAAGCTAACATTTGGCTTCGGCTTAGGCCAGAAATTCATCTTCGGTCGGACACTGTTGTGTAGCTGCGTTAGAGATCATAGATTTTGATTGCTTTAAACTGCTGTATAAAATGACGTCGCTATCCGCGTCTCCCTATCTGTATATATTTTTTAATTTAACTAGCTAGGCATTCAACCGTCATTTCACTTAGTGGTAAGTGACGATGCGGCCGAAGATGGAGCATGCCTGTCTAGGAACAGACTGTTCACTCTAGTCTTGAAGGCGTCCAGATTATAGTGATCATGAACATACTCGCACGCAACGTGTTCCATTCCTCCTCTTCCTAAACCACTGCTGTCTTCTACAGCTAATCTGCCGAAACTCAGCTAAGTTCAACCCTCAAATAGCTTCTCGATATACTCTTTCAGGTACTGCGCCAAGAGCCCTGACCTGAAGACCTGTTTCCACGACATGCTAGATGGCGTTATGCCGTGCCTACCGAAGTCGCTGCACAGCCACATCCCCGCTGCGGCCAACCTCTTCGACTCCTTCATCGACTACGTCTGCTACAAGGACGGCAACAGGATTGCGCGTGAGTCACTTTTTTATGCGAATTGAGTGCCGTCTTCGATGGCATTGCCACGTCTCGCACAGATCGATAAATACATAGAGCACAAATATCGTGCTGTGCCGCTATCGCCAAGAACAGGAAAAAGAGGCTATCGATAAGGATGTCGAAGTCCGAGCCAAGTGGACAAGGAGAAATAGGAAGGCGGACCCAACGATTTGGTAATGGCGCCACGCAGCGCAGGTACCATCTGCATACGGACAGCATAGGACCGGCCTTTCGGGGAGCATGTCTATCAGTAGGCGTCTTTCGGCTTTCCTTCACTAGGTCGTCTATTCATCTCGTAGTGGACGATTATACGTTGATTGCCGGTACATTTTCGCCAATCGAGAACCTGCCCTTACGCAAAAATCGGTTCTGCGAACTATATGGCCTGCCCATCCATTGCGACTTCTTCAGTTCTACTCTGAAACCTATCTTGATGAAATTAGTACTGCGACGGACATCTTCATTTCCGATCCTATCCTATCCCTTATGGAACCTCTGAGCCCGAGCGTACGTCTTTCCTTCGCACGATGAACGATTTTGATCGCTGTCATTGACATCACCTCGTTGTAAGATTCTGGGGTGTTACATTGAGCTAAATATCCTTATCTATGCTCTTTTTGTTACAGTTTTCATCACCGAAGGTGGTTTCGAGTGTTTCGTCGAGAAACGCATCGAGCTTCTACCGTGCACTGAGAAATTGCATGGTGTTACTATCGCTGTAAGGAATAATTTTCGTGTTTACAAGTTAAAAACATTATTTTAAGACCTCCTATGCGATCGACGTTATGTATTCGCTCTTGCTGGAGCTATATATATATATATATATATATATATATATATATATATATATATATATATATATATATATAGATATATAAACACGGTAAATGTTGATCTTTCGAGACGTAAGATCAGTTAATTGTTGATCCAAAAACAAATGTTGATCCGGAGGCCTTATGTTGATCCATTACGCTTTTTCTCATACTGATATGGCTCCGAACGGATCAACATTTGGCATTTTTGTCATGTGACTTGACTACCAATAACGCTTGTCAAATGTGGCTCCAATATACAAATCCGCTCCTTTAAATGTTGATCCGATTCAAACGGACCAATCAGGATGAAGCACTTTATTACTTCCTCCGTGATTGGCCGATGGAGGTCAATACAACGTTGCCGTTCCGCTTACTACAGTTGTTGATCCGTTGTGAATCGAAAATCGAACTTTTAATATCAATTTAAGAAAGTACGGGGTGTAAGGGACAGCCCTCCGCAAATTGAAACGGTGAACTCAGACCATCAAACTGAACAACTTTCATAATGGGGCCTACCTCAGGAAACGCGAACAAAAATCAGCTGTCCCATACATTTGAGTCGAGTAGGTACAGCAGTTTTGTATGGACCAGACACTCAACTATAGACCAGATACCAGAGATGACAGTCATTGTTCTCATAGATCCCGTCGGAGTAGAGTAACGAAACTTGGAGGGTGTATAGGGCCATGTCCGAGCCATACCAGAAAACCTTCGGAAGGTCGACTCCTGACCGTCGGGGTCAACGGCCCGCGGAAACTATGACAGTTAGGGTCATGGGCCCTGAACTAATATTGTAGAGAACCCTGGTCAGATTTTCGGGGCGTCCAAGATGGCCACCATACAAATTTCAAACGGAAAGAGATAGGGCACATTGCTTGTAGAACCGATGGCCGATGGGGCCGAAAAGTTCTCGAGTGGCTACCACGTACCGGAAAGCACAGCGTGGGTAGGCCCCCCACTCGGTGGACCGACGACCTGGTGAAGGCGGCGGGAATCCGTTGGATGAGGGCAGCGCAGGACCGGTCGTTATGGCGATCCTTGGGGGGGGGGGGGGGCTATGTCCAGCAGTGGACGTCCATCGGCTGAGATGATGAGGTACTAAATCGTGCATAGCTTAAAAATCGAATATGCCTATCGAATCGAATATGATTGGCCCAGACATCCTGACGGTCACCAGAACTCGACTCTAATGTATGGGAAAGCTGTTTTTTTTTCGCGATTTCGATAATGATATCTTAGATAAAGTTTTTCCATTTGATGCTCTGATCATCCCCTTAAAATAGTTTCAGCTAATTTTGTTAGACCTTATACAGGGTGTAAAATTAAATGGGACACTTTACCTAAAGGGGTGCTTCAGACCGTCAAACTGAAAAACTTTTTTCTACGGGACCAATATCGAAATTGCGAAAAAAATATCTGCTGTCCCATACATTTCATTCGAGTTTTCATTTATGTTTGAAGTTTTCTATTTCTTTGTTCGTAGCAATGCAACGATTTGCAGTAGGTTTTTTTTTTGTTCTTTACTCTTGGTCAGTTCTATTTTTGAATAAAGTTATTTTTGGTGCAGGTCTCAATGATAAGTTTTCATACTAATTTTAATTTGCGGTCGTAGTAAATACTAAATAATATGTGGACGCGGTTCTAAATTCAAACGTCATTATTGACCAGCGGGTTTATAATGAAATTCAGTACAATATTATTGCCCCTAGACAGAGGGCTATTATGATTTGCTTTATAGTTAGAGTTACATGACATATAACTGACCATTTTCGAGCGGGTGGTGTGAACATTTCTTTATACGGTGTAAGGGACGGGGACCCTTAAACTAAAACCATGGACTCAGACCATCATTTGAACAACTTTCTAAAAGAAACATTTCTCGGAAATGAAAAAATTTGACGTTCCATACAAAACTTCCGAACATACTGCCAATTTCGAATGAGAAATCGAATATTTTTAATTTCCGTGAAAAGTTTCTTTGAAAATGTTGTTCAGAATTATGGTCTGTCTCCATGGTTGACTCTGTCCCTTACACAAATAAATACGTCAATTTATTAACAACATTATGAACCTCAATAAATACGGGATACGGTATTTAGTTAATTTTTTATAATTTTTCTAAGTTTTTCTCGTGATGCCGTCATATTAGAGATTGAATAGTTCAAACTCTTTGCTTTGCGTAAAATAATTAAGAAAAAGAAAGTCACTCCATTGACATTAGAACTCAGTGTTGCCAGATGTGATTTCAGAAATTTCCCCAAATTCCATATTTTTATCCCCCAAAATGATACGTTTTGACTGTCTCCCCAAAACTGCACAAAACCATAGACATCACTTTGCTTACCTACTGAAAGGCACAGATATCGAACCATGATTGTTAGTCAGGCTATAAATAGCAGAACACCTTAGTTATATTTTTTTGAAAACTGATTTAGAAAACATTCGAAATTCTCCACTTTGATAATTTTTTCAAACAATTTCATTTCCCCAGATACCAAATTTTTCCCCATAATCGCGAAAAAAAATTATATCTGACAACCCTTACGTTGCCATTGACGTTTATATGACGTTTGTTTTTATTTACCAAAGACTTCGGATTTAAACCCATTCAGCCTCTGATATGACGTCTCATTTAGAGGTTAAATGAATGTCAAGTATTTTTAGTATTATTGTTAAAATATCCACCATCTTATAATTTTAAGAGTTTTAAATAAGAAAATAAGGTTTCTTAATGTAAAATCTCGAAATGGTTTTAGAATCGGCATAGCTTAGGTTTTACTTTACATACCGAATTCTGACCAGCACTAGAGTGACAGGTAGATAGTTTGGCTGGCGGTTACCAACTTTCCACTGGTTTGCTATGGCTATACTGCCAAAATCTGCCATTTTATATTGCTATCCTGCCAGATACTGCCAGAATTTGAAAACGTCAACCGATCCTGCTAGAGGTCAAAATAATGGGCTAAAAATGCCAAAAAGGCTGAAGCTCACAAAGCAATCAACGACTGGCTCAAAAGGATTTTTTTTTTTTTTTATTACTCTACTAGCCAGGCATTTGACCGCCACCTCACCTGGTGGTAAGTGACGATGCGGTCTATGATGGAGCATGCCTGTCTAGGAACAGCCTATTCACTCTAGCCTTGAAGGCATCCAGATTATATTGATCAGGGAAGTCGAGCCAAAGCGGCTCGTGCGGATAGTTGGAAGATCCACGACATAAGGATGAAGCGCTCGCCCGGATCGCGTCTCCCGATGGCGGAAAGGGGCCGGCGGAATGAGGTCGTGCAACTGCTTCGCACACTCTCCGAAGTGCAACCTGTAGAAAACCGACAAACGTGCAACCCTACGCCGATGCTCGAGGCTCTGCAGCTTAGCCTCAATTAACTGCGGATCACAAATTAATCTCTTTGCCCGTTTTTCCACCGAATCCAAAGCAGCCAGTTGGTATTTGGCTGATCCATCCCAGAGGTGGCAGCAGTACTCCATGCAAGATCGGACTTGTGCTTGATATAATTGAAGCAACTGCCTTGAAGTGAAGTACCGCTTGACCTTCGAGAGGATTCCAAGTTTTTTTGCAGCAGTCTTGGCTTTTGATTCGATGTACTGTCCAAAGTTGAGATTGGTTGATAGCTCAACACCCAGGAGCTGTAGGTTGTCGGAAATTTCCACAGACACACCCCGGAAAGTCGGAGTCAGATGGAATGGACTCCGTTTAGCGGAAAACAAACACGCCTGTGTTTTGGTGGCGTTGAACGACACTAGATTGGCTTCGCCCCAATCGGACACTGCATTGAGAGCCTCGTTCAAGCGACCAACCATGGCCTCTCGACAAGACTGAATATCGCCCCTACTAGCTTTTGCATATGACAGATATCTATCCGTTACTGTGCTGTCGTCTGCGTACCCAAAGATACCGGGTCCAAGCAGATTATTAATATGCAGCAGGAAAAGAGTCGCGGACAGTACCGACCCCTGAGGAACTCCCGCGTCGATAGCCTTAAGTTCAGACGTGTAACCGTCTAGAACTACACGGATTGATAGTTCACTCAGAAAATCCGATATCCAGGTGCAAAAGCCAGCAGGAATACCATATGAGGGAAGCTTGCTTAAAAGGGCTGCGTGCCAAACCCTGTCAAAGGCCTTGGAGATATCGAGAGACACAGCAAGGGCCTCGCCATGCCTCTCAATGGCCTCACTCCACATATGAGTAGCATACACCAGAAGGTCCCCAGTTGACCGACCACAGCGGAATCCGTACTGGTGATCGCTGAGGAGATCGTTACCTTCAAGATGCACGAGGAGTTTCTTGTTCAATGCACGCTCCATAATCTTACAGAGTTTGGAGGTAATAGGGCGGTAGTTGGCAGGGTCTGCGCGGCTGCCCTTCTTGGGCACGGGCTGCACATTGGCAAGCTTCCATGTCTTCGGTACAATTCCAATCTCCAGTGAGAGGCGATACAGGCGCGTGAGAATAGGAGACAACTCGGGGGCACAACTACGCAGGACTATTGCTGGTATACCATCTGGTCCACTAGCCTTGTTCACGTCTAGACTCCGCAGGATTTTTAAAATCTCTTTCTGATGTATACACACCTCTGCCATAGTGCAGTCAGCGCGGGGTGAGATAGGTGGAGTTTTACCTGCAGTATCCAAACGTGAATTCGCCGCGAATTGAGAAGCAAGTAAATTTGCTTTCTCTTCCGATTGACTAAAGTTCGATTCGACCGCTTTTGCCAAAGACCAAAACGCCTTACTCCCAGGAGGGTAAGAGGCCAGTTTGGTGCCAATCCGACCTATGTGGTCGAAACGAGCCCTGCGTAGCGTCCTTTTGCAAGACTTGGCGGCGAGGTTAAAGGCTTTCTTCAGTTTGCGAGTATCCGGAGACATATGCGCTCGAGCCTCAGCCCAGGCAGAGTATGCCGCTTGCTTCAGCGCTTCAGCGCGACTGCAGTCAGCACTAAACCATGGACGAGACTTGCCATTCATCGCTACGTCAGAATATGGAATGAAGTATTCCATTCCCTGCCGTATAACCGCGGTAACGGCTTCAGCACAACTCGACGGATCGCCCGAAGAGAAGCATGCCTCCCGCCAAGGATAGGACGAAAAAAAGTGACGCATCTCATCCCAATCTGCTGATTTGTATCGCCACACCCGTCGGGGGTTGCATGGGCTTTGCTCGGGTGGGGAATAGACGTATACAGATTTCACCAGACAGTGGTCAGATGTACCCAGTGGTGCGGAAACCGATACTGAGTGCCTGTCCGGATCAGTTGTCAGCAGAAGGTCTAAGCAATTGGCGGAATGGGAGTCGACATCCGATTCAGATTCCAGAGCCGTAAAAACCAATAAAAAAAATAATTAAAATTATGACTTTACATGAATAACTTTGCAAAATTCTAATACGATACGACTCAAAGTTTAACTTGATGCCTAATTTGAACTCATTTGAAACTTATGACTTAAATCTAATTATTTGTAGATATAGTTAGTACGTAGTGGCACTTTAAAAACAATAAACTCGGTACTCACCACTATCCGATCCTGAAGAATCTGTTGCCATCGTGAACACGAAACATAAACGGCCAGGTTGCTTGAAAGCTCGGACCAGACTGACTCACGTAAAGTAAAATACAAACGCGACAGCATGTTGTCTCACTTTAACTTGAAGTAGGAACGTAATTTTTTTTTTATTTGCACAATAGCGCGACGTTGCCGTACTTACCCTTCATATTCACCGCATATGTGGCTCCGGAGCCACATTTACCACTAAGTCTTTTAAAAATCGGAGCCACATTATGCGCTTGCGTATGATTTTTTTGACCGTTAGTGGATCAACAGTTACCTTAAAATTTTATGACGAGTTTATAGAAAACGGGTAAATGCACTTCCACTGACGTCACACGCTGAATTCATATATTCGTGCTATACAGCTATATCTCAATCCAGAGTTGAATGTACACACAAAATAGGTGGATCAACATTTGTTCTAAATCAGTACTGGATCAACTTTTACCGTGAAAGGTAAATTATATATATATATATATATATATATATATATATATATATATATATATATATATATATATATATATATATATATATATATATATATATATATAGATATATAAACACGGTAAATGTTGATCTTTCGAGACGTAAGATCAGTTAATTGTTGATCCAAAAACAAATGTTGATCCGGAGGCCTTATGTTGATCCATTACGCTTTTTCTCATACTGATATGGCTCCGAACGGATCAACATTTGGCATTTTTGTCATGTGACTTGACTACCAATAACGCTTGTCAAATGTGGCTCCAATATACAAATCCGCTCCTTTAAATGTTGATCCGATTCAAACGGACCAATCAGGATGAAGCACTTTATTACTTCCTCCGTGATTGGCCGATGGAGGTCAATACAACGTTGCCGTTCCGCTTACTACAGTTGTTGATCCGTTGTGAATCGAAAATCGAACTTTTAATATCAATTTAAGAAAGTACGGGGTGTAAGGGACAGCCCTCCGCAAATTGAAACGGTGAACTCAGACCATCAAACTGAACAACTTTCATAATGGGGCCTACCTCAGGAAACGCGAACAAAAATCAGCTGTCCCATACATTTGAGTCGAGTAGGTACAGCAGTTTTGTATGGACCAGACACTCAACTATAGACCAGATACCAGAGATGACAGTCATTGTTCTCATAGATCCCGTCGGAGTAGAGTAACGAAACTTGGAGGGTGTATAGGGCCATGTCCGAGCCATACCAGAAAACCTTCGGAAGGTCGACTCCTGACCGTCGGGGTCAACGGCCCGCGGAAACTATGACAGTTAGGGTCATGGGCCCTGAACTAATATTGTAGAGAACCCTGGTCAGATTTTCGGGGCGTCCAAGATGGCCACCATACAAATTTCAAACGGAAAGAGATAGGGCACATTGCTTGTAGAACCGATGGCCGATGGGGCCGAAAAGTTCTCGAGTGGCTACCACGTGCCGGAAAGCACAGCGTGGGTAGGCCCCCCACTCGGTGGACCGACGACCTGGTGAAGGCGGCGGGAATCCGTTGGATGAGGGCAGCGCAGGACCGGTCGTTATGGCGATCCTTGGGGGGGGGGGGGGGGGCTATGTCCAGCAGTGGACGTCCATCGGCTGAGATGATGAGGTACTAAATCGTGCATAGCTTAAAAATCGAATATGCCGATCGAATCGAATATGATTGGCCCAGACATCCTGACGGTCACCAGAACTCGACTCTAATGTATGGGAAAGCTGTTTTTTTTTCGCGATTTCGATAATGATATCTTAGATAAAGTTTTTCCATTTGATGCTCTGATCATCCCCTTAAAATAGTTTCAGCTAATTTTGTTAGACCTTATACAGGGTGTAAAATTAAATGGGACACTTTACCTAAAGGGGTGCTTCAGACCGTCAAACTGAAAAACTTTTTTCTACGGGACCAATATCGAAATTGCGAAAAAAATATCTGCTGTCCCATACATTTCATTCGAGTTTTCATTTATGTTTGAAGTTTTCTATTTCTTTGTTCGTAGCAATGCAACGATTTGCAGTAGGTTTTTTTTTTGTTCTTTACTCTTGGTCAGTTCTATTTTTGAATAAAGTTATTTTTGGTGCAGGTCTCAATGATAAGTTTTCATACTAATTTTAATTTGCGGTCGTAGTAAATACTAAATAATATGTGGACGCGGTTCTAAATTCAAACGTCATTATTGACCAGCGGGTTTATAATGAAATTCAGTACAATATTATTGCCCCTAGACAGAGGGCTATTATGATTTGCTTTATAGTTAGAGTTACATGACATATAACTGACCATTTTCGAGCGGGTGGTGTGAACATTTCTTTATACGGTGTAAGGGACGGGGACCCTTAAACTAAAACCATGGACTCAGACCATCATTTGAACAACTTTCTAAAAGAAACATTTCTCGGAAATGAAAAAATTTGACGTTCCATACAAAACTTCCGAACATACTGCCAATTTCGAATGAGAAATCGAATATTTTTAATTTCCGTGAAAAGTTTCTTTGAAAATGTTGTTCAGAATTATGGTCTGTCTCCATGGTTGACTCTGTCCCTTACACAAATAAATACGTCAATTTATTAACAACATTATGAACCTCAATAAATACGGGATACGGTATTTAGTTAATTTTTTATAATTTTTCTAAGTTTTTCTCGTGATGCCGTCATATTAGAGATTGAATAGTTCAAACTCTTTGCTTTGCGTAAAATAATTAAGAAAAAGAAAGTCACTCCATTGACATTAGAACTCAGTGTTGCCAGATGTGATTTCAGAAATTTCCCCAAATTCCATATTTTTATCCCCCAAAATGATACGTTTTGACTGTCTCCCCAAAACTGCACAAAACCATAGACATCACTTTGCTTACCTACTGAAAGGCACAGATATCGAACCATGATTGTTAGTCAGGCTATAAATAGCAGAACACCTTAGTTATATTTTTTTGAAAACTGATTTAGAAAACATTCGAAATTCTCCACTTTGATAATTTTTTCAAACAATTTCATTTCCCCAGATACCAAATTTTTCCCCATAATCGCGAAAAAAAATTATATCTGACAACCCTTACGTTGCCATTGACGTTTATATGACGTTTGTTTTTATTTACCAAAGACTTCGGATTTAAACCCATTCAGCCTCTGATATGACGTCTCATTTAGAGGTTAAATGAATGTCAAGTATTTTTAGTATTATTGTTAAAATATCCACCATCTTATAATTTTAAGAGTTTTAAATAAGAAAATAAGGTTTCTTAATGTAAAATCTCGAAATGGTTTTAGAATCGGCATAGCTTAGGTTTTACTTTACATACCGAATTCTGACCAGCACTAGAGTGACAGGTAGATAGTTTGGCTGTCGGTTACCAACTTTCCACTGGTTTGCTATGGCTATACTGCCAAAATCTGCCATTTTATATTGCTATCCTGCCAGATACTGCCAGAATTTGAAAACGTCAACCGATCCTGCTAGAGGTCAAAATAATGGGCTAAAAATGCCAAAAAGGCTGAAGCTCACAAAGCAATCAACGACTGGCTCAAAAGGATTTTTTTTTTTTTTTATTACTCTACTAGCCAGGCATTTGACCGCCACCTCACCTGGTGGTAAGTGACGATGCGGTCTATGATAGAGCATGCCTGTCTAGGAACAGCCTATTCACTCTAGCCTTGAAGGCATCCAGATTATATTGATCAGGGAAGTCGAGCCAAAGCGGCTCGTGCGGATAGTTGGAAGATCCACGACATAAGGATGAAGCGCTCGCCCGGATCGCGTCTCCCGATGGCGGAAAGGGGCCGGCGGAATGAGGTCGTGCAACTGCTTCGCACACTCTCCGAAGTGCAACCTGTAGAAAACCGACAAACGTGCAACCCTACGCCGATGCTCGAGGCTCTGCAGCTTAGCCTCAATTAACTGCGGATCACAAATTAATCTCTTTGCCCGTTTTTCCACCGAATCCAAAGCAGCCAGTTGGTATTTGGCTGATCCATCCCAGAGGTGGCAGCAGTACTCCATGCAAGATCGGACTTGTGCTTGATATAATTGAAGCAACTGCCTTGAAGTGAAGTACCGCTTGACCTTCGAGAGGATTCCAAGTTTTTTTGCAGCAGTCTTGGCTTTTGATTCGATGTACTGTCCAAAGTTGAGATTGGTTGATAGCTCAACACCCAGGAGCTGTAGGTTGTCGGAAATTTCCACAGACACACCCCGGAAAGTCGGAGTCAGATGGAATGGACTCCGTTTAGCGGAAAACAAACACGCCTGTGTTTTGGTGGCGTTGAACGACACTAGATTGGCTTCGCCCCAATCGGACACTGCATTGAGAGCCTCGTTCAAGCGACCAACCATGGCCTCTCGACAAGACTGAATATCGCCCCTACTAGCTTTTGCATATGACAGATATCTATCCGTTACTGTGCTGTCGTCTGCGTACCCAAAGATACCGGGTCCAAGCAGATTATTAATATGCAGCAGGAAAAGAGTCGCGGACAGTACCGACCCCTGAGGAACTCCCGCGTCGATAGCCTTAAGTTCAGACGTGTAACCGTCTAGAACTACACGGATTGATAGTTCACTCAGAAAATCCGATATCCAGGTGCAAAAGCCAGCAGGAATACCATATGAGGGAAGCTTGCTTAAAAGGGCTGCGTGCCAAACCCTGTCAAAGGCCTTGGAGATATCGAGAGACACAGCAAGGGCCTCGCCATGCCTCTCAATGGCCTCACTCCACATATGAGTAGCATACACCAGAAGGTCCCCAGTTGACCGACCACAGCGGAATCCGTACTGGTGATCGCTGAGGAGATCGTTACCTTCAAGATGCACGAGGAGTTTCTTGTTCAATGCACGCTCCATAATCTTACAGAGTTTGGAGGTAATAGGGCGGTAGTTGGCAGGGTCTGCGCGGCTGCCCTTCTTGGGCACGGGCTGCACATTGGCAAGCTTCCATGTCTTCGGTACAATTCCAATCTCCAGTGAGAGGCGATACAGGCGCGTGAGAATAGGAGACAACTCGGGGGCACAACTACGCAGGACTATTGCTGGTATACCATCTGGTCCACTAGCCTTGTTCACGTCTAGACTCCGCAGGATTTTTAAAATCTCTTTCTGATGTATACACACCTCTGCCATAGTGCAGTCAGCGCGGGGTGAGATAGGTGGAGTTTTACCTGCAGTATCCAAACGTGAATTCGCCGCGAATTGAGAAGCAAGTAAATTTGCTTTCTCTTCCGATTGACTAAAGTTCGATTCGACCGCTTTTGCCAAAGACCAAAACGCCTTACTCCCAGGAGGGTAAGAGGCCAGTTTGGTGCCAATCCGACCTATGTGGTCGAAACGAGCCCTGCGTAGCGTCCTTTTGCAAGACTTGGCGGCGAGGTTAAAGGCTTTCTTCAGTTTGCGAGTATCCGGAGACATATGCGCTCGAGCCTCAGCCCAGGCAGAGTATGCCGCTTGCTTCAGCGCTTCAGCGCGACTGCAGTCAGCACTAAACCATGGACGAGACTTGCCATTCATCGCTACGTCAGAATATGGAATGAAGTATTCCATTCCCTGCCGTATAACCGCGGTAACGGCTTCAGCACAACTCGACGGATCGCCCGAAGAGAAGCATGCCTCCCGCCAAGGATAGGACGAAAAAAAGTGACGCATCTCATCCCAATCTGCTGATTTGTATCGCCACACCCGTCGGGGGTTGCATGGGCTTTGCTCGGGTGGGGAATAGACGTATACAGATTTCACCAGACAGTGGTCAGATGTACCCAGTGGTGCGGAAACCGATACTGAGTGCCTGTCCGGATCAGTTGTCAGCAGAAGGTCTAAGCAATTGGCGGAATGGGAGTCGACATCCGATTCAGATTCCAGAGCCGTAAAAACCAATAAAAAAAATAATTAAAATTATGACTTTACATGAATAACTTTGCAAAATTCTAATACGATACGACTCAAAGTTTAACTTGATGCCTAATTTGAACTCATTTGAAACTTATGACTTAAATCTAATTATTTGTAGATATAGTTAGTACGTAGTGGCACTTTAAAAACAATAAACTCGGTACTCACCACTATCCGATCCTGAAGAATCTGTTGCCATCGTGAACACGAAACATAAACGGCCAGGTTGCTTGAAAGCTCGGACCAGACTGACTCACGTAAAGTAAAATACAAACGCGACAGCATGTTGTCTCACTTTAACTTGAAGTAGGAACGTAATTTTTTTTTTATTTGCACAATAGCGCGACGTTGCCGTACTTACCCTTCATATTCACCGCATATGTGGCTCCGGAGCCACATTTACCACTAAGTCTTTTAAAAATCGGAGCCACATTATGCGCTTGCGTATGATTTTTTTGACCGTTAGTGGATCAACAGTTACCTTAAAATTTTATGACGAGTTTATAGAAAACGGGTAAATGCACTTCCACTGACGTCACACGCTGAATTCATATATTCGTGCTATACAGCTATATCTCAATCCAGAGTTGAATGTACACACAAAATAGGTGGATCAACATTTGTTCTAAATCAGTACTGGATCAACTTTTACCGTGAAAGGTAAATTATATATATATATATATATATATATATATATATATATATATATATATATATATATATATATATATAAAACAACAAAAGCGAAATAAAAATATATATGATGACAAATGCGCTAATGGCTCAGGGGAGCGTGACACAAGTCCCACACCCCTGCTATTCTGCCATTCCCTACAAAATAACTACGTGCTTACACACACACACACACAATGTCGAAGAAGGAAAAAAAAAAAAAAACAAGAAACAAATAAAAAGCACACAGCCACCAAAGCATATAGTTTATTATATTGTTTACATAATTTAGGCTTAAGCTGTAATGTAAACATTATTCCTAAATAAATAAATAGCCAGCCACCCCACTGCGCAGCGTCACCCCCACACACCAGAGCCTGCTTGGACAGCAGCCAAGATTTACAATGTTTATTAAATGTATTTTTGGTGAGTCTGACTAGCCCCCGTATAGGTGGAGGCAAGTCGTTCCAAATCTTGGCTGCTGCATATTTGAAACAGCCCCTGGTGCGTGATAGGGAACATAATGGTTATAACAACTGAGGACCTCTATCACGAAGCCGAAGACCGCCAAAATGCTTCCATATTAATTTGTGAGTTAGATAGACCGGTTTCCCGTTGCGTACAATCGAATGGATAAAGGAAGCATATTTCAACGATCTCCGGTACTCCATACCCATAATTCCTCTAGAAACCAAGTGAGGGGTAATATGCTCTCTTTTGCCAATTCCGAAGCAATAGCGCAAACAAGCATTCTGCACCCTTTGCACAGCTTTAGCTGTTTTATTATAAAGACGAGGCCCATACACGCAATCGCAATAATCCAAGTGGGATAACACAAGAGCACTGCACAGGTCCATGCGTATCCGGGAATTAAGAAATGGCAGAACTTTATTCAGCGTGGAAAGCGAAGCATAACATTTTGGTAGTTTACCTTGTATGTGTGCCTCGAACCGCAAGTCCTCGTCAAGGACTAAACCCAGACTCTTTACCGTAGCTGCGCCTCGGACGGTATCCTGCCCAATTTTTATAACCGGATTTAATGCCTTCACCTTTGCAACCTGGTCCCTAGTCCCCATAACAATATTAACACTTTTTTGCAGATTTAACACTAACCCATTTCCACTGGCCCAATCTGCAATACCGTTGAGATCCTCGTTTAGCTTGCTCGTAGCAAGAGCGACCCCCTCGTCTGAAGTCTCAGTGTGTATGTAAACCTGCGTATCATCAGCATACAGATGGTATGGGCAATGCGCGATCGAGGTTATGATATCGGCTGTATATAACGTGAACAGTAGAGGCCCTAAAATTGACCCTTGAATTACACCCCTTTTCAATGGAAGAGACTTCGAAAGCACCGACTCGCCACGCTCATTACAACACCGTACCACTTGCATCCGCTTCTGAAAATATGACTCGAACCACGAACAAGCCAAAGATGAAATACCGTAGAATTTTAATTTAGCCCGTAAGAGTGGGATGTCAACGCAATCAAATGCTCCAGTGAAGTCCAGCAATACAAGAATTGTACTACAACCATTATCTGATGCTACAAGTAGGTATATCGTCTGTTATGTTGAGTAATGCCGTGGCGGTACTATGCCTTGCACGAAATCCGCATTGCAAGGTAGGGTCAATGGCATTAGTTTCCAGGTATGAGCTCAATTGTAGCTGGACAGCTCTTTCGACAACCTTGGATAGAGCTGGCAAGATACTAATGTGGCGAAGGTCCGCTGCACTTTCGATTCTTGGTTTTTTGGGAATTGGAGTAACAAGTGCAGATTTCCATAAGCTTGGAAGCTTACCTATCAAAATTGACGAGTTAACAATAGCCCGAAGCGCAGGCAGAGAGAGCGGTAAAGTAAGCTCAATCATTTTCATGGATATCCCGTCAAACCCCATGGAGTTAGAAGAAAAATTACGTATAATCCGTCCGCGTGATTGTCGCCTCATCAATCGGGGAAAATTCAAAAGACGCTTTAGAGTATTTAGTAGATTGAAACTGTTCGATCAAACTGGAACAGTCTCCCGCAGCCGGCAACCTACCCACAAACTGCGCGTTAAGCTTGTCCGGGTCAGCTAGTTCCCCAGGTGGGGGTGGTTGAACCTTAGGCCTAATAACATTGTTAATACCACTCCACTATTTTACGGGACTTTTTCCATTCGAATTGACCAAATGGGAGAAATAGGCCTGCTTCTCCCTAGCCAATGCTCCGTTGTAGGCGTTGCGAAGATCACGGTAGTAACGGCTCGCCACTTCCGAATTAGACTGCTTAGCGACACGGCATGCCCTATCCCTGGCCGCACGCATAGCCCGGAGAGTGTCGGTCATCCAGGGCGCAGGAGGACGCCTCACCACACGCGTGCGAGTCGGAGCAAAAGTGTCAAAAAGATCAAGAATGAGCAAATTAAACATGTCCACCATTTCATTGACGTCCTCATAATCCATTACTAGGCCCCAAGGTGTATGTTCAGCGGCGTTCATAATTTCACGTACATTGGCATCAATAGACCTATACGTTATTGAACGAGGTGGCACAATAGGAACCGTGATTTTAAATCTGGTAAACACAAGTCCGTGATCGCTAATATCGTCATTATGAATGACATCCAGTGATACCGGATGAATGCAGACATTAGTTAAAATAAGGTGCAGCAACGTCCTAGTTGTAGATGTTATCCTTGTAGGCTGATTAACTATTTGGTGCAAATAGTAACCGTCAACAATTGCGGTCAGGCATTTAGGCAAAAATACACAATCATCGCCGTCCAAACAATAAATATTTAAATCACCCATCAAAAATACTGTCTCATATTGCGGTGCCAACGCCGCCAGAGACTCACATAAGCAATCAATAGCCACGCACCGGCTTATTGACTCAGGCCTATACGCAATGCCGACAAGAACAGTTCGCAACTTAAGCCTAACTTCCAACCAAATTTGCTCCAACTTGCCTTGCGGATGAATGCGGCGTCTAATGCGTAAGTCTTCACGCAAATACGCGCCGACCCCTCCCCCGCGCCCGCGCCGCGCATTGTGCACCAAAGTATACCCCGGTATCGCATACCTACGGCAGTCTGAGCTAGTTTTAAGCCACGTCTCTGTCAAACACAACAAGTCTAGCCTTAACCCAGTGAGAGATTCTACCAAGTCATCCCACCCAGTATTAAGCGAATGAACGTTCAACAGTCCTAAATTAAAATAAGTCATTTTATCTCTATTCTTCACCATCATTATTGAATGATTATCATCATTATTGATTTGCATCTACCACACATTCCCATTGCTAATTTATTGAAATTAGCAATAAAAATGCATGACAAATGCAAATAACAATTAATTCGAACGTTATAAACATCGATAAACTGCGGGTAAAAAGGATAGCATGCTGGATAGGATAACCTGCGCGTAGTGCAATATAATAACCCATTGAGTGAATAAAATAATTGGCAAAACAAAACATAACTTTAGGTATAGGAGTTTGCATACCTGGCCGCGCGCGCCAGCACCCCGGCCCGCGCTCCCAGTAACCGAGTGGCAGCGGCTGCGCCCGCGCTCGCTCCATAATTATGTCATTGGTTTCTAAAACAGTGATCAAATGTAAATAAAGAGGATTTTTGCTAATTAGCGACATACAGTGAGAGCAGCATTCTGACCCACGCATCAGTATGTGATAGTAATAGTGAAATGGCTGGATATAAAACGATACAATAGTAGAAAAAAGTATGATTTTGTGTGTGTAAACAAAATAGAATGCAGTACGAAGAAACAACAATACAATAGCGCAGCTAACGGAACAGACAATAGACAGGTTAGCTTTAATAAGTTTTTTAACTGATCTTTAGATTTTATCCATATTGCGTCAGCATCACGCGACTTACGTATGTAGATTTTACAATTGCTAGTCCATTTAAATTCATAGTCCTTCAACTTACGGGCGGCAAGGTATATGTCCCTAAAATGAGAGGTTAGGTTTTCTGTAGCATAAATAGTCCCCTCACTGCCTCCATAACCTATGTCACTCATTTTTATGCCCTTGTTTTTCCTGACGGCTCGTAGAAAATTATCTTTAACATTGCGACTAACAAATTAAGCCACGATAGGCCTCGGCTTAGATCGTCCCTGCAAAACCGGCCCTATCCTAGACACTCATTTGATGTCTTGCTCGGCAAAAGTAGTTCCAACCACCCGGCCAGCCTGCACAAGTACGTTCTGTAGGTTTTCCTCCGGGTGTTCACAGAGACCGTGCAATTCTAAGTTCAATACACGATCCATTTGCTCCCGATGTTGGCTTCTCTCCTCCAGCGAGACCATGCGGATTTGTAGGTCAGCAATCAAATCACTAACCTTCTCGAGGTTTACCAGCTTAAGTTCGACGGCGGCGATTTTGAGCTCAAGGCCCGAATCAGCGCTAGGCGCGGTAACTTGTGATGAGGTCATCTCGGCTCTTATGGAATCCATCTCCACCCGCAGATCTCGGATGGAGTTTACAATAGTAATCCCGTCCACCGGTGTGGGACACGGAGACTTATCTTTCTTACACGAAGAACAGCGCCAACTCGACCTAGGCTTATTTTTAAGCCCAGTGCAGGAAAAGTGACAGTAGGATGCACAGGCACTACATTGAATTATCGCAAGAAGAAGAATACCATATATTAGAGAAGAATACCATAGGAAGGTTGACAAAAGTCTTCCGCTGGGGAGGCTGATGAACTGTCTTGTGAGCCGATGGGCACCCCATGACGCTTTATGATTATAAAAAATTTGACCTTAATCCGTCTCATCTTGAACACAGGATGAGTGCGCCAAGTTCGACGAGATGTCGACCTGCGTCGCGACACATCTGGAGGGCTGCAGCTCGCCTACTCCTAGCGACATGGTGGAGTCTCTGCTGCGCTACTTGCGCAATGGTCATATCTGTGATAAGGTATGTTTCGAGGAGGTTTATACTTACCACAAAGCAGTTACAGCTTATCATCATATCAGTCGAAAGACGCCTACTGCTGGGCATAGGCCTCCCCCAGTGATCTCCACAAAGGTCGGTCCTATGCCTTTCGCATCCAGCTAGTACCTACGATATTAACCAGGTTGTCGATCCTTCTTGTGGGAGAGCTACCCACGCTGCGACTTCCACTACGTGGTCGCCCTTCGAGAACTTTACTGCCCCATCGGCCATCTGTTCTTCGGATTTTTCTTACAGCTTATTGACTTTTGCAATACCTACTACTGCAAGACCTTGTCAGAGCATGCAAAATGCTTGTATGCGATTTTGTGTTGGGATCCAGCGGAAGAAACACATAACTCCTTATTTATGCAAAAAGGGTTTATTAAATATAGAGAATAGGCGCAAATTGAAATTTGCGTTTCTTGTGCATGCTCTTGCTGGGGGGGAGGGACCGGACTATCTATAAAACAAGCTGACACACGTGAACCGATTGCGGGACAGAGGCCCTCAATTGATACCGCCCAGCTTTAATTTGACACGCGCCAGGGCCTGTTTCCGGTTCGCAGTAGCAAAGATCTGGAATGATCCACCTCCACTACGTAATCGCCTCGAGAGATCTACGGATACTTTTTAAAAGCATTGCATGCGGTGGCTGCTCGGGAAATAAGTTCTGGAAGCAGAGATTCTATGGGGCAGACAGTATGTGCCCGATCCTACCAACCAGTGATATAATTTAGAGCGATGTGATGTCTTATATTTTGATACTTGTTCGTTAATGCATGGTGAAATCTATTTAATATATTTATAACAAATTTTATTTAATGTCATTTTGCAGGCCAATGCAGAATTACAGGTCCGTAGGCACGTCCGCGTATCTACGGACCTGGGCGTTGGCATTTTTAGTTTAGTGTTTATTTATACTTATTTTTTCCTGCTATTTTTGGTTAGGTATTACCTATTTGTTTTTATGTTACTCTTTTTTTTTAATTTCTATTCTATGTTATGTTATTATTTTATGTGTGCTGTATTTATTGTAAATTTGTCTAATCTAAATGCTAAATAAATACAATATTTATTTATTTATTCATTTAAAAGAGTGAGGTACAAGCTTATTTCGTAAGAGGTGTATCCAAAAGTAGAACGTGACTACCAAACATTAAGTTATGTTTATTTGAGTAAATTACTTATTGTACTCAAATAGATAACCATAATGTTTTAAACTATCGCGGTTATTATCACACTTTAAAATGAATAAATAACCATTTCTGTATCTAAAATCTGTCCAGACTGACTCCAACTGACTTGTCTTATTTGGTTATGGAAATTATGTATTTAAATGGATAATTTGCAGCAGTATTCGTTGAAATTTACATTCTATGTATTTCTCATATAATCAAAGACATTTAAAGACACAATGTACGTAGCGTGATTGATACGGCAAGTCGTGATTTTGGGAATTGTGTGTTCACCAAATAAGACAAGTCAGTCTGGACAGATCATAGCATTTTAGATTCCGTTTAATGTACTAAGATAAGGCCCTCATTTATTACAGAAAGACGTAAGCTGTTCGGGTAGCGAGCTACGAGGTGCAACCAACTATTTATTTATTTATTTATTTATTTATTTCATTTATTCGCTGTTAAATGGTACAATATAGTTGTTACAAATAAGCATTCGTTCCACATTTAACACCTTATAAAAGGCACTACGAATGTCAGGTAATAGAATATCATTAATGAGATATGTCTTAGGATTACAAACCACTCAACTAGTATGAATTAATCAAACCAAATTGTCAAAACGCACACACACTACATTACATTATGGCAAAGTTTAAATACATTCAAATATAAATATAAACTGTCAGTAAATAATAATCATAATATAATTCATTGAACAAAACAGGTACATTGGTCGAAAGATTAAATTCCAAGTTAATTCTGGTTGATTAAATTACATATTATTTAAAAATTCGTCAATTGTGTAATATGTTTAAATTTGTTGTGGTTCGATTCATTTCTTAACTTTTACGGTATTTTATTGTATATTCTAATAGCTGATGCATAGGGACCTTTTCGAAATAATTGCATAGTCGAGTTAGGTTGGAGTAATTGGTTTCTAGGTCTAAGTTTAGATAACGCGGGAATGTCGGATTTATTAGTAAAAAGTTGTACATTATTTCTGACAAATAAGGCCGTTTCCAAAATAAACAATGAGGGCAGAGTTAATAAACGTTTTTCAATAAAATGAGGTCAACAGCTTACCCTTAACAATTCAAATAAAAGAATCAAATAAAATGATTTAATATGAATGTTATTTTATTTTCTTATGTGAAATACTTCGGTATAACAAACAAGAATTCACAAAGCGCTTCCAACCTCAAACTAAGCGAAGCTTGTAGTAATGGCTGATGGTTGCTAGATAACTTATTTACTTTTGGTCATCTTGGCGTAATGCCTTTGCGTTTAATAAAAATCCCACGTCAAGCCTTTCTTGAGTGACACCCAACACGGGTTCAGATCCAAACGCTCTGTTAATACCAACCTACTAACCTTGGTTAACCTTGTCTCTGACCATCTCGATAGGGGTGTTCAGGTGGATGTGGTTTATTTCGACTTTCAGAAGGCTTTTGACCGGGTTGACAATGACATTCTGCTGGGTAAGCTGGGTGCCATTGGTTTTTCACCTACTCTACTGAAACTCTTTGCAAGTTACCTGCGCGATAGACAACAGTACGTCCGACATGGCTGTTATGTCTTAGATCCATACCACACGCGGTCTGGGGTCAGTCAGGGCTCAGTATTAGGTCCGCTCTTGTTTGTGATTATGGTGAACGACCTGGACTTGGTTCTCCAATCTTCTTGGAGCTTACTATATGCCGACGACCTAAAACTAATTCGCGAAGTGACTGAGATGTCTGACTGCAACTCGCTGCTATTAGACATTGATGCGGTATATGCGTGGAGTGTGGATAAAGGACTTATCTTTTATCCAGATAAGTGCCATGTAATGACCTTCAGTCGATCAAAAAGTCATTTGCTGGCTCAGTACACCCTGGGCGCCAGTACAATTACTCGTGTTAATGCAGTTAAGTGATCACTCAACTTCCATGATCACATGAAGAAACTCGCATCCGAGTGTTCCAAAAGACTAGGGTTCGTAATAAGGAATTCCCGCGAATTTAGCGATCCTAACGTGATAAAACTCATATACTCGGCGCTGGTGCGGAGCAAACTCGAATCAGCATCGATTATTTGGAACCCATATGAGAGTTCATACGCCTTACTTCTAGAGAAATTCAAAAAACATTTTTACGTTATCTCTATTAAAAAAATTATGGATATTATGGGTGGTTCTTAGGAAAGGTGTTCTTCGTGTAATTTCCATGGCATTTGAAAAATCGCTTAATTAAAGTAAAACACTCAAACACTTTGAAAGCTTATGCAAATTCAAATAACATATAAAAATCCGACACGTAGCGGATCTACGAGTATACTTTCGCTAAAAAATATGTATAAAAATTGCGGACCATGGAAATTACAATAAAGACCCACGGAAAACACTCAGCAGATAAAACTTATTTAAACTAAACACCATATCTGACATAAGCTCAAATAAAAGTTAGGTAGTATTAAGAACCACATGCGTTAAAAGTTTAAACCTATATTTAGCAAAAAATAATAGCTTTATTTACGAAACATACATCATCGTCCGGCCTCTGCCGGGGTCCGCTTTCCTACTCAATCTTCTCCACTTCGCCCGGTCTCTGGCATCCTCCTGTCGTAAGCCGTTGGCTCTCGCATTCGACTCAGCGATATCAATCCATCGCGTCTTGGGTTGCCCACTGGGCGTCTTTCCTGATACCGGTAGATTCAATCACCTATTTCCCACGTATCCCTGAGGCTTACGCAACTCGTGACCAAACCAGCGCAGACAAGCCTCCTCGATCTTATCAGCGATATCCCTCACGCCAAGGCTGCCACTCGTTACGTACTCGATCGAGTCGCGTAACTCCGTAACGTTGTACGTAACGTAACGCGTAACGTTGGCGTGGAGTTAGTGAACGTCTGTCGTCAGCGCTGGCCATGTCTCGCAGCCATAGAACATCACCGGTCTAATTATACCCTTGTATATAAGCCCTTTGAGCTTAACAGGGATTTTAGGGTCACAGATGACTGCTGTGAGTTCCCGCTATTTGGCCCAAGCCGCAGAGATTCGGGATTTGACATCGTGGCCGATATCGCCGGACTCGTGCATCACGGCTCCGAGGTATTTTAATTTTCCTGTTTTATTTACGAAACATACAAAGGAACTCAAAATAGGAACAGGAAAGTAATATAATTAACAATATGTTATTGGATTAATTATATTATAAATTATATAATATAATATAATTAATCCAATAACATGTATATTATGTATCAACACGATACAAAAAAAATACAAATATTTGGTAAAAGTGTACGAAATCTAAATACTCGCACTAACTAATCTTAGTTTTCAATAAATTCAGTCTTCTAACAATAACAGTTAAAATAAAATACTTAAACAATCCTTAACATACTTTTTTGGACTTTTTTACGAGTATTAAGTATAGGATTCTAGTTAAAACACCTCAATTCTTTACTACTAATAAACTAACTCTGCTAATAACAAATAAAGTTTGACCTTATTTACTAATATTTATGAACCCCTTCTATAAACACTTTTATTTATTTTAATTTCTTGCAACAAATCTTTGAAAATTTATATAAAAATAAAATATCAAAAGAAAACGAAGTTCTCAATTCAGTGTCCGATGAGGGCAAAGCCAATCTAGTGGCGTTCAACGCTACCAAAACAGGCGTGTTTATATTCCAGTAAACGGAGTCCATTCCATCTAGCTCCGACTTTCCGGAATGTATTGTGGAAATCACCGACAACTTACAGCTTCTGGGTATTGAGTTATCAACCAATTTCAACATTGGACAGTACATCGAATCGAAAAAGCATGGGCTGCAACCAAAAACACTTGGAATCCTCTCGAAGGTCAAGCGGTACCTCACTTCGACGCAGTTGCTTCAGTTATATCAAGCACAAGTCCGATCTTGCATGGGGTAGTGCTGCCACCTCCGGGATGGATCAGCTTAATACCAACCGGCCGCTTTGGATTCGGTCGAAAAACGTGCAAAAAAGTAAATTTGTGATCCACAGTTGATTGAAGCAAAGCTACAGAGCCATCGGCGCAGGATTGCGCGTTTGTCGGTCTTCTACAGGTTGCATTTCGGAGAGTGTGCGAAGCAGTTGTACGACCTCATTCCGCCGGCCCTGCGCCGCCATCGGGAGACGCGATCCGGACGAGCGTTTCATGCTAGATGCCTTCAAGGCTAGAGTGAATAGGCTGTAGGCTCCATCATCGGCTGCATCATCACGTACCACGGTGGGGTGGCGATTGAAAGCCTGGCTAGATCAATAGGCTAGGCTGGTCCCAATGACCGCAGTGTCTTGTAGTTTGTATACTTATTATGCTTAAGATGTACACTATGTAATAAATAGGCTTGTCTTATTACTAATAAAGCCAGTACTATCTCAACCTCGGACATCGTTTTATTTACATAACGTCCCGGCCCTACATGGCGACCCTGCCAGGATTCGAACCTGGAATCTTCTGATTGCTACGGGCTACTCAAAAGCAACAGAGAATTCAGGAATTTGGTGAGCAAATTGAACGTTTATTCATTGAGTTGACAATTTCGCAAGCAGATGGAGATACCACAAAATTTAATGTGTTAAAACCGTTAAACGAGAAAACAGCCATCAAGAGGTTTTCCGACGGATTGCGAAATGGTCATCTCAGCACCATTATTTCAGCCAGAAACTACGATAGCCTAAAAGACGCTATTAGAGGTGCCTTTGACGAAGAAACATCATCTTTATCCGATGGAACTGTTATGAATTTTTCCGTAAAAGGATATTATAATAGAACTTTTTATCGTGGGCAAATCCGCGGGAATGTTAATCGTGGCGAATTTCAAAGTCATACAAATAGGTATGGTAACTCGTCAAGCCATGACGGGGATGCAAATATTAATCGCGGCATGTTTAATGCACGAGGTAGATTCGGGAATCGCGGTGGTAGACATAACTACCGCGGACGAACGTATTATCGGGACTCACGTATGTATTATATGAATAGTTACACCCAAAACGACCAAAACTCTTCTGACAATTGTCAAGAGGAAGTAAAACCGGAACAAGGTAAGGAAATCGAAAACAACGATTATCAGTTTCTCGTTCTTGAAAATTATTAAAGGAATAATTGCAACCATTCCAACTTTTGTCATTATAATCATTATAACTCAGTACAATTACACCTTGGTGCCAAAAAGTGCACTTGGCTAATTGATACGGGTGCGTCATTCAGCGCGGTGAAGTACAAGATATTGATACAGCATAACATACCATTCCATATTGGGGAAGTGAAGATACAAGGTATATGCGGTGAACTTTGGTCCGTGGGGTATGTTTACTTACGCTTGTCTTTTATGGAACAAGAATTTGTACACAAGTTTCATGTATTCAAAGACTTGTGTTGCTCAAGCGATGGAATAATAGGTTTAGACTTCTTATACAAATATAATAGCAATATAAATTTAGAATTAAATACAGTAAAATTAATTAATCAAGATGCCTATATGACACTACCTTTAAACTCGGGTTTGTTTAGGAATACCAATTACTTGCATGTACCCCCTAGGTCCGAGTCTATACACTACGTAGTTACGAGCGAAATTAATGACTGCGTAATACTTCCAAAACAATTATGCGAAGGTGTTTTTTGGCAGGTGCTATTGTTTCTCCGAATAACGGGAAGATACCAATACAAATATTAAATACACGCGAAGAAGAAGTCAATTTAAGTTATTTTAACCAAGATATCGAAAAATTAAGCGATTATGATGTCCTTTCCTTTGAAAGGAGTACCGTAAATCCCGACCGAGTTAAAAGGCTATTCGCTTATTTAAATTTAAATGATCTTAATAAGGAAGAACGATTGGAAATCGAAAAAATATGCGCCAAATATTCAGATATATTTCACCTAGAAGGCGACAAATTTTCAACATCAATTATTTATCAGCAATCAATACTTTTAAAACCAAACACCACTCTCATTTATACTAAACAGTATCGACTACCAAAATCACAAACCACGGAAATTAAAAAACAGATACATCAAATGTTGGACAATGACGTCATAGCAGAAGCTAAATGTGAATGGTCATCCCCCATTCTTTTAGTTCCGAAAAAATCAGATTCCGGGGAAAGAAAATACAGACTAGTTGTCGACTATCGCAAATTAAACAATAAAATTACTGATGATAGGTCTCCACTACCTAATATTTTGGACATATTGGATTCCTTATCAGGAGCCATCTACTTTAGTCACTTGGATTTACATAATGGTTATTATCATATAACACTAGACCCAAACAGTAGAGACTGTACATCCTTCACTTTTGATAAACAGTATCGTATGAAACGCATGCTTATGGGCCTAAAAACTAGCCCAAGCGCATTTTCACGAGCTATGACTGTAGCTTTATCCGGCCTCAACTACGAAAAATGTTTCGTGTATCTAGACGACTTAATTGTTTTTGGTAGACATTTAGACATTCATAATAAAAACCTATTTGATGTTTTCTCTAGACTTAGACAAGTTAATTTCAAGTTAAATCCTAAAAAGTGCAAATTCCTAAAGAAAGAAATGTTATATTTAGGGCACGTCGTCACTGCAGAAGGTGTAAAACCGGATCCAATGAAAATACAAGTATTAAATGATTATCCAATCCCAAAAACAAGTGATGATGTTAAACGCTTTGTTGCCTTTTCTAATTATTACCGCCGCTTCATACCCAACTTTGCGGAAATCGTTAGCCCATTAAATCAATTATGTAAGAAAACTGTGCCTATCCTTTGGTCAAATAACTGTCAAAATTCTTTCGAATATTTAAAACAATGTCTTTCAACCCCACCAGTACTCCAATATCCAGATTTTACAAAAGAAAATGAATTTCAATTATTTACCGACGCGTCAGGGGTAGCAATCGGTTCAGTACTTTGCAATAAAGACGGTTGTCCAGTAGCTTACGCTAGTCGAGGTTTAAATAAAGCCGAACTCAACTATCCAACAATTGAGAAAGAAATGCTAGCAATAGTATGGTCTATTAAATATTTTAGACCCTATTTGTTTGGTAAAAAATTTAGAATTTTTACTGATCATAGGCCGTTGGTGTATCTTTTTAACATGAATGATCCGTCTAGCAGATTAACTAAATTTCGACTAAGTTTAGATGAGTACAACTTTGTCGTAGAATATGTAAAAGGTAAAGATAACGCGACTGCAGACGCGTTATCTCGAGTAGTTTTGTCATCAGATGATTTAAAATCAATAAACGAACGGGTAATAAATGTGTTGACACGACCGCAAACTAGACGTATGGATAGTGATAACAAAAACGATATAAATACGACATTAAAAGATACACCCACTAACAATCGGACTGACAACCGGAAAGTTGCGGAGATGCTTAAAAACCCCTTAAATTCGGTAGAATTAAAATTAACAACAAGGTATGCCATGCAAAATATTAATAATATATCAAGCCATGGTTTATTTGCGTATTCCGACTTAAATATACTAACATGCCTAGAAGCTCGATCATGTGTAACGCAAGACGTATACGTGAGAGAACTAGAGCAGTTTTGTGTAAAATTACAAATTAAAGAAATATATGTAGGTAATAATGAATGAAAATAATAAAGAATACATAACGTGGTTAACCAAAATAATTAATAAAATGGAAAAATGGACCGGTCCACGAATATTCCTTATAAAAGGAGTGCAAAGAATTATAAGAGATGACGATAAGAGAGTAATTATTAACGATTTCCATCTCCTACCGACCAGTGGTCATGCCGGTATACGAAGGATGACCAACAACATAAAAAAATATTATATCTGGCCGGGAATGGAGCGTGACGTCATCGACTTTGTTAAAAATGCCAAAAGTGTCAGAAGCAGAAGCATTCTGTGCGCATAAAAGAACCCACGATCATTACTACGACAGCTAAGGCTGCCTTCGATAAAGTTTTCTTAGATATAGTTGGATAAGGATTATTATAATAAGAATTATATTTTAACAATACAATGCGAACTCACAAAGTTCGTTGAAGCTTATCCCTTAGAACGTAAGGATACGGTTAGCGTAGCAAAGGCTTTTGTAGAGAATTTTATTCTTCGATACGGCGTGCCACGTGAAATTGCAACTGACAGAGGTACGGAATTTATATCATCAACAATGCAAGAAGTGTGTAAGTTACTTAACATCAACCAGTTAACAGCAACAGCTTACCATCACGAATCTATTGGTGCCTTAGAAAACACTCATAGACATTTAAATTCTTACCTTCGTATCCAAACTAATAATGAAGCGAAAACATGGAGTTCATGGATTCCATTCTGGTGTTTTTGTTACAATACCAGTGTTCATATCTCAACAAAAATTACTCCTTATGAGTTAGTTATTGGAAAAGCTTGTAATTTACCATCCAACTTGACTACCAATATAGAACCACTTTATAATAGCGACAATTATCCATTAACATTAAAACATAGATTACAGAAATCACATCAACTTGCTAGACAAAATTTAATATTATCAAAAGAAAATAGGAATAAACAGTACGACAGAAATGTTAAAACGGTAATGTATAACGAAAATGATCTAATATTATTAAGAAACGAAAACGCTAAAAAGATTGATAATGTGTACAACGGTCCATATACTGTCATTGCAGATGAGTCACCAAATGTAAAAATTATAAAAGATAACAAAATTGAAACTGTGCATAAAAACAGAACGAAACCATATACAATGTAACCATTTATTAAAATACTATTGTAACTTTGTACTTTAATAACCATGTAATCATTAGGTATATAACTTATGTAAGCATACCTAATGTACTTATGTAATCAATATTGTATTTGATTTAATTTAAAGAAGAAATAACTTTTATTTTAATGTTTATTGTTGTCCAAAAAAAAAAATATTTGGGAGGTGTAGTATGTATACTTATTATGCTTAAGATGTACACTATGTAATAAATAGGCTTGTCTTATTACTAATAAAGCCAGTACTATCTCAACCTCGGACATCGTTTTATTTACATAACGTCCCGGCCTTACAGTCTCTAGACGAATTATGTATTTAATTTTGTTTTAATTTAATGATGTATTTAAGTTTTTAATTTAAAGTTTTGTATATTTATTGATATTTGCAGTGTATTAGTAATTTGTAAGTACTGTAACGCTGTAAATTTATGGTAAATAAATAAATAAATAAAATAGAAAATTACCTTAACAGTAGGCGTTTGCCTGTGATATGATAATAGCTTAATGCTTGGCAGTTGGCTTGCCCGGAGTCGGACCCTCCGTCTAATCCTTGCTCGCAGCGGCTTTGGGACGAGCCGCTCTGCAGATTGGTTCGAAACAACCTTTTGAGCGCATAAACCAATTCTGCAGAGCGTGCTCGCCTCCTGGCAACTGGGAGTCGGGTCTCTGGCTACAAGCAATGCCCTCTTAAAACATTGGCACTTTACTCGACCGTGCCACGTTTAGGATTGCCACGGCCCTTCGTGTTGGTGCAGCCTGTAGCGCTCCTCATCAATGCCGTTGTAGTCGTCCTGTAGACCAGCTCGGCCACCACGGCTTGTCTTACGGCAGGAGCGCTGGTCGCATTCCTCGTCACGCGGAATCAAATGATGTCATCCGCCGGGCCTTTACCACCGCTGGTGCACCAGCGGTGCTGGAACCAATTGGGTTAGCCCGCGATGACGGTAAGAGGCCCGACGGAATGACACTCACTCCGTGGAAGCTGGGACGGCCTCTGGTATGGAATGCTACTTGCATCGATACCCTTGCGCCGCCGTCTCATCTTCCAGTGACCGCGTGTCAGGCTCCGACGGGTGCTGCCGCAGCTGAGAACGCCAAGCGGCGCAAATATGCTAGTCTCAGTGGCGATAACATATTTGCGCCATTTGGCTTTGAAACACTTGGGCCGTGGGGACCAGGCGCACATTCCTTATTTAGGAAGTTATGTAAGCGCCTGGTACAAATTACAAATCACCAGAAGGCTAGCCTCTTTTTGGGTCATCGTTTAAGCCTCGCTATTCAGCGGGGCAACGCGGCCAGCCTTCTGGGGAATTTTCCAAATTCGGGGGACATTTTTTTTTTTTTTTTTTTTGTTTAACGCGGGGAATGCATTACGCACGATACCTTCCGTAGGGGGGGACGGAAGGCCTGTGTGGGACTCCCGACAGTATCCGGTGTACCCACTAAACCCCGCGGCGCTCCTGCTTCGCGTCAAGGAGGTGTCATGAGAGTAGCCGAAGCCTTGTCATCCACGACACCTCCAGCGACCGCCCGCCTTGCACGGCGGGCCCGCCATGCCCCCCTTGCGAGGGGCGGCTGGGAATAGCCGGATGCGCCGAACTATTCCCACTCGACGGAGGTAGAGGCCTGTGCAATGCAGGCGGAGGTGCCCCCGCACCTCCTGCCCGCTGGCCGCCACCGGGAGCGAGAAGGGAGCGGTCGTAGAGCCGCCTTCTCACTCCTCTTCTGCGTCTGCGGAGCGGTGGCGCGAGAGGGTCATCTTCCCTCTCTCGCTCCGCTGCAAATTCGGGGGACCTGGGTCAAGTTTTTTATCTTTAGTTTAGTTAGAATTAAGGCTGGTGTCAGAGTAAGACTTTTTTTTAATGCTAATAATTGTAAATTGTAAATAAATGATTATCCCCGTATCAAATACATTTACAACATGTTTAGAAATGAAACTTTGCGAACCTTTTTTAAAGAGCGCAAGTTCTTGACGTTGACGTTATATAATAGAAGTTTGTGTATTTGTTAAGAACTATTTTATTAATATGTCTGACATAAAAAGTAACGTCAGCTCCCAATATAAACACGATATCGCACGATAGGTACTGTGAAATCTTCCAGTGCAATTCTTACAAAAAGCCCTTATGTCAATGGTATTAAAGTGTTCAATAATTTACCAAAACATTTAAAAATTTTAAGTGGAAATAAATTTAAATCTTAATTTAAAGAATGGCTATTGTGCGAACGCAAATCTCTCGTGTGAACGTTGCCTAATTTGAAAAGCCAGAATAACACCACCATTTTCTTTGGTTGTCATCGTGACGTGGAACCGCGCAGTGCACAGCACCGCGCCAGTGGTCATTCGGCCTAATAGAAAATTATCATAATCATAATCATAATCATTTATTAATTTGTGGTACACAGGTTTATACAGTTGTTAGGTACATTTGTAGTAAAATGAAGTCTCTGCGACCTGCCATCGGCATACAAATTTTAGGAGTTTGTAGTTAAATAATATCATTAAACAAATTGATTTACAAACATTTTAAAAAATTATTCATTTTAAGTATTATAAAAAACATAATTATAAAATTTGATTTTTACCCATTCAAAAATTAATAATTTAAGATTTCAAACAGTAGATAGTGTCAATAATATTTCAAATGTCAGTAAAAATATAATGTCAACTTATACCTATTAAAAAAATCAATTAAAAATCATACTAAAATAAATATTAAATTTAACCATAAATCATTAACAATATCTACAATAATCAACAATGTCAAAATAATGAAAAGCCAATCATAAAATATGTCAAAATTAATTCAACAGCATTACACATAATATGTCATCTAATCAGGTACATTTACTGAGAGAAAAAACTACTTACTTTCTTTACAAGCCAAAAGGAACTCCTCAACCGCGTATATAACGCTCTTTCGACCAAAAAATTGTAAAGCTGCCTCTTAAAGTTACCAATAGTCTCTACTTCGCGAATCCTTTTTGGGATAGCATTATATAATTTTGGGGCCATCGCAAACACGCTCTTATGAAAGAGGGCAGTTTTGCACGGATGGATGTGTAGTTGATCTCGGCGTCGTGCGCTTTCAACGCTAGGGAAAAGATGCTGATTTGTGCGTACAAATACGGCAATTTCGTACAGGTAGAGAGATGGCAAAGTTAGTAATTTCAGTTCTTTAAAAAATGGCCTACAGCTGTCTGTGCGTTTCAGGTTACAGATAGCTCTGATACAACGCTTCTGTGCCTTAAATATAGTCTCTTTCCCCGTTGCATTGCCCCAGAAAATAATCCCGTATCTCAGTATCGAGACTACAAGACCCTGATAAGCCATTAGTACGGTTTCACGATTTGCTACTTTGTTCAATTTATGCAGTGCATATGAGGATTGGTTGATTCGGTTACCAACATATTTTATATGTGTTGTCCAGCTCATATTGCTGTCTAAATATACATAGTCCTAAAAATTTTGTAACTTTAGTGTTTTCAATTATTTGTCCATTATGTGTTACGTTTGCTTGAATAGTGCTCTTGTCTCGTTGTTTAAATTTAATAATTTTCGTTTTATCTAGGTTTAGTTGTAAGTTATTATTTTTTAACCATTCAATTACATTAGTCAGAGCAGGATTTATGTCAATTTCATTATTAAAAAGCACAGTGCAGTCATCAGCAAATAAGATTATTTGATTATTGATCGATTCTATAATGTCATTAATGTAAATAATAAATAATAGAGGTCCCAATACACTCCCTTGCGGAACACCGTATCGAACAATATTACCTTTTGACAAATATTGGGTTTCTAATTTGGTTTTGTGACATATTCGAGTAATTTGGGTCATTTGAATTCTGTCACTGAGATAAGATTTAATTAATTTTTTTACGTTTCCCCTTACTCCAATGGCTTCTAATTTTTTATGTAGAATTTCGTGGTCAACAAAATCGAAAGCCTTTGTTAAATCTAAAAACAATGCCATTATTGGTAAGCGATTATCTAATCTGAGATAAATTTTGTAAAGCATGTCATATAGGGCCATATTTACATTTTTGTTTTTCCTAAATCCTTTTTGCTGCGGTACTAGTATTTCATTCGCTTCACAGTATTGGTATAAAGAATTGTGTATTACTTTTTCAATTATTTTGGAAAATATGGGAATTAAGGCTATAGGCCTGTAATTCTTCATATTCTCGGGGTCTTCTTTTTTGAATAATGGCTTTATTATTGTTACTTTTAGTTTATCTGGGAAAATACCTTCTGTAATGCACAGGTTTATGACATAGCTAAGGGGCGAATTACCTTAGCAGTAGGCGTTTGCCTGTGATATTATAATGCAATTAATTTCAACTGTAGTTGCTCATTAATGTAGTTTTATACGAGTATCGCTTCATCGAGTCGCATCTTTGCCGTACTTTAATGTTTCGAATAAAAAATAAGGTTTTTTTTACCAGAAATTAAAAATTTCAGCGTATCAAGTAGCCCGCGAAAGACAGTTGAATCGGTTTCCTTTGACACTTCTAAGTTTCTACGACAGCTTTATTTTGCTTAGGTTTGATGTCTTGGCCGTGTGGTGTCCGGCAGAGTAGAATAGCACCACCCCCTTACACTCTTGGGTGTCGTACAAGGCGACTAATGTTCTCTAGGCATAAGATCAAGAGTCTCCGTAGCCTGGAAAATGGGCAGCAGCATTTTCCATTGTTATATTTAAACACTGCGATCTCCAACCCGCCTGCCAAGCGTGGAGATTATGGCAATAACCTCCCCTTTCGTGGGAGAGGCCCTAAATCCTGCAGTGGACTGTTATGGGCTGTGATGATGATGATGATGATTGATGTCTTATTCAGAGTTCGACAATACAAAATAATAGTTGGAGTATAATCTCAGCCTGTGGGTGAGATATACGCAGAAGACATATAGCGCGCTACGAGTCGAGAAAAATTTAAAAGGGCACGTGAGACTCAAGAAGCTAAAGAAGAGATCCGAAAACGCTACGTAGACCGAAACAGACGTGACAGTCCTGCATACAAACCCGGTGATCTTGTCTTAGCCACGCTTCACACAGTAAGCAACGCCTCAAAAGGTTTACGTTCAAAGTTCACGCCGAGAAGAGATGGTGCATATATTATAGTGGAACAACATGGCCCAGTTTCGTTTAAAATCGCTGATCCTAAAACACCACAACAAATATTGGGAGTTTATCATTCGTCAGCTCTCACACCATTTCAGAGCAATGTGGCTGAGGTTCCCGAACCTGTACATCCAATACGAAGACGAGGACGCCCAGCCAAGACCATAAAGCCGACCAAACCGCAAAGACTTAATGTACCAGTTAAACGTGGACGCGGACGACCCCGGAAATTGTGATATAAAATCTACTTCCTGTCTTTCTCCCCGGGACGTGTTTCAAGCCAGAGGGGGAGATTGTAGTGCAACAAGTTGTCACAAGATGTCGCTGCGCGTCATTAACATCGCGCTATCGAAATGTTCGCACGCGCAATACATAGGGCTTGACGAATGTGTAGTGTGTATGCTCTGAAGGCTGCATTGTATTGTTTCCTAGACTGCTCCTACTTAATTGTGAGACGTTTGGGAACTGTATTGTGCACATATTAGGGGAAATTGCTTCCGAACTCCGCTCCCGCTAGAAATAGTGAGACGCTTTTGGGACTGTTTTCAGTTTGTCACTCTTTCATTTAGTCAAGTTTTGTTTAAATTTCTTTCACTGTAAAACAATTTAGTAAAATAGTGTTTTAAAATCGTTTTGTTTCAATTATTTGCGGTGACTGAAAGGAGTCCACCAAACATCTTATATAATAAATTTTTAATAAATTTTTTGCTCGATTTGATTTGAATTATCTAATTCTAATTTAATTTAATTATATTAATATTGTTTAATTTGATTATTTATGTAATTGGTTTATGAGAATTTTTTATACGTACTAGTTTCTAACTAGTATTCATTTATTATTTAGATTTTCGATTGTTGAATCTTGATACAAATAATTACTTCTGCTTGGTCACATTCCAATGGGCTGGGGGCCTGGTGATCTGTAAAACAGGTATTTATAACCTAGTGCAGACACTAGTCTCTCACGCAGGTTATACTTATTCCTATGGTCTAATGTTGTGGGGTACTGCAGCAGAGATTCAAGATATATTTGTGTTACAAAAGCGGGCCATCAGGTCCATTTACAGTTTGGGTCCACGAGTCTCATTAAGAGAACTTTTTAAAGATATAGGTATTTTAACTGTGGCATCCCAGTATATATATTATAATTTGATGCACACTTACAAAAACATTGATTCCTATTGCAAAAACTCAGACAAACACAGTTATAACACTCGACACAGGAACAGGCTGGCGGTGGAGCGCTTCCGACTGTCCAAGGTCAAATCCTGCTTCATTGGCCACTGTGTTCCTTTCTTTAATAAGTTACCAGAGGAGGTTCAGAGTTTGCCTTTCAATGAGTTTAAGTCATTTATTAAGAGAGTATTACTGAAGAAAGCATATTACAAAATAAATGATTATAATGAAGACAAAAATCCCTGGGTATAGTTTGAACCTGAACCTGAAATGAGCATTATTTTTTCATTAATTTAATTCTAATTTTACATGTTGACATTCATAATTATATTAGTATCTTGACATTTAATCATGGGTAATTTCGATTTAATCATTTTTATATTATTTATTGTATTGTTTAAATAAACTATTGACATTTGTAATATTAGATCAATTGACTCATTGAATCGTGTATTTATAATAATTGTAATAGTAATGTAATTTAGAACGTGAAAACTACCTTACCGTAAATTCCATTATGTTATCCATCATTTGTTACGGAAGTTTCAAGTCATACGTAAAAGATGTTCATACATTGCAAGACTCATTTCCTCTTAATGTATTTCTTCATAAACGAGCTAAAATGTGAATGCACTGTTAATTAGGTTATGTTTACTTTAATTGTCACATATACAGGTATGCACTGTGTACCTACTGGAAAAGGCGTATGGTTGTGATTTAGCCATTAATTATTAGGTTTTACAGTTATCACCTTTGATATATAGTTTTTTTTTCGTGTTCGTATAATATTTATGTTGTATGTGTACAAAATCAACGCACGCGGCGCGGCACCGTGCACCGTTGATTCGGGCGGTAAGTCAAACTGTCAAGGTGACAGTGACAGTCAGTCCAATTCTGGGACTAATAATGTCTGGAAGGCACACCGGCTCAATGTTGCCACGGCCCGCAGCCCTATTTTTTTAAAAATGTTATTTGTAAACATTATTTTGTGTTTTATGACGTTCATAAGAGTTTTGTAAACCTAAATTGAATAAAAATTATTTGACTTTGACTTTGACTTTGAAAATTGTAATGTAAGAGTTATTTTTGTATATTTTAAGAGCCTATGTGAAGAGAAAATAAACCTTTTATTTAAAAAAAAAAAAAAAAAAAAACTCTTCTACAGCTGCAATATAAATTATGTTTCAATAAAAAACATTTTTATTGAAACATAATTAAAACTAAGACATGTCTAGCGTCTAATCTAATAAGTATACATTAAAAATATTTTTACAATAGTGGAAAGAAATTCTTATGTATTACATCATTCATTAAAGTTAAATAAAGAGTATTTAGATACAGTTGAACTTATTTATACTTATATCTCCGTGAAAAATTATGTACTACGTTGAGCTTTAGCAATGCATTTAATCAACACATGTTTAACTAAACTGTAGCAATATACATACTGCTTTGGTTCTAGAGCACACGAGCGTCGTTGCCTCCGAATTCGATGCACTGTATTCGGGATCGAAACTGTCCGTTCTTTGCGGATTTAACTAAATGCGTCCTCGATCGCACAAAATGATCCCGTACGTCCAACTCCAGTTGAACAATGAACAATCACAGTTCCCGACTTTGGTTGGTTTCTATCGGAGGCTTCTTTGTTTAACTGTTCTCGGTATTTGTCCACTTGAAATACGAGGCTTAGAAATTCGTTAGGAGTAATAGGAAAAGGGTTGTTCGACCAACTTGTATACCCGTAATTTTTATATAGGGCCTTATCAGCCTTTTAGTATGGGATTTCCCATAACAAATCAGTTGTTCTGTGTATTGCTTTATCAATATGAACTTTATCATGTTTTTTTATTATGTGTTTTATTTCCACAAGTTACTTATAAAAACTTATTCAACAGCCATGAATACATGTGCATCGTGGAATCATCTGTACCTTGTCAGCGACTGTTTTCGATTGGTGGGATTATATGTATTTATTTTGATTCCAAAACAGATTTTCAATAAGCTGAAGTACTCGAGACCGAAATGAAGCTCTATGTAAACAATGCCCCTAATATCAACACGCACCTTGTAATAGCCTAACGCATTTAATTAGGCTCTAGTTCTAGATATTTCAATTGTTTTTAGTAATTATAAACAAATTAATTGTTTTTATATTTTTATTAAAGTTAAAAAATTAAAGTAGTTCCTCGGATATGTATTCGAGAACTAGTTCTTCTAAACTGCAGAAATATGTCCAATCCAGAATTGAGATGGAACGACACAACCCTAGCAAGTTTATACTTCATTTATAACCATTTACTGATAAGAAGGAGATTCCATACACAACCGATATGTAATACAGAGTAATTTATGAGATAACAGATGTTTGCCAGCGCTATAACTAAAAACTACAATATATACTTTTCCATATGATGGGAAAAATAAATTAGACCTCTTATTATTATTCATATTTATTAAGGAGGATGCGGCTATGCAATTGCAACTTTACTATGCTTCGGCGACAGTGCGGCAATACACAATTTAAAAAATAGAAGCGTGTAGCTAAAGGGATGACATTAGAACGCTCGTGCTGACTCACCGTTCAGGCGAGGGTTCGAATCCTAGATAGGTGCTGAAAGAACGGATACACGGATATTTTCAAATCGAAAATGTAAGGTCTTTTAGACCCTGGGATTCACTTAATGGCCGAGTAGGACTAAGGCTAATTTTAAGACGAGAACAGATTATAAAAACTTCAGGGTAGTGGCACGTGGCCCAGAAAGGGACATTAGTCAATAAAGGAAAAAAACAACTGAAAATGACCTAATTGAATGACAATTTTATGAGAGGATCATAATCTTAATAATTACATAACATACTTTGTTTATTATTTTTTGTTCAATATATATACATATATATATTTAACTTGTTACTAATATTTTTAAATTTTTTCAAATAATTAAAATATTTATTGTTAATCACAGCTCATTAATTAATTGATCATAAACTTAGATATCGATTACTTCCTGATAATGTTAATCTTTGGATCTATACTATTATAATAACATCAAGCACCAATTCATTTTGTTTATGACTATAGATTACACCAACCAGGACTAGTTTCTAAGTCAATCTGTAAGTTTCTAGTTAAGGACCTGCTCTGATCGATTGTATGGTGGCTAAGGACTTTTGTATAATATATCCATAGGATTATATGTCTTGCAGGTGCGATCGACCAGAAAAGCATATTTTGTATTTGATTCAGCAAATAGATTGTCATAAGTGAAGAAAAAGGTGTTTAGCGGACAAAAACGTCAGTGCTGGATCAATCACAATAGATTGAAATGTTGAAAAAGATCTAGCTTTCAAAACAAACGGTATTGTAAAAACTTACGGTCTATATTAAAATGAAATTAAACATATTCATGATGTGGGGAAAGCCATGATAAACCAATTAATTTTTATCTGTAGCTGGTTTTGCTGCTATAGAAAAACATTAAATTGAATTATGCATGCTAATAATATTTGTGTGAGGGGGGCAATGTTTATTGCGCCGCGGGAGCTCGTCGAGTAAACGTGTTTTACATCCCAAGTGTAGAGCTATTTATATATTGTCTTACCTATATCGTTGCTGTGTTCTCCATTTAAAGTCAAGAAACAAAAAAAAAACATGGCGTCGTCCAAATTTGAGCAGCTTGAGTGGATACAACCTGGAGACCCATTATTTTTCTTACTACTGTTACGAATATTACAAATCCTCCAAATAAATAACCGACATCGATACAGTTTCTTCGGTTGTATCGATGTCGATCATATCGATTCAACCTATTCTATTAAATTGTGTTGGCTGGCCACACTGCCTCGCCCCGCCACACCGCAGTAGCAGTAGTGGTGGGGAAGACCACGTGAAGCCAGTCGACAGTGCTGAGGAATTCATTCGCGCTCGGACTTGCGACTTAAACTGTTGTGCCACCTGAAGCTATATCAATTGCATATTTATATTGAATACATATATTTTATAAAACTTATTGTGAAATATCATTAAAATAAATATTTTGTAAAATAAACAAGTGTAAATTTCTGGATCGACGTCACACTACCAAACCAGTGTTTTAATACAACGGCCTGGTTTATTAGAACTTTACCAAGAACCGAGCCAAAGAACTCAGCCGGAAAAACTATTTCTATTTTAGAGGTATGTGATAGTTAGAGATAACCTATCTTCAATTTATTCAAATCTAAATCCTATCTAAAACTCTTTTTTCTTGCAGAAGGTATATCTTGTCTATGAGTGAGCATAATTTTGGGATGCTAACAAACCGTTGCCCCAAATCTACAAGCTATCTGCTTATGAAAGCTATCAGCGCCTGCAGAGAATGACCAGTAGGATAGCCAACATGGTTGCCCAAAAACCTGCTGTTTAAGTATTGTTTAAATAACAGGTCAGCGCGCTCGGTTAACCAAAAGTTGGTGTCAGGAAAGTCTGTAGACATCTTACCCTTAAAGTTAAGAGGTACACAAATAAGTTTTTATTTTAACATAGTTAAAAAGTTAGACATTTTTTTCTCTTTTCTTATAAGTATGCATTAAAAATAATAAAAGATTATTGTAAGGTAATTCTAATGTATAAAAGCATCATTTAAAATGAAATGAATAGTAACACTCTGGCGGTGCTAGCTTACATAACAGTATACTTACAACGCATCGGTCCCAGGGCTACCCTCTGGCGGTGCTAAACATCATAACATTATACGCACAACTATACTACGTTGGCATCGGTTCCAGGGCTACACTCTGGCGGTGCTAGCTTACATAACATTACACTTACAACACATCGGTTCCAGGGCTACACTCTGGCGGTGCTAGCTTGCATAACATTACACTTACAACGCATCGGTCCCAGGGCTACCCTCTGGCGGTGCTAAACATCATAACATTATACGCACAACTATACTACGTTGGCATCGGTTCTAGGGCTACACTCTGGCGGTGCTAGCTTACATAACATTACACTTACAACACATCGGTTCCAGGGCTACACTCTGGCGGTGCTAGCTTGCATAACATTACACTTACAACGCATCGGTCCCAGGGCTACCCTCTGGCGGTGCTAAACATCATAACATTATACGCACAACTATACTACGTTGACATCGGTTCCAGGGCTACACTCTGGCGGTGCTAGCTTACATAACATTACACTTACAACGCATCGGTCCCAGGGCTACCCTGTGGCGGTGCTAACCAGCATAACATTATACGCACAACTATACTACGTTGGCATCGAGTCCCAGGGAAACCCTCTGGCGGTGCTAAGATAACTACTATATATCTAACTATATATTTCTCTAAATTCTAAAACAAGACAAGCACTGTCTCTAAATTAGATAGAAAGTATTTCTGTATTTTGGCACTGATATTTGGCTCATGAATAAGTAATCATGGCTCGTCCTATTAACTTCATACTCTTAAACAAGAACGTTTATACGTTTATAAGAGAATACGTTTAGAAACGACCGCTTTAGATTTATTTGGACTAAACAAACAAATTCTTCTCATTTCTGAGACTTTTTCGGCTGATGTAATTGAGTCAACTTTGCCTCTAGATGAAGATGTTGCTCAGATAGAGTCAGTTTTACTCCATGTAGAAGAGAGACTTAACTCTCTCCAAAAGAGGTTTACCTCGGTTAACCCCAATAAAATTATAATCTACCTAAATCACTTATTCCTTAGATTCGAGCGCCTAGACTATGATGGTTGCTCGCATTCTCTAAATTCTAAAAGAAGACAAGCACATGTCTGTTAATTAGATAGACAGTATATCTGTATCTTGGTTCTAGTATTTGGCTTTTAAAAAAATAATAATGGCACGTACTTTCAACTTCTACCTAAACTCGTGATAAAATTTTAATTACGTAGTTCTACTCGTGGGCTCTCTTATATCGGTTTATTTCTTTCATTTTATTATTGTATAATATGGTTTTTCTTTGCCGACTTTAGAATATGTTTTTCATATGCAATATCCTATCCTCCTATCTTATATTATATTTTATGTTTATTGCTTCGGGCTTTCGGTAGGGCCGTCCGGTATAAAAATGCCTACACCAAGTGCGGTTTGCAACACTAAAAAGAAGCCCTTCGCTGTATCTTCTTAGAGCGGTTGGTGACTCTACAATCCCGTGTTAGGTACCGCTCGATTCCCCAAATATTTATTTCTTTAACTAAGAAACGACGGTGACTTCGTTCCTTCACAGCAAGCATATTGTTCCCTAGTCTCTATTGTAATATTTTATAGCAAAAATGGTACGCGCATTTGTCTTTAGGGCAGGCGAGACCGTTCCTTTATTTTTTTCTGCAATTTCTATTATTAGCATTATCGACGCAACGATATATTTTTTGTTGCACAAGCGATAGGTAGTCCCGGAAAAAACAAAGAGTGCCGACAGGCGGACCTTGTCATTTATGGAGAAATTGTGTAACACGTGTTGGTCAAATTGTCAGTTTTCTCACGCTTTAGGATGCGGGGTTAAGGGGCGAAGGGAAGCAAGACGAGAACGACAGTGGGTCTAAGGTCCCGGGACTAGGTGGTGGTTCGTCAGCTAGGAATATTTCGTTAATACGGAGAGTGCGCGCGCGGTTTGTCGAGTGTTAGAGTCGGTGATCTACGTTTTGTACTAGCGTATGGATTTTAAGAGAGGTACAGTTCAACACCCAAATAAGAGACCTACAGATTATCAAAGTTCTAACACTAAGTCGTTTGCAACAAACGTTGGTAACCTTTCTTGCGAATTTTGTGCAGAAATTTGCTTTGCTTTTGTAAGAAGTTTGCCAAACTAGATTACATGCAACGCCACGAGTTTGTAATGAAGAATCGTATGTGTTTTAACTGCTTAGGAAGTAATCATTCTGTTAAAGATTGTAACAAACCAACTAGCTGTCGTATTTGTAATAAACGACATCACTCACTCTTACATTCAAAAGCTAACTCGAACAGAGGCACTTCGGTTGAAGACTCTAAGAGTCATGCAGATCCCAATAATGGTGTCTCACCCATTGTGACTTGTTTCTCGATGGATAACGATAAAGTGCGACAAGTATTGTTAGCAACAGCGCTAGTAAAGGCGAGGTCAAAGGCTGGTGAGTTCCACATTATTCGCGCATTATTAGATCAGGGCTCCCAAGCTTCCTTTGTAACAGAAGATACTGTCCAATACTTACGTTTGCGTAAACATCCAGCCAGAGGTATCATTTCTGGTGTAGGTAGTGGAGGTACTATTACGTCTAATCTATGGTAATTATAACATTACAATCCATTGTGGATCCAGACTTTGAAATAGAAGTCAAGGCGTACGTATTAAGCAACATAACATCGTATGTACCAAATACAAAGATTAAACCAGTTGAATGGCTAGACTTAAAGCAAATTAGTCTCGCAGACCACGACTATAGTTCACTTAATAAAATAAACATTTTATTAGGAGCAGAAGTTTACTGCCACATTCTGAAGGATGGTTTGATGAAAACTCCTTTAGAATCATTGATTGCTCAGAATACCGCGTTTGGTTGGATTCTGTCGGGTTCTGCTATTGCTGAAAGATCAGATAATGTTAATAGGACAAGAAAAATTACAGTAATGCATGCACAGGTTAATGAAGATGACTTGTTAAAGAAATTCTGGGAACTAGAAGAACAAACATATAGGTCAAAAATACTTACACAAGAAGAGAAAATATGTGAGGAACAATTTGAAGCTACCACCAAGCGAACTGATGATGGTAGATACGTAGTCCAGTTGCCGTTTAGGGAGGATCCTCCTCCGTGTATAAGCGGTAATTCCAGACAGGTCGCTCTGAAAAGGTTTATGAGTCTAGAAAAGAAGTTGGCAAAGAATTCAGACTTAAAAAAGCAATATACAGACGTAATCAAGGAATACCTACATCTAGGACATATGTAGAGAAGACAGAAGTAAATCAAGGCGTTTACTTACCACACCATGCAGTGGTTCGAGAGAATAAAACTACCACGAATGTACGTGTAGTGTTCGACGCATCCTGTATATATAAGAATGGTGTCTCTTTAAACGATTGTTTAATGATTGGTCCTAAGTTGCAGCCTGATTTACGTCATATCCTTTTACGTTGGAGATTCCATCCAATAGGGTTAGTTGCTGATTGCGTTAAGATGTACTGACAGGTTAAGGTTTTTAAAAATAGTTTACGCTGTCAGAGAATAGTATCGAGAGATGATCCTGCAGATAGTTTTCAAGACTATGAATTAGTGACAGTTACTTTCGGTACAGCTTCAGCACCCTATTTAGCTGTGAAAGCTATGCAACAAGTTGCCAAGGATGAAGGCAAACAATATACACTTGTTAAAGACAGAGTTCTGCGAGAGTTCTACATGGACGACTTGATGACTGGATGCACAACGGTTGATCAAGGAGTTCAGATTTTTATTGAGATGACACAGTTATTGAACAAAGGTGGTTTTCAACTACAAAAGTGGAACAGCAACAGCAAGGAATTAATTGAAAGGATTAATAAGGATCAAGATACTAAGAAGATGGATAGGAATATGAAACATGAAAATGAGAATGAAGGTGGAGATTTCATGGAGGACAAATACATAAAACTAGACACTACAATTGAAATATTAGGTCTTACCTGGAAGCGCGACGAAGATCAGCTCAAATACTCAGTACAGATGCCACAGGAACCTAATTCTATAACAAAAATATCTATATTATCAAAGATTGCTCATATATTTGATTCATTAGGTTGTACGGCACCTAGTATTATAATCGGGAAGATATTAATTCAAAAGCTATGGCTTGCAGGTATCGGTTGGGACTCTGAAGTTCCCGCCCAATTGAGAAATGAATGGTTGACTTACCAGAATCAGTTGTCGCAGCTGTCTGAAGTTGCTATAGCTAGTTGGGTAGGTACCAGACCGGACGACATCATAGTCGAACTTCACGGGTTTAGTGATACCTCTTAACTCGCATATGCTGCTGTTGTCTATGTAAGAATCGTCGATTCGAAAGACAGGGTTCATGTTTCTCTCCTGACATCTAAAACCAAGGTAGCACCCATTAAACAGAGAAGCATACCTCGTTTAGAACTTTGTGGCATGTGGTTGCTGGCATATTTAACCACAAAAGTTGCACAAATATTATACATGTCAAAAGATAACGTGTACGATTGGACAGACTCAGAGGTTGTTCTTGCGTAGTTAATTAAACATCGAAGTCGCTGGAAGACACTTGTAGGTAATCGCACTTCTGATATTTTGACTGTAATGGTCTCTCAACAATGGGCACATGTGAGATCAAAGGAAAATCCTGCAGATAGTGCTTTCAGAGGTATTCCGGATTTTTACCAAAACCAAAAGAATTTCATTGTGAATTAGAACAAGCCGCGAAGTGTTTCACGGTATCACTGAATAACGATTAATTGTGGGATCGATATTCCTGTTTGATTAAATTGCTATAAGTAGTAGCGATTTGTAAACGTTGGTCGCAAGAGTAGGTATTTGACCACTTTATTGCACAGATATAAATGGAATAATCAAGTTAAAGAACCAGAAATAGGGGATGTCGTTCTTGTCAAAGAGGACGATTTACCACCAAATTGCTGGCTGTTGGGTCGCGTTATCCATAAACATCCTGGATCAGATGGTATCACCCGCGTGGTCACATTACGCACTAAAAATTTTTATATAAAGAGACCCACATCATGTAAACTATGTGTTTTGCCAATATCTGTTTAGCTTTCACAAATGATTGTCTAATGTTTTTAATTCAGCATTATTCTTTTTGAGACATTTAAGGTCAAGGTAAAGTGTTTTTTATGTTACAAATTAATAGCTATACTTGTTTTAAGATTTACACATAAATTTATTATGTTTAATGTTTAGGTTTTATTCTTCTTTTATACGTTGTACTCAACAAAGAAGAACAATATCCTTTATATTTTTTCATATTGTTCTTGGCGGGCGGTATGTCCAAATATGTCTTTGAATGTATTGATAAAAGGTAGTACAGTAAGATCCGTTCGATGTCGCATGCCGTGTATAGTTTTAGTTTGGTTCCGAGGTGTGCTGATAGATGGCGTTGTTAGGAAATGCAGTAATTTTGTACATCGCGCTAAACGACCCGTCCGTGTCGAAAGTATATATATTGTGTCACGGATCAATAAATTGTCATCCTTGTACTGGTTTCGGCTTGTTTTATTTTACTTTGAGTGCAAACAAGCCGGTAAACACTAGTTTGGAGATTATAATTTCTAACTCTGCTCGAGTCTGAAGGCTTGCTTTAACGACATTTAATTCGCGGACATAGAAAATCGAGTTAGTTCGATAGGTGGGCTCAGCCATTAGCGTCCCGACACCAATATTGAAACACTCCGCGTGCGCGTAAATGAAATTAAAATAATATTCTCTCGATCGCTTGCAAGCAAAATAGGCCGGAACAGAAGTACGATGAGATGATCGGAATATGTGTGACGGTTTGAGCGAAGTAGACAATAGTAGACAATAGACAAGGTTTCGCTGGACGCATGAGCAGGACATGTGGTCCATATGCTCGTGTTTGGCCTGGGTGAAGGTTGGCAGGGAGCCCAGAGTTATCCTATCGATTAGGCTATTTCCGAGACCTAAAGGGTCCATATTTCATAACTCATTAGGGTCAGGTCTGTGTTAGGCGAGTTGGGTTAGGATTGGCCACGAAGAAAGAAGATGTTAACACTCGGATGCCGCGATGTGCGTCGATCGCCCGCCATTCATCGCCCGTCGACCAGATACGATGAAGATCAGTTCTAGAGCTAAGTTGCATGTTTTAAATTTATATCTGCTTGTTTTATCTTCTCGTACAAATCTTAATTGTCGTTTACTGTATGTGTGGAATTGATGTTTTATTTGACTCGCGATTTTATACGATGCATTTCTTTGACGAACCTAAGTTTGCATTTATCTAGTTATGTTTATTTTCTTATGTTTTAAATTGTTTCACGGATAATTTAGACTTCGGTCGTGGTCGGCTTTTAATATGGTTATCTTGGTTGCGGATTTGTTCTCCCGCTAGTTGTACGGTTTACTTTTCCATTCGGTGATTCTATATAACGCATTTCCTTTAAATGAGTTTTCCATTAATTTAGCGATACTTTATAAACTTGAAGGTGTTATTTAAACACACGATTTTTTTAAAACACACAACGTAGAGGGTCCTTGTTATGTATCTAAAGCTAGACGATCACGATGTACGGCCAATGTATTTTATGTGTAAGTTACACGTCTTATAGCTAGAGACATATCTGTCTTGTAAGTAAGTGGTTTAGTATTTAAGGTCAGGGGTAGGGGTGTTACAACTAGAAGGTCACCCGTTGAGCGACAATGTCGGAAACCATATTGACGGTCGCTCAAGAGATCGTGCACTTCTAGGTAACCAAGCAGCTGTGCGTTACTTACTCGCTCCATCCCCTTAGAGAGAAGGGAGGTTATACCGATAGGCCTGTAATTCGATGGGTCTGATCTGTCGGCCTATTTGGACACAGGGTGCACGTGGGCAGTCTTCCATGAAGACGGGACTATTCCAGTGGAGTATGAAAGCGCAAAGAGGCGCGTTAGTACCGAATACAATTCGGGAGCACACACTTTAAGCACCACCGCCGGAATACCATCAGGCCCACTCGACTTTCGAACGTCTAGAGAGAGCAGAACCCGCCGTACCTTTCGCTGTGAAAAGGATATTTCCGGCATTGAGTTGCCGCACCACGGGATGGGGGGCGGGTCGGCTCCTCCGTCATTCAGGGCCGAGTTTGAGGCAAAGAGAGCACCTTATAAATTGACTTTCTCTATTGCACTATGGGTCAGCGAATCGTAAGGTTTACGCAGTGGTGGAAGGGACTACTGTCTTAAGTTATCTTCGGCAGCTTTGGCGAGCGACCAGAAACCCCGACTACCAGAGGGGTAGCTCGTGAGTCGCTCGCCAATTCTGCTAACGAAGGCTCTAGCGATAGCTTCCTTGCTGTTCCTCGAGGCAGCTTTTAATTTTCGCTTTGCATCAGCAATATTCAGATCCTGATTGAGATAAGCAGTGGTCCAAGTTTCGTACGCAGATTGCTTCGCTCGTCGAGCCTCTCTGCATGGCCGATTAAACCACGGTCGTCTCCGTGCCTCAGCAGCCACTAGAGGGTTCGGAATCAAGCAGTCCATACCCGCTAAGATGGTTTTGGCGACTGCGGTGGCACAGGTATCAGGATCATCCGATGCAAAGCAGAGCTGCTTCCACGGGTAAGATGCGTAAAATTCACGCAATCCATCCCAGTCTGCTGACTTATAATGCCAAACACGACGCCATCCAGTGAGCCCGGGAGAGTCGGATAGTGTACAAGGCACTTGTGTGCGCACAAGGCTATGATCCGACGAGCCAAGAGGCGCATCCACGGAGATTGAGTACCCACTGGGGCGCGTAGTCAGCAGAAGGTCCAGCAAGGAGCTTGTATGGTCCTCAACATCTGGGATTCTAGTTGGTGAGCAAATCAATTGTGAGAGACCATAGACCAGAGCTAATTCGTGAACAGACCTTCCCGCATAGTTAGTAGACCGAGAACCGAGCCACTCCGTATGGTGGGCATTACAATTTCCTAAAAACACTAACTCAGCTGAAGGATACTGCTCAAAGACTTTATCAGTCGTCAGTTTCAGGTGCTCAAAAAGTCGCATTGTGTCCGAGTCACCGCCATGAGACCTGTATAGGGCTGCGTAGATACCTACGGGTGTGGCCACCGTAATCCACACGAACCCACATATTCGACAGATCCCTGTCTTCAAGGCCGTGTAAACGGCGGCAACAGATATTCTCCCTAATGAACATACACACCCTGGCACGATGCACAAAATTATGCTCGAGCTTGTACCCGGGGTAAGTTAGATATGATGTATCAGCCGGGCAGGATATCTGTGTCTCCGTCAAAAAAAGAAGGGCCGGCTGGCAGACTCGAGGGGTTCATAAACTGCGTTTATGTTGCTATGGAGACCACTAATATTGCAAAAATCCACCTTCAGAGTGGATGAGGTTTCCGCTGTTAAAACAATATTCTTTTTTTTCTTTCTGGCCATATTTGAGGGATAATTGAAAGTTTGAAGGGAAAACGTTGCTCTGTCAGCAAATAGGCAAAGGAGCTGTCATAACTGCCACGTAGTCTGGAAAGTATGCGGTCTGCTGGCGCGGCGGGCGGAGGGGCCCCTATTCCCCCCCTGGCGTAACATCCGGGTCCACTCCGGTCTCCTCCTCCGGCACGAATATCACGCCAGGAACTTTTCGCGAGACTAGCAGCTCAGCCTCCCAGGGCGGAGATAACGTATTCCCTGGGTTCGGGAGCCCGTTCAACCTGCGGGCGGCCAGCGGACAGCCGTTTCACTAGGTCTCCCTGACTGCCGCGCCAACACACCGCCCCCGCTCAGCAACGAAAATAAAGCTAGGCCCCTCCACTGCCAAAGCCACGGTTCCCCACGGAGCACTGGAAACCTTACTCACCGGCAGAAACACAATACTATTAAAATAGTGTTGTTTTACTGCTGTATTATGTAAGGTGGAGGTACTTCCCCAGTCGGGCAGCTAGGATTCGGGTGGGATATCCCACCATGCCCTAACTCTATTAAGTATGTACTCTTTTAGGTATTGCGCCAAGGGCTGAAGACTTGTATCCACGGCTTGATCGAAGGCATTACGCCGTGCTTTCAAGAGTCGCTGCGCAGCCAGATCCTCAACTCGGTAAACGCCACCGATTCCCTTATCGACTTCGTCTGCTACAAGGACGGCGACAGGATTACGCGTGAGTCATTTTTTTATGCGAATTAAGTGCCATCTTCGATGGTATAGCCACATCTCGCACAGTTTGGAAAAATACGTTGGTAACAGATGTCGTGTCTAGCCGCTACCGCCAGGAACAGGAAAAAGAGGCTATCGATAACCACTACGAAGGATGTCAAAGTCCGTGCGAAGTGGACAAGGAGAAGGGAGAAAACGGACCCGACGATTTTGTAATGGCCCCACGCAGCGCAGGTACCAGCATGGGACCGGCCTTTCGGGGAGGCCTGTGTCTAGCAGTGGGCGTCTTTTGGCTTTCCTTAACAAGGTCGTCTATCCATCTCGTAGGGGACCGTTATACGTTGATTGCCGGTAAGTTTTCGCCACTAGAGAACCTTTCCTGCGCATAATCGGTAATTCTGCAAACTATATGGCCTGCCCACTGCGACTTCTTCAGTTGTACTACTCTGAAACCTACTTTAGTGAATTAAGAACTGCGACGGACTCGGATAACTTCATTTCTGATCCTATCCTATCCCTTATAGAATCTCCGATTTCGAGCGTACGTCTTTCCATCGTACGCTGAACGATTTTGATCGTTGCAAATGCAAAATATCGCAAAATGCAAAATAGTTTGTTGGCAAAGGTTTGCACTCTCAACTATATGCTTAACCCTACCAACATAGTACAAAAAATTAAAATAATAATAATAATAAACACTTATCTCTAACTTGTACCTGGGCATAGACTCTGCATTAAGTTATCTATCAGGAGGCATTTCAGCTTTGACTTATAAGTATGTCTGCTCTCGGTAGCTTTGATAAACCATTAGAGTAAGCTTATTAGAGCCAAATATTAAAGAAGAATACCATAGGAAGGTTGACAAAAGTCTTCCGCTGGGGAGGTTGATGAACAGTTTCGTTAACCGATTGGCACCCCATGACGCTTTATAATTATACAACCTTTGAGCTTAATCCGTCTCATCTTGAACACAGGAGCAGTGCGCCAAGGTCGACGAGCTGTCGACCTGCGTCGTGACACCTCTGGAGGGCTGCGCCTCGTCTACTCTTAGTAACATGGTGGAGTCACTGCTGCGCTACATGCGCAAGGGTTCCGTCTGTGATAACGTATGTTTTGAGGAGGTTAATAGTTACCACAAAGCAGTTACAGCTTAACATCATATCAGCCGAGAGATCGCCTACTGCTGGGCATAGGCCACCCCCAGAGATCTCCACAAAGGCCGGTCCTGTGCCTTCCGCATCCTTTGCGTCATTTGACGACCTGAGTGGTTTAGTGGTCAACAGCCGGTCTGCCACGCAAGAGGTCCCGGGTTCGATTTCCGGCCGGGCAGAAATTGAAATGATGAATTTTAATTTCTGTTACGGGTCTGGGTATTCTATGTATAATAAGTATGTATTTAAAAGTATATAAGTAGTTTATCAGTTATCTAGCACCCATAACACAAGCTTTGCTTACTTTAGGGCTAGATGGCGCTGTGTGTGAATTTGTCCACAGTTATTTATTATTTATTTATTTATTTATTTATCAGATCGTTGGTCCACCTTGTGGAAGGCCTACCCACGCTGCGTCATCCGGTACGTGGTCGCCACTCGAGCACTTTACTGCCCATCGGATATCTGTACTTCGAGCTACTCTTAGAGCTTATGGACTTTTGCAATACCTACTACTGTAAGGTCTTGTTTGAGACGCAATCTTGGCCGAGAATTATTTAGGGACGAGGGCTGTGATGTAGATATGGGGTATTCTGTGCTACGAGGAAAGAGAGAGGTGCGAGCTTATTTCGTAAGAGGTGTATCGAAAAGTAGTACATGACATTCAAAAATCAAGTTACGTTTATTTGAGTTAATTACCTATTTTCAATGTAAATTTCAACGAATACTGCTGCAAATTATCCATTTAAATACATAATTTTCATAACCAAATAAGACAAGTCAGTCTGGACAGATCATAGCAGTCGTAATGTTTATTTTAGATCCCGTTTAATGTACTAAGATACGGCTCTTGTTTATTGTCTGTTGGGGTAGCGAGCTACGAGTTGAATCCAACTAGGATCACAGGATCACTCAAACAAAAGTGCCACTTTTATTATGACCAATTCAAATAAAATGATTTATATGAAAGTTATTTTATTTTGTTATGTGAAATACTTCGGTATAATATTAGCCTAGCAATAAGACCGTGCTCTATATTGGGGTCACAAGTTTCATATAAATTCATGCATCGTTTTGATTTGGACTTGTGATTACGATTTTCTGTTATTTTTTTAATTATAAAGTTGTATTTATTAGTTACAGAATATGATGTTTCAAACTATCGCGGTCATTATCTCGTACTCTATATGCTACTCGTCAACAAAGGTACGCGGTAGGAAATCCGGAACAAACCCTTAAAATGTGTAAGTGATTAAGGTCTTCCTAGTATTTCTTTTTTTGGTCATTATAGATGAAGTACCTATGCTTCATTTGGATGGTTGTCAAGGTTCTTAAGCTTATGTATAGGGACTGTAAAGTAACCTAATATAAGAAATAACTCTTAAAAGTCTGTAGATACCGCCGTCTGTAAATTCAGTTAGGAATTGTTTTTGTGGTTATTTGTCGTCGCGTACCGATACTAGTTTTCTTAAAATGGAGCCGGTGTCGAATGCTGATAACCCGACGGCGAATTATCGCTGAGAATACTGACGTGTCATTCGCGACTGACGGTGGCCCAATTGCTAACGGGTCCGACTCGTAAGCGAGAGGTATCGTGTTCGATCCCCAGTGCTACATTCAGGCGACTGATAGTGTCCGGCCAAAGCTTTAGCTGAAAGTTCCTAGCAAACGTCGAAGGTGAATGAACAAATAAATTGCAAACTATTTTTATCATGTCTAGATCTAGAGATGATTTAAATTACTTTTCTAGATTATACAGTCAATATAAACTTTCAATATTAAAGTTTAAAATCATTTATTGTAGCTTGTAGCCTTGACAAAATGATTTAGAGCTTTGTACCCTTCGGCTTCGGCTTTGACCAGAATTTTTTTTTTTTTTTTATGTCATAGTGTAGGCAAACAGGCAAGCGGGCCACCTGATGGAAAGTGGTCACCACTGCCTATAGTCATTAGCAATACCAAGAGTATCGCTAATGCGTTGCCCACCTCTATAACACGTTGCTCTGGCAGCAAAAAGCAAATGCCACTCCACTGCCAAAGCCACGGTTCCCCAAATCCCCACCCCATGGAGCACTGGAAACCTTACTCACCGGCAGAAACACAATACTATTTAAAAATTGATCTTCGGTCGGACACTAGGGCATGAAGGGTGTTCATGGTGGGCATGAGGCCATGATCCAATCTGGCCAGGTTCCCCTGTCATAGAGGTCAGTCGCTCTACAGTAATTTTTATTTATTTATTTAATCGTAATGACTCACAAAAACATGGCCTTTTACCTGATCCGCCAAATCCTGGTACATGGTCAAGAAAGGAAGGCAGTACCCGTGCAAGGGCACAGCCGGGACATTGATGATAAACTGATTATTTTATAAATGGACGGCGAAAAGAGAGTCGTGAGCAGGATCCTAAGCGAGCTTTTAGGGTGTTTGGAGAATTAAATTAATTTAGTTTATTTAAAATCCTGGCTGTGCTGCACAAGTATGCTCTTGCGCGTGATAAGCGACGAAAGCCGCGACATAGACACGACATATATCGTACGACTTTACGGTTTAAGAATCTTTATTTTCTCAAAAAGACTTACATAAATCACTTACAGAGAAAACACTTATTAAATACAATATATCCGCCGATTGGCGTTTTAAATTTGAGTCTATCATAAAAAAACAAAAAATACAGGGTAGACTTAAAGAAAGTGTTAGCATTACATTTTTGTTATGTTGATAGATGCGTCAAACTGTTGCGAGTGCACAGAACAATATTTGTTTATTAAGGCCTATCACATAGTGGGTGGTTAGTGAACATATGGTTATTTGCGGCTGTGTAGGTGTAGTTGTAGTTGTAGTTTTGTATTATATTTATTTTTAAGCATATATATTGTTTGTGTAATAGTGTATGTGTTGACCTGATAGGGCTCAAATTGTATAGTATATAGGTAATTTAGATTTGTTACAAGTGAAAAACATAATGGTGAGTCAGGGAGATCATCGTAATCTATTAACGAAGATTTCTTTAAGATGTGGGTCTTCAATAGTTTTTTAAAGGTACACATAGATTTTGCTTCTTTAATATGCTTAGGTAGAGCTCGTCTAATCTAAAATGACGCGCCCCACTATCGCATTAACGCACACAAGCAAGTTTAAAATATGGACGCAATACATATACAAATGCCGTTGTAATTGGTCATTCAGTTGCCGGTGAGATTCAAACGTAGGACACGACGTTCATCCCACACAGATGAAGTGTCGTTATCAATATTTGCACTCATAGATCGAAATCAACTAACTAAGTAGTGGGGCGCGTCATGTTAGACTAGACGAGCTCTAGTTTATTATAGTTTTGTGCTCCTTCGTATACTGTTTTTTCCAAAATTCGTTCTAGACTTGTTAAGCATAGATTATTAGCTTGCCTTGTGTAGCGCTTATGAAAATCGAAGTTGTTTGTAAAAGTGATTTTCATCTTAGTATTGATAGAAAGAAACAAACGCTCACTCGACACACTTGTGCTAGCCGTGCTGGCGTCTATGGGGAGGAGCGGGACAGGAGAACTCAAAAAAGGTCACATTTGTTGTTTCTCACTTTAATAGTAATCTTGAAAACCGTGCTGTGGAATGCAATAATATAATGGTCTATTACAAGATTAGAGCCTCTGTCAAAATCTCAACTATTTGTTAGCTACACACTGGCAATTATGGCGGTGTACAAACCATTTATTGATTTATATTTATTTAGCGATTTACCCTGTCGTGCGTCTCACAGAATAGGGACCGATATGAATCAACGGAGCTATACGTATACAGTATAAATGTGACTGGGATTTGTAGAGCTTCAGTAGTAATCCGTCTTCTGGGCCGTGCACTGCAGTCGACACATACTCAACTGAACAGAAGGCAGGCATCACCAAAATGATCTGGAAAACCGTATTGATTACCCTCTTCGCTGTCAGTAAGTACCTAATCTGTTCATGTTCTAATATAAATATGAACCGTATTTCTTCTTTCTAATGACCAGGATGCAACTTCAATAGAATATTTACTTTTTAAATGTGGACTCAGTTCTACCAAGCTCAAGGTTACTTGGTCCGATTTCCATCTATAATCCAAAATTATAGGACAATATTATCTCAGAGTGAAACTACATTATGTACTTTCTGTTTGAGTATAGGTACCTACGAGTTGGTTGAGGCAAATAACATGTTCATCCAAATTGTATCTATTTGCTGTGTGTAATTGTATCCGTTACTATCTAATTTTAATTTAATAGCTAGTTGATAGTTTGTTTATGATGAATACTATACAAGATAGGATTAGGTATTATAAATTTTAATGTGGAAGTTTATAACAGAGAATATTTGGAGACATTTTGGATAGATGTTTCTTACTCCCATAATAACTTAAGAACGGATTTTGATTAATTTTGCAGTGTTATAGCATGCGCCTAAGCTCATAATATACAGGGTGTTTTATAATATATGTATAAAGCCGTGAACTGGATGGAGTGCTAAACGTATTAAAACGTTAGGTACAATTATTTTTTTCGTGCGTGGAATAGTTAGCGAGAAAATGACTATAGAACTTTTTCTTTTTCAATGTCGATAATGACATTTTGGAAACGAAAGACCGCATCTCTAGAAATCAGTTGTAATAGTTCATAATGAGGTCAATCGACCGAAGAATACAATTCTACCAGTTACAGATAGGATATAGGTTTTATCCCTTTAAGTCTTTTCTACCTACCGTTTCATATGAGTTTTAAAATTCAATCTAAAGATCACTGCGATCAATACCTCAAGTGGCTGGTTAAAAAAATTATTATCACAAGCAGCTCGTGAGCAGTCCGGCTCAAAAACAAGACATTTCGATGTTTGTTTCTTCTTTAATTTATTTGCTTTTTTGCCTTCAACACAATGTTCGCCTCTAGGTACGTAGTCGACAAACTAATTGCGAAAACACAATAAATATTAGTTAGCAAAAAAATCACAGCTTGATTTTTCGTCTGCGCCATTTCTTCTATTGTACTAGGCAGTCATGACTGAAGCAGGTGGACTATGTACGGGATACTGATATCACAGGGTGTCCATCAAGTACATCACTAGATTTTAATATTTTTGGAAAGTGTGTTTGACAGCAAAAGTACAGGATATTGTTGTTACACTTTATGGCCTATTTTTTCAAACAGTCTACATCCCTTGTTTGTTTTTCAAACAGTCTAAGTCCCTACAGTCTAAGCCTTGGCACAAGTTTATGCTTTCCTCGAAGAACTTTTCCGCCAGCTCCGAAGTAAGGAAAGACATAATTTCAGTACCTATCTAATAGTAATTATTAAATTCTACTCATGTATGAATTCAAGAAGGTGAATATTCAATTTGAAAAGCTGAAAAAATACCTAGCAACACTATTTACGTACTAGGTACGGTCAGGAGACCGAGTTTTACCATTTAGTCAATTTACTAGTAACAGACGCTGCGATTTGTCTTGAGCCGACCAACCATCAGTTGCAGTCGATACTAATCCTTGCAAAGTACAAAATAAAGCAGCTTTTGGGTTAATAGGGATGCGCGGGCATGCCGTCCTTGGTCGCACGTCCGACCACGTATTCCGCACTCCAAAGCGACTATTATAACCTGCGTAAGGATTAGTATCAACTGCAACTAACGGTAGGTTGGCTCCAGAAAAAGGGGAACGTCTGTTACTAGTTTTTAGTGTCAACATCGCTTAAGAAACAAACATGTACCTACTGGCCTAGTGGCAGTACAATTACTTGTTTTATAATAAATAATAATAATAATAAAATCTTTATTGCAGGCATAAAAAACCCATATACAATTTAAAATAAAATATTACAATAAAATAAAATAGGTATAAAGAATAAAAATAGGTACACAATAATGAATTAACCTACTTAGATATTAAGGGCTCACATAAATTCCTGCACAGCCCAAGAGTCACTTCCGGTTCGCTGCCATATGAGTATCCACCCAACGTTTAAAGATGGGTCCAGTACAGTTCTCACCGACCACTCTAAGTATGGCATTGTCAGAAGAACGGAGCCTCTCCCAAAAGGAAGCCACTCGCGCTCGTAGGATAGCGAAGAAGTCGGGCACCCTCGCGTCGGCGAACATACCTGATGCACTACAATATCTTGGCAGTCTCATGAGCGTGCGAAACGCATCATTGTATTGCACTCTCATGGTACTCGGGGTTTTTTCGTATGGTTTACCCAAAGTTGGCAGGTGTAGAGACATTGGCAGTAGGTGTTAAAAAGAGTTAATTTAACTTCCTTGCTACACCCACCAAACCTACGGGCTAGCATGTTACACCTGACACTGAGCGCCCGTCGCTCTCGCTCTATATCCATATCATCTCTTAGGTGTTCGGTGAGAATATGGCCCAGGTACCTAAATCTCTGCACAGCCCGAACCACCAACCCGTTCAGTCTAACCTCAGGTACTCTCTCCGGACCAACCCCTGACCTAAACACCATAAACTCTGTTTTGAGTACGTTGTATTTCAGACCGTGCGCGTCCGCATAACGCTCACAAATCGAAAGCAACTTCCTCAGGCCATTAATTGAGGGACTGAGAAGCACCATATCATCGGCGTAACTGAGGTTGTTCACACAAACCCCACCCACGTGACATCCGAACCCGGCGCCTCTCAGTTCCACAATCAAGTCATTAATGTAGAGGTTGAAAAGGTCCGGAGAGGTAAGACCACCTTGACGTACTCCGCAGTCTAACCTATAACTGTTAGACGCCGCGTCGCCCCATTTTACATAGTTGGTTTGGCCTCCATACCAGAACTCCAGCAACTTTATCAGTTGATCTGGTACATTTGACCTTCGCAGTTTATGCCAGAGGATTCCATAATCCACTAGGTCAAATGCACTGCTCAGATCAAGAAAGCAAGCGTATATTGAGGTGTTACGTTTCAAATAATAGCTTACGGTATGTTTTAAGCTCAATATAGCTGAGTCGGTGGAGAGTCCAGGCCGGAACCCAAACTGCGCATCATCAATCTGCAGATGTTTCAGTAGTTCGGGCTGCAACAGACGCTCCAGCACTTTTCCTATTACGGTACCCAACGAGATCGGGCGATAGTTGCTGATTTTACTCTGATCGCCGGTCTTATTTTTTGCGATTGGCACCACCTTAGTAAGCAACAGATCATGAGGCAAGTGAGTATATCTCATACATAAATTAAACAATGACGTCAATTTATCATTACATATGTCGCCCGCATATAGCAGATGTTCAATACTCAAGCCATCATGACCTGGAGACTTACCACGCTTCATTTGCCGAATCGTTGACGCAACCATTTCATTGGTGAAAAATATAAGTGCGGTATTTGGTGAGGGCTGTGCATCAGCACAGACCTTAACACCAAATGCACTACCAAGACTTTGTGGTTTCGTTTTAAACTTATCGACGAATAAACCGGCAATAAGCTTGGGATCCTGGGTGCCTTCCACACATGATGGTAACGACTTTCTCGGGTTATATTTCTTAATCTCTTTCCAAAAGTTAACAAAATTTTTCTCTTTGTGTTTAACTGCTAATATATTTAATTTGATATTATTTTCATTGGTTTGACACCACTTAAGTTTGTTTTTGAATTTCTTACGACTTTCACGCATATTCGAGTAAAGTTGTCCAGTGGATGGCTTGTTAGCCATAACCCAACAGTGGAAATAAAAACGGTATGTTTGATGTAAATTTTTAATATGGTGATTCCAACCAGCAACCTGCCTTTTACGAACTCGTTGTCCATTTTCATTGGAGCGTAATCCGGAAGTAAACCTGGTCGCAGAGCTTAATACAGTGATAATATTGTACAGCTTATCGATAAAAAGGCGATGATCAGGGACGTTTGGACAAACTGTCTGATCCTTGCAAGCAACACAGTGAAATGTGTCCAACACGTTTTCGAATTCATTACAACAATATTTGTAATACTCGTCAATTTGATGGTTGTCTCTAACGCCCCATAGAACATTATCACAGATATTTTTGGGTGAGTTATGCAGAACATGGTTTGTAGGACTTTCCTCTAAACAACATACTATTCTGAGAGGGAAATGATCGGACCACTGAACGTTATACTTAACATTAATTGAACCGATCGTCTCCCACGCTGCATGGGTAGTGAGACAGTGATCCAGCCATCTCCTGGAGCCATGAGCCTCGCTGATGAAAGTAAACGTATCAGATCTGACACCTAACTTTGCGATATCAGCGCACACCCACTGCTGGTCCTCACAAAACTCCAGCATTTCCCTTCCGAACTGAGAGCGGGGGTCCGCGTTGAAATCGCCCAAAATAAAAGCAGCTTTTAAGAGAGGTAGGGCATAGCGGGGTATCTCGTTCGAATTGGAGCCGCCCGACTGGGGAAGTACCTCCACCTTACAGAATATCGCAGCTAAATAATACTCTTTTAAATAGTATTTTGTTTCTGCCGGTGAGTAAGGTTTCCAGTGCTCCATGGGGTGGGGATTTGGGGAACCGTGGCTTTGGCAGTGGAGTGGCATTTGCTTTTTGCTGCCAGAGCAACGTGTTATAGAGGTGGGCAACGCATTAGCGATACTCTTGGTGTTGCTAATGTCTATAGGCAGTGGTGACCACTTTCCTTCAGGTGGCGCGCTTGCCTGTTTGCCTACCGTATAACATAAAAAAAAAAAAAAAAAAAAGCTTGAGCCTCGCTCTCTTCTATGATGGCGTTAACCAAACCCAAGCACTCAATAAATTCGGTAATGTTTTATTGAGTGTTTTATGCTACACAGTGATAGTCCACCTGAAGGCAAGCGGTAACCGTAGCCCATAACATCTACGATTCAAGCATTTAGGTTGCAGGCAACAAAAATGCAGAACAGCAGATGCGTTGTCACTGTGAGGACTAAGATGAAATGCGTCATGCCTGTATTTGCGCTGGCTTATTTTATGGACACCCCACGTACTAGGCGCAATATTAAGGAGATCTAAATTATCCGTTTTGTATTATTTGGTATGAGGGTTCTGTACAAAAAAATATTGTAATCAATTATGATTTTAATTCAAAAGGTTCATTGTGCACATTCATCATTTACGAAAGTGCACCACCACCTAACTAATAGCAAAGTAGTCTAATTCAAATTACTGTAGCATATTAATGTAGCAAACTCTAATTAATGTAACATCTTTGTCTTTTTACGAGTTTGCTTTCTCATGTCATGTCTGTCAGTCATGTTTCAGTGTCGCGTAATATAATCGTACCTATCGATTTCACGAACATTCCTATCAACTAAAACTAACTAAATGATTCTTAGTTGATGGAGCTATACCTGTAAATATCCCATGCTTTACCCAATTGGAGAACCTAGGTCACCTAGGTGGAGCACGGATCCAAAAACAATTTTAGAAATTACTGTTTAGGTTACTGTTATTGTCTATAACAACTACGATGAATCTGAAGCACTAATAAATTTTTGATACCTCCTCTATATGCATTACACACACATACACACACACGCGCGCGCGCGCGCACGTACGGACAGGTAACTACATCTACAGTTAAAACTTTTTCTTCACTACTTCCAGTAATTGCTATTTCTTTTTTACTTACCTATAGCACACTGCCTCTAAAATGTTATTTTATATCAATGACGAATCACTGACCTTGATATCACAGTTACCTACTGTCAGGGTCAGGGGTCCACTCTGATTGCATTATCGATTAATTTAAACTTTTGTAAGATTGGATATCTGTATTAGTAACTGGTTTTACGGAAATAAATACTTTTATTATTATTATTACATTATTATTGTACCAAACTACCCGATAAAGTAGTGGTAAGCAAATGTAGTCCATCACCGTCATCAAAAGGATTATTATTAGCCCACTGTTGGACTCGCTTGAGCCTCACTTTATCAAATAAATAAAATCAACATTATGGTACATCAACCAGGAGAACGTAAAACGAGAGAACATAAAAGGCGAATAAGTAAGACCCCTAAAACACGGATCCCTAAGTAGGAATCCTTTTGCGCGTGCCGCCAATGTCAAGGCGCGCCGGAGCTGTGGCGGTGCCTTAGACAACAAAATAAAAACTGAGACCTAAAAATAAAAAACTGGGGGAGTAAAAAATTTATCTACAGAAGCAGAGAGAACATACCGAGTTTCAATTCGAGACAAAATGTCACACATCTCTAAAACACACACACTAATGCAAATGCAGGGACGGAACAAGGCAGCCCATCTGCAATGTTATATTTTGCTACGAATATCCACTCGTAACGAATATAAACAAATCGACTTGTGAGTATATTTCGCTCCTGATGATTTTGTCATTTTTTTAAACTACTCCTTATAATTTTATATGAACATTATTATAAAAGGTAAGGTGTCTAGTGAATCAAACCCACGCCCTGATACCTACCACCGTCCTTTTGATCTCTCGATCCTACATACCGTGAATCGGCAGTGCTTGCTTTTGCATGAATGAGGGTTTTGAGGATTTTGACCGGTATAAATGTTGATTGTTGTCTCATAAATTCTAAACTAAGTAGGTACTACTTACTTATCGTTAGAAGTATCTTCATTACCCACAGGTTGGCCTATGTAACTTCACAATAAATTGAATATGATGCCCTTTAGAGGATATAGTCATAAAAAAAAATGAAAAAGTACATTAATATATTAAACAGGCAGCAGAATATCTTTATTTTTAGTGAAAATTCATATAATGATGATACACAAGGACTGAATGGACTTGCATCTACTTATACTTATTATCTTGTTCTTCAAAATGATTACAGCGCAACACTTCCAATTTGCAACCCAGACATCGCCATGTCTGGTCTTTAGGAAACCTAGACAATCAAATTAAATAAACAGATTAATCCGTTAAGTTGTTTCATAAAATGTCAGAACACTAAAAATGTCATTTAGGTACATTTTTGGTATGAAACCCTTATTTATACATATAAAATTGAGGACCGCTATTTGCAAGAATGAGTATTAAAATTTTATACAATTAATACTAAATCCGACCCTGTTAGCATCAAAATATTTTCGATCACCGAAATATTGCTCAATTTGCCAATAATTTTAAATCTATCTTTAATGGTATGTTGTTTTAAAGTAAAGCATTTCAATTATTGCAAATTCACACTATTACGATGCATATTTTTGTCACAATTTCTAAAATTGATTCCCGATCGCCACGACCACGAATGCAATTACTTACCGATGAAAAGATAATCCAGGTATATTTTCATATTTTGCGCTTTCACATTAATGTGCACTAAATTACACAGTCTTTTAAATGATTTGATTAAAATTTTATTAAGAAATTATATAATTTACACCAACGTTTCAAAAGAAACGTCAGGTCGTTGCTAGCTTGAGCAGCACGTCTAACGTTCAAAACATTGCGCGCGTCATTTTCTTAGAGATTATATGAATAGACGAAAAAACGGGATAGAATCTTGATTCATAATCATTGTAGAGTAAGCGAACAGGGAATATTTGTGATTTGTGTTTAGTCTGGTAAGTCTGTGGGTTTGACCCACGGCGCGGCTTCCATTGACGAAATTTGCCTACTTTCGTGTCGTGTTCGTTTATTCGGTTTTTAGCTTTTCGTGTGATCGAAGTGATTGTTGCGTTGTAGTTGTAGGGTATCTAATCACCTACTGTGAAGATAACTGTGATAAGAGTGTTAACGATATGAATGAATGAATGATTTATTGCTTCAGGTACCAGTAATAACGTAGTCTTGTCTGTGTTCAGCGTTCAACGTTTAAGTATTGTGATAATCATTATTCTGTTATGAATGCAATCTAGCAGTAGACCAAACACCATGCTACCTACCTACTTACGTATTGCATAGCAACCAGAGCCTGCGTAGTGTTGTGTATCTGTGTGTATGGAGTGTACCTACCTAGTTAAGCTACGATACGAGTGCAAGCTTACTTGATAGTTAATACTTATCAGTCATCCGAGCCACAAGAAAGCAAGAAAGTATGGTTTAACCGGGTTGCCACCTGACGCTGTTTGTTTTCATAAAATAACTTTAAAAAGGTACGTACCTACATGCTTTGAAGGTCTAGGTTCTGGCTAGACTTAAAGAGACGTTAACTAGCTAGTACCTAATCGTTACGTTAGGAGGTTATTTTCCGATGGGAAATAGATAGAAAAGACAACAAATACAAATACTTTATTAGTAACAGAGTTACACGTCAAAGTGGAAAGTTGTGTGGTACCTAGGAAGTATCTTTATAAGAAACACATTACAATTCATTATAATTTACAATGTCGACGCCGTAGACTAAACTAAATTATTCATAACAATATATAAAAATGTCATAATTTCAAATTATTAAAAATAATTCACAATAATTAAATCATACGCAATACAATAATAAAATGTCATAGTTTCAGTTATTAATGTCATAATCAGGTAAAATTGTCATTTCAATTCATTTTATGTGGAGGCAATTTACAATCTACAAATTCGTCAAAGTCATAGAAACAATGTTCTAATAGCCAATGCTTTAATTTGGATTTAAATATGTTGACGGTAGTAGCATTTCTAACGTTCTCCGGCAGTTTGTTGTAAACAGTAGGCCCTAGCACGTAAACAGACCGTTCCGACTTTACTAGCCTATGGAACACTGGAAGAAGTTGGCCCTCGTCTCTATTGCTCCTCAAGGCGCACGACATTGCCTTCTACACTACAACAACAAGAACAAGGCTACATTACTGTATGTAAATACTGCTATCTGGTACAACGCTTTTATCTGTTCATAAAAACATGTAGGGATTTTTAGTAAAACCTGTCTGTAATCTGTTTCAACATAACTAGTCTCATAAGTGGATCCCTACGCTACGTAAGTCGTAAATGAGTGAACAATTTTAGTAGGACATAGTACCTACTTATCTGTGTAGCACGATTTTATCAATTGAACGAATTCTGTTTCAGTTAAGTAGCTATCTTAAGTAGGTTTTTCAAGAACGTTGGTGGCCGGGCGGTTGAGTATCCGACTTGTGAGCGAGAGAGGTACCGGGTTCGAATCCCGCTGCGGCCATGTACCAATGACTCTTCTGAGTTATGTACATTAGTTGAATTCTAACCGATGTTCTTACGGTGAAGGAAAACATCGTGATGAAACCTGCAAAGTCAGGCAACTGAATTTGTAACCATGATCCAGTCTGGTCAGGTTCCCCTGGTAGCAGGGTCACTGGTAATCGATCCACTGTAATTACCTGATCGTCAAATCCTGGATCATGAACAAGGCGGACCCCGGGCCCTCGTCCTCGAGAGCACAACCGGGATATTAACGCTAAGATGAGAGACATCATATTATTGGCTTATGTTATCCGGTGAATAGAACAGAAATTACTTCTAAGAATTTACCGTGTTCCCTAAACAGTCAGGACTCCTTCATGGTCAGAGTGCAGAGGACTGTCTCTTCTGGTATCTACACAAGCAAGCTCCATCTTCGTCCTTTATCTGTACATGGTATAAAACAAAGTCGCTTCCCACTGTCTGTCCCTATGTATCTATAGGTATATAGGTACGCTAAGATATTTTAAACTACGCAACTGATGTTAATGCGGTTTTCAACAATAGATAGAGTGATTCAAGAATAAGGTTAAAGGAGGTAAACAAAGGTAAAATTAAGTGTACGCAAACGAAGTCGCGCCGGATCCACTAGTAACTTTTAAGTCATATTTAAATATAGTACTTATGCCTCTAGATTTAAAGACTGCGTTCTCAATCTCGTACGCCAAGTTTGGAGCTTTTGAATAATCCCTCTAGTAAGGCAATTTGCACACGGGAATATCCTCGTGCAATTTGCGAATACGTAGTGGATAGCTAGGTATCCACTCCGCGTCGCTCATGAGTAGCCGTTCTTACAATATTATTGAGTTCGCACATATTGCGATGAGTCAACGACGTGTGACCAGTAGAATAACTAGGGAACTCTGTTGCTAACAATTCTCTGATTTCAATTATTAAAATTGTTACTTTTGCGATTAGGTACGTATCATCGATATCATGGATGTAGTTGCTATTAAAGTACCATTGCAAATCGATGATTCACGTATTCACGCGAGCACTCGCCTTCTACAATACCTGTTTGGATGCTTTTTCCATTCCAATAGACTTGCTAAAATTATCATCAACGATTTTAATTGCATAAATCAAATCAAATCAAATAATTTTTATTCAGTTTAGGTCTTACAACACTTATGAATGTCATCGCAGTCGTATATGTGTATCAAACTTGAGTTGCACATCAAAAGTCACATGTCAGAATTGCGTAATGGAAGGACTAATGAGGGTTACACTAAGATACCATTTAAATGTAGTTCCTGATAACTGAACATTACTTATCTAAACATGTCACATATCATGCGCAAACATGTCAGAAAAGGTCAATGTCGAAGTGATAGAAGATAATGTGCGTCATAGGTCAACAAAATAATCCCAATGGAGAATGTTGCTTAGCTTTCATTAGATAAGTAAACAGAATTTCAAAAGACAAGTGCTTTGTGATATTCGTGATAAAATAAAAATACCACACCATACGCAAACTCCTACCTCACATCTAGTCATTCACTCGATAAGTATCGATCGTAGCGATAATGCTTACTTGCGCCACCAAGACTTACCAAGTAGTTATTAGGATTTACGGGTTTGAATGCAACAACAGAATTATTTGGAACTTTCCGTTCTATCTCGTGCTTATAAACGTAAGACTTTACTTATTCACTCCGTTCGGTACTTTACCTAGACAAGTATTGTTGCTAAACGGCTTCCCCCGTGTTCGGAGTGAAGTTTGTGGCAGTCATTCGTGGTGTGAGCAGGGGTGTGTGTTAGGGTAGTAGGGCAGAATACGTTATTGTCAATCGGGCTAATTTTTTCAGTGGCGCAGTTTTTCCAAATGCCATTCATGATAATCAAAAAAATATTATTATAAACTTTACGACAACACGCAGCATTTCACTATTGGATCTCATCCTTTTTTCTTGGATGAAGTAAAATTTTCGGTATTTGTCGAATCATGTCAAATCAGTAACAGACTGTTACTGATTTGACATGATTCTGTTGTGTTGGCACAAGAGGGCAGGCGGTCCATTCTGATGTCGTAGATGTAGCAGCTATCCGTACAAACCGCGTTGGCTCGACTTTTTATGCTTATGGTTAATTAATGGCTAACACTCCAATGTGTTCCCGAATAGTACAATCTGACTCTTTCAATACCAAATCAAATCATATCAAATAGTTTATTTGCAAGAATACAGAAGTTGATAATACAGTTATTAACAATAATACAGTGGTAGGTATAATACCAGAGTGAATTGAGTGTTTCTAGATAAGCATATTCCACCCGCAGGCACATCGTCACCACCTTTATCTAATTGAGATGGCAGTCAAATAATAATATAATAATAAAATTTATTTATTCAGGCAAAGGACCCATAAAATACATTTAATACAATACAATAATAATAAAATGATAATTTTAAAACATAAACATTAAAAAATTGTAAAGTTGACAAAAGTCTTTACAATAATAGTATAAACAAATTATTTTTTCATTTCGGTTTGCGTCCTGGTGGACAGAACGCCAATGTTCAAATATGGGACTGTTGTAGGACGTTTTGCACATTGCCTTGAGAATTCCATTTCCAGATGCGAGCACCCGATCCTGAAACGATGCTACACGCGCCCGCATTACCGCGAAGAAATCCGGAACCCGCGCATCCGCAAACATGCTCGACGCACTGCAGTATCTGCGCAGCCTCACCAGGATGCGAATCGCGTCATTATATTGAACCCGCAGAGTACTGAAAGAATTCCTGGTGAAACTGGTCCAGAGCTGACATATGTAGAGGCACTGGCAATAAGCCCTGAACAAGGTCACCTTGACGGGCACATTGCACTTTGCGAAACGGCGAGCGAGCATGTTACTGCGGGCGCACAGAGCCCTCCGCTCCCGCTCAATGTCGTGGTCATCTTTGAGGCTGTCCGTGAGAACATGGCGTGGAACTACTGCACTCTCAGCACTGATGAACCGTTCACTACCAGCTCAGGCACTCTATCCGGGCCTCTCCCCGCCTTAAACACCATCATTTGGGTCTTGGAAGTGTTGTACCTTAATCCGTGGGCACTTCCTCAACCCTGCAATCGAGGGACTGAGGAGCACCATGTCGTCAGCATAGCTGAGGGTGTTAATACAAACCCCACCTATGTGACAACCAATGCTGGTGCCCCTCAATTCCTTGATCAACCCATTGATGTTCAGGCTGAAGAGGTCAGGGGAGGTTAAGCGACCCTGGCGGACGCCGCATTCTAGCCTATAAGCGCTAAAGGTCGTGTCGCCCCATCGCACATAATTAGTTTGGTTCCCGTACCAATACCCCAAGGCGCGGATTATACCAAGCGTCGGCGACGCAGGTTGCGTTATGCTGTCAAGTCAAAATTGTATGAATTTTAAATGCGCGCGCCGACGCAGGACTCAGCAAACCGGAGCTCAAAATACGCCGTCGCTGTGATAACGCCGCATATAGTCGATTGCCTCGGGTTTTTAACGCGAGCTGTCAACATGATTTGTTCGACAAGTTTCACAAAAGCATTTTTTATAGTGGCAAATTTTACACCCTATCCCCATCTCACCTCTCTCGCTTAAATCAGAAGCGATTGGTCCTAGAACACTAGTTCTTAAAGTGAAATTATGGTACTCGTCGAGATCTACGTTTCGGGTGACAGCTGTCAAACTTAAAACGGTTATAACTCTGAAACTATTGGTCCTAAAACACTAGTTACTAAAGATAAATTATGGTACTCATCGACATCTACCTTTCGAGTGACAGCTGTCAAACTTAAAACGGTTGTAACTCTGAAACTATTGGTCCTAGACCACTAGTTTCTTAAGAAAAATTATAACACTCGTCGAGATCTGAAATTCAGGTGACAGTTGTCAAAATCAAATCTGTCATCCGAAATGTATTCTAAGATTCATTGTTTCTGAGTTACAACAGTTTTAAGTCTGGCGTTATCGCAGTGTCAGCGTATTATGGGCTTAGGTTTGGTCGGTCTCTAATGCTGTCACAAGTGCGTCGCCGACGCAACCTGCGTCACTGACGCAACCTGCGTCAGCGCGCGCATTAGAAATTCATACAATGTTTAATTGACAGCATAACGCAACCTGCGTCGCCGACGCAACGTGCGTCGCTGACGCTTGATATAATCCGCGCCCAACAGATCAACAACCTTCTTCGGAACCATAGAGCTCTGCAGTTTGATCCATAGAATTTTATAATTCACAAGATCAAACGCTTTGCTTAAATCCAAGAAGCACGCATAGATGGACGTATCGCGACTAGTATAGTAGTTCACTGTGTGCTTTAAACTGAAAATTGCTGTATCCGTCGAGAGACCGGGACGGAAACCAAACTGAGAGTCATCAATCGTCATGTTGTTCACCAGTTCCGGGCGCAGCAGTCTCTCGGCCGGTAGTTGCTCGCAGTTCCAAGGCTACCCGATTTGTTGTTGATGATAGGCACGACCACCGTCCGCATAAGTACATCCGGCAAATAACTATACCTTATACACTTATCGAACAGATGGGCGAGCCCATCACAAATCAGGGGGCCGGCGTGGAGTATGTGCTCGATGCTTAGCCCATCATGTCCGGGGCTCTTCCTCCGCTTCATACTTAGTATTACTCGACTGACCTGTTCCGGAGTAAACTGTAACAGTGTAGTTTCTGAAGAGTCCGCACACTGCTGCGCGGCATCGGGCACACACTCTACAGGCTCAGGGTCTACCTTGAACCTGCGAGCAAACAACTCAGCTATTGACTGTGGGTCCTGCGTTCCGTCAACAGCTACTGGAAGCTTTTCCTTGGTTGAAAACTTTTTAGTAGTTTTCCAAAACTCGGAGAAATTATTATTTTTTCTGGCGGTAGCCAGAATGTCCATTTTGATCGCTTCCTGATTATTTAAGCACCACTTAAGTTTATTCTTAAACGCACTACGCCTCAATCGCATGCTCTCAAAGACAGCCCCTTCGGTTGGCCTACCCGCAAGTACCCACATCCGAAAATGCATCCTCGCGGACTGGTGACACTCCTTTACGTGATTGTTCCATCCAACAACCTTTTTACGTTTGCTCTCTCCACCAGAACGCACATCCGATGACATCACCGCTCCTGCCTGCAAAACATTTATCATTTTATTATCAAATTCGTCAATATGTTGAAGATGGTCATTCATTCTTTCACAGCTCACATTTAAGTCACATTTGTCACACTCTGCATCCCTACACTCATTCACACGAACCAATTCAGTCATACAGTAATCGTGATACTTATCGATTTGACTAGGTTTACGTGAGCCCCAGATAATCTTACGTAAGGGATTCGCACTTTGTCCACACACAGTGGACTTGCAAGTGTGGACAGAGACAGTGGACACAAATGCTTGCTTATGCTTCTTTATGTAAATGTGTAAAACTTAGAAAATGTAATGTCGAATGGCGAATGTCGCCAACAGTGGAACATGGATAAGAAGGAACGTGACGGAAAAAGAAACTAACATGTCCCGGTTGTAAAATTAGAATAATAACGTTTCGGAATAAGATCTAGCGCACTCCTTCATGGAATTATGATTCTTGTCAAATTTGTCAACATTTGACGTAGTAGACATTGACACCAAAGTTAGATAGTATAAATCGACAAATTTTAAATGGTGTACAATATCGAGGGTGGCTTATAAAGATAATTGACTACTCAATAGCGTCAAATTACATTTCCCCTAAACTATGTAGTTTATTATTGCCAGTAAAATAAATTTGGAACGCGTTTTTTTCTTCAATCTGTCAAAGTAACTTAAAGTCGTGGTACCCCTATACATTTAATATAAAAATTAATTTATAATGTCAATATATTCATAAATATCAGTTACAAAATAAAAAATGTCATTTACGTAAATATAATTAGGATGAACAATGACGAGAAAATTTATTTATGTGTAAAATGATTAGTAGAATATTCACATTTCCTGGGATATGTATGTACTTCCTAAATGTTAACCGGAAAGGTATATTTTGCGGTTATATTGAAAATACCACTGGAAAATTCCACTATTCCGGCGCTTCTTAAAAAACATTCGAGTCGTAGCCGCAAGAGTCATTTCAAAAACGCACACCAGTTAAATTTTAAAATGCCACTGCGATAAATAATAGATTTGGTTCTGGCGCGGTGGTTCATAACAACTAACACGCTCATCGCTTCGTTCCTAGTACCGAACCCTCTGTAGCACAACGACGTTTTTTAAACATTCGGTTTATTGTTAAATTTTCAAATAAAACTGCGAAATTAACGATTTTCTGATTTCCTTTTAGGAAATGTATGAAATTCCTAGAAAATATATAGGTACAACTAAATTTATTTTATACATTTCCTGTCAATTTTAAGCATCGTATATAATGACGGATTACAAACATTTCTTTTAACATATCTACAAGAAACGACTATATAAAAGAATGTATTTTTATAATTTATAGGCGCATTTCATTTCATTGAAATAACTGGGGAACAACAAAACCAGGCAAAGGATTCCCTCAGAGAACTTTGTAAGCAAAACAATGCAGAAGACAAAACCGACGAGGTTAAGGTTAGTATCAAACGAGTTGAAGAGAAAAATTGATCAATCATATTAACAGGCCATAACCGTCCACTATTGAACCTCAGCCTCTTACACACCATTTGAGAGTATTGCCAAAATACGTAACAAATAACGCTGATGCTCATTTTCATTTTAACAGCTTTGTGTCTTATTTTTGTGTGATTTGTGGGTGAAAGCGACATATGATGATAAATAGATAATTAATTAATCAATTTACAGGGCAAAGTGATAGCGTATGGAGAGTGCGTGAAGGCCCTTTTCGACTCTGAAACGCTTAATAACGAGATCGGGGAAGCTAAGCGCAACGGTACTGTCGACGAAGTTATCAAGAAGTGAGTTATTTTTAAGAACTAAATTCCAGTCTTTTGTGTTCTAATCGAGTTAGAAACCTGCCCTAGTCAACTATCACAAGGTCAAGTTAACGAGAGAAATTTCCAAATATTACTTGGCTACTCGTGATTTACGGAAATGGAAACTCGGTATTCCTTTGGCTTCACTAATTAAAGAATTATAAATAAATATGCTTGGACAATTCACACAGCGCCATCTAGTCCCAAAGTAAGCAAAGCTTGTGTTATAGGCCGCAGCTGGGCAACTTCCTGCCAAAGCCACGGTGCCCAAAGGAGCACTGGAGACCTTACTAACCGTCAGGAATACCATACTGTTGATATCTAGTGTCCGTCCGAAGCTTCGGCCAAAACAAAACTACCTTCGGCAAAGCCTTCGGCTTCGGCCAATCCGCCGAAGGTTTCTACAAACGTTATCAATTCATAATATTTCGATTGTTATCATTATAGACAAATAAGTTGCAGGATTTTATTTTATCATCTCTAGATCTACATCTAAAGATAATTTAAACTATATTTCCCTAATATACAAACCTTTAGATTTATTTATATTATTAATTGTGGCTTGTAGCCAATCCTGAATTAAATTTCTTAAAGTTAACATTTGGCTTCAGCTAAGGCCAGAAATTCATCTTCGGTCGGACACTGTTGTGTAGATGCGTTAGAGATCATAGTTTTTGATTGCTTCAAACTGCTGTATAAAATGACGTCGCTATCCGCGTCTCCCTATCTGTATTTTTTTTTTAATTTAATTAGCTAGGCATTCGACCGCCATTTCACTTAGTGGTGACGTGCGATGTGTGCGAAGTGACGATGCGGCCGAAGATGGAACATGCCTGTCTAGGAACAACCTGTTCACTCTAGTCTTGAAGGCGTCCAGATTATAGTGATCAGGAACACACTCGCACGCAACGTGTTCCTTTCCTTCTCTTCCTAAACCACTGCTGTCTTCTACAACTAATCTGCCGAAACTCAGCTAAGTTCAACCCTCAAATAGCATCTCGATATACTCTTTCAGGTACTGCGCCAAGAGCTCTGAGCTGAAGACCTGTCTCCACGACATGCAAGATGGCTTTATGCCGTGCCTACCGGAGTCGCTGCGCAGCCAGATCCCCGCCTCGGCCAACGTGACCGACTCCTTCATCGACTACGTCTGCTACAAGGACGGCAACAGGCTTGCGCGTGAGTCACTTTTTTATGCGAATTGAGTGCCGTCTTCGATGGCATAGCCACGTCTTGCACAGATCGATAAATACATAGAGCACAAATATCGTGCCGTGCCGCTATCGCCAGGAACAGGAAAAAGAGGCTATCGATAAGGATGTCGAAGTCCGAGCGAAGTGGACAAGGAGAAATAGGAAGGCGGACCCAACGATTTGGTAATGGTGGCACCATTACCGCAGCGCAGGTACCATCTGCATACGGACAGAATAGGACCGGCCTTTCGGGGAGGTCTATGTCTAGCAGTAGGCGTCTTTCGGCTTTCCTTAACTAGGTCGTCTATTCATCTCGTAGTGGACCATTATACGTTGATTGCCGGTACATTTTCGCCAATCGAGAACCTGCCCTTCCGCACAAATCGGTTCTGCGAACTATATGGCCTGCCCATCCATTGCGACTTCTCCAGTTCTACTCTGAAACCTACCTTGGTGAAATTAGTACTGCGACGGACATCTTCATTTCCGATCCTATCCTATCCCTTATGGAACCTCCGAGCCCGAGCGTACGTCTTTCCTTCGCACGATGAACGATTTTTATCGCTGTCACTGACATCACCTCGTTGTGAGATTCTAGGTTGTTACATTAACCAAATTTTTTTTTATATACTACTAAGGTGGAAAACAAGCTTGCGGCCTGCCTGATGGTAAGCAGTTACCGCAGCCCATGGACGTTTGCAATACCAGGGGCATCACCCACGCGTTGCCGACCCCGTAAAAACCTTTTAACCCCTTTCTTGAAGAACTCCATGTTGTACTCTCCAGGGAAAAGTTCCTTTGGAACCGCACAGTTCGCGACCAATTTGGCTCCAAGGTGTGAGAATGAACTCCCTGTCGATGGCGAGCGATGTGATGAAAGAATGTAGCTGTAGGCATCATGTCAAACATTTCTTCAGAACAAACACCGTTGTATAAGCGGTAGAACACACAAAGGTGGAACACACTCCGCTAACTCAGCGGCTCAATACCACTTGTGAGCATAGCATTATCGACAATCCTCACAGCGCGCTTTTGGATCGAGTCACAAGGACCAAGCTGATATGCCGGTGCCCAAAGATGAGAGCAATACTCCAGATGGGGTCTGACTTGAGCCTTGTAAAGGAGAAGCCGTTGCTCCGGTGTGAAGTATTGCTTTGATCTGTTAAGCACACCCAGCTTTTTAGATGCGAGCATGACCTTTTTTTCCAAATGACTGCGAAACTGGGCGTCACTGGAGATGTCGACACTTAGGATATGTATGCTCTTAGAGATGGTAAGCGGTGTATCCTGGAACTGAGAAGCTACAACAAATGGAGTTTTCTTGGCGGTGAACGCGCATACTTGTGTCTTAGTGGGGTTGAATTGGACTAGATTTAGTCGTCCCCAATCAGAAATTCTAGATAAGGTTCTCTCGATTTTAGACACAAGTACTTCGCGACATTCCTCCACTATGGCACTAGGGATATTCGCACGACCCGTATAAAGGTGTCTCCAGTACTGTCATCCGCACAGCAATGAATGCCGTCAATGGACAGCATATCATTGATATGAAGGAGGAACAGAGTTGGAGACAGCACCGAGCCTTGCGGGACACCAGCATTAATGTCCAAGCTATCGGAGCAACAGCCGTCAACTACGGCTTTGATGCATCTGCTGGACAAAAAGCTAGTTCTCCACTTGCACAATCCCTCGGGAAGCACGTATGATGGTAACTTCGATAGAAGACACCTAAGCCAGACCCGATCGAACGCCTTCGCTATATCTAGGCCAACAGCCAGTGCCTCACCTTGACTCTCAACAGCTAAAGCCCAACGGTGTGTTAGGTTCACTAGAAGATCACCCGTTGAGCGACAATATCGGAACCCATATTGACGGTCGCTCAAGATATCGTGTTCTTCTGGTTAACCAAGGAGCTGTGCATTTATAACTCGCTCCATCAGCTTACAGATAAGGGAGGTTATAGCGATTGGCCAGTAATTCGACGGGTCTGATCTGTCGCCCTTTTTGGGCACAGGGTGCACGTGGGCAGTCTTCCATGAAGACGGGACTATCCCAGTGGAGTATGAGAGTGCAAAGAGGCGCGTTAGTACCGGACACAATTCGGGAGCACACAATTTAAGCACCACCGCCGAAATACCATCAGGCCCACTCGACTTTCGAACATCTAGAGAGAGCAGACCCCGCCGTACCTTTCGCTGAGAAATCGATATTTCCGGAATTGATTTACCGCCCCACGGGCTGGCAAGCGGATCGGCGTCTCCGTCATTTAGTGTCGAGTTTGAGGCAAAGAGAGCACCTAGTAAATTGGCTTTCTCTATTGCACTGTGGGCCAGGGTACCGTCAGGTTTACGCAGTGGTGGAAAGGACGACTGACTAAAGTTTCCTTCAGCAGCTTTGGCGAGCGACCAGAAAGCCCGGCTACCAGAGGGGTAGCTCGTGAGTCGCTCGCCAATTCTGCTAACGAAGGCGAACTTTGCGATCCCGATTGAAGCAGTGGTCCAAGCTTCGTACGCAGATTGCTTTGCTCGTCGAGCCTCTCTGCATGGCCGATTAAACCACGGTCGTCTCCGTGACCCAGCAGCCACTAGCGGGTTAGGAATGAAGCAGTCCATACCCGCTAAGATGGTCTCGGCGACTGCAGTGGCACAGGTATCAAGATCATCCGATGCAAAGCAGAGCTACCTCCGTAGGTACGACGCGTAAAATTCACGCAATCCATCTTAGTCTGCAGACTTATAGTGCCAGACACAACGCCATCCAGTGGGCCCGAGAGTGCGCACAAGGCAATGATCCGACGAGCCAAGAGGTGCATCCACGGAGATGGAGTACCCACTGGGGCACGTGGTCAGCAGAAGGTCCAGCAAGGAGCTTGTATGGTCCTCAACATTTGGGATTCTAGTTGGCGAGCGAATCAATTGTGAGAGACCATAGACCAGAGAAAATTCGTGAGCAGACCTTCCCGCATAGTTAGTAGATCGAGAACCGAGCCACTCCATATGGTGGGCATTAAAATCTCCTAAAACCACTTACTCAGCTGAAGGATACTGCTCAAAGACTTTATCAGTCGTCACTTTCAGGTGCTTAAAAAGTCGCAGCGTGTCCGAGTCACCGCCATGAGACCTGTATAGGGCTGCGTAGATACGGGTGTGGCCACCGTAATCCACACGAACCCACATAATCGACAGGTCCCTGTCTTCAAGGCCGTGTAAACGGCGGCAACAAATATCCTCCCGAATGAACATACACACCCCAGCACGACGCAAAAAATTATGCTCGAGCTTGTACCCGGGGTAAGTTAGATATGGTGTATCAGCCGGGCAGGATATATGTGTCTCCGTCAGGAAAAGAAGGGCCGGCTGCGCAGTCTCAAGGTGTTCATGGACTGCGTTGACATTGCTATGCAGACCATTAATATTGCAAAAGTCCACCTTCAGAGTGGATGGGGTTGCCGCTGTAAAAACAATTTTTCTTCTTTTCTTGGCCATGTTTGGATGTTTGCTTAAAAATTTTAAAGCGGAAATGTTGCTCAGGCAGCAAATAGGCAAAGGGGATATCATAACTGCCACGGAGTCTAGCAAGTATGCGGTCTGCTGGCGCGGCGGGCGGAAGGGCCCCTAGTCCCCCCCTGACGCAACATACGAGTCTACACCGGTCTCCTCCTCCGGCACGAACATTACGCCAGGGACTTTTCGCGAGACTGGCAGCTCAGCCTCCCAGGGCGGAGATTATGTGTTCCCTGGGTTCGGGAGCCCGTTCACTAGGTCTCCCTGACCGCCGCGCCAACACACAGCCCCCGCTCAGTCACGTAACAGCGAATATGACAGCTAGGCCCCTCCACTGCCAAAGCCACGGTTCCCCATTGAGCACTGGAAACCTTACTCACCGGCAGAAACACAACACTATTAAAATAGTGTTGTTTGACTGCTGTATTCTGTAAGGTGGAGGGACTTCCCCAGCCGGGCAGCTCCGATTCGAGTGGGATATCCCAGCATGCCCTACCTCTTTTAAAAAAATATCATTATCTATGCTCTTTTTGTTACAGTTTTCATCGCCGAAGGTGGACTCGAGTGTTTCGTCGAAAAACGCAGCGAGCTCGTACCGTGCGTTGAGAAATTGGGGGGTGTATCGACCCTAGAAGCCCTCAAGACGTTTACTATCGCTGTAAGAAATAATTTTCCAGTTTACAAGTTAAAAACATTTTTTAAAACCTCGTATGCGATCGACGTTATATATTTGCTCTTTCTGGTTACTTTGGTCAAAATTCAAAAATTCAAAATTTCTTTATTGATTAGGACATTAAATATCTCTTTTAATCGTCAAAAAGGCGGTTGGTAGGAAAGTTGGGAAGAAACACACAGTGACACGCTGGCCGTAGCAAACCAATCCCACGCCAACCACGATCGAACCGTGCTTGACGTGCTTGGCCGGAACGCGTTCGATATATTATTATGTCTAGTATAATTAAGAAAAACCACCTAAAACTACAGCAAGAGTAAGGCAGAGTCCACCAAGCCAGCAACCGTTCACGAGTATAACGCAGGTCCTAAATGTAGTTGGTAAAAATCATTTTAGGATATTGGTTTTATATTTACAACGAAGATGCAGATAGCCGGAGAAGTAGAGTACACCACAACTGAACCATCTTTTAACTCGTGCTATAATGGTTATTTTCTTGCTGAAGCACCCGCACCAGCAGTATGTATGTACGTATTTATTTATCATAAATGTGGTACATAGGTATTTATTAACATAATTTGCCAAAATGCAAAATACTTTGTTGGCGAAGGTTTGCACTCTCAACTATATGATTTACCCTACCAACATAGTAAAAAAAACACAGACAACCTAGTAGCCAGAATTATTTACCAGTAACTTGCTCTTTAATATGGTCTTGTAGAGTCTATTAGAATAAACTTATTAGAGCGAAATATTAGAGAATAATACCATAGGAAGGTTGACAAAAGTCTTCCGCTGGGGAGGTTGATGAACAGTCTTGTGAGCCGATGGGCACCCCATGACGCTTTATGATTATGCAACCTTTGACCTTAATCCGTCTCATCTTGAACACAGGAGCAGTGCGCCAAGTTCGACGAGCTGTCGACCTGCGTCGCGCCCGCTCTGGAGGGCTGCAGCTCGCCTACTCCTAGCAACATGGTGGAGTCTCTGCTGCGCTACATGAGCAAGGGTCCCTTCTGTGATAAGGTATGTTTCGAAGAGGTTTATACTTACCACAACGCAGTTACAGCTTATCATCATATCAGTCGAAAGACGCCTACTGCTGGGCATAGGCCTCCCCCAGAGATCTCCACAAAGGCCGGTCCTATGCCTTTCGCATCCAGCTAGTACCTACGATATTTACCAGGTTGTCGATCCTTCTTGTGGGAGAGCTACCCACGCTGCGACTTCCTTCGACAGTAATATTGACATTAATTTTTTATATGGGATTCGAATTTTTTTTTTTCGGAAACCTGTCGTGTTTGGTATCAAATGAAAGGGCATCATGAGCCGGTTCTAAAAATATACTAGACCAATACCATTCGACCACCTGTTTTCTAAAAATCCAAGAAATATTTTCATAACATACCAAGTTTTTACTCCTCCAGGTAGGAGACGGATTTTTGTAAAATATACGCCAAATGTCTCTTAATTTAGAGCAATGTGATGTATTATATTTAATGTGAAAAAGGCGATTTTAAAAATATTAAAATTATATAAAAAAAATGATTGAAAAAAAAAGATGAGATTCAGAATTTTTTGAAACTTATCGAGCTCTACTGTACTGTACTATTATTGTGTTTTATGTTATTATCTATGTTAATTTGATGCTCTTACGCTTTCTATCTCACTCCCCCCCTTCCTCTCTCCAAAATATTCGGCAAAGTATCAGGCTGGTAGGCTGGTAGAGCTCGTCTAGTCTAAGATGACGCGCCCCACTACTTAGTTAGTTGATTGCGATGTGTGAGTGCAAAAATTGATAACGACACTTCATCTGTGTGGGAGCCAATGAACGACGCGTGTTCCTACGTTTGAATCTCACCGGCAACTGAATGACCAATTACAACGGCATTTGTATATGTATTGCGTCCATATTTTAAACTTGCTTGTGTGCGGTAATGCGATAGTGGGGCGCGTCATTTTAGATTAGACGAGCTCTATGAACACGATAGGAATCTGAAAAAAAAAAATTCAAATCCTATATAAAAAATTAATGTCCCCCCCCCGGGAATATTTTTAGGAACTACCGGTTTAAATGATTGTTTTAACCTAAAGTACTCGTATACCAAACGGCTATCCTGTACATCGATTTGCGGTCCACTACCACGTAATCTCCTCGGGAGATCTACGGATACTTTTAAAAAGCATTGCATGCGGAGGCTGCTCGGGAAACAAGTTCTGGAAACAGAGATTCTATGGGGCAGATAGTCTGTGCCCGATCCTACCAACCAGTGATATAATTTAGAGCGATGTGATGTCTTATATTTTGATACTTGGTCGTTAATACATAGTGAAATATATTTAGTCTATTTTTTATTATTATTATTATTATTATCACAGCCCGTAACAGTCCACTGCAGAACTTGGGGCCTCTCCCACGAAAGGGGACGTTATTGCCATAATATCCACGCTTGGCAGGCGGGTTGGAGATCGCATTGTGTAAATATAACAATGAAAAATGCCGCTGCCCATTTTCCAGATTTCGGATCTTTTGTCTCGAAAACATTAGTCGCCTTGTACGACACCCGTGAGTGTAAGGGATTGGTGCTATTCTACTCTGCCGGTCACCACACGGCCAAGCCGGTCACCACACGGCCAGTCTATTTATAACAAATTTTATTTAATGTAATTTTGTAGGCCAAGGCAGAATAACAGGTCCGTAGGCACGTCCGCGTATCTACGGACCTGCGCTTTGGCATTTTTAGCGTTTTTTTTTTTTTTTTATTAAAAAGTGGGCTCTCCAAGGCTTTCTCAGTCCTAGTATCACTGCGACCATTCCTGATCTATTGTGATCGCCTCTTTCTTAAAGTTCAGTACTAATCCCTATAGCTTCTATGAACTGCAATAGTTTCTTAATACTGATATCGTGCACCTCATCGGGTATTAGTTGGTGTTTCCCCAGATGGGTGCTTCGTTTGCGCATCAGGGCCTCACATTTGCAGATCAGATGGAGAGGCGTTTCATCCTCCTCCTTGCAGAATCTACAGTCTTTTGTTCTGCTGATCTTCAAGTTATACATGTGCTTGTTCAGCCCACTGTGACCAGTCAGTGCCCTTGTTAGGATACGCAATTTATTCCTACTAAGTAGTAACAGATCTTTGGCATGCCGCCTATTATAGGCTTTGACTAATGCCCTAGAATGGGTTAGGCCCGGCTGATTATTCCAGTGCTCTAATGATTGCTCTTTGCAGTTTATATGAAGAGTCAGTTTTACAAGGCTTTTTGGTATGCCACAGAACGGTTCTGGACCATAAGTTGTAGTTGTGCTACCAGCCTTCGCGAGTTCGTCCGCGATCTCATTGCCTTCGATCCCTTCATGCCCTGGGACCCAGCGCAGAATCACTTGGTTTTTCTCACCCAAGGAATTGAGAACATTCACGCAGTTTAGCACCAATCTCGAACTCACAGAGTCTGATGAAAGGGCCAATAATGCTGCTTGACTGTCTGAGTGTATATAAATACAATGATTCTTGTAGTTCTTTTTGAGATTTATGTCCGCACATTCTAAGATTGCGTACACCTCGGCCTGGAATATGGAGGTGTATTTGCCCAGGTTTAGAGATTTCTTGACCTTAGGTCGCTCTCCGTATATTCCACACCCTACATGATCACCTGATTTGGACCCATCGGTGTACCATATCAGGCTTCCATTTTTCCAGTACACTTGGCTTTTAAGCCAGTCATCTCTGGATAAAAGTTCCACAGAGTATCGTTTCTGGAATCTACTCTGTGTTGTCATTGAGTCAGTGTACATACTCAGTATGTTGCTGCCCATAACAGTCTCCTTGAACGATCTCAGTGACTTTGAGAGCCAGTTTCCTTCTCCCTGGGTGGTTAGCCTGTGCATGCTGTTCGTTGCCACCATCTGTACATGCAGGTGTAGGGGCGGGATATCCAGCATTGCATTCAGGGCCTCACCAGGTGAGGTTGACATAGCTCCTGTAACCAAGAGACACGCAATTCTCTGCATGCCACTTAGCGTAATTATAGCAGTTTCCTGGTTGGCTTTCATGTGCCATACTACTGAGGCATATGTTATTATGGGCCTTACGACCGCTTTGTAAAGCCAGAGGGTATTTTTTGGAGTTAAACCCCACTTTTGTCCTGCCAGTCTGCTGCATATTCCCAAGGCCATTTTGGCCTTGCTCATGATTCCGATTATATGGCTGTTCCAAGTAAGTCTTTGGTCTAGTATTACACCTAGGTGTTTGACCTCTTTGGAGAACTCAATAGTTTGGCCATTCAATCGTGGTTTGACTAAATTGTCAAGTTGCCTTTTGTTGGTAAATGGTACAACCACAGTTTTCTCCGCATTAATGGCCAGCTCATTGTCTTTGCACCACTTATCAACAACATTCAACGCTCGTTGCATAACGTATGAGAGCATACTTTGACAGAAGCCTCGGACGATTACCACTAGGTCATCAGCAAAACCCTGCGTATCTATCCTAAGCTCCGCCATCTTATACAAGAGCTGATCCACTGCCAGGGTCCAAAGTAGTGGAGATAAGACTCCTCCTTGCGGACAACCCCTGGTAGTAAATACTTCAAGTGAGGTTTCATGCAGGGTTACCTTCACTTTTCGGTTTGAAAGCATCGCTTTGACCCACTTCACCGTCGCTTGGTCAATCTTTTTCTCAGTAAGACCTCGAACTAGTGTCCTTATAGGGGTGTTGTCAAATGCGCCCTCAATATCTAAGAATGCACAAAGTGCAATTTGTTTATCCTCTAATGCCTTATCTATTTTGTCCACCAGACTCAAAAGAGCGGTTTCAGTAGATTTTCCTTTGCTGTAGGCATGTTGAGAATAGTGAATAGGATAGTCGATTTTAATCGTCTCCCTAATGTAGATGTCCAGAACTTTTTCCATAGTCTTCAGCATAAAGGAGCTTAGACTAATAGGCCTGAGCGATCTCGGTTGAGAGTAGTCTCTTTTTCCGGCCTTTGGAATAAATAGAACCTTGACTTCGGTCCATTGTTCTGGAATATGCCCCCAGGCGTAGCTCGCTCTGAAGATTTTTATCATGTGAGGGATTAAAATATCTATTCCTTGTTGTAAAAGTGCTGGAAAAATGCCATCCGCTCCACATGATTTGTATGGTTTAAAGGATTTGACGGCCCATTTTATTTGGGATGGCCTTATTATAAGCGAGGCCCTTCTCCATTCTTCATTGCCTGGGCGAAAAGATTGCGTAGAGGATGGACCTACTGCGCAAGCACCATAATGATGAGGGAAATGGGTCGATACCAATAAATTTAGAGTTTCTTTTTCGTTGGCCGTGTAAGTCCCATTAGGGTATTTCAGCAAGCCAATTTGTTTAGGTTTGTCTTTTGCGAGGAATTTGTGAACTCTTGCGCACTGAGACGTGCTGTCGACTTCTTCGCAGAATCTTCTCCAAGTTCCCCGCTTAGTCTTCCTAATTTCCTTATTATAAGTTGTTAAGGCTTCCCGATAGGATTCCCAATCTTGGGTCCTTTTGGCCTTATTGAATAATTTCCGAGTTTTACTTCTAAGCTTTTCTAGCTTAGAGCCCCACCACGGTACTGCCCTTTTAGTTGACATTGTTTTTACAGGACAGCTATCCTCATAAGCCTTTTTTATGCCGTTTGAGACTATAGTCACTGCAGTATCCAGACTTTCTACTGTCTTTATTGTTTTAGGTACTTCTTCTAGGTTCTGTTTAAGGTTGTCCTTATAGGCCGCCCAATCAGTGACTCTAGGGTTCCTAAAGCTAACTTCCTGACTTGATAATGATCCTAATAAGTCAAAACAAATGTGGTTATGGTCAGACATTGACGGTTCATCACTAACGTGCCAGTCACTAATGTGCCTCGCCAGATCATTTGTTGCAATGGTAATGTCCAACACCTCTTGTCTTACACGGGTTACAAAGGTCGGTTTACATCCCTTATTCACCACATGCAGCCCCTTGGTTAGTAAATAGTCATATAACGTGTTACCTCTCCTATTTACGTTGGTACTTCCCCATGTAGTGTGGTGGGCGTTTGCGTCACACCCCACCAACAGCTGCAGTCTGTGACGCTGGGCGTACTCGACCGCAGGCTCCAGATCCTCAGCAGGGTTTTCCTTTTCCCCCGGAAGATAGGCAGAACACACTAACGCTCTAGCCGCGTCTCCCTTGGGGATCAAAATGGCTGCTACAACTTCGTCGGAGCACAACTCTGTAACAGTCAATAGATTAATGCTATCCTTATAAACAATACAGGCTCTGGGCCTTGTTCCGCCTTTGTTATATATCATCTTACCGGCAGCGTTGAGTCCCAGAATAGTCGAGCTGGATACCCAGGGCTCTTGAATGAGGGCGAGGTCAGCCCTACCATCGCAAAGCCATTTTTCCACCACGGCACTTGCTGCCGCAGCGTGATGGAGGTTGGCTTGCAAACACCTCACCGGCCCCTGGGTCGCCATTACTTGCCCCTTTGTGAGAAGGAGTGTGAGGGCTTGGTTTTTCCCCTTCCCTTCTGCGGATTGAAAAATCCACGTCCGGATTGGGTTCCGCCTTGAGCCCTCCCCCTTGTGTTTCCTCTACCTCTGTTTGTTCCCCCTCCCCTAGCAGAAAGGTTTAAAGAAGGTCGCGTTCCCTGGGGGATCGATCCTCCTTGCTGCCCGATGTTTGAGGCCATGGTGTTCGTCTCAGGAGCCTGCTTTGTCTGTACCTTTCCCTTAGCAGCCAAATTAAGAGGGGGTCGTGTTCCCTTAGGGATCGAACCTCCTTGCTGCTTGGGTTTAGCGGCGTTGACAGTCGCAGGAGCCTGAGTGGCCTCAGAGGTAGAGGTACTTGGCTGTACAGGGGCCTCTTTGGCTTGGTCGCCCTTGATTTTGAAGACGATGCTTCTGAAACCAATTGCGGCTTTGCCTTGACTCCCTTTCAGGATCTCCACAGAGGGATCATCCACCGCGAAGGTTGCAATAATGCCTCCTTCCTCCCCCCTACTATGGAGAATCTTCCAGAGCTGCGTGTTTAGGCCCCTGTTCTGCGTGCCCAGCAATTTTATCGCCTCGTCTATTGACGTGGCGTCTATGCTGGGTATGAAGGCGGTAACTACCGCTGGCTTTGGCAGTTCGCTCTCTGAGAGAACAGACAGCTTCGCCTCTGGCCAGGGTTTGACGCTGGGTACCGCCCTCATAAGCCAGTGCTTACTGGCTTCATTTTCACAAACAACCAGGATCTATCCTGGTTTTTGTGAAAATGAGACGAACCTGGGCCCCTCCCCCCTGCCTTCCTTAGAAATAAGGTCAACAAGGGCTCGGCGCACAAGTCCCGTCTGCTCCTCGGTTAGTGGGTTTTCCCCACGAATCCCGACCCTGACTGAACCAGCCACTTCGCTGAAGGTAGGCTTTGCTCTTCCCTCCAGCGTGGTTTTTGGGTTTTTCTTCAGTCGGTCTTTCGGGGATTCCTCCTCTGATCGAGTGCGTTTTAACGACTTCGCCTCAGGGAGTAACCGAGGAATCTCTTTCCAAGGCTGTCGGCAGAGGACTAGAGCCTCTTTGAGACCCACATCCATCTCCCTCAGCCTTCGGAAACGCTTCCGCGCTGCCCCAGAAAGCCTGTGATGGCTCCCCGGTATGATGCTGTCGGAGGCCGACGTCCCTTCCGTATCTGTGACATTACTGCCTCCATCTACGTCAGGCTGCGCCTTCTCAGCTGCATCATCTAATCTGGGCGTTGGGGAGGCCAAAAGCTCTCCTTCGGCACCAGAGTCAATCTCCACCACTTCCATGGTGGAGCTTTCTGGACTGTTTTGGTTTTTTAAATTTAATGTACTCATGCAAGTCCCACGATTAGCTAGGGAATTAAAGGTCACCTCCGGCAGAGCCCCGCTTGCCGGAATAAGGGCACAAATTTCCTCCGAGGAGCCCAGGTATCGAAGGAGCACCGTTAAAGGCCGGACATCCCTCCGGCCACGCAGCCCTCGGCACGGTTCGCTTTACACCTTGGCTTGGGACCAGTCTCCTCGCGCTCGACTAGCAAGAACCCCACAGCACAGTACACTAATACTGTTGCATTAGTGCACCGTGCCACCGGATAGTTACTAGTCGACCCCCAGAGCGCACCGGCGCGCCGCTTGCGTTCCAGCAGGAATTTCCGGGGAATTTCCCAACTGGACTGCAAACGGCTGCGCACACGTGGAGGTGGACTGATGGGCGCCCCTAAAAGCGCCCCTTTTTAGCGTTTAGTGTTTATTTATACTTATTTTGTCTTGCTATTTTCTGGTTAGGTATTATTTGTTATACATGTTATTCTTTTTTTTTTTATTTCTGTTCTATTTTATGTGTGCTGTATATTTTGTAAATTTGTCTAATTTAAATGCTAAATAAATACAATATTTATTTATTTTTTTATTTAAAAGAGTGAGGTACAAACTTTTTTCGTAAGAGGTGTATCCAAAAGTAGAACATGACTACCAAACATTAAATTATGTTTATTTGAGTAAATTACTTATTTTACTCAAATAGATAATCATAATGTTTTAAACTATCGCGGTTATTATCACACTTTAAAATGAATAAATAACCATTTCTGTATCTAAAATCTGTCCAGACTGAATCAAACTGACTTGTCTTATTTGGTTATGGAAATTATGTATTTAAATGTATAATTTGCAGCAGTATTTGTTGAAATTTACATTCTATGTGTTTCTTATATAATCAAAGTCATTTATGTACGTAGCGTGATTGATACGGCAAGTCGTGATTTTCTGAATTGTTTGTTCACCAAATAAGACAAGTCAGTCTGGACAGATCATAGCAGTCATAATGTTTATTTTAAATTCCGTTTAATGTACTAAGATACGGCCCTTATTTATTACAGAAAGACTAAACTGTTCGAGTAGCGAGCTACGAGTTGCAACCAACTAGAAACCCTCAGAGGATTATTACCCTTAAGGGTATAAACAATTCAAACAAAAGAATCAAATAAAATTATTTTTATATGAATGTTATTTTATTTTCTTATGTAAAATACTTCGGTTTAACAAACAAGAATTCACAAAGCGCTTCCAACCTCAAACTAAGCGAAGCTTGTAGTAATGGCTAATGGATGCTAGATAACTTATTTACGTAGGTACTACTTTTGGTCATCTTGGCGGTAATGCCTTTGCGTTTAATAGAAATCCCAGGTCAAGCCTTTCTTGAGTGACGTCCAACACGGGTTCAGTTCCAAACGCTCGGTTAATACCAACCTACTAACCTTGGTTGACCTTGTCTCTGACCATCTCGATAGTGGATGTGGTCTATTTCGACTTTTAGAAGGCTTTTGACCGGGTTGACAAAGACATTATGTTGGGTAAGCTGGGTGCCATTGGTTTTTCACCTACTCTACTGAAACTCTTTGCAAGTTACCTGCGCGATAGACAACAGTACGTCCGACATGGCTGTTATGTCTCAGATCCATACCACACGCGGTCTGGGGTCAGTCAGGGCTCAGTATTAGGTCCACTCTTGTTTGGTATTATGGTGAACGACCTGGACTTGGTTCTCCAATCTTCTTGGAGCTTACTATATGCCGACGACCTAAAACTAATTCGCGGAGTGACTGAGATGTCTGACTGCAACTCGCTGCAATTAGACATTGATGCGGTATATGCATGCAGTGTGGATAATGGACTTCTCTTTAATCCAGATAAGTGCCATATCAGTGCAACCTTCAGTCGATCAAAGAGTCCTTTGCTGGCTCAGTACACCCTGGGCACCAGTACAATTACTCGTGTTAATGCAGTTAAGGACCTGGGAGTCTTTTTGATCCAACTCTCAACTTCCATGATCACATGAAGAAACTCGCATCCGAGTGTTCCAAAAGACTAGGGTTCGTAATAAGGAATTCCCGCGAATTTAGCGATCCTAACGTGATAAAACTCATATACTCGGCGCTGGTGCGGAGCAAACTCGAATCAGCATCGATTATTTGGAACCCATATCAGAGTTCTTACGCCTTACTTCTGGAGAAAATACAAAAAAAACATTTTTACGTTTTCTCTATAACAAAATATATGGATATTATGGGTGGTTCTTAGGAAATGTGTTCTTTGTGTAATTTCCATGGCATTTGAAAAATCGCTTAATTAAAGTAAATCATTCAAACATTTTGAAAGCTAATGCAAATTCAAATAACATATAAAAATTCGACGCTTAGCGGATCTACGAGTATATTTTCGTTAAAAAATATGTATAGAAATTGCGGACCATGGAAATTACAATAAAGACCCAAGGAAAACACTCAGCAGGTTAAATTTATCTAAACTAAACACCATATCAGACATAAGCTCAAATAAAAGTTAGGTAGTATTAAGAACCACATGCGTTAAAAGTTTAAAACTATATTTAGCAAAAAATAATAGCTTTATTTACGAAACATACATCATCGTCCCAGCGCCCATCCCGGCCTCTGCCAGGGTCCGCTTTCCTACTCAATCTTCTCCACTTCGCCCGGTCTCTGGCATCCTCCTGTCGTAAGCCGTTGGCTCTCGCATTAGACTCAGCGATATCAATCCATCGCGTCTTGGGTTGCCTACTGGGCGTCTTTATTTATTTATTTATTTAACCATTTATTGTACACGAGATTGTTACAAAAAGTATATTACATAATATATTAGACACAACAGGCCAACTTATTTCTATAAAGAAATTTCTTCCAGCAGGCCTACAGCAGAGAGATCGTGATAATTAAATGCAGTAAAGACGTGCACAGTAGCAAAAACAAAATAATGATGCTTAACTAATACAATACATAAATAAATACAGACCTATATACCCACATTGAAAACAAATACATATACATACATACATACAAATACATATACACATACTTACATATATTAGACAGATAGAGAAAGGTAGTGCTCTTTTACACGTTTCTTGAAGATGAAAATAGAAGTGCTATCCCGTACTTCATGCGGAAGAGAGTTCCACAATCTTGCCGCATGGACAGTGAATGAGTAGGAGAAAAAATCAGTGTGATGGGTCTTTCCTGATACCGGCAGATTAAATCACCTATTTCCCACGTATCCCTGAGGCTTATGCAACTCGTGACCAAACCAGCGCAGACGAGCCTCCTCGATCTTATCAGCGATATCCCTCACGCCAAGGCTGCCACTCGTTACGTACTCGATCGAGTCGCGTAACTTCGCACATCCAGCGCAGCATGTTCATTTCGTTGGCGTGGAGTTCGTGAACGTGTGTCGTCAGCGCTGACCATGTCTCGCAGCCATAGAGCAGCACCGGTCTTATTATCCCCTGTGTGCATGTCGCAGCCGGATGGTTAAATTAGCCGGTTAATTAAATGGCTAGCCTTCTAAGCAAATATTTAATTGAATAATTGTCAAATTCATGAACTATGAAAGTTAGGTCTAACGAACGATATTGCCCCGAGTTTACGGAGCTCCTCCATGCATTTTCACAACACTAACCTGACCCAACCGAATTAAAACCTAATGCAAACTATTATTATTTTTTGAGATTATTGTGATTAAGTTAGCATTGTGACAATATTTGGAGGAGCTCCGTGAACTCGGGTCAATTTCGTTCTTTAAACATTATTTTAAATATTCTTGAAATTGGCAAATTTTCGCTTAAATAATAGCATTAGAAGCTAGCCGTTTAATTAACTGGCTAATTTAGCCACCCGGCTGCGACATATATAAGCCCTTTGAGCGTAACAGGGATATTAGGGTCACAGATGACTGCTGTAAGTTCCCGTTATTTGGCCCAAGCCGCAGAGATTCGGGATTTGACATCGGGGCCGATATCGCCGAACTCGTGCATCACGGCTCCGAGATATTTGAATTTATCTGTTTTATTTACGAAACATATAAAGGAACTCAAAGTAGGAACAGTAAAGTAATATAATTAACTAGCTTATTACAGAATATAATATTATTTATTCCCATAACATGTATATTATGTATCAACACGACCTGAGTGGTTCAGAGGTCAAGGTCCCGGGTTCGATTCCCGGCCGGGCAGAAATTGAAATGATGAATTTTTATTTCTGTTACGGGTCTGGGTGTTCTATGTATAATAAGTATGTATTTAAAAGTATATAAGTAGTTTATCAGTTATCTAGCACCCATAACACAAGCTTTGCTTACTTTGGGGCTAGATGGCGCTGTGTGGATTTGTCCACGATTATTTATTTATTTTATTTAACACGATAATAAAAAATTACAAATATTTTTTAAAAGTGTACATGTACGAAATCTAAATACTCGCACTAACTAATCTTAGTTTTCAGTAAATTCAGTCTTCAAACAACAGTTAAAATAAAATACTTAAACAATCCTTAACATACGTTTTAAGACTTTTTACGGGTATTAAGTATAAGATTATATTTAAAAAACTTCAATTCTTTATCTACTACTAATAAACGAACTCTGCTAACAACAAATAAAGTTTGACCTTATTTACTAATATTTATCAACCCCTTCTATAAACACTTTTATTTATTTTAATTTCTTGCTACAAATCTTTGAAAATCTATATAAAAATAAAATATCAAAAGAAAACAAAGTTCTCAATTCAGTGTCCGATTAGGGCGAAGCCAATCTAGTGGCGTTTAACGCTACCAAAACAGGCGTGTTTATATTCCAGTAAACGGAGTCCATTCCATCTAGCTCCAACTTTCCGGAATGTATTGTGGAAATCACTGACAACTAACAGCTCCTGGGTATTGAGTTATCAACCAATCTCAACATTCGACAGTACATCGAATCGAAAAAGCAAAGGCTGTGCAGCCAAAAAACTTGGAATTCTCTCGAAGGTCAAGCGGTACGTCACTTCGACGCAGTTGCTTCAGTTATATCAAGCACAAGTCCGATCTTGCATGGGGTACTGCTGCCACCTCTGGGATGGATCAGCTAAATACCAACCGGCCGCTTTGGATTCGGTCAAAAAACGTGCAAAGAAGTTAATTTGTGATCCACAGTTGATTGAAGCAAAGCTACAGAGCCATCGGCGCAGGATTGCGCGTTTGTCGGTCTTCTATAGGTTGCATTTCGGAGAGTGTGCGAAGCAGTTGCACGACCTCATTCCGCCGGCCCTGCGCCGCCATCGGGAGACGCGATCCGGACGAGCGTCTCACGCTAGATGCCTTCAAGGCTAGAGTGGGTAATAGGCTGTAGGCTCCACCATCGGCTGCATCATCACGTACCACGGTGAGGTGGCGATCGAAAGCCTGGCTAGATCAATAGGCTAGGCTGGTCCCAATGACCGCAGTGTCTCTAGACGAAGGTCTTTGACCAATGTGTGTTGCCAGTGATGACCTACGGAACAGAAACGTGACTACCCAAAAATCTAGGCCATGATTCATCTATTTCGGTTGGTTAGAACTAGATAACATTTTATTTTTGCAATTGCAACCAGAAACAAGGTAATTTCCATGGAAACCACCTAAACGCATATGTTTTGAATTTCCTCGGCTTTGAAAAGAGCTAACTTGCTAATTTGTTACTGGTCTTTAATTTGATTGTGTATTTAATTTTGTTTTAATTTAATGATGTTTTTAATTTAAGGTTTTGTATATTTATTGATATTTGCAGTGTATTAGTAATTTATAAGTACTGTAACGCTGTAAATTTATGGTAAATAAATAAATAAATAAAATAGAAAATTACCTTAACAGTAGGCGTTTGCCTGTGATATTATAATAGCAATTACTTTCAACTGAAGTTGTTCATCAATGTAGTTTTATATGAGTATCAGTCCATCAAGTCAGATGATAGTCGCCGCACGTTATATGCCAAACCTTTAAGTAGGAAACCGTTCTCAGTTACTCTGAAAGTGCTTTCCTAGGCGGATTCCTCGAGCTTAACAGAGTCCTGTTTCCATTGGGGGCTAGCAATAAGACCGTGCTCCCACATTGGGGTCACAAGTTTCATACAAATTCATGCACCGTTTTGATTTAGACTTGCGAGTAAGATTTTCTGTTATTTTCAGGATTAATAGAATTGTTATGTTAGTGTCAAAACATAATGTTTTAAACTATCGCGGTTATTATCTACTCTATAGGCTACTCGTCAAGAAAGGTACGCTGTAGGAAACCCGGGACAAACCCTTAAAATGTGTAAGTAAAAAAATCTTCCTAGTATTCCTTCTTTAAGTCATTACAGATGAAGTAATATTTCATTTGAATGAGTCTCAAGATTCTTAATCTTTGTATTGGGACTGTGAAGTAACCTAATAAAAGAAATATCTCTTAAAAGCCTGCAGAAGCCGCCGTAAATTCAGTTACGAATTGTTTTTGTGGTTGTTTGTCGGCGCGTACGCATACGAGTTTTCTTAGAACGGAGCCGGTGTCGAATGCTGATAACCCGACTGCGTATTATCGCTGAGAATACTGACGTGTCAAACGCGACTGACAGCGGAACGGGGGACTATTCTTGGCTATCGAGACGAGAGTAAGTAGCTAAGACTTACGTTATTTATATGTTTTTTATATCACTACGGTGGAAAACATGTGGTCGGCCGGATGGTAAATTAACTTAACATGGATGTAATTTTAAATAACATCGCCTTCCTGACTAACTGTCATAACGTATTTTGCAACTTCTCGGGGCAACCTTTTTCTGTTGTACGCATGTGGTTTTTGCATTGTAAGTCAACTGGTTTTGAGTCTAAAAAAATTTCTCGAACTATTTACAATTTTACGGAATTTAAAAGTCCTTTAAATCTCTGTATGCATTAAACACCAATGTATCAGTTTAAAGTAGATACGTGACTTTGTGAGAACGTTGTTTTACACTCATTTTACAAAACAAAAATAAATCCAAGGAAATACTATTTAAAGTAATATGCCTAGCTAAATATATCGAGTACCTACGCAACGAGTGCATGTACCCATAGTACATTTAAAGTGGTCTAAGATATATCGCGGAAAAGACTGAAGAGGCTTGCCTGCTTTGGTATGGTCACGTACCGCGTAAGTCTCAGGATCGAAAAAAAGGTGGTTAAACTGGTTGTTATCAGGAAAGAGGTCCCGTGGAATGCTTTACGATGCGACAATGTCAAAGACAGGGCGAATTGGAGAACGAGCAGGAATTGGACGCTGGGACAGCCGGGATTGACCGCTCAGATGATGATGAATTGATGATTGCCTGAAACAAAAGTTTATGTTGTAAGTTGTTAAAATATGAAGCGTATGCATTTGTAAAAATAACTAACAAAACGTCCAGCTAAGTGTCATATGTACCTACATACATACGTCAGTAGAATATAGTATTAAAACATTCTGACAACTGTCGTAATTGCCGTAATTTGTTGCTAACTGCGCTATGCAAGATTAGCAAGCCCTTCGATTTTGACTGTAAACAGAAAAGGTTAATTTCACCAGCTTACAAATGACAAAGCGTAGGTAGCAATACAAAAAATTAATACCTAAAGTATTACCATACCTAATAGCTGAATAGTATTAATACGAGTATAAAACAAGGAAATAAATACCAAAGCCTTATTTATACATGGGTCCGAGCATTCTATTATAACGACTTTGTAAATCAATTAACATTAATTTTATTTGATTAATCCACTAACATTACTAAATGAGTGTTGGAATTATCGCGTTCCATCAGAACTATGCAATTACTTTAATAACCATGTTTAATTTGTCCACGTACTTAAAGCTCTAATTAAAGTATGTCAATATATGTATTGTATTTTACCCCGGTAAATGAATGGTCAAAGCGCCGGTGGCCCAATTGCTAACGGGTCCGACTCGTAAGCGAGAGGTATCGTGTTCGATCCCCAGTTTTGCATTCAGGCGACTGATAGTGTCCGACCAAAGCTTTAGCTGAAAGTTCCTAGCAAACGTCGAAATTGAATGAACAAATAAATTGCAAACTATTTTTATCATGTCTAGATCTAGGGATGATTTAAATTACTTTTCTAGATTTTACGGTCAATATACACTTTCAATATTAAAGTTTTAAAATCATTTATTGTAGCTTGTAGTCTTGACAAAATGTTTCAGAGCTTCATAACCTTGAGCTTCGGCTTCGACCAGAAATTGACCTTCGGTCTGACACTAGGGCATGAAGGGTTACATACCATGATCCAATCTGGTCCGGTTCCCCTATCATAGAGGTCGTCAGTTACTCTACAGTAATTTTTATCTATTTATTTAATCGTAATGACTCACAAAAACATGGCCGTTTACCTGATCCGCCAAATTCTGGTACATGGTCATGGTGTTTGGAGAATTAAATTCATTTAGTTTATTTAAAGTCCTGGCTGTGCCGCACAAGTATGCTCTCGCGCGTGATAAGCGAGAAAAGGCGCGACACTGATACGACATAGATCTCTTTCATCTTAGTATTGAGAGAAAGAAACAAACGCTCTCTCGACACACTTGTGCTAGCCGTGCTAGTGTCCATGGGTAGGAGCGGGACAGGAGAACTCAAAAAAGGTCACATTTGTTGTTTATTTTCTCACTTTAATAGTAATCTCGAAAACGGTGCATTGGAAGGCAATAACATAATGGTCTATTACAAAATTAGAGCCTCTGTCAAAATCTCATCCATTTGTTAGCTACACACTGGCGAATATGACGGTGTACAAACCATTCATTGATTTTTATTTATTTATCGATTTACTAACGACCTGTTTAGTCGCCCCTGTCGTGCGTCTCACAGAATAGGGCCCGATATGAATCAACTGAGCTATACGTACACAGTATAAATGTGACTGGGATTTGTAGAGCTTCAGTAGTAATCCGTCTTCCGGGCCGTGCACTGCAGTCGACACATACTCAACTGAACAGAAGACAGGCGTCACCAAAATGATCTGGAAGACCGTATTGATTACCCTCTTCGCTGTCGGTAAGTACTTAATCTATTCATGTTCTTATATAAATATGAACCGTAATTCTTCTTTCTTAATGGCTAGGATGCAACTCCAATAGAATATTTACTTTTTAAATGTGGACTCAGGTCTTCCAAGCTCAAGGTTACTTGGTCCGATTTCCATCTATAATCCAAAATTATAGGACTATATTATCTCAAAGTGAAACTACATTATGTACTTTCTGTTTGAGTATAGGTACCTACGAGTTGATTGAGGCAAATAACATGTTCATCCAAATTGTATCTATTTGTTGTATGTAATTGTATCCGTTACTATCTCATTTTAATTTAATAGCTAGTTGATAGTTTGTTTATGATTAATACTATACAAGATAGGTACCCTACTTAGTAGGTATTATAAATTTTAATGTGAAAGTTTATAACAGAGAATATTTGGAGGCATTTTGGATAGATGTTTGTTACTCCCATAATACTTAACTTAAGAACGGATTTTGATTAATTATGCAGTGTTATAGCATGCGCCTAAGCTCATAATATATAATTAATCACGAAATTCAATGTTATGTGTAATCATCAAGAAGAAAAATATGTTTTCCTGGAATGAAAAGTAGTTAAAGGCCCATTACTTATGTCCAAGAAATAACGCCTGTGACAATGGACGAAACAACAACGGATTGGTGTGAACACCATCCGCACGGACTGGTAAACGGATTGGTTATAGGATAATTTACAGCAGAATAAATCTCTTAGAAGGCACCAAATTGTCACCTTTATGAGTAGCAACATGGCCTCTTCTTGCGTCAAGCCTCAGCATCAGCGTACAGGCCTCGCTATCCAGCCAGCAGGGCAAAGCGGCCAGCCTTCTGGGGCTCTTGTTTTGAATCGCTCGCCTCGATTCGAACGGTTTTCAACTCTGTTTTTCGTCATGAAGACTTCAATATTTTTTAACACACATTGGCAATACCGAATAAGTAATGTTCAAAAATAGGCAAAATCAGTATCATGCATGAAAATATTGAATTTTCCATGCCGGAAATCCAAAATAAAAACTATTCGAATAGAGGCGATCGATTAAAAAATAGGGCACCTCGGCCACTTTTCTGAATTTGGGGGACCTGGACCAAATATTTTATCTCTGAGCTAGGTTAGTTTGATTTTATTTTTATACCACTAAGGTGGCAAACAAGCTTGCGGCCTGCCTGATGGTAAGCAGTCGGAATACAGGTTTATTTTTTGTTAGAGTTAGGTTTTATTGTTGTATTAATTGTATTGTATTATTACATATATAACTTTCCAAAACCGTAATTTATGGAAAAGATCAGACATTTGTCCTAAAAAGAATTATCTATATGACTGGGTACTACCATAATTATTTCACACTACTATATTACCTATAGCTAATATGTACCTATTAAAATTATCTATTGGTCAATAGGGTTAGTTAATAGATCTCTGGTTATTAACTACTTTATTTTAGCAATTATTTATCCCGTCATTTGTTATGAATTAAAGACACTTAACTTGATGGTTCGCTAATGAGTTAATGTCAAGGATTGTTATTGCTATACTTAGTTTATGTTGATAGACTCGTGATTGTCGTGATAATATTTTATAGGTAGGTACTCTTTGTTTGTTTCGGGATTTATAGTATGGGACCAATCACAGCTAGGGTCTACTTTAGGCTGATTTACAAGTATTAAATTGTCAAGTAGTTGACTAAATTTTATCTTAATTCGTTTTTTAAATTTTAATTACTTAAAATTAAGGTTTGTCTCTACGTCTCTTAACAATTTATAAGGTTCATAAAACAGCTGTGACGCGCATTCATGAAAGTTTTTTTTCATGTAGATATATTGTTTTTAATTAAGGAGTGTACAGGACGGGTTATTTTTTCTGTTTCCACATAAATTTAACTCTAATAAATAATATAACACGCGCAAACACAAAAAGACGATATTAAAATAAAAAAAGTGCACGGATCATCATCATCATATCAGCCAGAAGACGCCCACTGCTCATAGTCCTCCCCCAGAGATCTCCACAAAGACCGGTACTGTGCTTTCCGCATCCAGCTGGTACCTGCGATCCTTATCAGGTCGTCGGTCCACCTTGTAGGAGGCCTACCCACGCTACGTCTACCGGTACGTGGTCGCCACTCGAGAACTTTACTGCCCCATCGGCCATCTGTTCTTCGAGCTATGTGCCCTGCCCACTGCCACTTCAGTCTGGCAATCCTTAGAGCTATGTCAGTGACCGTGGTTCGCTTGCGGATCTCCTCATTTCTGACTCGATCGCGCAAAGAAACTCCGAGCATAGCTCTTTCCATTGCCCTTTGGGTAACAGTGAGCTTTCTTATAAGGCCCATAAGTGCACGAATAAATCTATTGAATAACCGTCTTCATCACAATTTAAGCCCAAGCCTCCTCAGAAATCTTATTGAAAAGACAATGACATGCATCCAGACCGACTTTAAACTTCGTCATGTCACTGGCGACGTGTATTCAGGATGGGCAGTGGTCACTTCCTGCGTTGCCGTCTTGTCCGTCCATTTACCAATTTACCTCGTCAGTATCTCACGACTCGGACCCGTAACTATGTATTGGCACAATTTTTATTGCTGACTAGCTGTCAAGAGACACTGGTTTTAAATAAATATGCTTTGACAAATTCACGCGCGATATCTAGCCCCAAAGTAAGCAACGCTTGTGTTATGGGAGTTATAGATAACTGACTAAGTACTTATATACTTATTATACGTACTTTTTTTTTTACTTATTGACTAGCCAGGCATTTGACCGTCACCTCACCTGGTGGTAAGTGACGATGCGGCCGATGATGGAACATGCCTGTCTAGGAACCGCCTATACTACACCCAGACCCGTAACAGAAATTAAAATTAATCATTTAAATTTCTGCTAGGCCGGGAATCGAATCCTTGACCTCTGCGTGGCGACCGGCAATTTTACCAACTGAACCACTCAGGTCGTCAAAAAGTAACAGTTCGCAAGCAACCTTTGATTCATCATTCAATCTGAAACGAATCTTCCTATTTCCTGTAAGTTCATACTCCTGAGGTATCAGATGGCAAACAAGTTTACGGTTCGCATTATTTACCAAATGTCTAAAGAAGTAATGAATAAAATAAATAAATAAATATGCTTTGAAAAATTCACACAGCGCCATCTAGCCCCAAAGGAAGCAAAACTTGTGTTATGGGTGTTAGATAACTGATAAACATACTTATTATACATACTAAAATTCATCATTTCAATTTCTGCTTCTGAACCCGGGACCTCTGCGTTACCACCGGCATGTTATCCAAATAAATAACCCAGGTCGTCAACTGTCAACTGTCCCTCTTTTATCTGTTTGTGTGTCTTGTCCTGTGTTTCTTTTAACCTCCGACGAAAAAATAGGGGTGTTATAAGTTTGACTTGTGTATAGGTTTATCTGTGTATCTGTAGCTCTGTATCGGTGTATGTATTGACGTGTGTATCTGGCTGTGTCATCGTAGCTCCCGTACGGATGAACCGATTTTTCATACCTAAATGGTTTAAATGGATGTAACTCGGTAACTTATTTTTCTTATCTAATGTGGCTTATTATCATTTAATTAAGTGTTATGCTTACATCCTGATTCTAATATTCTTATATAAGCTTGTACACAACGTACAAATGGGTCACACGTTTATAGATAACAGTAATTACTTCAATTGAAATGATAAAATAACAGAGATCTGTAATGTTCATTAGTAGGTATCACATCATATTATTGGCTTGGTGTATCGGTAGCCGGACGGTTGAGTATCCAAGTCGTAAGCGAGAGGTACCGGGTTCGAATCCCGCTGCGGCCATGTACCAATGACTCTTCTGAGTTATGTACATTAGTTGAATTCTAACCGATGTTCTTACGGTGAAGGAAAACATCGTGATGAAACCTGCAAAGTCAGGCAACTGAATTTGTAACCATGATCCAATCTGGTCAGGTTCCCCTGGTAGCAGGGTCACTGAGGTCAGATGGTAGTCGCTCCACTGTAATTACCTGATCGCCAAAACCTGGATCATGGTCAAGGCGGACCCCGGACCCTCGTCCTCGAGAGCACAACCGGGATATTATCGCTAAGATGAGAGACATCATATTAATGGTTTATGTTATCCGGTGAATAGAACAGAAATTCCTTCTAAAAGTTTACCGTGTTCCCTAAACAGTCAGGACACCTTCAAGGTCAGAGTGCAGAGGACTGTCTCTTCTGGTATCTACACAAGCAAGCTCCATCTTCGTCCCTTATCTGTACACGGTATAAAACAAAGTCGCTTCCCACCGTCTGTCCCTATGTATCTATGTATGTATATAGGTACGCTTAGATATTTTAAACTACGCAACTGATGTTAATGCGTTTTTCAACAATATATAGAGTGATTCAAAAGGTTAAAGTAGGTGAAAATAAAGTGTTACCGCACGGTGGGGCATGCCGCAGCGTGCGCCATTGCAGGAACGCCCAGCACTGGAGTAGCGTGACGCCGTACGGCTCGAAGCTCGCGAGACCATGTTCTGCCTTTGGAAGGAGGACATGGCTCACGAGCAGTTTGGGCGCCGAACGCTCGACGCTATCGGTCCCGTCATTGAGGACTGGGTCGAGCGTCCGCATGGTTCCCTTTCCTACCGTTTGGTGCAGATATTATCAGTAAAGCAATTCGCACAAGGGAATGTCATCGTGCAACTTGCTAGTGGATGTTTAGGTATCCACTCCGCGTTGCTCATGAGTAGCCGTTCTTACAAGGAAATTGGAGTTCGCTTGACTCGACTCGTAGATTAGCCAGCTTGTCGGTCTTTTATCGAGTTCACTTCGGTGAGTGCTCCCAGGAGCTCCACAACCTTGTTCCATCGTGCCCTTTTTATTATCGAACAACGAGGGGGACAAAAAATCGTCATCCATTTATGGTAGATGTCCCACCATCTCGTACTAAGCGTTTTGCATACACTTTTCTTATGAGCACTGCAAAGGACTGGAACTCTCTACCTGAGTCATTGTTCCCCGATTAGTATAACCTTGGGGTCTTCAAATCAAGAGTGAATAGATATCGTCTAGTCACGCATGCTACATCTTCGACCTCATCGTCGCTTTCCATCAGGTAGGTTGAGGTCAAATGCAAGCCTATTAAAAAAAATTAAAAAAAAAGACTCGACGACGTGTGACCAGTAGGATAATTACTTAACTCTGGTGCTAACAATTCTTTGATTTCAATTGTTGAAATTGTTACTTTTGCGATTAGGTACGTATCATCGATATCATGGATGTAGTTGCTAACAAAGTTCCATTGAAAATCGATGATTCACGTATTTACGCGAGCGCTCGCCTTCTACAATACCTGTTTGGATGCTTTTTCCATTCAGATAAATTAGCTAAAATTATCATCAACGATGATGAACTTTAGTCGCACATCAATAGTCACATGTCAGAATTGCGTAATGGAGAAGGAGGGTGATACTTAGATACCATTTTAATTTAGTTCCTGATAACTGAACATTACTTATCTATTAATGTGTAAACAAGTCAGAAAAGGGCAATGTACTACAAAGTAATAAAAGATAATATGCGTCATAGGTCAACAAAATATTCCCAATTGAGAATGTTGCTAAGCTTTCATTTGATAAGTAAACAGAATTTCAAAAGACAAGTGTTTGTGATATTCGTGATAAAATAAAAATACCACAACATACGCAAACTCCCACCTCACATCCAGCTATTCACTCGATAAGTAGGTATGATTAGAAATCCATGATCATAGCCACAATGCTAGAAATTTTTTTACTGGCAATAAAAAACTATGTAATAAACTTATTATCGCCAGTAAAATTAATTTGGTATGCTAATTTTTCTCCAATCTGTCAAAGTAACTTAAAGTCGTAGGACACCTCTATAGATACATTTAATATTAAAATTAATTAATAATGTCAATAAATTTATAAATATCAGTACCAAAATAAAAAATGTAGTTTACGTAAATATAATTAGGATGAACCATAACGAGAATATTCATATATGTGTAAAATGATTAGTAGAATATTCACATTTCCTGGGACATGTATGTACTTCCTAAATGGTAGCCGAAAATGTATATTTTGCGGTTATATTGAAAATACCACGGGAAAATTCCACTATTCCGGCGCTAAACGCATACCAGTTAAATTTTAGAATGCCACTCCGATAAATTCTAGATTTGGTTCAGGCGCGGTAGTTCATAACAACTATCACGCTCATCGCTTCGCTCCTAGTACTAAACCCTCTGTAGCACAACGACGTTTTTGAAACATTCGGTTTATGGTCAAATCTTCTACTATATAAAAATAAGTCGGGTTTTCCTTCCTGACGCTATAACTCCAGAACGCACGAACCGATTTCCACGGTTTTGCATTCGTTGGAAAGGTCTCGGGCTCCGTGAGGTTTATAGCAAAAAAAAATCTGGAAAAATTTGAAACGAAAAGCGGGAAAATCGTGTAGGGTAGGTGTAGGGCAGTGTTGGGCATGAACAATTGATATTTTAATCATCATATTAATTGATTGAAAAATTAATTGCAATTAATTTAATCACAATTTATTTAATTGCAATTAATCTGTTATTTGCGTATTGCAATTAATTTATTTAAATAAACTCACGTTAATTGCAAGAGACAATTAAAATAATTCAAATAATATTTTGAATTGTTACAAGAGACAATTAAAACTAACAATTAACAATCACAGATTTATATTGTTATGCGGCCCGATCGGGCCGCTCGAGGGCTGAGAGGTAAGAGTAGGACGCGAGAGAGACAAAATAATATGTAAACGCATTATTATGTTGAAAGCTATTTGCGGAAAGAATTTTCTATTCTTAAGTAGAGCTCGTCTAGTTTAAAATGCCGCGCCCCACTATCGCATTAACGCACACAAGCAAGTTTAAAATATGGACGCAATACATATACAAATGCCGTTGTAATTGGTCATTCAGTTGGCGGTGAGATTCAAACGTAGCAGCACGCGTCGTTCATTGGCTCCCACACAGATGAAGTGTCGTTATCAATATTTGCACTCACACATCGAAATCAACTAACTAAGTAGTGGGGTGCGTCATCTTAGACTAGACGAGCTCTACTAGTATATATATTCTGTGTGGCTATCATGAAGAACGATTTAGCATGGCCATTAAGGTCAAGCTTGTGAAAGCCCTACCCTGTGCCACTCCTTAATCTTATAATATAACTATTTACATTATTTAAATTTAATTAAAGTTAAATTACAAGAACAGTTAACAATTGATTAATTGTTAATTGCAACGTCACAATTAACAATTGATCAATTGTTAATTGTAACGTCACAATTAACAATTAATCAATTGTTAATTGCAACGTCACAGTTAACAATTTATCAATTGTTAATTGATATTTCACAATTAACAATTAATCAATTGTTATTTTTAATTGTAACTTGCAATTAAATTTTGCCCAACACTGGTGTAGGGTAGGTGTAGGGTAGGTGTAGGGTAGGTGTAGGGTAGGTGTAGGGTAGGTGTAGGGTAGGTGCAGGGTAGGTGTAGGGTAGGTGTAGGGTAGGTGTAGGGTAGGTGTAGGGTAGGTGTAGGGTAGGTGTAGGGTAGGTGTAGGGAAGGGTAGAACTAGAGGTAGGGTGGTGTAGGGTTAAAACGCTACGTGAACGAAGTCGCGCCGGGTCCACTAGTTTCAAATAAAACTGCGAAATTAACTAGTTTCTGATTTCCTTTTAGGAAATGTATGAAATTCCTAAAAAATGTATACAACTAAATTTATTTTACACATTTCCTGTCAATTTTAAGCATTGTATATAATGACGGATTACAAACGTTTCTTTTAACATATCTACAAGAAACGACTATATATAAAAAAAGTATTTTTATAATTCACAGGCGCATGGGCGGCCATTGAAATCACTGAGGAACAACAAAACAAGGCGAAGGATGCCATTAGAGAATTATGTAAGCAAAACAATGCAGAAGACAAAACCGACGAGGTTCAGGTTAGTATCACACGGGTTGAAGAGAAATTTTGATCAATAATATTAACAGACCATAACCGTCCACTATTGAACCTCAGCCTCTTACACACCATTTGAGGGTATTGCCAAAATACGTTACCAAAAAACGCTGATGCTCATTTTCAACTAACAGCTTTGTCTTATTTTTGTGTGATTTGTGGGTGAAAGCGACATAAGATGATAAATAGATAATTAATTAATCAATTTACAGGGCAAAGTGGTAGCGTTTGGAGAGTGCGTGAAGACCCTTTTCGACCCTGAAACGCTTAAGAACGAGATCGAGGAAGCTAAGCCCAACGGTGCTCTCGACGAAGTTTTCAAGAAGTGAGTTATTTTAAAGATCTAAATTCCAGTCTTTTGTGTTCTAATCGAGTTACAAACCTGCCCAAGTCAACTATCACAGGGTCAAGTAAACAAGAGAAATTTCCAAATATTACTACATATCTATAATATATAAACCTTTACATTTATTTATATTATTAATTGTGGCTTGTAGTCAATCCTGAACAAAATTTCTTAAAGCAAACATTTGGCTTTGGCTGAGGCCAGAAATTCATCTTCGGTCGGACACTATTGTGTAGCTGCTTTAAAGAATATAGCTTTTGATTGCTTCAAACTGCTGTATAAAATGAAGTCGCTATCCGCGTCTCCCTGTCTGTATGTTTTTTTTATAAATTCGTCTGGCCAGGCATTTGAACGCCATTTCACCTAGTGGTAAGTGACGATGCGGCCGAAGATGGAGTATGCCTGTCTAGGAACAGCTTGTTCACTCTAGCCTTGAAGGCGTCCAGATTATAGTGATCAGGAACACACTCGCACGCAACGTGTTCCATTCCTCCTCTTCCTAAACCACTGCTGTCTTCTACAGCTAATCTTCCGAAACTCAGCTAAGTTCAACCCTCAAATAGCATCTCGATATACTCTTTTAGGTACTGCGCCAAGAGCCCTGAGCTGAAGACCTGTATCCACGACCTGACCGACGGCGTTACGCCGTGCCTGCAGGAGTCGCTGCGAAGCCAGATCCCTAACTCGGTCAACGCCACCGACTCCCTTATCGACTTCGTCTGCTACAAGGACGGCGACAGGATTGCGCGTGAGTCACTTTTTTATGCGAATTGAGTGCCGTCTTCGGTGGCATAGCCACGTCTTGCACAGATCGATAAATACATATGGAACAAATGTCGTGCCGTGCCGCTACTGCCAGGAACAGGAAAAAGAGGATATCGATAACCGTAGTGGTTATCGAGGATGGATGGAGGAAGGATGTCGAAGTCCGAGCGAAGTGGATAAGGAGAAAAAGGAAGGCAGACCCAACGATTTGGTAATGGCGCCACGCAGCGCAGGTACCATCTGCATACGGACAGCATAGAACCGGCCTTTCGGGGAGGTGGGCGTCTTTCAGCTTTCTTTAACAAGGTCGTCTACTCATCTCGTAATAGACCATTATACGTTGATTGCCGGTACGTTTTCACCAATCGAGAACCTTCCCTTCCGCACAAATCGGTTTTGGGAACTATATGGCCTGCCCATCCATTGCGACTTCTTCAGTTCTACTACTCTGAAACCTACCTTGGTGAAATTAGTACTGCGACGGACATCTTCATTTCTGATCCTATCCTATACCTTATAGAATCTCCGAGCCCGAGCGTACGTCTTTCCTTCGCACGATGAACGATTTTGATCGTTGTCACTGACATCACCTCGTTGTGAGATTCTGAGGTGCTACATTGAGCTAAATATCTCTATCTATGCTCTTTTTGTTACAGTTTTCATCGCCGAAGGTGGCCCCGAGTGTTTCGTCGAGAAACGCAGCGAGATCCAAACGTGCGCTGAGAAATTGACGGAGAGTGTATCGACCATAGAAGCCGCCAAGGCGCTTACTATCGCTGTAAGGAATAATTTTCGTGTTTACAAGTTAAAAACATTTTTTAAAACCTCGTATGCGATCGACGTTATGTATTCGCTCTTGCTGCTTACCTTGGTCTAAAAATCTAGTTGGTAAAAATCATTTTATTTTTTTGGTTTTATATTTACAACAAAGATGCAGATAGTCACAGGTTACAGTCAGGTTACAGTACACCACGACTGAACAATCTTTTAATTCGTGCTATGATGGTTATTTTCTTGCTGAAGCACCCGCACCAGCAGTATGTATGTACGTATTTATTTATTATAAATGTGGTACATAGTCAAAATCCAAAAGCCAAAATGCAAAATACTTTGTTGGCGAAGGTTTGCACTCTCAACTATATGATTTACCCTACCAACATAGTACAATAAAAAAATGGCGAGCACAGACATAACCTAGTAGCCAGGATTATTCACCAGCAACTTGCTCTTATGACCAGCAATATGGGCTTGTGGAGTCTATTAGAGTAATTTGATTAGAACGTAATATTAGAGAAGAATACCATAGGAAGGTCGACAAAAGTCTTCCGCTGGGGAGGTTATGAACAGTTTTGTAAGCCGATTGGCACCCCATGACGCTTTATAATTATGCAACCTTTGACCTTAATCCGTCTCATCTTGAACACAGGAACAGTGCGCCAAGTTCAACGAGCTGTCGACCTGCGTCGTGACCGCTCTGGAGGGCTGCAGCTCGCCTACTCCTAGCAACATGGCAGAGTCTCTGCTGCGCTACATGCGCAAGGGTTCCGTCTGTGATAAGGTATGTTTCGAGGAGGTTTATACTTACCACAAAGCAGTTACAGCTTATCATCATATCAGTCAATCTCTCAAAAGATCTCCACAAAGGCCGGTCCTGTGCCTTTCGCATCCAGCTGGTAATTACCATATTTACCAGGTTGTCGGTCCACCTTGTGGGAGGGCTACCCACGCTGCGACTTCCGGTACGTGGTCGCCACTCGAGAACTTTACTGCCCCATCGGCCATCTGTTCTTCGGACTTTTCTTACAGCTTATGGACTTTTGCAATACCTACTACTGCAAGGCCTTGTTTAAGACGCAGTCTTGGCCGAGAATTATTTAGCAACGAGGGCTGTGATTTACATATGGAGCAGGTAGTATTCTGTGCTACGAGAAAATCAAGTCAAAGGAAAGGTTGGTTTGTGTTTAGGGTCGCTGAGTACCTTGTATAGGGTTCGTCCTTTCGTTCATCCGAACGTGAGGATGGCCCTCTACAATGGACTTGTTTTGCGACATTTGGAGTATGTGACACCATTTACGGCCTATATCTATTGGCTAAAATTTCGAAGACTGTGCAGAGCGTGCAAAATGCTTGTATGCGATTTTGTTTTGGGATCCAGCGGAAGAAACACATAACTCCTTACTTATGCAAGAAGGGGTTGTTAAATATGGAGAATAGGCGCAAATTGAAATTAGCGTCTCTTGTGCATGCTTTTGCTGGGGGTGAGGGACCAGACTATCTAAAAAACAAACTGACACATAAAATCCTGAACCGATTGAGGGACAGAGGCGCGTACGTAGGTATTGCTATATCTTTCGTCTTAGTATTGAGAGAAAGAGACAAACGCTCTCTCGCGGCGCGAGCCTGTCGCGGACACACTTGTGCTAGGGCCACTGCTTTAATTTGACCCGCGCCAGAGCCTGTTTCCGGTTCGCAGCAGCAAAGATCTGGAATGATCCACCTCCACTACGTAATCTCCTCGGGAGATCTATGGATACTTTTAAAAAGCATTGCATGCGGTGGCTGCTCATGAAATAAGTTCTGGAAGCAAAGATTCTATTGGGCAGATAGTCTGGGCCCGATCCTACCAACCAGATATAATTTAGACGCGATGTAATGTCTAAATACTAAATATATATCCTATTTATTTCTTTAAAAGAGAGAGGTACGAGCTTTTTTCGTAAGAGGTGTTTCCAAAAGTAGTACGTGACTACCAAAAATTAAGTTACGTTTATTTGAGTAAATTACTTACTTACGAGCGTCGGAGGCCGAGCGGTTAGAGTATCCGACTCGTAAGCCAGAGGTTCCGGGTTCGAATCCCGCTCCGGCCATGTACCAATGTCTATTGCCTGAGTTATGTACATTAGTTGAATACTAACCGATGCTCTTACGGTGAGGGAAAACATCGTGATGAAACCTGCACATTCAGGCGACTGGATGTGTAACCATGATCCAATCTGGTCAGGTTCCCCTGGTAGCAGGGTCATGGAGGTCAGATGGCAGTCGGTCCACTGTAATTACCTGACCTACCAAATCCCCTCGTGCGCGAGAACAAGCGGGACATTAACGCCAAGATGATGATGATGAGTAAATTACTTATTTTACTCAAATAGATAACCATAATGTTTTAAACTATCGCGGTTATAATCACACATTTTTAAGGTACGCGGTAGGAAACCCGGCACGTGCCTTTAAAATGAATAAATAACCATTTCTGTATCTAAAATCTGTCCAGACTGACTTGTCTTATTTGGTTATGGAAGTTATGTTTTTAAATGGAAAATTTGCAGCAGTATTCGTTGAAATTCACATTCTATGTGTTTCTCATATAATAAAGACATTATGTATGTAGCGTGATTGATACGGCATGTCGTTATTTTGGGAATTTTTTGTTCACCAAATAAGACAAGTCAGTCTGGACAGATCATAGCAGTCATAATGTTTGTTTTAGATTCCGTTTATTGTACTAAGTTACGGCCCTTGTTTATTACAGAAAGACTAAGCTGTTCGGGTAGCGAGCTACGAGTTGCAACCACCTAGCCTAGGACTCACAGGAACACTCAAAAAAACGTGCCATTTTTATTATTACCAATTGAAATAAAAAGATCAAATAAAACAATTTTACCATTAATGTTATTTTAATTTCTTATGTGAAATACTTCGGTATAACAAATAATGCGCTTGGACGAATTCTCACAGCGCTATCAACCTCAAACTAAGTAAAGCTGCTAGATAACATATTTATTGCTACTTTGTTGTGCTTTGTTGGCCCGGGGTCTGCCTTGGCCATTATCCAGGATTTGGCAGATCAGGTATTTACAGTGGAGCAACCGCCATCGAACCTCCGATACCTGTTAACAGAGGAATCTGACCAGGTTGGACCATGGTCACACATTCTGTCGTCTGACTGTGAGTAAGTAAAGTAAGTAGGTAAAACACATTTTTTTTTATGTCATACGGTAGGCAAACAGGCAAGCGGGCCACCTGATGGAAAGTGGTCACCACTGCCTATAGACATTAGCAACACCAAGAGTATCGCTAATGCGTTGCCCACCTCTATAACACGTTGCTCTGGCAGCAAAAAGCAAATGCCACTCCACTGCCAAAGCCACGGTTCCCCAAATCCCCACCCCATGGAGCACTGGAAACCTTACTCACCGGCAGAAACACAATACTATTTAAAAGAGTATTATTTAGCTGCGATATTCTGTAAGGTGGAGGTACTTCCCCAGTCGGGCGGCTCCAATTCGAACGAGATACCCCGCTATGCCCTACATCTCTTAAAATTTTATTCCACTCAGAAAATTCTTAAATATTCATAGAGAAAAAAAAGTAAAACAGTGACATAAACAAAAACAGAATCAAAAATATACTCGTTACCTGTGCCTTGTGGAGAATGCAATGGGGCCACACTCAACATATTCAACGACAGTCGCTGTAACACTGGTTTTCAGTGGCCCCCTGTGCAGGTTTCATTACGATGTTTTACCTCATCGTCAGAAAAACGTAATTGGTACATGACAGCACTGGCGTTCGAACCCGGTACCATGGGGTACGAGTCGTACCTACCCCTTAACCATTTAGGCCACCTACGCTGTTACTTACTACTTTTACGTAAAACAAATCAAAATTATTCAAGTTCTGTCCGGCCGGCAATCGCACCCAGGAGCTCGACGCGTCATGTTGACCACTGAACAACGTTCAACAAAATAAAATCTGTTATATAAAAAAAACTGTAAAAAGGCCAGGTCTGTGCATCTCCATTTATTTATTTAACTATTTGTTACTAACCTAATTTTAAGTTAATACTAACCAAATATGAGTACTGGTACTTGAAATAAAAGATTATTCATTCATTCATTCATTGCATACAGTAAAGACATACAAAGATAAACATAGATATAACTGACACAACAGGCACTACTTATTTCTAAAAGAGATTTCTTCCAGGAGCCCTACAGAAGGGAGATGTTTAGTTAAGTAATGAAGATACGACGTAACGTATTTAATTTTTATATATTTTTGTTATTGAACCGCTCGTTTCGATTCAAACGGTTTTAAATTTTTATTTTTCCTATTTTAAACCGTACTCCTTCGGTATTGCCGAATATGATTAAAAATTTATTGATTCATTGCATACAGTAAAGACATACAAAGATAAACATAGATATAACTGACACAACAGGCACTACTTATTTCTAAAAGAGATTTCTTCCAGGAGCCCTACAGAAGGGAGATGTTTAGTTAAGTAATGAAGATACGACGTAACGTATTTAATTTTTATATATTTTTTTGTTATTGAACCGCTCGTTTCGATTCAAACGGTTTTAAATTTTTATTTTTCCTATTTTAAACCGTACTCCTTCGGTATTGCCGAATATGATTAAAAATTTATTGAATTTTTCGGGCCAGTAATAGAAATCGAGGCTAGCGATTCAAAAATAGAGCTCCTGGGCTAATACTGCACGGCTATCACAAGTGTGTCCGCGACAAATTTTGCGCCGCGAGTGAGCGTTTGTTTCCTTCTCGCTATACTAAGATGAATGAGATAGCAGTATCTATGTCGCGCTTTTTTCGCTTATCGCGCGCGTTATTTACATTAATGTGACAAAAGTAGTGTACCGCTTGAAGAATCGGAAAGCTGTCGAACGCGATGGAATCCGACGATATTGAGACGTTAAAAACCCAACCAATGGAAGCTGAGTATCTTTACTCCAGTCTTCAATAGGCTTGCCGCAGGATTACAGCAATTGTCGCGGTATAAAGGTCTAAAGATATAAAGGTAGGTCTTCTACATGGTAGACCGACGACCTGGTAAGGATCGCAGGTACCAGCTGGATGCGGAAAGCACTGGACCGGCCTTTGTAGAGATCTCTGGGGGGGCCTATGCCCAGCAGTGGGCTGAATTCTAGCCAGAAGTCTGATATGATGATGATGATGATGAATATACGACAGTCGAAGATAGTTGAGAAAATATTTTTTGTCTGCAATAGACATTACATTACAATATCATTGTTAATGCAGATATGTGAAGTGTGCTAGAAAAAATGACGCATTCGAGATATCACAGCGTGAGAATTAGGCCCCTGGGACTTACACTAACGAGGAGTGAGGGACAGTGTACCTAAACTACCGTGCCTGGGCAGGCTCATTTGTCCCATTTATTAACTTGGACAATACAGTGCGAGACATGGCCAGCGCTGACGAACTACATCCGCTAACTCCACGCTAACGAAATGAAAATGCTGTGGTGGATGTGCGGCTGAACGCGACTTGACAAATTAGAAAAAAAGACGAAAAATCCGGATATATAGAGCCAAAACTTTAAAATATCGGAGCTTGATGCTCTCATTCATTAGTTTATTTATGATATCTATACTATTATTATTTTATACTCCAGACGTTTTGAGAAAAAATCTGAAATTTTTTGAGATTTTTGGCCGTTGCCAATTTTTTTCACCATTCAAACCGCCTGCGCCACACGATCAACCCGAATATACCAAAACAATTCCAAGCTCGCTCATTCATTTGTTTATAAATTCAGATTTAAAAAGGCAAAATGCCTAAAGGCCTTGCCACACACAAAGCTCGACGCGAGCGCGGTGCGATAGTTGCTAGGCAACTATAGCGCGGCGCGATTTTTGTGTGTGGCAAGGCCTTAAAACTGTGACTCTGAACCAGAATTTGAAAAATTTTGAGCTTTCTACACTCGCAATTTTTTAGACACTGCCCACACCGCTTGCTCAATCTGGATTTTATAAACCAAATAACGTACCAAATATGACAAGTTCGCTCATTCATTGATGTTACTTTTATTATGTTCACCCCAGCTCTTTTCAGCCAAATTACGAGCTCACTACGCTCGCTTCGTTTTTAAACATTCACACCGCCCGCGCCATGTAATCAATCCGGATTTTAAAAGCGAATATACAAAAAACACATAGCAGCTCGATGCGCACGCTCAGTCATTGGTTTTGAGCCAAAATTCTTTGAATCTGCCGGTACTAGGAAGAAGGTCCCGCGGGAAACCCAACAAGCTATGAAGAAAGCTGAGTGAAGAAAGTTAGAAAGCGGAGACTTTTTTTTTTCGCGCGGAATTCATTACGCACGTTACCCTCCGTTAGGAGATGAAGGACCTGTGTGGGACTCCCGGCGTTCGCCTTTCTACCCACTAAACGCCGCGGCGCTCCTACATCGTCTAAATGGTGGTGTCATGAGAGCAGCCGAAGCCTTGCCATCAACGACACCTCCAACGACCGCCCGCCTTACACGGCAGGTCCGCCATGCCACCCTTGCGGGGGACCGATGGGAATAGCCGGAAGCGCCGGGCTATTTCCATCCAACGCAGGTGGAGACCTGTGCAATGCAGGCGGAGATGCCCCCGCACCTCCGGCCCGCTGGCCACCACCGTGAGCGAGAATATAACGGTCGTACATTCGTCTTCTCACTCCTCTTCTGCGATCTGCGGAGCGGTGGAGCGAGAGGGTCATCCATCCTCCCTCTCTCGCTCCGCGGCTTTAATTCTTGGAAGCGCAAGGTCCGGACCTACAACCGCATTCAGGATACGGCGCTGCTCTTCCCAGCCAGTGCAGGCAACGAGGGTATGTTGCGCTGTGTCCTCCGTCGCGTTACATTTGTGACACGACGGGGCTTCCTCTCTCCCAATTCGGTGCAAGATCGATCCGAAACAACCGTGCCCGGATAATATTTGCACCAAACGGTAAGAGAGGGATCCATGCGTACGCTCGACCCAGTCCTCGATGACGGGACCGATGGCGCCGAGCGATCGGCGCCCAGACTGCTCGCAAGCCATGTCCTCTTTTCAAAGACGGAACATAATCACGCGAGCTTCATGTCGTACGGCGTCGCGCCCCTCCGGAGCCGGGCGCTCACCTTGCGCCCTCTGCGCCGCCGTCCATTCATAGACGACGGCTATAACCCTAGCCTCCAGCTGGCAGGGAGTGCCTGCAAGGACGCACGCTGCAGCATGCCCCACCGTACGATATGCCCTCGCCACACGCTGTGCAATGGCTCGTTGAGGCATACGAAGAAGGGCCGCATTTTCGCCCTTATTCAGGGAATCTGCCCAGATGGGAGCGCCTTACAGCGCCATAATCTTTAATATGCCGCCATATAAGTGCCGACGCCTTGAGCTTGGTCCCCCCAGGTTAGGAAGGAGACAGCTGAATGCATCAGCCGCCTTTAGGAGGCGCGGTGACAGATCGCTAAAGAGCCGGCCAAACTGCCACCGACCATCCAATATAAGGCCCAAATGTTTAATTTCAGCCTTAACTTCGACCCTGACGCCCCCGACTATGATATGGGCGTTAGCTGATGCATGCTTCCACGGACCTGGGAAGAAAAGGGCCTCCGTTTTCTCCAGCGCTACCTTCAGGCCTAGTAACTCAATCCTCCGTGCGACTAGGGTCCCGCCCGCAGAGGCCAGCTGTGCAGCCTCTTTATAAGTATTGCCCCGGGCCGTAACAAGGGTGTCATCCGCATAGCAGATGACATCCGTGCCCGCCAAGAGATCATCCCGAACAACCCGAGCAACCAATCATACCCGATGTTCCACAGTAGCAGCTCGAGAACCGATCCCTGTGGGACACCAGATTCAACAACGTGAAGTCGGAGTTGACCATCCCAGTAGAAAGCGGATCCTGGCATAAGCCGGGATAGACGCTAAGATGATGATGATAATGTAGTTGTTTGGCGGCAGAAATAGATAAATAGAGACAGTAGTACTCACCCACGCAAACTTGTCAGGCTTAACAGGGGCCCTACCACCTAAGAAACTCTTAAGAATAAACATATCTAAGTATTTATTTGTCATTCTTGACTCATTCCTGAGCCATAAATATGAATCTTTATTCTATTAGTCGCCTTTATGTTTCGTATTGCACTTTGTCATTCGTTGTCCCAATAATTACATAATAGATAGATTCCGTCCCCCGAAGCGAATCGGTCACAGGAACAGACCAGAAGATATATAAATGTGACCGGGATTTCATATGATTCAGTAGCGATCTGTCTTTCGGCGAACGCGCTGCTGACAGGCATACGTACAGGTGATCTTAGCAGATATATATAGCTGTCAAGATGATCTGGAAGATCATGTTGATCGCCTTCCTTGCTGTAGGTAAGTGGTTCCACCTAAATTTTTTTATACCACTAAAGTAACAAACAAGCTTACGGTCTGCCTGATGGTAAGCGATCACCGCAGCCTATGGACGTTTGCAATATCAGGAGCATCACCCATGCTCTGCCGACCCCGTAAACCCTTTTCATCTCTTTCTTGAAGAATTTGTTGTACTCTCCAGGAAAAACCTATCCAAATATTCATCCCACAACCTTAGTGTGCGTGGGAGAAAGTTCCTATGGGACCGCACAGTTCGCGACTAATTTGGCTCCAAGGTGTGAGGATGAACTCCGTTGGTGGCGAGCGGTGTGGTGACAGAATGTAGCTTACTTTATGTAGAATGTAAATTATTAAAAGGTTATTTTTATTGACTACGAAGGCACCGACAGGTCCTGCCAATTTAATGGAAAGGGTGATTGGAGGTTTCATGAAAATTAAAATGCACTTTGCAAACTATAATTAAAAGTAGTTGGTATTAGTTACAAGTATCGATTATAATATCAACATCTGTTCAGATTGACAAAATTTCTATCGGAAGAATAATAATTAATTTTGTGCGAAATAATACGCTGGCAAAAGTAACAAAAATGATAGGATATTTCTGTAGCAGCAATGGTCTAGTGGTAGAGTGCTTGCGAGACCGATAACCAAGGATAAATCAACGCTCGCAGAGTCCGGGAACTGTATGGGTTACCGTTACGTAGATACGAACTCACTACGTACGGGCTAGTCGAACTTCAGCACCGCAACGAGCTCTACTAGTTAGGTGCGAGCTACTCGTTAGGTGCGCCTCGTAATACCGTTGGCGAAGCGAGGTTGACCAAGGTCTTCCGCTGGGGATCCCTGAGACTGGCTGATCAGTCTCGGGAGCCGATTGGCACCCCCGGACGGTATACAATCTGAAATAGCAGCGACCGAACCAGCTGAGGGCGAATAAACAGATTCTACTGAAACAAAGTTGAACTATCAAACTATGAGGTCTACTAGTAGTCAAAATTATGTCTTGACTGCAGTTTACAAGAGATATAGATGTAGCCAATAGCTACATTTGTGATAACTTTGGAAATATTTTTAAACATCAAATACAAAAATCGGATTTGCTTATTCCGCTTTAGGTATGTTTTGGGGTGGATGTCTTTTTATTGCATATTCTCCATATGTTAATCATTTTGGAGAGTGCAGAACTAAATGCAATACCTAAACAGACAGTAAAGTTGGTGCCTACGATATTTGGTTTTTATTGAATTTGGTTTTAATTACTGGTAGACCGAGGTCGACCCTATACTCTACCATGTCTCTCCCTACCATGTCAGGGAGTGCTTGTTGTAACTTTCATTTTGTAATATCTTTATGATATTTATTGTGTGCAATGAACTGGTAAATAAACAAATAAAATAAAACCGCTTCGAAATCGGTCTCTCCGTTCGGGAGCTACCACATCCACACATGACAAACTTAGACAATCATCATCATTTTACAGTTAATGTCCCGGTTGTGCTCTCGAGGGCTCAGGGTCCGTCCTACAACATGATATGCAGAAAGTATTACCTATAGAGATTAGTTTGTCTTTATTTCACTGACCTCTGAGCAGGATGAGCCCCTCCCCTCTTCCTGCGCAAGCGCTGGCGATCATTTATCAATTTGCCTCGACAATTTACTGCGAGACATCACGTGATGGTTTCAGTACTTAGTTTTGTCATATGTTAGGTTACTACTCTTTATTACGCCTATTTCTAAGGGAGTCTGATTTATAGTTACTATACTAAATTTATATTTCCATTCTTTCCTTCGTTTGAGTGTTTAGTAATTTTTTAGTAGTAAAGTTTATACTCTTAGGGCTTGCACCAAATTCTTAAACGCTGAATGCTTAATAAAAACTTCACACGTTAAACGTTATTACGTGTTTAAGATCATCGTCGTGATCATGCATGTCATTTGTTGCAAGCTGGGTTTAGTATTCAATGGCGCGCAAAATGAGTTACCTAATAATATTAGCAGTTAAATAGAAATAACTACAAATCGCCACTAGTTGGAGTTGTTTTGTGATTTCATTATTTTTCTTTTTCATTGCTTTGTTTTATATTATTAACATGTAAAAATCGATTTCACGTTCATTTTGATTATTTACTATAGGCAAATTGCATAATAGTAGTTTATGCAATTCGCATATAAATTTTAACACCTAATTATATGCATTTGCATACGCTATTTTATCTACACTCATATTTTCTTGTTAAAATTACATATTTATCTATTTATTTGCTGCAACCAAGAAAAAACATTCACAAACACAAATTTCAAGTACTAGAAAAATTATTATTTTTAGCGGAAAGAAAATACATACCTAATCTCAAACTTTTTAAATTTGAATTTGATAATGCAATTTTTATTTATTCTGCCTGCATTACACTGCGCTCGGGCGCCCGACAAACATTTAAAACTAAGAGTGTTGCATAATTATTAAAACAGTAGTTATGCAACTGGCATATAAAAGGGGGTATTAAAATCTGTTTATCATACGAGGCGTAGCCGAGTATGATAATAGTTTGACACGAGTGTTTTAATATCTAATTATATGCAGTTGCATACACTACTTTATCTACACTAATATTTTCATGTTTAAACGTACCTTTAATTTTCTAAACTTTGCTGGAAGTAAGCTGCGAGTCAGTTCTGTTGTATCTACGCGTCAAGGATTTAAAGCGGCAGGAAATTATACAACAGAATTGACTCGCAGCTTACGTCCAGCAAAGTTGAAAATATTATTGATAAACAGCCACTCATGTTTTAATACCCCCTTTTATATGACAGTTGCAAAAACTACTATTATAGACTTGCGTAAAAAAAGTTTACCACTAAACGACTGCTTACGAATATGTAATGAGGAGTTTTCCAGTAGGTATTGATAGTTGGTTATAAAAAGCATCAATAGATGGCGCTCCTACAATTTTGGTAATCTTTTTTAAATCTGTATGATGGTGGCCGTGATTTTATGCAGCCAACTAATACTAAACTTAAAAATAAAATGTTTATTAATATAAACATAACTGTTAAAGGTTGAACGAAATTTAAAAAGAAATATTTATGGAAGTTGACACTATGTTCCATTTTATTACAACCTCTAAAATGGTTGAAAACTATTGACATATACAATATTACCCAATACAACGTACCCAGTGTTTATATCCTGTTTGCTAAGAACCTATTTCAAGCGATTATCAATTACCAAAATTGTCGGGGCGCCATCTAGTGAGTGGTTAGGAATGCTTTAGATACCTACTGGAAAACTCCTCATTGGAACATCACGCTATGAGTGTAGATAAATAAACTTTTAAAAATTGTATAGATTGGCGTGAAAAAAGTTTACTATTAAACGACTGCTTACGAATATGTAATTGGAACATTACGCTATGAGTGAAGATAAACATATATTAAAAACCGTCAAAACCTCGAAATAATGAATAAATAGGTAATGTTACATAAAATTTGTATGAAAAACGATAAAGATTAAGTACTATTTCATTATACTTATTTTATTGGCAACTAGTGGACGCGGCACGACCTCTTTACCCCTTCCACATCCTTTTTACTATAGGTTCTTAGAGCAAACACCTATATTTTTTTGACCAAAGCATAAAACTTTGTACAGTTGTTCCTTGGGCCAAAATAAGCCGTTTAAGATCGGTAGCCCTCGGGAGCCCCCCCCCCCCTCCCTCTCTGGCGCCGGAGGGGTTTTTTTAAAGTAGCTCACCGCCCGGCTTCATTCAAAAAATTATAACTGCGCATGTTTAGCTAATAGGTCAAGTGTAGTATCATTTTCGTACAAATCAATAAGGTAGAAATCATTTCTGGTGTAAAAAAATGCAATATCTTGAGCAGTTTATTTTTAAATTACGCAATATTCAAAACGATCGTTACATTTTTATAACTTTAAGTCATCGTAAACATTAAAATTGTGTTTCTATTTCCAAACAAAATATGGTAACAAAGGCTATTTAAAGCAAATTTGAAAAAATATAACTTTAAGGTATCTTTACTAACAATAAATAGAAAAAAAAAAATTTTTTAACTTCGCGCTGACAACTTTTTCTGAAACATCCGAACGAAGAGCACATTCTGGCGACGCACTGACTATGCTTTGTACGATAAGCTGGAATTGTTTGAGGGGCAGAAACTCATTTAGAAGTTGGCATGATCGAGGGTTGAAGTGGTACAGGATATATCCACGTGCCGTTGTGTAAATGACTCTAGCGGTAATCTGTTATGCGAAGACCGCGCGATAAAGAAGCGATGGCGCTCGTACTTTAACGAGCTGTTCACAAGCAGCACAAAGAGGTGCAGCCACCGGACCTCCCTCGGAAACAAGGGCTTGTGCCACCGATACCGCCTGAAGTCGAAACGGCTCTTCGCCTTAGAAGAATGAAGAATCGATAAGCTGTGGGACCCGATGAAATCGAGGCATGGAAATCCCTCTGGAAATGGATGAGCTCTCGTGGTGTGAGCATCCTTACCGACCTTTATAACCGCATCCTCCTTACTGGGAATCTACCCAACCAATTAAGGCTGAGTATAATTACTCCATTCTATAAGGGCAAGGGCTCGGTGCTGGATGCACTAGCTGCGGTAAAAACGTTGTCTCACACTATGAATCTCTTCGACCGCATTGTTGATTCGCGGATCCGACAGGAGTGTACACTCTCGGAGTTTCAGTATGGGTTTCGGCCAGGTTGCGGGACCAAGCACCCCGTATTTGCCCTAAGAACTCTCATAAAGGGATACAAATCAAAGATAATAAGTGTCAGGCTATGCCGCCCCCGCTGGGCACGAGAAGAAGAGGCCGGCTCAAGAAGCGATGGCTTGACCATCAAGGATGCCAAATACCGAGCAAGGTGGGCCAGGAGTAGCAGGAAAGCGGCCCCTGGGCCCTCGCGTGCCGCGCGGGGGCGCATTCGGAACTTAACAAGATGATAATGATGATAACCAACCATAATACAGTTTGTTTGAAGAATTTAACGTATGAGATGTCATTTGAATAAGCTTAATTGTAGGAGTGACATGGGGTACTAACATTTGATCATGACGTCAGTCATCAAGTCAATATCGTGGCGCCATTTTCCTGTAGGGGTAGTCAGAGACCACATTGTTCCACTTGCATCGGTCCCGATAAATCTCTCGCTTCTTTCACATTCATCAACCTTTTCATATATGCTCGTCGGTTTAGGGATATAGAGCCTTTCCGCGACGTGCATGTATGAAAAGGTTGATGAATGTTGAAAATGCGACAGATTTATCAGGAGTGTAGCAAGTGGAACAATAAAGTCTCTGACTACCCCTACAGGAAAAAGATGCCATGTTATGTACATATTTATGTAACTTTATGACGCTGGCGTCAATCAAATGTTAGACCTACCCTATGTCACTCCCACAATTAATTTGAATCTAATGATACCACATACGTTGAAACCCATCAAACAAACCATAGTATAGTTGGTAACCGTAGAAAAATAGATACACGCCCATACATACCCTCGAAATACATAACCCCACTTCGGCAGTCAGGTAATACACATTTCTTCATGTTTATGATCGACAACCATAGTGGCAGCACAGTCAGTGCGTCGCCAGAACACGCACTTCATTCGGATGTTGCAGAAAAAAGTTGCCGGCGCGCGACATTAAACATTTTTTTCGCTATTTATTGTTTTTAAAGGTACTTACCTCAAAGTAATATTTTTTCAAATTTTCATCTAATGATCTTTATTTTCAATTTTTTTTGTTTGAAAATAGAAACACCAGTTTAATATTTACGGCGACTTATATTTAAAAAAGTATGACTATTGTTTTGAATATTATCTACGTAATTTGCTCTCAAGATACTGCATTTCTTTATATCAGAAATTAATTTTACGTTTGATTTATACGAAAATGATACCACACTTGACCTATTAGCTAAACATGGGCAGTTATAAATTTTAGAATGAAGCCGGGCGAAGAGCTACTTTGAACACTCCCACCCAGCACCAGAGAGGAGGCTCCCGAGGGCTACTGATCTTCAACGGCTTATTTTGGCCCAAGGAACAACTGCACCAAATTATATGCTTTGGCCAAAAAAATATAGGTTAGGCCATTTTTGTCTCTAACCTATCTTATTTTTCTTGCCTGTAAACCTTCCTCTTGAATCACTATCTATTGCTGAAAACCGTAGATTCATACATACATAGATACATAGGGACAGACGGCGGGAAGCGACTTTGTTTTATAATATGTATAGATATCTTCGGATTTGACTTAATCTCGCCCGATGGGAATTTGTATAAGATGTACGAGTGTATTATAGTGTAGATAGTGTATTAGGACACATTAATATATCTGGCCTACCATCCACTACCCATTCTAAGCTGTAGGTACAATGCAAGAGCCGAAAGTGCATGACCGTCATGAGCATTATATTCCTTTGCAATACTGTGCAGTTGTTAAATGGATTTTATAGCATTCATGAATAAAAAAATTTATTTATTATATAAAAATACTCTGGGGGTCAATGACAAGTCTTTTGAGCATAAGCGTCATCTTATTCTCCCTTCTTTTAGGAAACTGATTTTGGCTCAAGATGCACCAAATGCCGTGAGTTGCTGTAGCGGCAAAGAAAAGTTTTCGTGTTTTGTAATGCACTTATGCTCATGTACCTTATCAGAATGTTACTTTCGTTCCATAAACGCTGCACCTCTTTTCTTTCCGCACAGACTCTACAGCCTTCATGAGGTTTCTTTTCTTCACAGGCACATTTGCGAAGAAAGAAGAGACATTCGGAAAACAATCTGAGGACTTCATAAAAAATCTTTGCAAAGAAAATAACGCTGAGAATATAACCGAGAACGTTGAGGTTAGTTAGTATGTATTTATTATGTTTTGTATGGCAAATAAGTTTATTTGGTTACAGACAAAATATTTACTAAGACCTTAAGATAGTAATAATAAACACTGATACTAAAATATTACATATTTAAAAATTCAAACTATGTCTGCTCTGTCTGCATGAAATTTTCTGCCGAGGCGCGTAGTTCTTTCCGCCAACCGAGTTTAACTTCATACAAAAATATAGTGTCGCGCCGCAGCGCTGTCGAGCAGCTATGCCTATTACGCGCCATGGATCCAACCTTGGAGTGTTTAGGCGTGATTTAAGCGCAGAGAAAAAATTTACTAACATAATTTCAAATAATTTTGTTATGATTATCGAATAATACTGTCCTGGATCTAAAGTTTATGCAACTGTTATATAAAAGGGGGTATTAAAACATGACACGAGTGTCATTATTTTTATACCTAATTATATGCAGTTGCATACACTACTTTATCTACACTCATATTTTTATGCTAAAATATCGTACTTATAATTTTCTCAACTTTGCTGGAAATAAGCTGCGAGTCAGTTCTGTAGTATCTACGCGTAGAGCGGCGAAAATTTCACATTTATCTATTTATTTGCTTCAAATATGAAAATACATTCACAAATACAAATTACAACAATTTAAAAAAATATTCTGTTTAGCAGGAAAATATCACAGAAATATAAACAGGAAAATTAAAATTTTGAATTTGAATTTAGAATTTGTTAAAGGCAAAAATTTAAAAAACAAAAGTGTTGCATAATGATTAAAAAGTTATTTTTCGATTAAGCTGTAATTAAAATAGTATAGGAAATGCTGTATCAAAAGTATTTTTTTTAAATGATATAGACTGGCGTGAAAAAATTGTACATACCCTTAAACGACTGTTTTGAATATGTAATTGGAACATTATGCTATGAGTGTAGATAATAGTAGTTTATGCAACTGTCATATAATACCTAATTATATGCAGTTGCATACACTACTTTATCTACACTCATATTTTTATGTAAAAATATCGTACCTATAAGTTTCTCAACTTAGTTGGAAGTAAGCGAGTCAGTTCTGTTGTATCTACGCGTCGAGGATATCAAGCGGCGGGAAATTCACTTAACTATTGTCACATTTATCTATTTATTTGCTTAAAATAAGGAAAAACATTCACAAACACAAATTATAACAATTAAAATAAATATTCTGTTTAGCGGGAAAATAATTACACAGAATATAAACAGGAAAATTTAAATTTTGAATTTGAATTTGTTAAAGACATTTAAGTATTCAGCCTACATTACGCCGTGTCCCGGCGCCCGACAAAAAATAAAAAAGTAAAAGTGTTGCATAATTATTAAAAAGTTATTTTCCGATACAGCTGTAATGAAAATAGTATTGGAAATGCTGTATCGAAAAGTAATTTTTTAAATTCTATAGTCTGGCGTGAAAAAACTCTACCCTTAAACGACTGTTTTCGAATATGTAATTGGAATATTATGCTATGAGTGTAGATAAAATATATTTTACAGTTCTGTGGCTAATACTTATGTTATCCACGAATGAAGGGCTTCCAGGGTAGCCAGGTGTTTACTTACTATGCTTTTACAGGAGCAAATACGAGTCTTCGTAGGCTGCTTGAAGGATTTCATGGACTCTGGAGCCATCAACGGGTCGGAAGGAAGCCATCTTCTGCAGGTTAGATCCAACCAGAGACGTTCTCCGACCGCCGAAGAGGTCAAGAAGTGAGTAGTAGAATATTTGATTTGAACTCTGCCTATGTTAGATTATGGTGGTTACTTCTATTGATTGCCTACATTCTTGACAGAGTGGTCGTGGTCGTCGGTTGAGGATTGGCAGCACGCTTCAGTATCCGTCGCCACTTTTCTAGAACTACTCCATTTCTACTACCTACTCTCAAAGAGAGTACCATTAACGGCAGCTTACAGCGGTCCAGCGCATCGGTGATATTCCGCGTGGTCTAGTGCCTTCCACCTTTTGTTGCACCACAAGGTGCTCCACAGAGACATCTAAGCATTCGTCTTCAGCGCCACTTTAAACCGTCAATTCTCTTTTTCTCACTCTCCCTCAATATCTAAGAATAAATAAATAGACAAACATTGTCGTCCCAGTGTGCGAACCTTGTTAGCAATACCTCCTCACCATTTCGATTTCTATTCCTACTCTTTCACTGTTCATGCTGCAAAATTAGGGAACTCTAAAATAATATAAATAAAATACAAAATAACATAAAAATAATAATAATAAAATACGCAATAGGTAACCTATCGGTATTTTTAAGAAACGTGTGAAAGAACACTATCTCTCTCTTGGTTCCTGAAAATACAGGGTACCATGCCAATGAAAATTTGTATTTTATGTATTGGTATAAATAGTAGGTATATGTAGTTTATTATATTGTGCATGTCTGACGACTACTTATCACATATCTCTTTGATAGGCCTGCTGGAAGAGATTTCTTCTTAGAAATAAGTAACGCCTGTTGTGTTAGGTATCTATTATTTTGTATTTTACCTTAAGCTTTCATGTGTAGGTACAATAAACTGTAAATATATAAATAAGAATATGGGAAGCGACATATATAAATATGGGAAACATCCTGATTAGTCGGTGGGCCTTTGTGACGCACTTAATGATAATTAGGTATATGTATTGTCTATTGCGCAGAGAGCATAGAGAGTAAGAGCATCGGTGGCCGGGCGGTTGAGTAACCAACTCGTAAGCCAGGGGTCCCGGGTTCGTATCCCGCTCCGGCCATGTACCAATGATTCTTTCCTAAGTTATGTAAATTATTTGAATACTAACCGATGCTCTTACGATTAGGGAAAACATCGTGATGAAAGCTGCACATTCAGGCGACTGAATGTGTAACCATGATCACAAGATAGAAAACTAACAGAAGGTCCGCTCACGTCGTCTTCGAAAATTATTACCTAAACTTGCCAAATCACTAGGGTTGCTACTGTATTTATTATGAATTTTGAAAAGAGTATTTAAAATATCGAATAGAATTTAAATATCGTTTACCATAACATGTCCCTTGCAAAGGATATAAGGATATAATTGCTTCCCAAGCTGTTCAGATTGTGTTCAAGTATATTAGATTTTCCATACCAGTTTCAGGCCTTTAGTAGGCGTAATAATAATCTTCTGTTTATTCACTTTTTAAAAATTCATCGCCACCTGATTATATCATCAGACCCTGAGACCTTTCACTGGCCTGGGATTTGACCCACTTCCCAGTAATCAATTGATTGAAAATTTCATAGACATGTAAATTTATGAAAATGCAATATTATGGTATTTGTCAGTTGATCTGATGATGGAGAAGGAAGGTGGTCAGCGATTTTTTTATATTAGACTAGATAGGCGTTTCCAACTAGAAACCATTAAGGTGGCCATTATGGTTTCTTATTCTGTTAAAAACTGTCACGTGGTGCCTGAAACTGTTTAACTAGTCCTAGGGTCTCTAGCGGAAGACTTTGGACAACCTCGTTTCACCATCGGCATTAGAACTCGTAGCGGTGCTGAAGTTCGATTAGCCTCAAAGTCTGAAATGGTCACCCATCAGTTCTTGGACTCTGCGTGCGTTGCTTGTATGATATTAAGTAATCTTACGTAACTAAGAGTACTTTTATTTTATCAATTATAATATCATTTAATTAAATAATATTCAATTTAAGTCGACACTACAACGAATTCTCGCGTCAACAATCGCGACCGAGCACTGATTAAAACTGCTGAAAATGCCTGTAAACGTAACGTCAATGCGTGACGGAAATGGCGCATTGTTTCCAGTGGACCTTCTGCTTAGGGCGGGCCGTTCTTTATTTTGTGCCATAATCCAATCTGGTCAGGTTTCCCTGGTAGCAACAATAATAGCATGGAGGTCAGATGGCAGTCGCTCCACTGTAATTACCTGCCAAATCCTGGATCATGGTCAAGGCGGACCCCGGGCCCTCGTCCTCGAGAGCACGACCGGGACAATAACGCTAAGATGATTATTTCTATTATATTGTCTATTGCGCCGTGCAATATACAACATTACTTTAAGCCTGCGAAAGGTACTAATCACTACTTCTTAAAACATTTGATTAACTTGCAAGAATAACTTTCAGTATGATTTTCTACCTATTTGAAACTAACATTTTAGTACAGACAGCTGTATGAGCTAAAATTTGCCTTGTCGTTTCATATCTAATTCTTATAAGAATTACGTGGTCAAATAATTCTATTTACGACTGACATGATTACCGATACTGATTAATTAAGTATTCGTCGTCAAAGAAGTATTCGTTTTTCCAGATACTGTTCAATGGCACCTCAACTGAAGACCTGTATCCGGGATCTGATCGATGCCGTGACCCCGTGCCTGCCGGAGTCCGACCGCAGCCAGGTCCCGACCACCATCAACGCCACCGATTCCATAATAGACTTCGCGTGTTATAAAGACGGCGAGAGGATCTTCAGTTAGTATATTTTCAAATTCACCCTTACTACATCATCATCACCATAACAGTCCACTGCAGGACTTAGGGCCTCTCCTATTAAAGGGAGTGTTACCTTAATCTCTACTCTTGGCAGACGGGTTGGAGATCGCAGTGTTATAAAAATAATAATGGAAAAGCCTGCTGCCCATTTTCCAGCCCACGGACACTCTAGATCTTTTGTCTCGAAAACATTAGTCGCCTTGTACGACACCCGCGATTGTAAGGGGTTGGTGATACACTTCTCGGGCAAACACTTCACGACCAAGCCGTGACGCTACATGCCATGATCTAAACTTATGGTACTGGAATATGGTAACTCAGACAGCTATGTGAAAAGTTCTGTTTAAAGATCCGTTGTTTAGAGACCGCGTGAGTATCAGTAAATGAGGATCAGTAAAGTATTTGTATTAGATGCAATGGTCCAAAGTAGTTGATCAATTGAAGTGGCGACAGTGGCGTCATGCCCATGTAGGCCTAGATATGGGCAGAATCGATCGTCTACTACACTAGCCGTCAAAACAAAGGATCACACTTTTAAAATTGCAATAATTTTTAAAGTACAAGATATACACAAGACATATACAAGATACATTTTCGAAATAAAAATAATTTTAAAGATGATTTCAGGATTGAAACCAAAAATTTATAAATAGTCGATAACGTTATTTTATGGAATTGCTGAAAAAACGTTCTAAACAAAACCACTCATTTTACAACCACGTAAACTTTACTAATCATGCCACTTTCATGTGAAGAATGTGCAATAATCATATTTGTATTGATAGACAAATTTATTATGTGATTTCATGTTGTTTGTGTATTATATTTAAGTTGTAAATATCTCTTTTAATATAAATAAAGCTTAAACCTATCAGTTTTTCTGGAATTAGGCATCAGTAAATGCGCCGTAAGTTTTGACGGCCAGTGTATTTAGTCTGGATAGCCTTGTCGTGCATATCGTGAGGACTTCGCACAATGACGATCGCTGCCGTGAAGGGTCCAACAGTTAAATTCTACAGCTAAGAATAAATTATTATGATATAAAGTACCTACATAAAAAGTTAGAACTTACCTCTTCTCTATTTTTCAGCTTTCATCAATGACGCTGGCTTCAAATGCATTGATCAAAAACAATTACAGGTCCAAATGTGTGTCATAATGATGCAGAAGACTATACCCAACTTGGAAGCCGTCTATGCCCTCAATGCGACTGTAAGAACAAGAGCTTTATCCTAATCCTACTAACATGATAAATGCGAAAGTAACTCTTTGTCTGTCACCGTTTCACGGCTTAACTACTGAACTGATTTTGATGGAATTTGGTAAATAAGCTTAAGCCCTGGGGATGGATATGGGCTACTTGAAATTTCGAATACCATGCGGGCGGAGCCGCGGGGATAGCTAGTTGTGGCTGGTTACTTAAATATACTTCATCATCATCAGCCAGAAGACGCCCACTGCTGGGCATAGGCCTCCCCCAGATAAATATACTTAGACGTAGCCAAATAATTATTAGGTAGTACGTTTAGGTACTGATGAAAAATACAAGAAAAACGGTAAATATGAATGTAGACATATAGATTATTTATAGATATCTATCCAACCATTGTAGGAGGCCGAACAAAATGTGTGAATGGCGATATATAATATTTGATGGGAATAGGTACCCAAGTTTTACGACTGTTAATGAAATGAAAGGGTAGGTAATACTGTGCACTAAAAAAGTTACACCGTAAGGTGCTGTCCTAATTGGCAACGCGCGACCAATAAATAAATGAATAAATATCATTTATTTCAAGTTTCACAGACTGATATTCTCATTACATTTCATTAATAATAATTATGATTATAGTTGCCAATTAGGACAGCGTGACAATCCACTGTTAGACTAACGGCCAGTTTCTCGTACGTACGTTAATCTGTGGTTCATCGTTATTTTTTTGCACCCTACGCCTTGTAAATGGGCACCCTTCCGGTAGCGGTTGGGAGGGAGGTCAACTCTCATAGAGTACCAGCCGGCCGGCCGGTCTGGTTATGCACGACTCGCCAAAACAAGGGCCTTGGCCAAGGGATTAACATTGACAAGCGTTTCAGTAACTGGACGTTGGTCTCTGGTGGAGGGGTCCACGCTTGGGAGACGGGTAAGAAATCTCAGAGCTGTACCTACCTAGTACTGTTGTGTGCCCACTTGGCAGGACTATGAAGGATTTTATCTCTAGCTTCTCTACGTTATAAAAAAACACGAATAATGCTGGTTAAGTAGGTAGGTACCTTATCGTTCTTCATACATTATGCTCTAAAATGTAATAGATAGTTATGTACCTTAACCGTCGTTCTACAGGAGCAGTGTGCTAAGTACGACGACTTATCCTCCTGCATAGTGACGGCATTCAAGGGTTGCTACACCACCACCACCCAAGGCATCACGGCAGAGGAGCTGATGAAGTTATTGCGTCAATACGTTTGCAGTGCCAAGGTGGGTTGGATATCTACTGACACTCAACGCGGCTGACCACCTGACGTGACTGAACGATAATGTGAACTGAGCGGTCAGCTATTTCGTTGAGTTTCATCAAAATCCGTTAAGTAGGTAGTTTTTAGGTGAAGGTGCAACAAATATACTCGTAATCCTTTAAATTTACGGATGTATGTTTGTTGCTCCTCCACACAAAAAATACTTAACTGATTTTGATGAAATTTGATAGTAATGTAGAATTTAGCCCCGAATAGGGCTGAGGCTGTAATTTATCCCAATATACAATGTGGTTTCCTCCTGGAACAAATGTCAAATGCAAGGATAATGCACTTAAAATGTATGGACGTTTTGAAAATTATTTTTAGTTTTTATTAAAAAGATATGGTAAATTTTTAGAATCGTCTCAGATAGTGCTTTCATTTGATCGATCGATTCATTTGATTCATTGATCGTTTGGGGTACACGATAGGTTCCAGAGAAAACAATTTTTTTTCAATATACGTCCGCAGTTTTGAATTCTGAGATTCCGGTACAAAATCGGGAGTGCCAACATCGAAATTCGTGTTCAGCAGGCTTTAATTTGTATAAAACACGATTGGCCAAATGTTACCCAAAAAGTCGCTAGAATTGTAACCCGTCGAATAATAGATAAGTTTAGAAGAAAATTCTTTGGTGGATATTAATAGTAGGTATTGTTTTTTTCAAGTACTAAAATGGATGTAAAATAATTTATTTTAGCATTTTTAAAGATAAAGCTGTCAGAATTAAGGTATTTAAAATAAAAACGAGTTAAATCGGACGCTCGGTTCAGTCGCTTAAATTCAGTCATGCTTAAATGTCTAAAAATCCAATTTGGCGGTGGTTATGGATTTTCCCCAGGATTTTTTTATGCTCGGTGATAAGGGAGCAGACAGCCCACCTGATGGTAAGCGGTAACTGTCGCCCACAACAAATACTATTCTTACATTTAGGTTGTAAGTAACAAAAATGCAAAACCGCAGGTGCGTTGTCACTATGAGGACTAAGATAAAATGCCTCATACCTGTAATTTCGCTTTTAGGATACAATTTTAGGGACTTTTGGGTTATCAATCAGGACACTATTCTCTACAAATCTACAAATTTTCAGCTTGTTATTTCGAATATCCGGGTCAATGTCTAATTTTCCTGCACTAGTAGTTAGGTAGGTATATTTTAATGACGTATCTACCGTGACGCGTCTAAACTAGTAATTTCAAATTATTCCTTTTGCAGAAAAAATAATCAGCTCAAGATTGCCAATTTGCCATCCTCAGATGGAGCCAACTGCGTAGAAGCTCACGGGAAATTGCAACAACAGTCTGCAATTACAAATGTTGTGAAATCTTATTAAATTTATAGCAAGAGTGAAGATAAAAGTGACATTTTATTTTTGACACTACTAACATTGTTAAAGATGTAGCTAACACTGCCGGGCTTGCACTAAATTCTAATACGCGTTTAAGAATGAAGTCAGAAATTTTTTTTATGAAGTTAATTATCAACTTGAATGCGTTTCAGAATTTGGTAAATATGTAATACCTATATATAATGGATACATTCATTGAGAGGTCATGTGTATACACAGCTCAAAAGAGGTCGAAAAGGAGAAATGAACTGGAAGATAAGGGTTCTCGTAATGCCAAAATACGTTACTGAGGGTGTTAGTGAATAAATTGAGACTTCAGTTTCTGAAACGCTTGTCAACGCAAAAAATTACGTAACAACTTGTTAATCTATATTATATTAAAATTATCACCTGTTAATGGTCGATTAGCTAATTTTATATTGATTGGCCTTTCAGAAACCCACAGTGGTTTAACAGCTTGTTAATGTGACAGTCTGTTAGCTAATCAATTATTGGCATACGTTTCAGAAACCGGGTGTTAATATGCTCCAAAAAGTCTGATATAGGCAGAGTAAAATTAAACCACAGGGCTTTATATTGACAGCGCGGCCAGCACAAGTGTATCTGCGACACAGCTCGCGCCGCGAGAGCCTTTGCTTCCTTCTCTCAATACTAAGATGAAAGAGAAAGCAGTATTACTGTCGCGCAGTTTCTCGCTTGTCGGGCAAGAGAGCACACTTGTGGTAGCCGTACACACGCGCGGGATAAGAGTCAGTGTCTCGCACTTTACTCCAAAGCCAATCGAAAGAGCTATTCTCTACGTCTTATAGTTATAATTTTTCGCGACAAAGCCCATAATACAGGTACACTGAAGTAAAATAAAACAATACTATTTAGTATCCGAACCCTTACTTTATTTGAAACGTGGCCTTATACAAATCAGTATACCTAATTATCACAAATATACCCACACAATTAAATATAACACGTTCCCCACACATTAACTAGCTAGCTTAGTGAGGAATGGTAAAAGATTAAACTTTAAACTAAGTGATATTTAGTGATGCTTTAAAAAGAAATTTATTTGATAAACATCAAATCATAAACATAATAAGAAGGTATATAAATTAATAAGTATTATTTTCATACGTACAAAAAATGGTATAAAACTTATTTAGTTGTTTTATTAAAAATCAAAACTATTTACAAAGTATAAGATTTGAGGCTTGCTTTATTACTAAGTTTCACAACTTAATAGAAAAATCTTCGAAAACTCATTAAATACTTAGAAATTAAGGATACAAAAACATACAAAATAACCCAGTCTTTTCTAATTGAGCATGCGGTACATTGACATGGGTGCTTCCCATGGCCATGAAATAGTTGAAATATACATAGAGAACTGTTGCGGTAAGTAGCAGCCGGCCGCCATATTTGTTATATTTCTTTGTTTCCATTGAATCATATCCCTTTAACGGGAAAAAGCCCATGTGCTACACAGTAACTCTGTACTGTACTTTATAGTACCATGTAGATATTGAAAGGTGATCAGTTAGGGAGCGTTGTTGATAGATATTCATTTCTGAAAATTTCCATTACTATCCACCGTTACTAAATTCTGTAGAGCACGTTAATTTAGTGATACTTTCAGTTCCATTTATTTCCCATGTCAATGATACCGACAGATACGTATAGAAGCCATGGTATCAGTTGTAAAATAAAATATCAGTCACGGGATTAAAAAATATTTCACAATCATTATTATGGAATGTTGTACGATATGAAACAGCGATTCGTACGATATGCCGCATTTAGGTAATACAAACCCGACCCCATTCTATGAGCTGTCTTATCATTCAATACACGATTAATTTCTACCAAAATATAACCTATAGTAGCTACAATTACTTCTGCTTTCCTAATCCTAAATATTTGGCTGGATGGAAGCAAACCGTTTGGCAGATTATGTCATTATAACTTATGAGGCCTATGACTGAAATGGCATAGAAGTATTCACAGTTCTTCGTTTTTGTAAATCTTTCAAAATTATGTAGTTATCACGTGCTGCTAAGAACAGCTTGGCATTTAAAACTTATTTATCTAACTAACTGATAAACTGACTCAAAAAATAATTATGCTTCAAATATACTTTAAAAACCGTCACCCAAACGTGGTTTCGTAAACTCATTCATTTATAATGATATAATAAAAAAAAAAAAAAAAAATTCTTTTAGGTTATACGTAAACAACGTACAAAATATTCCAAATTTCATTTTTAAAACAATATAAAATTGTCAATGGCGTTGCCTATTATTTGATATGCATTCAAGACTACATTGGGCTTTGCCATAAATAAAAAGTTATTAATTTGATCGAAATGTTCAATTAGAATATATTTTCGGGTAATATTATAATTTTATTCTTATATTCTACTTACCTACACTTAATGCTAAAGCAAACCGAATATTTTATGCGGTATGCACTATGTAACTAGCTGAGCTATTAATATTATGAATTACTCAATCTTTTCTTTAGCAGTATGCGTCTTGGACGTTTCACAAACATGTATATGCTGGCTCTAAAATGCTGCCTGAGCTATTCTAAATTCGTGGTATTGCGAATGTATCAAATTGAAATTCGTAAACTACATTCTAAAGATTATCAAACACCTACAGAAATACACCCTAGCTAAAGCAATGTCTCATGACTAAAAAGGGTTGCTTTTCATAGCAAAGACTAAAATACACATACTGACATGTTACGCATTACACACTTGACAAACTGATATTCGGAATTCCACAATATACTTGATAAAATAAGTACCAGGGTGGGCCTAGCACAACAAGCGTGATATGATTTTATCGCTCTGTATATCTAAATCAAACAAAACGTGTTTTGGTTTAAAATTGCTTTCCTAGCAATCAGAAAATAACATATGACTGAATATTAGAGAAAATGCTTACCTAGTTGTATAAGAGCAGTAATATAGCAAACCAGCCCTATTTTAGTATAATGACAAATAGCATTTTTGAAGACCTCTCCAAGATTTACTAGGTACATAGGACTGCCAATATAAAGTTATGGATTCTATTTTGGACGTGGACCGAAATGTAATAAAATGACGTCCTCAATATCTGCTTACAATAAGGCTTGTTTGCCACTTTAGTAGTACAAAAAAATTACCAGAAACTTTCCGACACGGCTTATCAGAAATTAGCAGCTCGTTCATTTACCACATTCCCATCGTTGCAAAAGTGAAACCATTTACAGAGCGACAACACTTGCGTGCTAAGCAATTTACGAAAGTGGTGGACTTTAAAGCACCAGCGTAGCAAGAGACATGATAATCGTCGCCGAAGCAACAGCCAGTCCGGTAGCAGCATTGGGTTTGGTTTCCTGGAATGGGAAAAACGATACCTAGATGAAGAAATTATTAAATGTGTACATTTCGTAACGTAAATGAAGATTGTAAAAGTTCTAGGAACATTAGGACCGGAGAATTGAAAAGTAAGGGTCGTAATGTACGATGTTATAACTCCATAAGCCATGAATATCTCTTCTAATGGCGAGGAAAACTGAGAATTAATGGCGCTATATAAGACGTTACACAAAATCTATTGATTGGTCAATGAAATGTCAACATGACAAGTATGTCAACTTTTGACGTGACTTAAACCAATTAACAGATTTTGAGTACAGAGTTAGCTTTTAGTGTGCACATTTTTTTTTACGATCATGTCGCAAAAGGTACTCAACGATCGTCGAAGGAATGGTTGCAAACAATTGCATCATGGCCATTTGTTTGGATTGTGAAGTTACATTCCGCTGGCTTACAGCGCCGACATTCGCTGCTTTGAGTTTAGACTCTATGCCGTATCATATATGATTTGTTAAGCTCAGGGAGTAACTACACGTCTTATCTCAGCTCCATTGAGATTTAGTCCAAAGTTTAAAACATCAGTTTTGTATGCCGTTGCGTAAGCATCCTTTCAAACGTAAGCTGGAAATGGACGATGGAGTGTAGTTACTCCCTAATGGTTGTATTAGGTCCAATAGTGATCATACACCGAGGAGTCCCACAGTGGGACTCCGGTAACCTCGTACTGATGTAAAATATCCGGTCCAAATTTAATTTCAATTCAATTATCCTATTCGCCAACACAACAATAAAAAACAAAACAAACATTGCAAATTAAGGACAAAACAGCATTACTCTCATAATAATAATAATAATATAATGCAAAATTGAAATAGGAACAGTGAAGAAAGCAGTGGCAATACATTGAAATCATTCGCTAAAGAGTCAGGACGATAGAACCAGTAGAACGTGAAAAACAACTTAAAAGCGACACGATTTATTTTGAAGATGCGTCTCATCGTGACTTGTCGATTAAATAACGAGTACATCCGTTGCAGCCTTGGCGTGAGACATCCACGGATAAGATTTAAGAGGCTCATCTGCGTTGGTTTGGTCATGGGGTGCCATAGCCCCAGGGGCAAGTGGGAAATAGATGCTTAAATCTGCCGCTATCAGGAAAGTAGTCCCGTGGGAGACGATTGTCATCGCAGAGTCGGATACGAGAGGCAACGGCTTACGACATCAGGATGCCGAAGACTGGGTGAAGTGAAGAAGAAAGAGCAGCAAAGTGGAGCCTGGTATAAGCCGGGATTGACCGCTCGAATGACGATGATCTAATCTTTGTTAGCAACACATAGTCCGCCGTAGTTCCATTCAGGGTTTTATCTGTCTACAATGTGATGGTGATTCAATAATTCCGTCTCAAGAAGACATAATCAAGACCATGGCAGGCGGTACAAAGGTCGGTTGACCGGATTAAGTTGCAGGCTGTATTTGGTCATCGGCTACAGTAAAATGGTAGGTACGAGAGTAGGTATATAACACAAGAAGCACAGTATAAAATGTACAAACAAAGACAAAATTATCCGGCCACGGTATAAAGACATATTTATAACAACTAGGAACTCTAAGCACATCACACAGGACAAACGTAACGAAAGGCACAAATCGTCAAGATTCTCCGTGGAAACTCACATTAATCTGGCTCCTTGCTTTTGGTGTTATCACCGTCTTCTCTGTCGACTGTAGATTAGCAATGTTAGTATTAAAGGTTTGATGGGGTTATCGAGTTAAGATAATTATGATTTTGTATTAAAAACACATCATTAAAAATAATATTTTGAATACAAAACCAAAATGTCAAAAAAAGTGAAGGACAATGTCTTATGAGTTTAGGTATAACAAGATAATGTTATCTGCCAATATTCATTTGAGACAATATGTTAATCGCATAGTTAGTATACAGTATCTATGATTTCATAATTATTAGCAGCAACATGTGTAAAAATTGACGGGTGGTGTCAATGTCATATCATTGACCTCAACCTACGATTAAAAAGATACAAAATCAATTTTCATGATATTCATTAAGTGTGTTGGTTTGATGCTGTGCTGACTTCATGTATTTAAGTGGACAAGAGAAATCGGAAGGCGGCCGGGCAACGCGCCAGCCCACAACCGGGTTCTACACCAGGATGACGATGATGATTGATTAGCTGATTTATACAGACCTCTACAACTTTGTCGGCGCACGGCGTCGCCTTCCTGATGAATGTGAAGAGTGAGTTTATGATGTTCGCGGTGGTCGGCGTCTTGCACTGCTCCAGCACCTTCACCACGCAGATCTGCAGCTCGTTCATCTGCTTGCACTGCTTCTCCTGCGTAAGCGGTGAAGAAAGTTGCTAGAGAACTACGTAAAGAAAATGCGCGAATGCCTCAGGCTATGGCCGCAGACGGTTGCACTGACTGATGCTTTGCTTAGACCTAACTATAGATGGTATTCTTGTCCACCAACAACCAATCACCAATGGTTATCGAGCCAGCGAGTAGCGAAGGCGCCAAGCGTGCAGAGCGGCAAGCTGCACACATTCTATAATGTTTGTTTATTTCGATAAGAGCTATAAATACAGGCGTTACCTCAACGTTGTCTTTTGTCCTTTGTGACATCATCGAGACGGTAAAACGGATATTGAATTGGGGCGTTCACTAATTGCAAAACAAATTATGAAACGAAGTTATAAAAAGAGCTTCAAGTAAAGCCAACCTTCAGTACAAGAAGATGGAGGAAACCGCAATATTCATAATTATTAAATTAAGTAAAATGACAAAAAGAATAACATATGTGACGCGCTTGTGCAATAATGTAACGTATATTTCCATAAAAATGATCGTAGAATCGAGTTTTTTTTTATATCACACAGGTGGCAAACAATCTTACGGCCTGCCTGATGGTAAGCAGTCACTGTGGACGTTTGCAATACCAGGGGCATCGTCCACGCGTTGCCGACCCCGTAAAAACCTTTTCACCACTTTCTTGAAGAACTCCATGTTGTACTCTCCAGGGAAAACCTCTCCAGGTAGTTCATTGCACAACCTTAGTGTGCGTGGGAGAAAGTTCCTTTGGAACCGCACAATCGCGACCAATTTGGCTCCAAGGTATGAGGAGTTGTTAGGTGCATGGATGTCTACCTATTTTGCCCTAACAACCTCGGTGCTCAGCTGTATAATGGTTGATTGATAACTCATGAGATAATAAATATTGTTTGTGTTGTGATTACATACATTAAAGTTTTACAGAGCAGTTTACTTTGACTTTGATAGCGATATTGCATTGCGTTTTTATTATTGGACTTAAATTGAAACAAATAATTGGAAGAGCGATTTTACTTTCTATTAGGTTTTTAAAAGTAACCTAGGTATATGTTTTAGTAGTAAAAGTAACCTAGGTATATAACTCTATGGTGTCGGCAATTGCGTCGTTTTCTATAAATGGATGAATTTTCGAAATTGCTTCAGTAAGAAACAGATCATTTTTATCGATTACAAAAAGTATTAATGCAGAAAAAACAGAATTTCAAAAAGACACTATCTTAACTAAGATCCTGTTTTATATATATACGAGGCGGATCTGTTAATGTTGCCCAACTATCATATTATCTATTAAGCCAGCGATTGTATCAAATAAAGATAAATAGATGTACCTACGCCTTTAGGCGATCACTACATTATTCGATATCTACTTATTTAGGTAAATCCGGAAATGTGGCAGTAATGATAATCTAATCAGCAGATATCAGAAATCCAGTAGTCTACTTAATATGCTCAAATATATCATAAACTACTCAACCGATATTATAAAAAACCAATTCAAATAAAACACGGCATCGTAATTAGTCCATCAAGGTCGTGAGCTAGGTTGTCACAGATATACGCTTCAAACACCTCATATTTCGTCGAGGAAAATAAAATGGTAAATAAATTAGCTGGCTTCTGGTGTTGCGGATGTCCATGGGCGGCGCTGATCACTTAACTTTAGGTGAACATCCCTCTAGTATTAATAAAATCCTCACCCCAAACGTGAGCTCCGGCAGTGTATTGGAAGCCAGGTCTTGACCCATGTTGTAGTCGGCGCCCATGGTGCTGTTAGCGCAGTTCTGCAGCTCCTCCGTATGCTCTTCGTAGCACTCCAGACCTCCCTCGGCTATGAACACTGAGGAAAAGACACATCCAGTTTCTTTTAGTTCATCCTAGATAGGCATCCTGAAGGAATGCCAGGCTTAAGTGGCAATGGGCAGGGCATATAGCTCGCAGAACAGATGGCCGATGGTGCAGTAAAGTTCTCGAGTGGTGACCACGTATCGGATGACGCACCCTGGGTAGATCTCCCAGAAAGCGGACGACCTGGTAAAGATCGCAGGTACTAGCTGAATACGAAAGGCACAAGGCCAGCCTTTGTGGAGATCTCTGGGGTAGGGATTATGCCCAGCAGTGCGCTACTTTTGGCAGATATGATGATGATGATGAGGCATTCTGATCTGGTAATACCTAAGTGACGATGCGGCATAAGATGGAATGTTTTTGGGGAGAACATTTGCAGTGTCTATTTAAAACAATCCCACTCCTTTGGCGTAAAAAAGTGGCCTCGGGAGAGGTCCAAGAAACGAGTTGATCATCGCTTATTGGACTTCCCGCGGCGCCTCTTTTTTAATACCATCTGTTTCAGGCGTCTATTTCCCTCGTATCCCTGTAGCTTACGGAGGACCTGACCAAACAGATATCCAAACAGCGCAGATGAGTCTCCTCAATCTTACACACGATGTCTCTCACAGCAGGGCTGCCAGGGATTTGAAAGTTGATAATTTAAATAAGGTCTTAGGTTTATAGCGATATTGTATTGTGTTTTTATTATTGCATTGGTAATTATAATTAGAAGAGACCACAAGTCAAACTGGAGATTGTTAAGGGACGTTGGTGTGTAGCGTGAGAACTGTAATTGGACTATTAGGTAACCAATCTATTATCGTCTATTGAACAATGCCATCTGTGATACAACATTGAGGTAATTCTTGTGTCGTATTGACGATGTAATTCGCGGTGCCCGTTGCATAATAAACATTTTCTTCCTCTATTGCAATCCAACAATAACAAAAGTCATGAATATGAGTCTCATCCAAAATACACAAAAGAAAATAATTGAAAATATATTCGTTTTTATAACATTGCCAATCCCCCAAACAATATCTGGACAGCTTCAAGGCCCTTCTAGACAGGCACGCTTTTAGTCGACGGTTTGTCACGCTATAACCACGGAAAGAAAGCGAAAACTATACAAAAACTGCACACGAACTGTTGCCACACGATCGTCGCGACTGCGAGACTGTCGCGATCGTTCGAAGCCACGCACGAGCGCATCAGTGGCTTCGCTCGTGCACTGCATTGCGATGCTCTTTCTATATAGAATCGTTGTCTTTTACCGTATCTTCACGAGCAGTCAAGGGGTTTGGCGTCACGCCACATCCGTCTGTCTCACTCTTAGCATCTTGTCTTTCACACTCTACATCTTGTCTCTCACACTCTCTACATGATATCTGTCTACACTGTCTGTAAGAGTAAAATGTGAACTCACGAGCGATCCTGTCGCCCTCGTTGTAGCACACAAGTAGCGGCGAAGGGGTCGTGACATCATGCATGGCGGGCGTCACGCCACACCCGTCTGCCACACTCTCTACATTGTGTCTGTCTACACTGTCTGTAAGCGTAAAATGTGAACTCACGGGCAATCCTGTCGCCCTCCTTGTAGCACACGAACTCGGCGAGCTGCTGCGACACGTTCACGGCGACCGCGAGCCCTGCGCGCTCGTTCACTGCCAGGCACGGCTCGAGCGCATCGGTCGCGTTGCGCATGCACTTCATTGCGGCTGGGGTCTTTGCGCAGTACCTGGGGTGATTGGGAGATTTATACTATAAGCAAGGCAAGGATTTGACCGCCTTCTCGGGTTCTATGTCTGTTAATTTCTGACTGGTTGAATTGAATCTAAATTGGAAATGTGACACGTTTCCACGTTTTTTTTGTATTCTGCTAGAGCTCGTCTAATCTAAAATGACGCGCCCCACTATCGCATTAACGCACACAAGCAAGTTTAAAATATGAACGCAATACATATACAAATGCCGTTGTAATTGGTCATTCAGTTGCAGGTGAGATTCAAACGTAGGAGAACGCGTCGTTCATTGGCTCCCACACAGATGAAGTGTCGTTATCAATATTTGCACTCACACATCGAAATCAACTAACTAAGTAGTGGGGCGCGTCATCTTAGACTAGACGAGCTCTACCAATTTAAGACTCATTTTTTCTTGAAATGCGAATAGTAATTTTTTTTTATATGTCTGAGCTAAATGTATACCTTATAAATACCTTTTTTATTTTTTTATTTTTTTTAATAGACTATTTCCTAGTATCATTGTACCTCGATTGTGGACTAAAATGGCGGTCTCTTAGTAGATTTTAGAAAGCCACCCTAATAACTATTTAACTGAGATTCAATTACGTCTCTATTACCACACTATACATAAAAGTTTTTTGCACAATACCTAATTTGTCTCAATAGTATTAAATCATAGTAATCATAGTATAGTAATGGAGTCTTAATTGAATGTCAATAGCATGTGAGTTAAATAAAATAAGCGGACTTAGGCCCCTGATGGTAAGTAAAACACGACCGAGGATGGAACATACTTTTCTAGAAACATATTCTCAACTCTTCTCTGCCTGAGCAGACCTATTTATATCTATGGAGTGGCTATATAGATAATTTTTTATAAAATTATTCAGAACTTTCAGAGGGTTTATACCTGATAGGGTTTCTTTTGAAAATTGCAATTCAATTGACCTCCCTTGATACGTTTTGTTTTCGAGTTAAAGTCATTCACTCAAGACAAGCTTAAATTATATGCAAAGTCTCTACTTCGCTGCTCAAGAAAAGGGCTAATTATACTGTAATTAGGTACTTTAAACTCTTTCAAATCGTAAACATTCTCTGATCATCAAATCAGAGGAAGTTTACGCACAAGGTCAATTGTAAGTCTCTAATTGCACGCCTAGGCAACCCTACTCTCTGCAACTTACTCGAACAACAATTTCCTAGTGACGACAGACGAGAGAAGTTTGTTCATTATACTAATGGCATATAGATAATCTCTAATATAATTTAGAGACAATTACTACAACCTATTAGCTCTTGCCTTAAAAGAAAATTGTTCTCTGTCCCTTAAAGTAGGTCTATGATGTTAAAAATCAAAAGAATTACGTTTCTAATAAGAAAAACAAACAAAAAATTGATATACCTAATATCGGTCTACACAAAAGTAATGAAGATAAATACATTGTAATAAAGAAGTGCCATGTGTCGATGACGACGGTATCAAAGGTGAAGCTACTCGATGTCTCGTATAGATTCATAAGTATAGCATACTATTGTATTATTGGATCTACATAATATATAACTAATACCAAATAGGTAACGGAAACCCAATGACGTCATGACATACATTTAAAAGTCATGTTCGTTAATTAGTTTTGTTAGTCAACAACCTCTAAATATATTGAAATAGGTATGGGTCAATTTGTTCTCCCTGACGATAATACGACAAGCGAGTTTTGCCATCGAAAAACAGTCAATATACGTGGTATTGAACAACTTTGACTACTTAAATTTTTTTAATTCGCCTGTAGTAATATTTGGTGAGATCTACCAAATTCAATGTGCAGAAGGATTCAGGTTTCATCCAGTAGAAAGGATAATGCCACCGATTTAAAAACGACCTATGCAGCAATTCATTCATTACTTAACACATTTATACGAATAATCTAGGTATTACATTTGCATTGTTACACGGAAATGAAAAACTAGTACGAGTCATGACACAGCCACAGAAAAGAAGCGCTGGATATCGCAATCGCATTCTTCACAAGATATGAGATGTACCTAAAATACAATATCACTTTATTGCACACCAAAGAACATGTACATAAGGAAAATAGGTACAAAAAGACGCAGTACAACGAGCGGTCTTATCACTAACGTGATATTTTCCAGACAACCTTGTGACAAGACAAAGATAGCACTCACTTCTTGAAAACTTCGTCGACAGCGCCGTTAGGCTTGGCATCCTCTATTTCCTTTCTCACTGCTTCGATGTCCTTGATGTCCAGACTCGTCATCAGACACTGGGGCAGACCTTGAATATTTTTCTGAAAAAACATGATAAATTTTTTAGTTAAGTACTAACTAAACAATTTATAAAATTTTATATGAAGAGCGTCGGTAGCCGGCCGGTTAAGTATCCAATTCGTAAGCGAGAGGTACCGGGTTCGAATCCTGCTACGGACATGTGCATATGACTCTTTTCTGAGTCATGTACATTAGTTCATTACTAACCGATGCTCTTACGGTGTGGGAATACACCGTGATGAAACCTGCAAATTCAGGGAACTGAAATTGTAACCATGATCCAATCTGGTTAGGTTCCCCTCGTAGCAGGGTTACGGAGGTCTGATGGTAGTCGCTCCACTGTAATTACCTGATCGCCAAATCCTGGATAATGGTCAAGGCGGACCCCGGGCCCTCGTTGTCAAGAGCACAACCAATGTGTAGAACGACATTAACGCCAAGATGATTATTTTTTTTTACTAACAAAACAATTTATGTCAAATACTGGGCACTTTTGAGCGTGGCACTACTTGGGGAGGACTATTCGAATAGTTTTCCACTTTATTTGACGATGTAAGTCACAGCAGATTGTAATTATATTGCTGGTTTATTTATCTCATAGTCATTGGAATATTTTAAGCGCGCAAGGAAACAGTGTAGTAGGAAACAGTGAAGTAGGAAACAGTGAAGTAGGAAACAGTGAAGTAGGAAACAGTGTAGTAGGAAACAGTGTAGTGGGAAACAGTGTAGTGGGAAAAGGAAGTAGTAACATCTAAGCTCGTTCGTACAAATTACATTTCAACTTGATACCCGGTCCAGCGGAAAAGCCTTTTTCGACATAGACGAACCTTTAGCTCTAAAGGTTCGTGTAGGTATCTGTCGAACTATCAAGACGCATTTTTAGGAACGGGTAAGGGTATCAAGTTGAAATGTCATGACCTCGTGAACTCGAAATGTCACAAGTTCAGTTAACTGAACAAACGAGAAATCTCACTGGTTCAATTAACGAACTGATCAGCGGAACTAGTGGTAGTAGAGGTAAACACCATCAAGGTTCTAAGTCAACACATTAAGACTTATCCAGAAAACAGGATGCTTCCCGTACACCATAGTCGTAAAAACTTGAAAATTGCTAAGGGATGTCTTTACTGCTAAGGCTAACAAGTAAAGGAAAAATCTGAAAACTTGTTGAAACAAAAACCTTAAACTCAATTCATCAAAATATCATGAAAGGCAAAAGTCCACTTTTGACTTCAACATCCGAGAATGACCTCGCGGTCAATCCCGGCTTCTGTCCGGGTCCGCTTTCCTTTTCTTCCCCCTCCACCTCGATTCTAGCATCCTTACGTCATAAACCGTTGACCTTGCATGCGGCTCAGCGTTGTCAATCCAAGTGTTCGAGTGCGTTTTGGCCCAGTTTAGTTTTGGCTAGGGGTCGCAATACCGGTATATCTTTTCAAAACTGAGATTTTCGGTATTAATACCGGGATCCCGGTATTTTCGATATTTTCGGGATTTGGAGAAGATCCTAGTAATTTATTATAAACTTTTAATCATTATATTATTTATTGCATAAACTCAAGTAGTACCTAAAAAGGTTATTGTCTAGAAGAAAAATCTAATTTTAACTTCTCCTATTATCCTCCTATAGATCCTCCATAGATAAGTCTTTTCTTTTGCTATAGTATATGAGAAAATTATTGTGATGCAAACTATTATGCGTTTTTAATTTAAATGGTGATAAGAATATGAAATTGATTCTAATAGTGCAAAAATATATTATTTTATTTTAACTGAATACCCAAAATCCCGGTTTTTGTAAAATGAATACCGGTATTATGAAGGCGTATTTTTCGTCCGGGATCCCGGTATTTTCGGTACGCGGGATCCCGGTTTGCGACCCCTAGTTTTGGCCCGCGAGCCGAAACGCCTGATTAATTAAAATTATTATTTTCCTCAGGCGTTTTGGCAGATAAAAATTCTATTAAAAAAGTTTTTCCCCGACTGTGCATAAAACCATTTTTAAGGACATATTCATTATCTGAGTGCCCAAACGCGTAAAAATATTAATATTATTGCATCAGTCGTGCGGCCCGCGGACCAAAACCAGACCGGGCCGAAAAGCCTGAACACTCTTCAATCCATCGCTTCTTGGACCTCCCGCGGGACCACTTTCCAGGTATATGTTTTTATTCTAACGTTTACGCAGCACACTGCTACTACTCTAATCTATCTTATTCGTATGTAGGTCAGAATGTGGGAGAGAGAGGGAGAAATTAACGAAGTACCTAATAAAATCAATCGTTGACATGATAAGATTTATCATTAGTACAACGTCCACGCTGCGTAAACATCCGTCTCACATCAAATATTTATTGGTTAGAACTAATAGATTAGACAAAATTGTAGCAAAGGATGCAATACGTAAATATATTTGCGTATATATATTTTTCTTCATTAACTGTTCATAAAGATTGAACTAAATTAAGTGTATATCTACTACAGGTCTTGCAACTGAAAAAATAAAGCTCTCTACGAACGTAACAATATTAAATGCAGTAGGTATAGGGTGTTTTCTATTAAAGATTTCTAGTATTATTTTTAAAGGTTTTTGCTCTTGTTTTGCCTCGTTAATTAAAAGGTTTTTAAATTTAATTATCTCTTTCATTCAGTGTTATTGCCGACCTGATGCTACAATGGCGTCTTCAAGAAACGAGCCGTACTGTATATTTCTCAAAGACTCAACGCATTATCGACCCTGGTGGATCCCGCGGGGATCATATAGGTACACCTCTTGCTCTTTTGCCTACCTCTATCATGTATTATGTGTATTATACACAAATCACAACTACGTAGTAGGTTAACAAAATACCTTTTCAAAGAACAGAACATTATTTCATAACAGTTGTTTATAATATTGCAGCAGTTTCTGAATAATTGGTAGCCATTTACAAAAAAATTGACTACTGGCGTTCTTCTAAGTTCTCACCAGTGGTTAGGGTGATGAGATATTCACGAAAAAGTTTGCAAACCGACAAACTGCGTTTAAAAACAACTTATTGAGTGGATCTGGTATCTCATAATAACGGGTCATACCTAATAGCTCGTATTTAGCTAAATAAAGTGTCACAATAGAAAAAGATAACAATTGGCATAATAACCTAACCGACATACATGAGTTGTCATCTAAGGAATATTAAACGACCAACGACCAGACGACGCACGCACGCACGCACACACAGAGAGAGCCACGGATAATCACGTTAAACTTATACCTACCACCTCTCTTTTTTCGTCAAAAGAAATTAACATGTTACAATGGGGAACTATACAATAGACAAAGATATTGACACCCCCGGTACGGTCATTGTTGCAGGCAATTTTAGAAACACGCTTTACCTATTTAGGGTGTAAAAAGACCGCTAGTATTAATTGAAATCCCATATTCTACCCATTAAACTGAACAACTTTCCCCAAGAAACATACCCGCGGAAACTCATAGTTTAGGCAGAAATCGAGAATCTTTGTAAAAAAAAAAGCAACTACATTGATATAAGAGATGGAGTATAAGCTATACGTTATTTTGGTGAATTACAACTAGTTTCATCAAAATCCGGTAAGAAGTTTTTGCGTGAAGGAGCAACAAAAAACATAATTATCATCATCACAAACTTTGGCATTTAGTAATGAATGTTGTGGAAACCATTTTGTGGCACTATAGGCTTTCTGCTGAGGAAACAGCAGCCCATGAGGTCCTGAGGAGAGTAAGGGATTAAAGGACCACAGCGCTAAGGCTTCATTGAGAACAGGCTCCCTCCGATAAACCTGCGCACGTCCAAAGCGATTAATAATAGACTTCTCGAGTGATCTGGGCTGGAAATTTAGGCAATTTAATAGTGCTAATTTCATGACGCCGATTTCACGAAAGGACCATAATTTAGAGTCCACGTGCGGAAAAGGGGAGCCGACGTAAGCCTAATAACTATTCAACATTCTAAATATAGATCCAAGTCTGAATCCGTTACCTATATTTTCCATTAACATCTGTTACGCAGTGTTGCTAACGATGTCAATCAAAATAAACTCATTAGATGGGCTATACAAAGTCTAGTTACCGCGAAAACCTGTTCTGTTTGAGCAAGGTCAGTAAATTTGTACGAGGGTCGCAGTTTAAGGTTAAGTACTGATGTATACCTACGGTCCGCATGATGCCAAGTCAAGATTTGTTTTTGTCAAATATTCATATTCGTTCGTATTTGTGGTTAATTTAGCGATACTTGTATATCTTCTAAAGTTTTCGAGAAACAGGAAGCCCATTTTGACAGGTGTCTTTTTATACATTTTCAATTGCGAATAAAAGAGAATGAACTTTATAGCGTGGAAATAAGGGAATGATGAGAACTGTCCAAATCCAATTTAGTTTTGGTTTAGGCTAGCGTACAGTGCCACAAACAAAATTGTGATGCATTTTTAATACAGAAAGATGGAAAGGCGACAAAAAAAATAACAGGTCCCGATCAACATCGAATGAATACTAGGAAAGACAGATCAGCGTTGCCCGAGGGACATGGTATGACTCACGCCCAAAAATGAATTCCCAAAAACCAATTGGGGTGAATCACTTAACCTAAATAGAGTTGAAGGGACCTGCCTGATACCATCAACCCCATTTTAGTGCACGCTATTTTCGCCCCTATCGCATTGCTATAAGAGCGAATATTGCTAGTCAAAGAGGTTGTGTAGGTATCTACATATGGGAGTACCAGTATAAAACATTAACTTACTGTGTACCCTACTTATATTGACACAGCTGGAATACCGCGACCTACTTCAAAGGGGCCCAAACAAAAAACACTAACTTACCCAAGTAAACGACGGACGTTAGCACAATTAGGTACAGTAGATAGCTGTATTTAAACTAACGTGTGAATTTTACAAGTATTTAATTTTGCCGTATAAGAAAACGAGGAATTTATAAATCCTACCATTTTACAAAGTTAAGTTTTAATGTCCGTAAGAGTTAAAATACGGAATCATGGACCTAATCCATTACGGCTATGAATTCAGTCAGGTACGGAAATTACACTTTCAGTTATACATATACTGAAAACAAAAATTATTATTAATTCGACATTTTGGGTGGCAGTCAACCAACCACAAAAAAATTAAACCAACCAACCATTAAAAAATTGTCGACGATATCAGGCTAACAAGTGTAGTCGAGGCGTTGAGCTAGCGGACAGAATTTGCCTGCTTCTACCGCAATAATAGGTATCTTTGTTTCGAGGAATTGTTCGACATGATGCCCATGGTCACGTTCTGTCATCGCACCGCTCGCCATCGACAGATCGATCGGAAGTTCATTCTCACAGCTTAGAACCAAATGTTTTCGGAGGAACTTTCTTCCACGCACCCTAAAGGACTTGCGTCGCGTTTTTGACGGGTGCTCTCACCTGGTGGTCAGTGACAGCCTATTCAATCTAGCCCTGAAGGCGTCTAGATTATAATGATCAGGGAACCCACTCGCAGGCAACGTGTTCCATTCCTAACGCGCAGTGTGTCAATCTGTACCTACTTGTCTGAATTTAGATGTAACATGGCTTAGATTGTACCCTGGACTTCAAGCGACCAAACTATCAAAACCGAACTAAAATCCGTTCAGTAGTTTTTGCGTGATACGCTAACAGCCACGAAACTATTCACAGAAAATCTTTTTGGGAATAGTTACGTTCTAGAATCCTAACCGACAATTTTTTTCTGAAATATCTTAAAAGTGCAGTACAGACACGTTTTTTTACAGTTAAGTTTTATATGAATCTAGTATAGAAAGATTTATAAAATATTTTAAGCTAATTAAGTACTACGACATACGGTTATTTAGGATTAGTCACCATAATATCATTATAAAAAAGAATAATCGAATTGGTAAATGTAAGATAAGATGTAAGTAAGTAAGCCATATGAATATCATGTAAATAGGTAATTACATACAAGTTTTATTACGTAAATAAACTAACCAGTAAGAAGACACATAAATTTGTACCTACATTGAACAGAAAACCAGTTATGTATTTAGGTACCTAAGTACCTTTATTAATTGGTCTGGTCACTTAACTATTGTTGGACTTGAGAAAACATTAATACGCAGATATTTAGGTAGGTACGTGTATTGAATGTGTATCTATTGGGTTTGTCGTTTTTATTACAATCAGTAAAAAGTCAGTTGCCTTGAGTTTTCGTGACTTTATGTTTAGGTACCGGACCGGATTGTTAAACTTAGATAGCAACAATATCCCGGTTGTGCTCTCAGTCTGACGGAGAACCACCTAAGACCATTTGGCGGTGCAGGGATAATGTAGCCGCCAATGGTGGCAAGCGAAGATGGGGAGAAGATGGAAAAGGGTAATTACCCACCTGGCCGGGTGTTGTGACCAGGGGACCAAGGGCCCGACAGTTGATCGTCGGAAGTTGTATATATGCCGTGGAAGTTGGCACATTTCTCTAGCGCGATGCAGGACGGTTAGCGCCATCTATGTGTGGATGCTTGCCAACCTTGTGTTCGTGTACTCGTAATGTGAGTATCGTTGAGTTTCCCTAGTGGAGCGATAGATGTCGCTACAGTACTCCCCCCGGAGACTGGAGGTCAATACCGAAGCGAGAAACGCTGAAGCTGACGTATGAATCGTAGTCAGTCTGGCAATGCGGTGAGCAATGGCGTAGCTCTGGCGTGAGGTTGCGCTGTGAGCTGTGCCGAAGCGATGCTGTTCCCAAGTCTGCAGTGAGTCGAGACTGGGTGGGGATAGTGAGATGCCGCATGTGAACGACCAGGAAGCACGCGTCCGTGCCGACTATGGTCAAGGCTGTGACTGCTGTGTGCGGGAGTCAGGTAGGGAAGACGTAAGGATCACGTCGGGGTCACCACTTTTGGCGGTGCAGGGATAATGTAGCCGCCAATGTTGGCAAGCGAAGATGGGGAGAAGATGGAAAAGGGTAATTACCCACCTGGCCGGGTGTTGTGACCAGGGGACCAAGGGCCCGACAGTTGATCGTCGGAAGTTGTATATATGCCGTAGAAGTTGGCACATTTCTCTAGCGCGATGCAGGACGGTTAGCGCCATCTACGTGTGGATGCTTGCCAACCTTGTGTTCGTGTACTCGTAATGTGAGTATCGTTGAGTTTCCCTAGTGGAGCGATAGATGTCGCTACAACCAGTTGTCTCGCACCCCAACCAACCTCCCAACAGAATACCCATGGAAAAAGTCTTATGCCGAAGCTTCCAGATCCAACAGCACTGTCAATTCTTATATTCCTACCCAGATTGAAAAGATCCTAATCAACCAAAGCGAGAAAATTGATATAGTACTCCGACAAAAAAGTAACCTTCTAGGGCTTATCACAACCCTCGTCAGCAAACTAGTCAAACTACTACCCTAGTACCTTACGCATAGCTATGTGAAACATAAATGAATTAGAAATATTTATTAAAGCTAATTCTTTGGATGCTGTCTCAATATCAGAATCACATGTGACTCCAAGAAGTATCATCACTCTGGCGGGCTTCTCCACATACCTTACCCCTCATCCTGATGGGCAAGCCCATGCCGGATCAGCCATAGTTATAAAATATACCATTTACCTCTCTAACGGTAACAGACTACCTTCGGCCTTGTACTGTCCACCCAAATACAAGATTACAGAATTATTGTTTGCCAAATCTCTTGGCTTTATAGCTGGCGGAGACTGGAACGCTAAGGACGGCAGAATTTAAGTCTTGAAGAGAAGTGGCGGCGAATTTAAGTCTTGTATGATAAAAGTTGATAGTAACATCAACCGGTGATCCCCGGAAAGTTCTTGATTTGTGGTTTATAACGAAAAATATTGGTCGACTGTATACGTCTATTGAATCAAGTCACGATAGATTGTGGGATCACTCGCCTATTATCCTAGATACCATGATATCCATAACAAGTATAGTTGAGATTCCTTAGCACTACATATCCCACGCCGCGTCTGTGTCTGTCTGTCTGTTACGGACTGTACTGAACGGATTATCATGCGGTTTTCATAGATTAGAGAATATCTTTCGGATGGTTTGTATGTTTAATACATGCTAAGAAACGAAATAGATAGCTAGATATGAAACGGATAGTTGTTTGGCCGGATACCGGATCACGAACATCTGGCCAATATACAAACCGGATAGCCGGATATCTGGGGGCCGGGTATTCGACAGAACATAGTGTCTGAAAAAGGTTTAGAAAGACTTCGTTCAATGTTAATAATTTTACCGTTATCTGAATAATTCTTCCGTAATAGGACGGATCTGCAGTTTATTAGCCCCCAGCATTGTAGAGAGGAGTATAGTGAAAAATTCTCAACAAACGAAATCGCATACTACCTCAATAAATCTCAATGGAGAGCAAAGTTAGTATTTTGAATGCAATTTAATTTAGATCTAATTTACTTTGAAAAAATATTAATACTTTTTGCAAATCTATCAAATAAACCATAGGTATTCATGGAGAGCAAAGTTAGTATTTTGAATTCAATTTAATTTAGATCTAATTTACTTTGGATAAATATTAATAGTTTTTGCAAATCTATCAAATAAACCATAGGTATTCAACAGTGCTTGGATTAAGTAATATTTATGATTTTTAAGATAACTTTTAACAATCTTCAAAATCACTCTTAGGTACATTAATTAACATACAAGGCCTTCGAATAACACATTTAAAAAACGAGTATATACATATTTGTATATATGTATTATGTATGTATTTATACTTCGATTTTTAACAATTTAAGTAGATAGGTACAGTAGATAAGTAAAGAGCATTGAACATTTACTATGGAGAAAATCACCAACCAACTGCTGTTTTGAAAAAATATTGATTTTGCGGCCACTCATAAAACTTATGCCAATCAATAGGAAACTTTAATATCTATTGGTCATTTTATGTTCAAAAATGTCGAAGATGTACATTAACTACCGACACATGGAGAACAAACACCCCCTACTCAATCTACTCATAGTCAAATATCTTCTAAACTACTGAACTGATTTCGATTAAAAGACCTTTCAAATAAAGGAAACCGCATTGAAATTGGTTCAACCGTTCGGGAGTTACAGATAGACAGTTACATGGGCAATGGCCTATTGTCATTGGAATATTCATCAAATTTTATTAGTGTAGTGCCTGATGCCAATTTTTTTTTTTTATGTCATACGTTAGGCAAACAGGCAAGCGGGCCACCTGATGGAAAGTGGTCATCAGTGCCTATAGACATTAGCAACACCAAGAGTATCGCGAATGTGTTGCCTACCTCTATAACACGTTGCTCTGGCAGCAAAAGGCAAATGCCACTCCACTGCCAAAGCCACGGTTCCCCAAATCCCCACCCCATGGAGCACTGGAAACCTTACTCACCGGCAGAAACACAATACTATTTAAAAGAGTATTATTTAGCTGCGATATTCTGTAAGGTGGAGGTACTTCCCCAGTTGGGCGGCTCCAATTCGAACGAGATACCCCACTATGCCCTACCTCTCTTAAAATGTTTTAAACTATAGCAGGTGTTATTACTCATTTTAAGGGTATGTTCCGGGTTCCCTACCACGTACCTTTGTTGACAACAACATACCCTTAAAATGTATTAGAATATTATTGCAAAGGAATATCTTCAACCTTAGGGTGATAAAGCAATTTATTTGTTTAGCTTACTAATATCAAGTCTCTCACCTGAGCTTTTTCAAAAGCATCTAATCCACCATTCTGCACACATTTCTCTCTCAACTTTTCAGTTGTCTGATTCTTTATCTCCTCAATTTGTGTCTCATTCACCTGCCCCTGATATTCTGAAGGTAAGTGGCTAAGGACATCCTTCACTGATGGCGTTGTTTGACCAACAGCAACTCCTGTAAAGTAGTTATTAAATTTATCTCATGCTTAAATGATGCAGAACTTAATAGGTAGCCAAGGTGGCTATAACTTCCACCGCCTATGTCCACCTAAGTTTGTTTTCATAAAATTACGGTAGAGTAGCCATCAAAAATGCATGAGAAACCAAATGTGTTAATTTAATTGAATGTGACAAAGGCATATTCAATTAAATTAAAACAGAACAAATCTAAATCCAATTCAAAATCGAAGGAACAGAAATTTTGATGTTAATCTGTTCTCAGTTTGTATGAAAAGATCTGCTAATTAATGGCAAAAATATTGATTCCCTTTAATTTCATTTGCTAGAGGTATGTTACAACTTGCAAGTTTCTTTCGTTTAGACTTGTTTTTTACACCCAGCCTGTAGGTCATATCACACCTATAACAACATTGTTATTCAAAGTAGAAAATAATTATAGTATTTTTAAGATTTCAATATTGCTGTGCCCATCAGGGTAATAATTGTAAAAAATTACTTTTATGATACAATAAACATTTGAGTATTGAGTATTGAGGTATAGCACTTAATACCAACATGAACATTGGAATCGTCATCTATTTAAAAAGGTCTATTACTTATAGAAAGGTCTCAAATTACTAGTACTTAGGTTAGAGGTTAATAAAAAGATGTTAATTACTAGTAGATGCTATTAGTAATTAACATTATTTTTTTTTATATATTTTTCGGATTTTAGATCCTGATGACCTTGACGCAATTACTTAAAACATTGGGTACTTTGTCTTGGACTTATGATGGTACTTAATTATCTAAATAATACCGCATAGTAACCGAAATATTAATGAGTATGGTATCTTTACCATATTCATTATTATTCCGGTCACTATAGGTATAGATTACGGTAAGCGTAACTTACCAATGATAATTGCAAATAAATAATATGTTGGCTCCATAATCATCAACAGCACTTATTCCAAGGTTTAATCGAAACACGCACAGCAGACACAGCGGAATCTAACCACGAGGAAATCTACCGGTTTCGCAATATACACTTTTACACCTGTGTTGTGTTAGAGAAACTCGTATTAAAACCGCAGGTCCTCACAGAAATCCTCAGAACTCTACGTCTTGACTAGGCTCTCCAAGCTGACCACAAACTGCTGATGCTGATGGGCTAAGCTGCCGATTTCTTGCCGAAATTACCGAACCGGATTTTGTGCGCTCGACCGCAAGCAAGCGAATTTGCAACCGTCTGACTGACAAGCGAGACAGACAGACACTGTGACCAGTGTTGTCAGGTTGAATGATCAAAATTACGGTGCACAGTGGGTCAAAATTACCACGGTTTTTGGGAAAATTACGGTGTTTCAAATAATAAAAATACGGTAGAATTACGGTGATAAATTTTAATATTATAGATAGATAAATACTTTATTGCACATCAACAACAATAAATAGCTTACGTTTTACTGTGTTTTTATAATATTTATGAATGATATTTAAGTGAAGGAAAAATTAAAGAAAAAATTACTTGGTTTATTTTATATATTTTCATATTTCAGAGTCACTTTCAATAGTTATAGTTGATTTAGTTTTGTTGTACATAGATACATTAACTTATTCAACATATCTTTCTTTTAACTGGGGCTGTGGCCTCAGCTGCGGAAGACCTCAAGCGGAGGAAATACGAAAATCTAGCACAAGACATCGTATTTCAGCCGTTTGGGGTGGAAACGTTGGGACTGTGGGGCCCTGGTGCGAGAAAGTTTTTTATAGAACTTCCAAAAAAAATTTATGACACGACTGGTGACCGGTGAGCTGGCTCGTTCCTTGGGCAACGGATTAGCATCGCTATTCGTTAAATTGGCAACGCAGCCAGCTTTCTGGGCACCACTCCGGGGGGCAGCGGTGTAAGCGGGCAGACTTTTTTAAGTTTTAGTATTATTTTATATGTATTAGTGTATATTTTTGGTATTTTATTATAACTGTAAATATTTTATGTGTACTTACCTTAATAAATTTTTACATATCTTTATTGGGTTCAAACTGTTCACATTTTTTGTTGTTCATTATAATGGCTTGTTTTGTCAATAGATTTCCGTTAATGGTATCAGAGGGCTTAGTGTGAGTTTCGCTTCGTTTTTACTTTACTATCGCGTTTGCGTTTACGTGAAAATTAGTATGTAAAAATGTATAGCGCCGTCTAGTGGTACGTAAATGAAGTTTTTTTCTTCATACTAATTTCGACGTAAACGCAAACGCGATAGTAAAGTAAAATCCAAGCGAAACTTACACTAAGCCCTCTGTTATCAGTTTATTTCTCATTTTTGTTTTGATGTCATTTACCATGCTAAATATTCTTGCGTATTCTGCATTTGAGTGGGGCAATGACAGTGTGCTCAAAAAAACGGAAACTTTCAAACACAGTAGTTTATGACTACGGTAGGTGGTAGAACTAGAAAAAATATATATAATTACGGTAAATCTACCGTAGTTACGGCGCACTTGGCAACACTGACTGTGACAGCAGGGTTGTCAGATGTGTTTTCTCATATTTACCCAGATTCATAACAATTTTTCCCCAAAATGATACATTATTCAGAAAAAACCCCCAAACTTGATTTGGTAACAAATAAATAGGTACACAATAGACACATAATTTCTTCGTTTTTTTTAATAAATGTTAGGTACCTACCTACTTAAATTTCACTAAACAAATTTAACATTTCAATGTCTTCGTCTTTGGTTGAGTAGACGTTTTCGCTATTGAACCGTTTTATCATTTTGGCAGTAGGTTCACGTATGTTTATTTATTTTTATCTATTCATATTGATTCGAATCATCATGTCGATTAGAGTCATAAATCAATTCGAATCAATTTAATTTTTGCCGGATGATTCGAATATTAATTTTCGATTCGAGTCCCATCACTAGTTTAAATGGTCCACAGACTTTTCTGTTCAAGGGTTTGGCACTGGAATCAAGTTTTTTAGAACTTGTCTTAAATATTCATAAACATCGTCATTCGTAATTGTAAGTTATACTATAATGAGGGCTCAATATTTTCCCTAGATCTTTTTTCCCTAAAAGTTTCCCCAAAGATTCTGTCTCCCCAGTTTTTCCCCAAGAGCCAAATTTTCCCCCAAAATTGCGCAATAAACCCCCAATCTGTGATCATAATATATTTCATCTCGCAAATCGCAAAATGGCCACTTTGCCAGTGAAACGCCAAATGATTCATATTATGATTCATATTGCAATTCATCCAATTTGACAGTTTTACGGAATTTGTACGGAAATTCATAAAATGGTCCATTTATTATGAATTGCTAATATCGCACGCTGAGAACGAAAGTGACGCAACTCAAAATTGTCAATTTTTGGGAATAGACGAAAATGTGTCTGTGGGAATAAGCATTTTCTGTTCATATTACAATAACGCTAAAACACGATAATGAAAGTTATGAATTTCTTTTGCATTGTATTGTTTGACTTAATAGCTATACATATACTAAATACCTTTTACCAAATAATATTATTTTCTTAACTAAAATAGCACTAGAAAAAAACTTGGAAAAATAGGTCACTTTAGTATTAGAAGTTTTTTTATTTCTACTGACCTTTTTAGGTAAAGGTCTATTCATTTTTAACTTTGCTTAAAAATAAATGTGTTTTTTTTAAATCAGTCAGTTTCCTTCTTATGGTTTTGTATATTTTCTCAAAAAAGCCGAATAAAATGGTGAAGTAGTATTAAATGTAATTTATTAAATTACTTATTAAACAAAATAGGAACCTGTAATCTTCACACTAATCAAAATAAATCAAAATCGTATCAAAAATTTGTAGGAAACCAGACATACCAAACCATGTTTTCACTGGTTTAGATAAGTAATTCCTAAATAAAACGTAACATAATCAATTATCACTTATTTCTAGCAATTGTTTCTATAACAATAATAAAGTATTTATCAAAATCAACAATTTGCCGTTCTTAGCAATAACTTATCAGTTTAACATAGTAGTTCAGTCTTGTAGTTATAGTTCGGTTGTATTGTTAATCAAATAATTTTAATCAAACTCTGCTTAACACACTAACTCAGATAAACCCAACAATGAGTACCTACTGTTTTCACTAGTTGTGGAAAGTCATTCTTAAATTTAACGAAATAACTAATATCACTTTATATTTCTATAAAACTGGGTACTTAAGTATTTAAACCAAACATAAAAATTTATTATTAGCACTAACTTAGTTTAATATAGTAACAGTCTTGTAGTTATAGTTTAGTTTAACATAGTAACAGTCTTGTAGTTATAGTTCAGTTGTAACTTAATCAAATAATTTTAATTAAGCTCTGCTTAATACACTAATTCAGACTTTGCTTTTTTAGTATGAGATACCTTTTTAAATTGTTGTATTGTTATATCACTCCCAATAATAGGTTATACCCAATAATATTTTATGTTATTATTTTTAAGTTACTTATAAAGTACTGTAAAAAACGGCGTAAATACTAGGTATTAAATTTTTTCTGACTAAATCTTTGAGATCTTTTCTTTTATTTTCTTTTAATTCAATCGCATGCTCATATAGCTGTTTAATTACAATTTCTTTGAAACCCATCAATTTCTTACGTTTGTTCCGCATGTCAATTTGAGAAAACATCTCATCGGAGTATGATGTTTTATAATAAAAGTGAAACATCTCCGCTTTGTCAAATTTAAGTATTTTAAGATCATTCCACAAGACTGTGTCCTTATGAAGGTTTTCCTTAAAGTTGTATCCCCACTGCTCTTGAAGAAGTTTGAGATTTAAGAAGAATTCATAATTAACTTCTTTGTCTATGAAAGGTTGTCCAGACTTCCGAGCGCTTTTGATCAAGGTAGAAAATTGAAGAGGTATATACATAGGCCCTGCTTTTTCGTTCTTTTTAATTTCTTTTTCAATCGAACTGTGCACATTATCTGCTTCGTTTTGGGTGTGCCCTTTTATCAGATACTTATGGGTTATACTTTCGATGTTATCAAAATGAGCGACAGCATATGAATATAGGCTAGCAATAACTTTATTCTTGTTCTGGCCAGTGCAGTTGTCAGAATAAAATGTTACGTGTAACTTTTATCTGCGTTTTTTACGCTAAGGGTTCGTAAGTAATCAAAAATACATGAACCTATTTCATTAGCTCCCCTTTGTCCCTGGGTTTCGTCCCAAAAATAACAGTAAGACTTTTTATCATCTTCCCCATTTTTTAATTCTGTTATTGTGAAATCGAGACAATTTATTTTTGAAGAATAGTAAAAATAACTTGGACTGGGACATAACATGACGGACTGTAAATCATAAATTGCGCAAATGTGGGTTTCGTCAATGTTTCGACGGTCCGTCCGTTTTTCTTGGCGACATAGTTCTTTTTCTTTGAGGTGTTTGTCATAGTTCGGCTTGAGCAGTGTTTTATTACTTTCGGGAGCCAGTTCGTACGCAACACACGTTTCACACCTGTCTTTTTTCGGCTGAAAAAAACTTATATTGAAATCTTTATTGAAAGTATTCAAGTATAACCAATAGTCGCACTGTGGCAGACTTTTTTTTATTTGCTCATTGTTAAAATCAGTCCAGAGGTACCTTATAGTTTTGCTGTACCTAGGTTGCACTTCCATCATGCAAGATCTAATAAAAGCACGCTGTAGTTCCAAATTTGACAATCCCCAATAGGCTTTAAACAGATTAGACCTCTCATCCTCTTTTATGTTATTAAAACATTTAAGTCTACACTTGCTCGTGCATGTTTCTTTCACATGCTTAGCTGGAATTTTTTTTTTGATTTGGACAAAGACCTGTAACTTTTTCCGGAGTTTCTTGATATTTTTGTTTGGTTCTGTTTCCAGTTACCAGGGTTCCTTTTACGCTTCCTACTTTTTGAGGGTTCAGGTTGACCCGAAGAATCAGAATATGAAGAGCTAGTACTGGAAACACGTCTACTTCTTTGATTGGAATTTACAGCTCGGTATGTTGGATCTGAGTCACTTCGATCCACATCACTTTCATTCGGGTGTATTGGTGATTGAGCGTATAAACGTTGGTTACCTGTTTGAGGTCTTAAATTGCTGGTACTAGGGCCAGGAGTAGCTGTGTCTTGAGATTCATTCGTAACTGAAGTACTTGAAGATGATGAAGTACTGCTACTACTCGAAGATGAAGAACTACTTGTACTGGAACTTCTTGAACGTGGTTGAACAGCAGATGTAGTTATAATTAATTACATTCATAGATTTTTTGCTTGGGATTTGTATTATATATTGACGTTCTTGACACAGCCTAGGAGGTGTATTTTCGATAATTGAAGGGCTCGATGGTATATTTTCTTTGTCGAGTTCCAAATTCTGCAAACAATACAATAGAAAACAATTTTAAACACTTTGACAAGTAAATATAGTACAAACGAAAAAAGAAGCATAAATAAATTGTGTCAAAAATTACCTCATATTGCTGTTTCTCTTCCACCATTTTAAGAATTAAAGCACTTCTTTTCATTTTTAGCTTTTGGGATAGCCGACTCAGTAGGACACATTAAACACGGAAAAAAGTTATGAATTGCACTATTAATGAATATGCCTATTAAAAAACAAACTTAAAAATTCTAAACAGACTTTCTTATTAATAGTACAAAATAAATATGAGTGTACTATAATTAAACAGACCTGTTTCAAAATGGGTCCATTAGTTAGACTAATTTCTTAATAATAAGGTGACCGAATTTATTGTATGTCACCTAAGTTGATAATACATAAAATGTGAAAGGGACCTGAACCTAAATAGGTCAGTTTATGATTATAATTTGTAACTACACTAACCACCGGAATTGTCAAACAAACAGACGCAAAGCGTAATCGGTCACTGCGGTACTAAACTTGTCACGTCCTGCTACGACAACTCGTGGTGCAACACTGATTTCGTCACTTCGATTCGGGCGCGGGGGGAAAGAACGGATGGATGACAAAGAGACCGAAAGATACCTCTATCCATCTCTTACCATAATTGGGCAGTTTTTTAATATATGTATGATAGAGTATGCTTTTTTGAGTCATTCTGTATATTTAACTCATTTAACCAAAATTTTGAGATCGGTCACTTTCGTTCTCAGCGTGCGATATGTCAAATAGGAGAATCCTTAGAAGTTTCTGAATGAGCAACATATTTGTTTCATATTTGTATTTTACAAGCTTTTACACTTTATTACAGTTTTTATTTAGATTAATTTTGTGATTTTGTACCATTTATTAGCATTATATAGAATGAAAATAGGATAAAACCGCGTGAATCTTCAGTTACGGCGGGAGTGCTTTTCTTTACCGAAAATTTTGAAATATTTTCTTTGTAAATATTGTAATTGTGGAGTCTTGTAAATACATTTAGTGATTCCCTGAAGTGTATTTATTTGATTGTAGATAGTTTTACCTATAATTCAGTTCTTCCGTTTAAAACAAGATACTCAACATTCCCGCTACATTTAATTTTACGTTTGACATTCATTTCATAGTGTTGCCAGTTATTATGATTATAATTGGGTTTAATTTTTTTGCATTGGAATGTTTATTTTATTTTTATTTTTAACTGCATTTCATTAGAAAGTGATAGATTTGATAATTGAAAGGTGCTAGTAATTTCTTTCCGATGATTTGGTATTTATTAACACGAAAAATGTTAACGGAAAAGAAAACCGTAAAAACCGGTATACAATTTTTTTATGTGGCAATATCGGAGCCAAATATGATTCGCTTAATGAAATGAATTGAATATGATTCATATAGAATAAGCGGCCATTTTACGAAATTAAGAGGAACTGCTTATGTTCTGCTAGAATTCACCAAATGAATCATATTTTAGACGTTTCATCCAAAGTGGCCATTTTAGACCCCCAGGGGGTAAGCCTGTGTGACAGACAGTTCACTTCACTTGACGTTTATTTGGTTGGGAAAATATATATCGAAGTATCGACTTGATTGACAAGAAATGGGCACGAATCAACCACGAATGACACGATAAATAAATAATCGAGGAAACTGAAGTCGGAAATTCGAAAATGTAGGAAATTCTTTCCGCTGAGCATTTTAACTTTGAACATTCAAATTTATCGATTCCAAGTACCTATTATAATTAATTAATTAAATGAAAGCTGCAAATCTGCATAGTTCAACTGTTTCATGTTTCTTGTGTCTAAGAATGTATCGTTGAGATACCCACTCCACAATATTTAAATAACATAAATACACACTCCCTGCGATATCCCTTAGGCTTAGGGATAGGCAGAGACTATCGAGTGCCACCAGTTACGATCCTGACACACTGGAATTGTAACAATTTTCATAGTACCTACCTATCTTTTCTTTTGTCGGATTCGATCTTACGTTCAGGAACGGTACCGCCTATCTCCAATCGCACGATACCATCCCTCTGGAATGACGTCACAACATTTATTTCGGATAGGCCCTTTCTATTCTGTGAAATGGACTGAAATGTACGATTTTGAACGACCACAAATTAGAGAAGAGAGATTGAATGGCAAATTTTAGGTGGCCCATATTAACCTATGCGCCGATTGAATTAATTACAATACTTTGTAAATACATGATACATACCTAGGTACACTTTTCAAACTTTCTTGTTCGTCGGCCATGGATTACGCCGGGGCAACGTCTTCTTCTTTACAAGGCTCAAGTCAGACCCCATTTGGAGTATTGCTCTCATCTATGAGATGATATGCCGGTACTCCTGCCCATAGTCCTTGTGGCTCGATCCAAAAGCGCGCTGTGAGAATTGTCGATGATACCATGCTCACAAGTGGTATTGAGACGCTGAGCCAGCGGAGGGGTTTCGCCTCCCTTTGTGTGTTCTACCGCTTGTACAACGGTGTTTGTTCTGAAGAACTGTTTGACATGATGCCTACAGCTACGTTCTATCATCGCACCGCTCGCCACCGACAGGGAGTTCATCCTTACACCTTGAAGCCAAATTGGTCGCGAACTGTGCGGTTCCAAAGGAACTTTCTCCCACGCACACTAAGGTTGTGGAATGAACTACCTGGAGAGTACAACATGGAGTTCTTCAAGAAAGGGGTTAAAAGGTTTTTACGGGGTCGGCAACGCGTGGGTGATGCCCCTGGTATTGCAAACGTCCATAGGCTGCGATGACTGCTTACCATCAGGCAGGCCGTAAACATGTGGTATAAAAAAAAACATAGAGCAAGGAATGGGAATTAATGACATTTATTATGTTCTGGGGCCTTACCATGAACACTTATAGCAGGACCTAAACAGAACGGCCCTGCTTAGAATGAGACAGCGCTATACGTATCACATAAGCTTGTCTCGTTCAAACCGAAAGCAATTATGTTAAGGTCCTGCTATAAGAGTCCATGGTAAGCCCTCTGTTCCACTGACACTGAGCACTAATATAATTTTCAAGATTTTTATTTTTTATTTTATAAATAAGTCTGCAGATTACCGGTTCGATAATTTCGGCAAGAAATCGGCAGCTTAGCCCATAAATTGTAAACTAACTGCCTACCTACTCACACAGTGTTACAATGTCCGCAAAATTGATATTTAAATAGTATAATCAAGTAGTTTATTTAACAACATCTTAAAGTTACATTACAATATGTTAAAAAAATACAACCTACCCATACAATAAAAACAACAAAAAAACATATAACTAACCTACAGATAATACGAAACTAAACTAAAGATGATTTACAAATATCACTCGAAAAATATATATATACTTATATTTATTATCAATACTTTTTAAATATCAATGAGATTAATATCGATAGCTACATGTACTTTCCCATCCCTAAGCCACTGACAGTGTGGCGATTATGTAAAACATACTAAGTACGGGATATAATTTGTTCGTGATCGAATCGTATTGGCCATTAATTTATTTATTCGTATGGCAAAAATACAATATACGAGAAATACATTCAACTACATCAACATTGATTCACTTTTCATGGTGGACCGGACAACCGGTTGAACTTGAAAGGCGCTAATGAGTATCTTTGCAAACACCTTTGCTTTCATATTTCCACAGGCGCTAAGAACTTTAGGATTACGTACATAACTTTAAATCGTACAAACTGGTAAATTTTAGGAATATCGAAATAAGCTACGACGTTGTTGCTGTAACTGAAACCTTTCTCACGGGGTCGGTCGACGATGCCGAAGTGGTGTCTTGTGGGTGGAGCCTACTGCGCCGCGACCGTGGGCTACTGTGGGCTCGCCATGGCGTGTCTCTCCGGCCGGAAAACTGATGATGGCGAAGACCTTTGTTAATTAAAAATAAAAATCTTGAAAATTATATTAGTGTTCAGTGTCAGTGGAACAGAGGGCTCACCATGAACTCTTATAGCAGGACCTTAACAGAATTGCTTTCGGTTCGAACGAGACAAGCTTATGTGATACGTATAGCGCTGTCTCATTCTAAGCAGGGCCGTTCTGTTTAGGTCCTGCTATAAGAGTTCATGGTAAGGCCCCAGAACATAATCAATGTCTTTAATTCCCGTTCTTTGCTCTATGTTTTTTTTTATACCACAAGTTTACGGCCTGCCTAATGGTAAGCAGTCACCGCAGCCTATGGACGTTTGCAATACCAGGGGCATCACCCACGCGTTGCCGACCCCGTAAAAACCTTTTAACCCCTTTCTTGAAGAACTCCATGTTGTACTCTCCAGGTAGTTCATTCCACAACCTTAGTGTGCGCGGGAGAAAGTTCCTTTGGAACCGCACAGTTCGCGACCAATTTGGCTTCAAGGTGTAAGGATGAACTCCCTGTCGGTGGCGAGCGGTGCGATGATAGAACGTAGCTGTAGGCATCATGTCAAACAGTTCTTCAGAACAAACACCGTTGTACAAGCGGAAGAACACACAAAGGGAGGCGAAACCCCTCCACTGGCTCAGCGTCTCAATACCACTTGTGAGCATGGTATCATCGACAATTCTCACAGCGAATAAGCTCCCAGTTCAAACTGAGCACATAGACTTAACAAGCATTACTGTTCAAGTTGCCAACTCCATGTCTGCCCAATACACCTGGTCATGCTTCAAATTCGCAACCAACTCGTGCATTAAAGTCGCCGAGAAGAATAACTTGCTCTCTAGGTCGTATCTTCGCGAGGTTTTAGGTGAGATCTTCATAATTTTTTTTTACTTTATTGCACAAATTACAGCAATTGGCGGACTTAAAGCCGTTGAGGCTTTGTCTAACAGTCAACCAGCAGACCATGCAGAGAGTGATTAAGTAGGTGCTACTTAACAGGAAAACATTGACATAAGTGAAAGAAATAAATATGAGATTAAACTAAATTGAATACTATAATTACAATTACTATTTAAAAAATTACAATAAACTTATACCTATTATATATAAGTTCACTAGATACAAAATGTGATAATGACTACGCCAAGCTCATCTCACTCATTACCTACGACCTCTTACTCAGAATAAAATCTTTCAGCAGTTTTTAAACATCAATCGATTCTGCGCCTTTCGTACGTCCTCAGGTATGTCATTCCAATAACTTTCTGTATTGTGAATGAGTGGCTGAAGAAGTTGGTCCGATGAGGGAGAATGTCAAGGCATAACGTATCGGAGGAGCGGAGATCACGGTCATGCGTCGAACACAATAATCGGAAATTGTGCTTGAGATAACCCGGCGAGAGAGGATTATCCAGAATTGAGAAATGTGTAGAAAGGACACGCGATCTCCTTCCCTCTTGAACAGTCAACCAAGACATTTTCTGTCTGTACTCAGAGATGTGATCATATTTCCGAAGCCCGAAAATAAAACGAATACAATTTATTATTCAATCAACGTTCCAGCTTGCTGAGTTAGATTTTGTTTACATAAATGTAACATACGTCAGCGTAATTTAAAATAGGCAAAACCAGAGTCTGCATCAATAACATTTTAGTTTTCATCGGCAAAAAGAACTTAAAGCGATGCAGATGTGCCAGATATGCGCCATGGAGAGGAAAGAGGGGCGCTGTGAAACTAAACATAGATGTTCATTTGTACATATTGAATCATCATCATCATATCAGCCGTAAAATGCCCACTGCTGGGCATAGGCATCCCCCAGAGATCTCCACAAAACGCCTTCCGCATTCAGCTACACCTGCGATCTTTACCAGATCGTCTCTGCAAACTATGTGCCCTGCCAGCTTGGCAATCTTTTGCAATAGTTCGCTTGCGGATTTCCACATTCCTGATTCGATCGCGCAATGACACTCCAAGTACAGCCCTTTCCATCGCCCTTTGGGCGACAGTGAGTTTTCTTATACGGCCGACAGTGAGCCAATATGAAGAAAAGCTTACTTTTTTGCATCGAATTAAAAATTGATCTTTAGTTTTAAAAGCCATTGGCAAAGATTAGGTTTCTCATCTCGGGGTATGATATTTAATCTTGGGACAAGTTTGGGCTTACACCCGGTTTCTGAAACGCTTGTCAAATCATTGATTAGCTAACAGACTGTCACATTTAACAAGCTGTTAAATCACTGTGGGTTTCTGAAAGGCCAATCAATGTATTGTTAGCTAATCGACCATTAACAAGAGATCAATTTTTTCGTCTGGCTACCCCTGCTAAAATCAGTCACATTCATTCACTCATATATGTTTTGTTTCTGTCTAACGCATTAGAATAACATTAACATTGATTTGTCTCTGTCCCTAGCGGCCTTTTGATAGCGGCGGGATATTCAACTTTTAGATGAAACTGATAGCGATTGTATAGTTTTCGTGTAAAATCGAATATTATAAAAAAAAATGTACAGAGCGAGAAAAGAGAAATTATAACAATATTTATGTTATAGGGTCACGGGTTCCAGTGGATCAGTAATCCCATCATCATCATCTTTAGGCAGTTAAGCGAGTCCCGGTCCACTGCTGAATACAGGCCTCCCACGGCTTCGGACCAGGTCCTGGTTCAGGTCTAGGTCCTAGACCCGGACCACTTCGTGGTTCAGGTCCAGGTTCTGGCTTCGGACCAGGTCCTGGCCCCGCACCAGGTCCTGGTTCAGGTTCAGGCCCTGGCACTGGACCAGCTCCTAGTTCAGGTCCAGGTCCTGGACCCTGACATGTCCGTGGTTCAGGTCCTGGTCCTGGTTCAGGTCCATGTCCTGGCCCCGAACCAGGTCCTGGTTCAGCTTATATTTATGGTCTATGTGCTGGCACTGGTCTAGGTCCTGGTTCTGGTTCAAGCTCAAATTGTGATCAAGGTTGCAGTTTTGGTCATGATCCTGGACCAGAACCTGGACCCTAGACCTGGACTTTGCCTTGGACCAAAACTAGGACCTGGACCAGGGCCAGGACCAAGACCTAGACCAAGAAAATCGGATATAATTTCTTTTGACAATCGGTTAATTTGTCGATTTTCGCTAATTAAAATAACAAGGCGATAACATACAGTTAACATGAGAAAAAGCTTTCCGGAAACCCAAAATTACATTAATCAGCCGTTAATTGGAGATTTGACAATCCGTTGACAAGCTGTTAACAAGCCGTCAATTGGCCCTTTCAGAAACCTAAACTGCATTTAATCAGAGTTTAACAAGCTGTTACGTGATTTTTGCGTTGACATGCGTTTCAGAAACCGGGTGTTAATCTCGTGTGCATTATTTTTAAGAGGAACTTCATCATCTGACGTTTCGCGGAAGAAAATGCTCACTGCTCCGCGCCCCGCACCCCCGCGTACATCGACGAAAAATCACCCTCCCACCCAAAGAGATTAGAAAGTTAGCTACCTTCTTACTAACCATGAAGGTAGCTAACTTTCCAATCTCTTTGCTCACACCTATCTCACATACTGCAGTTTTAGATCATATAGTGTAAGACTGCAGTTAGTTGTCGACCTATAGTTTTCACTATTTTAATATAAAGTTATGTTGGCAAAATCAGAAGGAAACTACAGACTTATAATTTAAATAATGATATATAAATATTTTTTTAAAGAAAATTAACAGTTACAATAATTAACTTAAATATCAAAAAGTTATTCGACAAATAAGGAGCCCAACCGGCACTTGCGAGCCTTTTTAAAAGAACCGGTCTTTCCTCTTCGTGGTCTCTTCGGGTGACGTCGGCGCCAGTCGGCTTTCGGAGCTGGTTCCATCGATCTCTGCTAGATGTCGCCCGTAGTCGATCCCATTAGCTTGATAGATTGCGCTCGGATGGAGCTGGTTCCATCTGGTTTCGTTAGATGGCGCTACACGCCCGATTGCCAACAGTCATTTTAACCATACGGATCAATTTTATCTCGGAAATGTGTAAATGAACAAGGTGTTGCTTTATTTAGACCTGCTATAAACGGATTCCGCTTATTGATTCGCTTGAGACTTTGTGTTGAATGTGTAAGATGACTAATCTTAACTTGTATTATCAAAATATTCCTCATAAGTATATCAATAACAATAAATTTCTCCCGTGGTGAAGTAGATCACTAAAAAAATTACTTAAAGAAAAGCTCAAGTTTCTAAGAAAATATCGTACATAAGGAAACTCGGCAGATTCTGCCACTATTTCACTATTGAGAAAGAGAGCAAAGGTATTGGAACATGAATGTTATACCATTTATATGAAAAATATAGAAGATTATATCATAAAAGTTCCTAAAATGTTTTGGTCTTATATTAAATCCAGGAATAAAAATTCGAATTCTATCCCTTCCACTGTGGTTTACGAGGGGTGTTCAGCCAGCTCTGGCGAAGCAGTGTGTAATCTTTTGGCGACTAACTTTCATTCTATACTTTGTCAAATACAGGATGATAATTTTGACAATAATTGGTTTTAGAACAGCAAAATAAATGGATAAGCTGTAGAAAAACGCTGTCATTCCACTTTGGCCGTTTAAAGAATCGGAGTTTCGGAACTGGTTCCGTACAAGGCCTTATTCAATATCGTAGTTACATCATTTTTATTCACAGTAAGGATGGGTTAGTGTAAAATCGTAAATTAATCTATTCGATTATCGATTATCATTCTCATAGAACTTAGAATCGATAGTTGCATGGTTATTCAGTACCAACGTGTTATATAAAATAAACAATTATTTTCTTTTGAATTAATAATTTATTAATACGATATTAAAAACCCTTCCACAATGACGATTTCGACACGTGCGTATTTTTATTCGATCAGTCAGCCTATTCTGTAGAATACGCGCAAGTCAAAATCGTTGTTGTGAAAGGTCTCTTAGGGTGAAATCCAAACAAGGAATAAGAGTTATAGTAGCAAAAATAATTTAATTATCTAAATGTTAAATTTAATGATCGATTATTTTATTTGAATACCGATTTTTGATTGTCTGTTGTTAATTGTTATTCGTGGCGCTTCACTAAAGGAGCGGGGCCTGTCTATGAAGGACGATATTATCCGTAGTATATTTTACCAAAATAAAACACGAAACTTCATGGGCGTGCGCCAAGGACCAACAATTAGGGAGCTTTCAAAATTATTAGACAAAGTCATAACAGTAATTTGACTGGAGCAAGTCGCTATAGTTATGGTGACCAGCTCCAAAATTACTGTATAGGGGATATTGACATCGATCATAGAACAGTTTTCAAACTGCTGAGTTCTATTGATGTAACTAAAGGACCAGGACCTGATGATATTGGGCCTATTTTTATTGTTAAATGTGCGGATAGCTTAATTAAGCCCCTATCAATAATTTTCAGAAGGTCTATTAAGGAGGGTATTATAGTGCCTTCAATCTGGAAGTCAGATTTATTAGTATCTACAATTCTCAAAAATGGAAACAAAAATAATGTGAAAAGCTATATGCCAATATCTAAACTATGTTTGTTTGCTAAAATATTTGAAAGGTTAGTTTACTCGCAGGTATATTCCTCTCTTTCGTCCTTTTTCATCCCCGAACAAAAGGGATTTTTAAATATGCGCTCAACAACTTCCAACTTGTTGTCCTTCTATGATTACGCAACGGCATCGATTGAGGCTGGAGGTCAGGTGGATGCCATATTCACGGATTTTACGAAAGCGTTCAACCGTATTGATCATCAAATGTTACTACAGAAACTATTAAGAGCAGGTATTCATGGTAATCTGTTCCGATGGTTTACCTCTTACATAGAAAATCGATCGCAAGCTGTGGTTATCAATGGGTTCTCTTCTGTGTGGAAGGATGTTCCTTCCGGAGTACCCCAGGTATTTTACCCCAGGGCCGTATTTTTTTAATAATGTCGTTAGTTCATGTTTCTTTTATTAATCTTTTTACTATATGCTGACGACATGAAAATTTTTGCGAATAAATAGTGTTATCGACTGCGATCTAATGCAGCAGGATCTAAACAGATTTGAGCATCATTGTTCAGCGAATAATTTACAATTAAACGTCTCTATATGTAATAACTTTCACACGTAAGAGACTCAAAATTGCCCACAATTATCGGATTCATGGGTTACTTTTAAAGATAGTGGATCAAATTCGTGACCTTGGTATTCTACATGATTCTAAATTACTATACGATAAATATATAGAATATATTTCCACCAAAGCCAAGCCGCAGAGATCTCCACAAAGGCCGGTCCTGTGCTTTCCGCATCCAACTGGTACCTGCGATCCTTACCAAGTCGGAGGCCTACCCACGCTGCGTCTTCTGGTACGTGGTCGCCACTCGAGAACTTTACTACCCCATTGGCCATCTGTTCTTCGAGTTATGTGCCCTGCCCACTGCCACTTCAGTCTGGCAATCCTTAGAGCTATGTCGGTGGTCTTGGTTCGCTTGCGGATCTCCTCATTTCTGATTCGATCGCGCAAAGAAACTCCGAGCATAGTTCTTTCCATTGCCCTTTGGGTAACAGTGAGCTTTCTTATAAGGCCCACAGTGAGCGGCCACTTTTCAGTTCCGTAAGTCATCACTGGCAGCACACATTGGTCAAAGACCTTTATCTTGAGACACTGCGGTAATGAGGAGTTTTCCAGTAGGTATTGATAGTTTGTTTCAAAAAGCATCAATAGATGGCGCTCCTACAATTTTGGTAATTTTCTTTAAATCTATATGATGGTGGCAGTGATTTCATGCAGCCAAGTAATACTAAACTTGAAAATAAAGTGTTTATTAATATAAACGTAACTGTTAAAGGTTGAACGAAGTGTAAAAATAAATATTTATAGAAGTTTGCTTTATGTTCCATTATTATTACAACCTCTAAAATGGTTGAAAACGATTGACAAATATAATATTATCCAATACAACGTACCCAGGGTTTATATCCTGTTTGCTAAGAACCTATTTCAAGCAATTATCAATTACCAAAATTGTCGGGGCGCCATCTAGTGAGCGCTTAGGAATGCCTTAAATACCTATTGGAAAACTCCTCATTGGAACGAAAATATGTGACGTAGCTTCCCGAACGCTGCCCAACCGAGTTGGATTCGTCGATTGACCTCTTTCTCGAAATTGGGCCTACCTAGCCGGCCTATTTGTCCTAGGTATGTATAGTCGTCAACAACTTCAACTGGAGTTCCTAACTATTATTTTATTATTAGAATCCAATTCATGGTTTTCTAAAAATTAAGCAAGTGCTCATTATATAGACTTTAATAAGCGAACACCAATTCAGGGTTTAATAAAAATTAAGCAAATGCTCATTATATAGACTTTATTAATATGCAAAAACATCTTTGTACTGATTCTATTTAGTTATTAAGTACTGTTTGAATTTCGAAGAAAATAAAATATACACCATAACTCGACCTCTCGCCCATCGCCACAGGGATTTAGGATTTCTCGGTGACCAATATTATACGTCGTGCAGTCATCTGAGCAGGAAATATTTAAGTGCACAAGTGATCGCGCTAGCACAGATGGACTCTCTCGTGTTCCCTTGCCTATACCTGATGGAACGGTGGACCGAAACGATCAGAGGTGAGGTTAGATGCAGTGTCTGGCCGACAGTTTCTACAGATCTCTACTGCCGCCCTAAGCCCTGCACGTGGCCTTGCTGCGTTGCCGTGTCCGCCAAAACTCCTTTGCATATCTACGATGAGTTTCCTTCCACGCCTGGACAGATTTTCCATGCAATGCTTTTCTGCCGAAGCTTCCAAGCGTCTCTTGACCAGGTTTAGCCCACGAGCCGACGTGGTGTTCCAGGGTGTGACCGCTGCGTGTGTAACAGCTACTTAGAGCCACTGGTAAGAAATTACGGGAAAGTAGTAGTAGTCCTGTAGTCCAATTAGCCTCACACTTCATGGGAAGACGGCTGGTAAGGTTCAATGCTACGAGGTACCCCGCTACACGCCATAATAGCATGGTATTCCTCATTTAGGAATAGAGTTCGAGTCTACATTGAAAAAACGACAAACTTTATAGAGATTCGTTATTATATTTAAGAGTTCTGACCGCTTCCTGGCTCCATCGTCAGAAATATTAGCTAGCTGATCCTATAATATTGCATTGCCATCGGACTTGTATCCACATAAGCTAAATTTCAGTTCAATCGAATAGCAGGAAGTGGGTCACAGGCTGAAATAGAGTGCCAAGGTTTTAAGGTACCTTACCTACGTACAAGTAGGTATTTGGTTCACCTCCTGTTAGGTACTCCTACTCGATCTAAAGTGTAGACTGAGGACCACGAGACTTTGCTGACAGGTGGTGGCGTGCCTGTCGTTATTTGCAATGTGGCTGAACTTGACATTGTCAGTCAAATTTCGTTTGACTCTCTCGGTCTCGTAGCCCTCACTCTAATTCGGGTGTCAGTCGATTCTATGGGCATGACCTGCTGATTGTTTCTGCACTAGGTTATAGTGAGTGATGTCACATGAAGATTTAAAAAAATCCCATTTTTTTTCAGGGTACGCTTTCAGTTGCCACACTTCTTACTAACAATACCTACCGTAACGACCTGAATGCTAGGGCGTCGTTGTTTGAACCAATACCCGATCAGCAGAAGGAAAGAATAGGGTCGATATAGTTCCGTCGGGTACACGTGACGTCATGCCTTGAAATCAGTACCTTACAACAGCACCGTACTACAAATTACAAGCTCGTGGGTGCTTGCTACACCCGTACTAAAGTTTTGTCAAATGTAGTGTTTAATCCTCTTGTAAAAACAAAGCAAAGACTGCATCCAAAAAACTTGATATCTTGGTACTTCACCTTCAAGCAGTTGCTCTGCTTCAGTTATATCAAGCACAAGTCCGATCATGCATTGAGTACCTACTGCTGCCACCTCTGGAATGGATCAGCCATATACCAACGGCCGCTTTAGATTCGGTGGGAAAACGTGTAAAGAGGATAATGTGTGACCCGCAATTGATTAATGGCCTGTAGTGTCCGACAGAATAGAGTAGCAAGGTGACTAATATTTTCGAGGTAAAAGATCTAGAGACTTCGTAGACTGGAAAATGGGCAGTAGCGTTATCCATAGTTATTTACAATTCCCGTTGTCCCCCGAACCCCAAGTCATGTTATGGGCTGTGAAGGCCTCGAGCATCGGCGTAGGACGCTGTCTATCGGTCTTCTACAGGAAACGCGACCCGGGCGAACGCTTTTTTATGTCTTCCAGCTATTCGCACGAGTCGCTTTAGTTCAACCTTTATCATGCGTACCTAAACGGAACGGAACACGTTGTCTGCGAGTTTGTTCCCTGGTCATATAATCTGGACGTCTTCAAGGGTAGAGTGAATCAAGCGCGGATTCAAGATTTGGTTCAGGTAGGGGGCAAAAGTAAAAAATTATAGGTATCGATAAAAAAGCGAACGCCCAGAGCTAAATAAAATTGTGTTTTTCGTTGGTTAAAAAATAAATGAATGAGTGAACGGAGCGAGAACGGTAATTTTTGGTTTTAAAAGCTGAATAATGAATGTGTGAGCGAGCGTAGCGGGCTCGATTTTTAACATTTTGGCTTAGGTGATGCGTGATGCTCCTCGTGAAAAAAAGTAACTTAAATTATTAAATGAGCAATCGTGTTGCGTACAAAACTTTAAACATTATGTTTCTTAAAAGCTGGGGTGATTGTAAAATGATTATTTGATCGAGAATTCTAGGTATTCTCGGAATTTTAAATCTTGACAGATTGGTGAATAGTATAAAAAAACTGAAAGCAATGAATAAGCGAGTGACGCGAGCTGGAATTTTTTGACAATTCGGTTTGGTCAGCAAAACTGGAGTGATAGATAATATGAAGCTTGGAATTTTTGGCCTTTTGATTAAAAAACCGTTGGCGATTGTGAGTCTGAATCGAGGCTCAGGGAAACCAGGAGCGGATCCAGGGTTTGGGAGGGAAGGCAAGGTGCATGTGCTACCCGCCCCCCCTTCCCCAAATCCTGGATCCGCTCCTGGAGTGAATAGGCAGTTCCTAGACATGCATGCAGCATCTTCGGCCACACCCTCACTTACCACCAGGTGAGCTATTAGACGCGCTAGTTCCTGTACAGATAAGATAGGAGTTGATAGGACCCATACTCATATAAAAAAAATTAACATCAAAAGAAATAAAACTACATTCAGTTGAGAATTTCAAAATGTTTCTAATGAATGAATTATGTTGTTTATTGGCACTGGTAATTTATGTTGCTTGAATATCCGGGTATATTGAATATATGGCCCCGGGTCCCGACATATTTTATAAGAAAAGCTTATGAGTGAAGTCTGAAAGTGATTCCAGATTTAAACACTGTTGTAGGCCCCTGCAGCTAGCAATGCACTTATCACACCCAAATAATAACTTGGCAAGGTAGAACTGGCTCCACCGGGTATCTGAAAATAAATGTAATTTTGCTACAGTGTCATCGTCATTATCATTACGATCGATCCCGGCTTCTGTCAGAGTCAGCTTTTGGGTATTTACGGTGAATATCGACTACCATCTGGCCTTCTGCTGCCTGTTAGAGAAAATTCGATAGACAGCCGCGTCCGTCTGTCAGCAGGAAAATGTTTCCTTGGTTGGGGTTAGGCTTGAGAACTTTGGGAGGGTGGTAGGGCCCCACATCCCGAATCCTCAAAACAAAATAAGTAGGTATTAAAAATAGCTACACTTTACATAATAAAAATATAAAGTAGTAGGACATACCCCAAAGGCTTAGGTGTACCAGACCTCCCACAATGTCAAAAACTCTCTACTAAAAGGTACAAGCTCAAAGCCGGCCTGCAGCGGAATGTTTTGTAGCTGTTGATAAATTGACGATGATAATGATGATAACAATTAAATTCTAATTCTCAAGTATGTACCCACATCAAAAAGAGTACACTTTGGTATGCCCGATTGCTATGAAGCCGCAACATCGGTGTCATAAAGTTGATTGACAGAGTTTGTTAGCGAGTTTTGGTTTTACCTAAATTAGTGTTGGTGTAATGCATTTTCTTTTTAGAAATATCTCAAATCATGTAGACGTCGAAGGCGTCGCCGAACAATGGTGCAGTCGGGCATTAGCCCTACATTTTTGAGTTAAATTTGCGGTAAAGCTCTTAATTCGACTAATTATAAGACTAAACTCTTACCTTTGGCTGCTCAGTACAGTTCATTTCATTTCTCATAATCGCAAAAGAATTTTCAATTAGATTCATTGTGTCTTTTTCTTTTACTTCTGGTTTATGTAGTAAGCAACCTTCAAGTGCTTTCGAATAACCACAATTTTCTCGTCCCTGCAAAATGAAAACCAATACATAATTGAGTTTTATATATTTTTTTTGAAATTTCAGAGATAATTTTCTGTCACGGAAGTCACGTAATTAATGTAAGACTAGTTAAACTTTTTTTTATTTGCGTAATTTTTTTTATTTAATTAATGCAACCGTTATCGTGTCGACCTATCGGGCTACTCGTAAAACCGCGTAGAATATAGGTACCTATTTTGACATACCGACATGAATGAACATAAATGCTTACGCGCCGTACGTTACATATAGATATCTAGAATAAGCTTCCCAAAAAAAACCCATAATGTTTTCTAGGTTTATAATAACATAGGAATTTCCATACCTACCTACCTATACATAGTTAGCGGTAGTCGAGGAAATGACGGAAACAAGTAACAGTACGCAACTCCTCCACCGATAAACAGTAACCAAAAACAAGGATAAAGTATCTTTTTTCCGTATGACAAACAACAAACGCAACGTACTATAGAGGTGGGCAACGCATTAGCGATACTCTTGGTGTTGCTAATGTCTATAGGCAGTGGTGACCACTTTCCATCAGGTGGCCCGCTTGCCTGTTTGCCTAACGTATGACATAAAAAAAAAAAAAAAACATCTTACATACGAGGGTGGTCCCATAAGTACTTAGCCTACAAAAGAAAAACGAAAATTTTGGAAAAGTGGCGATTTATTTCTGAACATAGTCTCTTTTCAACTCTATACACTTGACCCAGCGATGCTCCAACTTCTTTAACCCGTCTGAAAAATACGTTTTCTGGAGGTCTGCAAAGTAGGCCTCCGTAGCGGCGATAACCTCCTCATTCGACTCAAATTTCTGCCCGGCGAGTGACTTTTTCAAGTTTGGAAACAAAAAGAAGTCACACGGGGCCAAATCTGGAGAATACGGTGGATGGGGCAGCTGTTCCTAGCCTAATGCGACCAATTTGGCCGTGACGACGGCGGAGGTGAGAGCCGGTGCGTTGTCGGTGGAAGAGCACTTTTGTCTTTGCCAAATGAGGCCGTTTTTTCTGCAATTCGGCGTCGAATCGGCCCAATATTTCGGCATAGTAGAGCCCTGTGACCGTTTTGCCCTTCTCCAGGTAGTCGATGTAGATCACACCTTGTAAATCCCAGAAAACGGTGCCCATCACCTTTCAGGCCGATGGGACAGTCTTCGCCTTCTTAGGAGCATATTCGCCGGGTAAAGTCCACTGTTTCGACTGTTCCTTGGTCTCTGGTGTGTACCAGTGAATCCATGTTTCGTCGACGGTCACGAAACGACGCAGAAACTCCTTCGGATTGCGCTTAAACAGTGGCAAACACTGCTCTGAAGTGGTCTCACGGATGCGCTTGTTGACCGGAGTGAGCAAACGCGGCACCTATCAAGCCGACAGCTTTCTCATGCCCAATATTTCATACAGGATATTACCCACGCGGTCTTTTGAGATGCCTACTGTCTCAGCTATCTCGCGCAACTTCAATCAGCGGTCTGTCAATACGAGATCGTGGACTTTTGTCACGTTATCCTCCATGGTAGCCGTTTTTGGGGCACATGGGCGTGGCTCATCAAAAACTGACGTGCGACCACGTTGAAACTCGTTAAACCAATTTTTGACGGTCGCCATTGAAGGAGAAGAGTCACCGTACACAGCATCCAAGCGCTCTTTGATTTCGCTGCGCGATTTCCCTTCCAAAAACAAGAATCGAATCACCGACCGATATTGCTCATTTCCATTTTTCTAAAATCCGCGAACACGCCCGCTTCCACACGCGGTCAAAACAAAACTACAAATCCAATATGAATGAAATTTTGACAGTAGCCGTCTACGAGGATGTACTACACGATAGTAAATTTCTCTTACGATAGTGGCGCCATCGGGCGGTGGGGCTAAGTACTTATGGGACTGCCCTCGTATATACAAGTATTCTTGTAAATCTTATGTTTTTAGCATTCCCAATAAATATTTCAGTGTTTATTGCTAAATTAGGAACCGGCCATGATTAGTTGGATTAGATGTTAAACGCGTTTGGGAATCAGATCTAGGCACTCGTTCAAAGAATCAAATTCAACGCACTCCATCTGCTTGTTTTTTATTTGGCCGTCTTACATATATGCGCACGATGTGACTTTGCACCGGCGGCATAATGTCATTGATTTTGTTTTCGCGGAATTGATATAATTATAGATAAAAATAGATAACATATGAGTATACATATTAATCAATAACAATAATATCGTTATGACATGTAGCTTCAAAGCAGTCAACATATAAATAAAAACTTGTTGTAAATGTGTTAAATCGTTAAAGAATTCTAAAAAAACAAAGTGGTGTAATATAGGTTTTAAGACTTTCGTGGCTATTCACTACACTTAAATCCGATAACATGTGTAGTGAAAGTAAAGTGGTGTAATTTTAATGGAGATAAAATGATAAAGATTAAAGGTTGGAATTGAGGGTTGGATTTGTAATTGACGAATCCCAATTATTAGTGTTAATCCCAATTGACTGTTTATAAATTTATATTTTAGGTATTACAGTACAACAATTTTGTACGCTTTTACAATGTTATATCTGGCGCCTTGGCGAGTTTGATGACTGACGTCTATTTCAGTGCCACAAACCAGTGGCCAAAACTGGAACTAAGTGTTGCCTAACTAAGTATTGAAATGTTATGTCAATGCCAAAACTAGCGACGCTGTCACCGGGTCAAATAAGTTTGTGGCATAAACGGTAAGAGTTATTTGTTCGGTCAAGCATATCTTTATACTTAAATAACAATGGGTTCGCTACATTCTCTCCTTCGATGGAATCCACCACGCACCCTTGCCACAATAATTTTAGCTCCCAAGAAACTACATAGGTACCTAAATAACACAGCTAAACTCAACGTATTATCCGCGTCATGAAAGAAGAGACCTATCAAATGGCAGTAGAGAGGATTTCGCGCAGGTACACTCGCGCTCACAATCTAAATTGAAGTACATCGGCATAAATAAAAATATTTGGCAAAATTTATAATTCACTTCCCCGTAATTAGCGACGTTTTAGTTTTTGTAGCGATTAGAAATTGTCGACGCCGTGCTCTGCTTCTCTCACCATAAAAGTGTATACGTCGTACACAAGCTTTCTACATTATTTATTTATTTATTTATTTATACTTCATGCACAAACAGTACATTGGCGGACTTAAAGCTAAAATAGCATTATCTACCAGTCTGCCAGGAGAGATAACAGTTGACAAAAGGTATGCGGTGCAGGAAGATTACTTACAAGTAAAGATTACACATAAGCTTATTCAACCACAATCAAATTTATAAAAATAAATAAATAATAATAATAAATACACTAAAAGTTAAAAGTAGCAATAGATATTTTACACTAATTAATTAATTAATTAACTGCATGAGTTACCCAAAATTATTCAGGTACTTGAGGCTTTATAAAGAAAAGAGATGAAAAAGGAATAAAGGAACAAGGAATAAATTAGGAGCTAAGGAGTGTTCAGGAAATGGTTATGTACTGCTCTCTTAAAACAGAATTTCCTAGATATCAATCTTATGTCAGGGGGAAGATCATTCCAGAGTCTCATCGCTGTTAAAGCAAACGAATTAGAAATAAACCCAGTCCGATGAAGAGGGAATTTCAATAAAAGATTGTTTAAAGAACGGAGATTACGGTCATGATTATCAGAGAGAAACTGGAATTTACATTTTAAGTATTTTGGAATAGCTGGGTCGTGTAAAATTGAATGAAGGAGAGAAAGAGTTCTTAAGTTACGGCGTTGTCGGATGGAAAGCCTCTTGAGCTTAGCTCGGTAAACCGAGACATGATCATACTTGCGCAAACCAAAGATTAATCTTATGCAGTTGTTAAGAAGACGATCTAACTTACAGAGAAGGTCTTGGTTTGCGCCAGTGTAGCATACATCGCCGTAATCAATGATACGCAGAATCAAAGATTGCACAAGTAGCAATTTGGTAGCAGGGGGAAGGAAAAATTTAAATCTATAGAGGGAACAAAGAGTCGCGGTGACCTTCCTGCTGACCTCTGTCACATGCGGTACCCAGCTGAGAGTGCTGTCAATGTAAAGCCCCAGATCCTTTACCTGGGAAGAGTACGGGATTATCGGTTTAAAGTTTTACTTGGAGGCATAATTTACAACTTTTGCACTCGTTAGTACTAACGGACCACAACGGGGTATGCGCGGGATGCGGGGGACGCTAGACAGCCACCGCGCGTGCTGGCGCGCCATACCTTGCCCCAAACACAGCTTGCCTCACCCCTAAGCGGCCCGTCCGCTCCCCTCCCGCCCCGTATACCGCCAATGTAACCCACAAATCGACTACTGCGCAAGTTGAACCACGTGACCCGCCAAGTCTCTTCTTACATGACACTAGTTGTACCCTTTGGACCGCCTCCAGTTTGTACGCGCATCCATAGTTAAAGCAAAAATCCGCCACGAGTCGACACGCCAAGAAGAAGTGATAGCTATGGTGGGTAGGTTGATGTGCTGCCTTCTGTACACACATTGTACATGTAAAGAACATGCCGTTTTGTCCTGGACTGCTAAATGCATCTTACTCGGTAAATAACTGACCGTGGAATAGCTATTCCATCATACGCTCCCGTGTCCTAATGCGCAAATAATTAATAGAATTGTTAGTCCGAATTTGAGGGTAGATTTCTGGTGCACCTGATATAGCAGGGACCTCAATCAGGTGGAATTTTAATAAGTTTGTATAATTATGATTACATAGAGTTACTTACCGCTTTTAGTAGCAGTTTGAACACAATGGACAGAAAATCAGTTTCTGTAGTCGTTCCTGTAGAGTTCATGCATCCATTGATTGATAGCTCAATGAATTTCAAAAAATCCAGAGTTTTATTAACCGTCGTTGAATCTGAAATATTAAAACAAAAAAGCAAATCACTTAAATTATTACCTACTAAGGTATTCTATCACCGGTACGAGATTGCTATTCGTTAGGTGTGCCTCTTAATACCGCTGGCAAAGCGAGGTTGACCAAGGGTTCCACTGGGGAGCCTGAGGCTGGTTGAATAGTCTCGGGAGCCGATTGGCACCCCGTGACGGTATTTACAATTAAGAGAAATAAAATCTTTTTTTTTCCCATCTAGGGGAGGATAGGTACTCCTCTTTACAGGAGGCCAAACGGCGCAAGGTCAGGGCGAGAGTTATCCAGCAAGATCGCTCGGCTGGTGTTATCCTGCTAGACCGCTCACTGTTATGCTCGGGGATGGGAGGTCTCATAATGATTGATTGATGATAATACTTATTAGATTACTTACTTATTAAATACCGCTGCATAAAATACAACACTTGGACGAATTTCGTGGTTTTTTGCTTCAATTTTTCCGTTTCATTTACTGAACAATGCATTTCATTGATAGTATTATTCACTTTTGTCTTAATTTCGTCTATGGTGTTGTTTGTCAACCTGTGAGGTGAGAGAAACATGGTATTCGTCAGAATTTTGAAGGTCCATGGTAACTACTGTAACGTCAGGTTGTAAGACTCAAGTCTTAAAATCCACAATAAAAATTAAGATGTAACAGCTAGGAGTAGGAAATATAAGCTCATAGTCGTCATCATTCCATAACAGTCCACTGTAGGACTAAGGGCCTATCCCACGAAAAGGGAGGTTATTGCCATAATCACTGGCAATAATGCTCGATAGAGCTCGCAGTGTTATAATTATAACAATGGAAAAAGCTGCTGCCCGTTTGCCAGCCCTGGGAGACTAAATCTTTGGGCTAAAAAACATTTTGTCGCCTTGTACGACACCCATGACTGGAAGGGGTTGGTGCAATTCTACTCTGCCGCTAAGCTCATATAAGCTACATTATTCCTGAGTTCTGATATCTACTTTGGTACTGGAATGTCCCACGGTAAGATTAAATAGGTACCTGTATAAATCATGCCTAACACTTCAAGCCCATTGCGTTATGCTTTGGCTATACGTTGGCTTTGCTACTACCATGATTAGTTTAGTATAGTACAGAAAGAGCTAAAATAGAGTGTTCGCCGAGCGATCACGATACTAACAAATGTTGCTTGATCATATTTTCAATATTACGCAATCAAAGCCAAGGAAATTTTGTAGATGTGATCCAGAAACCAATATTCATGCTTGCAGTTTGTCCGATTTTTGTTATAATATACTTATTTCCAAATAAATTTAAAATCCCGTGCAACTTTGGAACGAACTATTTTAACGGAAATCTGACAAACAACAAGCATATGTTTCCCTCATTATACGTAGATCACGTCTACAAAATTTCCTTGGCTTTAATAGCGTAACATTGAAAGTATACGTTTTTATTGACACTTGCTTCTGCACCTTTTTTTATGTCATACGGTAGGCAAACGGGCAAGAGGGCCACCTGATGGAGAGTGGTCACCAGTGCCTATAGACATTAGCAACACCAAGAGTATCGCCAATGCGTTGCCCACCTCAATAACACGTTGCTCTGGCAGCAAAAAGGCAAATGCCACTCCACTGCCAAAGCCACGGTTCCCCAAATCCCCACCTCATGGAGCACTGGAGACCTTACTCACCGGCAGAAACACAATACTATTTAAAAGAGTATTATTTAGCTGCCATATTCTGTAAGGTGGAGGTAATTCCCCAGTCGGGCGGCTCCAATTCGAACGAGATGCCCCGCTATGCCTTACCTCTCTTACAAGTAACGTAAGATAAGTAAGTACGTACTAAGTAACGTATTCCATCAGGTCACTGATGCGACTTTACAAGGAACGGTGACTGTATACAGCACTGTACATCTCTGTATCAATATCTATGAAATCTTTCATGGCCTGATTGGTCAAATCAAATCAAATCAATCAAAATTTCTTTATTGATTAGGACATTAAATATCTCTTTCAATCGTCAAAAAGGAGGGGGGTAGGAAAGTAGGAAGGAAACACACAGTGACACGCTGACCGCCCTATGTCTGTAGATAAACGTATCCCTCGCCAACCACAACCGAACCGGGCTCGACAATGCCAGACAGAGCCGGAACGCTATATTATATTATATACTCGTAGGTATGTCTAGTATAATTAAGAAAATCCACCTAAAACTACAGCAAGAGTAAGCGAGTCCACCAAGGCAGCACCCGTTCACGAGTATAACGCAGGGCCCAGCCATCGTCCAATTCAACCATATTTGAGGGAAAAGAGCGACCCGGCCCCCACGCCACCGCCAGACAGACTTTTAAGTGAGCGTGCATCACACATGCTGCATGTGATAGGTAGTTGCTCCCACCCTACTCTATCCTATCCCTATCCTATCGCTACCTTACCCCTAGCCTAACCTACCATTGCCTTAACCCTACCCTACCACTACCTTACCCCTACCCTACCACTATCTTACCCCGACCCCACCACTATCTTACCCCTACCCAACCCTATACTACCTTACCGCTATCTTACTCCTACCCTACCCTACCCCTACTCTAACTACTACCCTACCCCTACCCTAGCGCAGACAGGAGACACCATGTGTGGGAGAGGAAGGAAAATTAACGCCGCTTCCAAGGTGGTTCTCCGTGGGGGAAAGAAACGGCAAGAAACCCACAGAGCCTACGTTAATTTTTTTTTTTTTAAACATGTCTTATGTACTAATACATTATTTGTCCTATATACTATCTTAAAAGTAAATACCTGTATAGAACAGCAGTTCAGTCCCATGGAATTTTGTCATTTACATATTCAGATATACTATAATAACTTTTTTGACATAATTTATTTTTTATAGCGACTTTAAATTTATTCAATGGTAAATTCTGAATATCTGTTGGAACCTTATTATAAAAGCGTACACATTGACCCATAAATGATTTGTGGACTTTGGCTAGACGACAAGCACCAGCAACAAGCTTATCTTTATTTCTCGTATTAATATTATGAACATCACTATTCTTCTTAAATAAGTGTAAATTTTTATGAACATACATTAAATTCTCATATATATATTGTGACGGCATCGTCATTATATCAATGTTCCTGAATTTATCTCTTAGTGAAGTTCTAGGTCTCAATTGATAAATCGCGCGAATAGCCCTTTTCTGCAATACAAATACATTGTGCCAGTCGGCAGCGTGTCCCCACAGCAGTATGCCATAGGCCATAATACTGTGGAAATAACTAAAGTAAACTAATCTTGCTGTAGCCTCGTCAGAAATACTCCGTATTTTCTTTACAGCATATGCTGCAGAACTTAGCCTTTTCGCCAATTTATCAATGTGAGGACCCCATTGCAATTTATTATCCAGGGTAAAGCCTAAAAATACTGTAGAATCAACAAAATTCAAATTTTCGCCTTTTATTTGTACATTAGTGGGCACTGATCTAACATTTGGCAAAGAGAATTTTAAACATTTTTACTTCTTGCCATTCAGTAATAAATTATTAACCGTAAACCAGTTTACCACTTCTGCAATAGCCTTGTTCACGTCTTCATATGTTAATTGTTGTCTTTTTACTTTAAACACTAAAGATGTATCGTCCGCGAACAAGACAATTTCATGGGCATCTTTTACAAAGTACGGTAAGTCATTTACATAAACAAGAAAAAAAAACGGGCCCAAAATAGATCCCTGGGGGACACCCATAGATCTCTCTCCGTTCACATCAACTTTTTGAATTCTTTGACTCAAGTATGAATTTAGCAAGTTCAGGGCCAAGTCCTTTATTCCATAATGTTGTAATTTCCTGACCAAAATGTCATGATTAACGCAATCAAAGGCTTTGGATAAATCACAGAAAACCCCTAAGGCATCACGTGATTCCTCCCACGCCCCAAAGATATGTTTAATAAGTTCAACATCTGCATCAGCTGTTGAACGACCGCGAGTAAAACTGAATTGTTTATGATGCAATAGGTTACTTCCATAAAAATGAGCTTTTAGTTGATTTAATATGATTTTATCAAATATTTTACTTAGAGTCGGTAAAATTGAAACTGGTCTAAAATTTGTAGGATCCGTTGTATTACCAGTTTTCAACAATGGAATAACTTTACTGTGCTTCATCAGGTCAGGAAATTCACCATTATCAACACAATTATTAAATATATTCGCTAAGTGGACAGCAATAACATCAATTACAGAGCTAATAATTTTTACCGACATACAATCAATGTCGGCAGTTGCTTTCATTTTTATGGTTTTAAAAGCCTTAACTATATGTTGAGGTGTTGCATGCTCGAACTTAAAATCGATGACACTCTCGGGTACATTTTGTTTTAACAAGGATTCAGCGAGAGCAGGAGACGAACTTAAGGATTTCGTAGTTGACACTGGAATGTCTGTAAAAAAATTATTGAATGCCTCCGCAACTTCCGAGTTTTTGGTAACAACATTATCATTTATCTTTAAACTGTACTTAGTATCGCGATTTGTTACTTTTCCAGTTTCACTATTTATTATCTGCCATGTGGATTTTACTACATCTGTGCTATTTTTCAGTTTGTGTTTAACGAAATTCGATTTAGCTGTAGCACAAACGCGTTTAAATAACTTCGAATAATGTTTAACATACTCAGCAAATTCTACGCTATTATTATACGCCCGTTCTGCATAGAGCTCATATAATTTACTTCTACTCTTATGTATTCCTGCTGTCGCCCAATCGCTAAACATAAGTTTGCTGTTTACTGCCTTCACCATTGGTTTGAATATACTATTACTTTCAGTTTTTGTCATGTGTAAAACTGAATTATAATATTCATTTGTATCATCAAAATACTTTAAATTAGATGATTTCTCTATAATGTTATTTCTAAAACTGTTTAGACGGTTGTTGTTAATTGGTACAAATTTAATAGTATTTTTTGTTTCTTTCCTCATATTAACATTAAACACAGCTAATTGACCACAATGATCGGATTGCAATTTGTTTATTACAGACTGGCTACATACCTGGATATCACAAAAAATGTTGTCTAGACAAGTTGATGTAGTACTTGTTATTCTAGTAGGCTCTAAAAATAAGTTGATTAAATTATGACACTTAAATAATGACATTAGCCTACCAGTATATTTACAAGATACGTCTAATAAATCTATATTAAAATCTCCACAAACAACAATATTTTTATTACAATTGCTAACTTTAATAAGGGCTCCGTCCATAATTTTCTCGAACAAATCAAATGATGAAGCCGGAGGTTTGTATACGCTCATTACAATAAGTCGCTCAAGTTCTATACAGGCAATTTCAGCAGATCGTTCAACAGACAGCTTGACAATATCAGTGCGTTCCTTGCATTTTAAGCAATTACGAACAAGTATTAGGGAACCTCCATGAATTGCCTGCCCTCTTGTAAACGAACTTGCAAGTTTATGGTTGTTAAAGCCAAATATGAGCTGGTGATCTTTTAACCAATGTTCAGTAATGCAAAAAATATCAACATTCTCACCGTTCATGAATAGCTCAACTTCCAATTCTTTATTCGTCATGCCTTGGATATTTTGATGTACTAAGTTAACTATACAATTTTGTTTATTATTATAACATTTTACTTTACGTACATCCAAAGGCTTATTACCACTATTTACTAATGACTTTATGCCAGAGCAGTCCTGTATATTCTGAACAATATCAAAAGATTTATTGTTCAAGTCTAACAGTGGACTGTTATATGCTGCTGATATGATACAGGACGGCTCCTTTGTCTTACATACTAGTTTAAACAGTGACCCTTTTTGTTTATTAACAAATCGGCACTCTGGTCATATCTACCTACGGTAGGAGAAATCAATAAATTAATATGGTACGCTAACATTGTAGCCAGTTTGACTTTGTACCTACGTCGAAGATACATAGTATCTTCTGTTAAAACTACTTTATCTATAAATTTATCCAATTTGAGGTCTCTAGCTAGCGACGACCTGAGCGGTTAAGTTGCGCCCGGGTTCGATTCCCGGCCGAGCGGAAATTGAAACGATGAATTTTAATTTCTGTTACGGGTCTGGGTGTAGTATGAATTAAAAAAAATTGTATATAAGTAGTTCATCAGTTATCTTATACCCCTAACACAAGCTTCGCTTACTTTGGCGCACGTTGGAGCTGTGTGAATTTGTCCAATCATATAATATACTCGTATATTCTAGCTTGAAAAATTAAATGCTTGTACATGCATTACTCTTCCCCAGTGTAAATCAATGTGAATAAAGGTACTTTCTCACCTAATCGTCAATACTAGTTACTTTATAGACTTTTCTACGCAACACTTACCCATTTTGTTTAATTTCCTTCATATACTCGTACTCTCCGATATCAAAGATTTTTTCCAGTTTCTGTAAAAACAATACTTTTGTAATGACTGTGCATCATAACTAGGTATGGGACTGTAGTACCTATGCATAAAATAATGTATATGTCGCAGCCATCTGGTTAATCAGCCATTTAATGAGAAGGCTAGTCCGTTAAATAAACGCCAGCATTCAATTGATTGCCTGGGATGATCGTTTATTGATCTAGCAACACTCAACCTTTAACTAGTTGGCTTATTGTAAGCTAGCCCTATGAAGACGGCTGACGCTAAATCAGGCAGGTGATTCAAATGTAATTCAAATTTTATCCACTTCGGCGTTGGTAGTGCCAAAACAAATATGGCGTCAAATAGCTCGAACACCAAGCAATGTTTTTTGTACATTTTTCGTTTTAACTGTAGTACCTATATATTTTTAAGTTTTCGCATTCTCCTCACCGAGAAGATACCCGACCAATGGAGGCTGAGTATTATTACTCCAGTCTATAAGGGCTCGGTGCGGGAGTGCACCAACTACCGCGGTATAAAGGTGATGTCTTACACCATTAAGTTCTTCGAACGCATTGTGGACTCTCGGATCCGACGGGAGTGTACAATCTCGGAGTGTCAGTATGGGTTTCGGCCGAGCTGTGGGACCATGGACCCCGTATCGCCCTGAGATACAGATCAAAGAACACACCCCTGCATTTCCTGTTTCTGGACATGCAGAAGGCTTCTGACTGTATCCCTCGGGATATGATATGGTGGGCGTTGCGGTCCAAGTCCATACCTGAGGCCTATATAGACATTATCCGAGACATTTACCACGATTCCGATTCCACAGTAAGGACTGCCGTTGGTGACACCAAACCGTTCCCGATTACCGTTGGGGTATACCAGGGCTCTGTGCTCAGCCCACTTCTGTTCAACGTGATATTAGACGTATTGTCAGTAGGCTTTCGAGATTAACCTCCTGATTAAACCTGAGGTACCTCCATGGCTGCTCATGTATGCTGACGGTATCGCGCTGACAGACTCTGACAAGGGGCGACTAATACAACGTGTAAAAAAGTGGAAGGAGACACTTGAGAGCGGCGGTCTGAAGATAAATGTGGCGAAGACAGAGTACATGGTGTAACGTTGCAATTTTTATGAACGTTCCATTTATTTGTTTGTTCTAATTCTCTTTTTTTTAAAGGAAAAATTTAAATTAAAAATCTCCTTCCAAACTTCACAGAATGACATCAGCATTACCCTCCCATATGTATAAAACTATCAAACCAATAACTAACGCAAACAGAGTTAAGGTTAAAACAATAACATTAAAAATCAATTTACCCCGTTCTGCGCCTGAAAGGTGTAACTAAAAATTTGTGATCAACCCATCCAAAATAGCATAGTACCTATATCCTTAGTCACATGAGAGGCCAATAACAGTTACAAAATATGAAAAAGTGTGATGGAATTCATAATGAAACTAAAAATAAGTTTACAGAAACTACTCGATACAAAACAAAATAGATAAAAAAACTTAACTGTAAAATTTCTCCCACTAATCCTCTTCTTCTGTGTGAAAGCCTAACATGGCTCACACTCTACTCCTACATCCTCCTACATCCTAAACAGGCATCTGTAAAATAAACCTATTCAAAATTAGGTCACTCGTCAAGACAATCTTCCCCATCTTTATATATTTTTGTTTTATTTTGTTTCCGAGCTGTTTCATTTACTCATATATTGCTTTTTTTCTCTTTAATTTTACCTTTTACAATATATTTTATACTTTAACACACTATATTTTGTATCAGTTATCAAACCCCTAAGTTAAGTTTACAGTACAGAATCAAGTCTGACAATGGCCTGTAACAGTGCCGATTCCCTACCCGTGCGCATAGGCGATGAGGAAGTCAAGTGCACGGATCAGGTCAGATACTTGGGATCTGTGCTTAGCTCAACCGGGGACATCGATGGCGACATCAAGACCCGAATATCCGCTTCTTGGGCCAAATGGCGGGAGGTAACATGTGTCATTTGTAACCCCAAAATGCCGATAAAATTGAAGGAACAGGTCTATAAGACCATCATTAGAACTGCTCTCCTTCACGGTAGCGAGACTTGACCCCTATTAGAGCGACACAAGCAGAAGCTGCGCGTCACGGAAATGAAGATGCTGCGGTGGATGTGTGGAGTTTCACGGAAGGATCGGGTTCGAAACGCCCACATTCGAGGTAGCCTTGGCGTCCGTGACATCGCAGACAAGCTGCAAGAGTGCCGCCTTCGATGGTATGGCCACGTCTTGCGCAGACCGGCAAGTTATGTGGGGAACAAGTGTCTGGCCATGCCGCCCCCGCCGGGCACGGGAAGGAGAGGCCGGCCCAAGAAGCGATGGCTTGACGTAGTCAAGAACGATATGCGTGCCAATAAGCTCACCACTAGAGATGCCGAAGACCGAGCGAGGTGGGCCAAGAATAGCAGGAAGGCGGACCCTAGGCCCTGGCGTGCTGCGCGAGGGCGCAACCAAGATGATGCTGATGATAATGATGATGACCTATATATTTTTAAGTAAGAATTAAGATAACTTAATTTGGTCAGTTTATTTTTATACTTATAATTAGAAACATAAATAACTGTCAAACTTTCGTGCCGTTGCATATTTTAAGTTTTTGTTGTTGTAAATGCATAGATACTCGCAATACAATTAATTGTATAGGTACTTACTGAGTGAATTTATTGCTACTTATAATTTCTTTATTAAATAAGTTACGTCACTCTAACCAAACTTACCCTTTAACAAAACGGCTAAATAACGTTTACCTAAGTAGCTGAACCTTACATTCAATTACTTGGCTAGTTGTTTTTTAGCCACTCAATTGAATGCCGGCGTTCAACTAACTGACTAGCCTTCTCACTAAATGGCTGATTATTTATTTATTTTATTTGCCAACAGATTTACACTTTTAGTTATATTGAAATGTTACATGAAAGATCTTAACACTTAAATGTAAATCCAATAACAGGCAAACCTACGTTCACAATAGAATAGACCGCGCCTAATTAATAATAAAACCAGATGGTTGCAACATATACATAACCACAGAACGGGAAAGCGAATTATTGTATTTATAGCTTTTTTGTAATTGTGATGGTTGATGTGGCTTAAATTGGATTAGTTTTGTTTTGCTAAAATTTATCGTCACATTATGACTCTCCAGCCAACCTGTAACTTTGTCTAAGACTATTTTATGTCATACGGTACAGGCCAGCGGGCCACCTGATTTAGTTTAGTCTACGGCGTCGACATTGTAAATTATAATGAATTGTAATGTGTTTCTTACAAAGATACTTCCTAGGTACTAACTTGCCACTTTGACGTGTAACTCTGTTACTAATAAAGTATTTGTATTTGTATTTGATGGAAAGTGGTCACCACTGCCTATAGACATTAGTAACACTAAGAGTATCGCCAATGCGTTGCCCACCTATATAACACGTTGATCTGGCAGCAAAAAGTTGACTGTCCCTCCACTGCCAAAGCCACGGTTCCCCAAATCCCCCTTCCATAGAGCACTGGAGACCTTATACACCGGCAGAAACACAATTCTATTTAAAAGAGTATTGTTTAGCTGCGGTATTCTGTAAGGTGGAGGTACTTCCCCAGTCGGGTTGTAGTCGGGCTGTCGGCTACAATTCGAACGGAATATCCCGCTTTGCCTTACCACTCTTAAAATGAGTTTTGATTCAGTAAAATGAATAGGTTGATTATCAAATAATGTTGGAAAGCTATATATAAAATTCTATATTACATATACAGGAAGAAAACCACCTAATACGTTCGATTTCCAAATATTGTGACCTGCCTTCAAAATAAGACTTCAATCACATGCGTACATAACTAACTAACTAACTTGACTCCAGTACCATAAAGTTTATTTAGTAGAATTTTGTATCATACGATTACGCATATGTTTGACGACCTGAGTAGTTCAATGGTCAACATTGCCACGCAAGAGGTCCCAGATTCGATTCCCGGCCGGGCAGAAATTGAAATGATGAATTTTAATTTCTGCTACGGGTCTGGGTGTTATTTGTATAATAAGTATGTATTTAAAAGTATTTAAGTAGTATATCAGTTATCTAGCACCCATAGTACAAGCTTTGCTTAGTTTGGGGCTAGATGGCGCTGTGTGAATTTGTCCACGAATATTTATTATTTATTATATAATGAGCTAAATACGGCGTTACTTTTTGGTACTTAAAACTTAATAGAATATTTTGGACATACACAGCTAAAGTAGTTGAGCGTTTTTATAGCCTTTTTGGCTTTCATGGAAGATCTGGAATTTTTCATAGAAGCTATAGAGCTGTATGTAGTTGCATGGTCTAGGATTCTACGAAGTACCCAGAACATTGCAAACTCTTTTAAATTGCATTATAACTTAATGCCAAACGACAGATAAAAATAAATTTAAAAATATATTATTGTAATTTGAAGTGTGATAAAACGTCACTTGCTTCTCATGTGTTATGCCATAAATGTCAATTATGAATCCTGGGATCAATCCATTCGTGTTGTCATGATACAGTGTGTTGTATTTGTAGCCGACTAAGTTACCATTAATTTTGTTGGATAAAATATTTTTCTAGTTTTCGTCTAATTAAAGAAAGCGATATTTTACGATGCTGCTAAGTAGCAGTCTTAAACAGAATTTCATTGTTTCTCCCACAGGTTTCTCCAGAGGCTAAGGTCAACCTGTATACTATACAATACGAATAACTTGAGCAGAGTCATGTTCGTCGAGGAAGGGGAGGAATAATTTTTTGGGGGAGTGGGGTGTATGTGACACCGACTACAAGAATAGATGATACCAAGTCAGGTACCCGTACTGTATGTATGTTAAAAAACTATTACTTTTTATTAAATTGAAGGCGATTTCATTATTTCAATGGTTTAAAACATAAATAGCCGTTTTCGGGTTTCTTACTCGTGATTTACGTTACGAGTTTCACGATATTTTAACATATAAAGTCTTAAATACAGGGTGACCTTAGCATCTGGACAAATAATGAAACCCTGTTTAAGACCACTACTCAGCAGCATCATAAAATAGGTCTTTCTTTAATTAGACCAACAACTATATCACTATTTTTTCTAACAAATTAAATTGTAACTTAATCGGCAACAATTCAACGACACGAATCACGACAACACGTATTAATTGATCTAGAATTAATTATTGACATTCATGACATGACACATGAAAAGCGAGTGACGTTATGTCACACTTCAAATTATTGTCAAATTATAATACATATTTTTTTTTTATTTTTTTTTTATTTAACTGTTTATTGTACACAATAATGATATACAGAGAAATATAAAAGAACAAAAGACACAACAGGCGCTGCTTATTTCTAAAAAGAATTTTTTATTTAATTTAAGCTGTCTGACGCGGAGCTCTAATACAATTCAAAAGAGTTTGCAATATTTTGGGTACTTCTTAGACCATGCAACTACATACATGCTGCTCCTGAGTTAATAAATTTAAAATCGTTGATTGTTCGGTAAATACTGGACTGATTGTTATGATACTCTGCAGTTTTGTTTTAAATACCCTACTCAACTAGTAGTATTCGACTTTGTTTAGAACGTAAGTGTATTTACGCTCTAGACAAATATATTATACTTTTAAAACTTGCATATATTATTAAGAACTGTATATATTATACTTTTAAAATTTTTAAATCGCTTACTTCAAAGTCTTTTTCGGTACATGATTCCGGAGACCCCGCCGTTCTGGTATCTGGTTCAACAGGCGTGCAATTCACCACTGACGCAACTGTAAAAGGAAATTCATTGTGAGTCAACTGCTCAAGTAAATATGTACTACTAGATACTGTTAATTTGTAATGTAGGTAACTACTTAATTTTCTATACTTGCCTAATCAAGTTTAGAACCAGATTTAGTTAGTTTCTTAATCACAGTAAATACCAACCATTGCGCTTATTATCACACATTTTAAGGGTATTATCGGGTTCCCTACTACTCAACAAAGGTACTCGGTAGGAAACCCGGCCTAATATAGATTTTAATACTTCCAAAACGAAAGTTCAGGTACCTACAGTTCTACTTTCTACTGGTATTATAAATGCGAAAGTTTGTAATAATAGATAGATTTTTGATAAATGTTTATTACTCCTTCATACAAAAACTATTAAACGGATTTTGATAAAATATAGCAGTAAAACCAGAAGTTTAAAGCCCAGAATAGCACATAGTAAAAGTGCAGGTGTGGCTATGAAGATAGCTTGTCTTCTGAAAAGGTTGCGAGGCAGAGGCTAAGGATTGTCAAATTATTTTAACATACTTTCCTAGTTGCGAATTGCGAAAGGGTTTAGGGAATCATCATCACAGCCCGTAACAGTCCACTGCAAGACTGAGGGCCTCTCCCATGAAAGGGGAGGTTATTCAAATAACCTCCACGCGTGGCAGGCGGGTTGTCGTAAGGTTTTTGAAAAGAGGAGCGACGCGTAACGTAATATAAGTGATACAAAAATGGACCTTTTTCTATGAGCAATACATTCCACTTTGGTTTGCTCTCACGCGTTGCGTTTCTGAATTTAGGCTACTGAATTTAGTCAAATTAAATAATCGCATATGCCGAAATGAGCAAAAGAAAATATTAAATGAGAATACACACCAACGACGATAACAGCTACGAGTGCAGGATGGTACGTTAAGCGAGTCATGTTGGCTCTCCTGTTGTTCGAATACTAATGTGTCATAGTCAAGTCAACATGTATTATATAGGGGAGAGTTGTATAAAACCGGGCACGCGGGTCAAACCGGGTACCTCATTATTTCGAAAACTGTTATTGGCATCAATCGCTCTTATGGTGAATTGCGAATTCAATTTTGCTTATAACTTGTACATTCAGGGTTAAAACCGGGTATCATTATTGGTATCGATCGTTGGATGGAGCGTCGGTGGCCGAGTGATTGAGTAGTTGGCTCGTAAGCGAGAGGTACCGGGTTTGAATTCCGCTGCGGCCATGTACCAATGACTCTTTTCTGAGTTATATACATATGTTGAATTGTAACCGATGCTCTTACGGTGTGGGAACATCGTAATGAAATCTGCAAATTCAGGCAGCTGAATTTGTAACCATGATCCAATCTGGTCAGGTTCCCCTGGTAACAGGGTCGCGGAGGTCAGAAGGTAATCGCTCCACTGTAATTACCTGATCGCCAAATCCTGGATCGGGCAACACCGGCAAGTTTTTTTTTTATTGTTGGTATCGATATTATGTCAATATTGGGGCTATATGAATTTTATTAATTTTTTAAATAGCCAAATGCCATTTCTGTAAATCCAGTTGCTTTTGCTAAATTCATAGATTTTATAGTCATAAAAAATTCATTGAATTTTGTCCAACGACTATTTCTAAACACAATAATAGCTTAAAGTGCCGGTTCTGCCCCACCTTCCCCTACTTATGTGTATTTTACCATGTTGGTAAATTTCCTTAACCGTTATCCTTACTATGTTATTAATTATGGAAATAACGAATTGTCGTGTCTTCTAATTGGCTCATCGATGTTATGCTATTGTATATTTGCTTTGTTGCACGCTGTGAGACATCCAAATAAAAAAAAAGCATTAGAGCTTCAGTTGCTGGGCGGTTGAGTATCCCAGACTCGTAAGCGAGAGGTACCGGGTTAGAATCTCGCTGCGGCCATGTACCAATGATTATTTTCTGAGTTATGTACATTGGTTGAATTCTAACCGATGCTCTTACGGTGAGGGAAAACATCGTAATGAAACCTGCTCGTTCAAGCAACTGAATGTGTAGCTCCATCGATTATTGTACCTACAAAGAAACTAGTGGATCAGAAAAAAGACAGAGGTGGTGGATGATGAGAAACAAAAAATAGAGCGCCGGAAGTAGAGGTGACCAAGATACGTAGTCAGAATGCATTAGAATCAGTGGGCAAGAAGGACCTTGGAGTGGAGACCCCGCCAACACCCGCGGCAGAGGCAGACCCACTCACAGGTGGACCGATGTTACCTTGCATTATGTTAGCCCCTTGAATTTGATAAGGATTTTAGAATAGTAGGAACTGCCGGAGCTCCCGCCTTTTGGCCCAAGCTACAGAGATACCAGGGCTTTATATTATTACCATAAAAATATTACCTAAATAAAAATTGGTTTGCCAAGCCGCGCGAGCTCATTCCGGAAAAATAAGCAATGCAGGAAATAATGCCGACTGGTAGGTATATTTTGATAAATATGGCAGTTTAACAATTAGTTATTGGTCAGCCTAACGGACAGTTAATAGGTCCTTCTCTTATGTACCTAATTTCCTGTTTATGGCAGTAGCTACAAAAGACTTTTGTCAAATGTGGTAATACACTTATGAGCGCGACTGTACGCTTAGATCTTTTAAACTACGCAACGGATTTTAATGAGATTTGAATGAGATGATATTCAACAATATATAGAGTTTTTCAGGTTCATAAGCAACAAAAAATCCCAGCTGAAAATAGGCACTAATAATAACAAAAAGATTTAAACAGTTAACGAATTCACACTACTCGGAATAGACATAGACAAAAACATAGACTGGACGGTACACATTAAAAAATTTGAAAAACAGCTATCAAAATTCCGATACGCGTTATATAAAGTTAAAATATCTTCAAACTTTAAAACAGCAACTGCGATATATTATGCCTACGCATACCTTTCTCACCTCCCAAAAGAAGCTAATACGCATCCTAATGAAGATAAAACAAACAGACAGCTGTAAATGTAAACCTCATTTTAAAGAACACAACAAATACTAAATACTCAATACGCGATAAGAACAAACTTATGTTGCCTACTTCACGTCTAACTATACATTCTACGTGCCCTTTAATAACGTCAATCAAGTTTTACAATAAATCCCCTGAATCACTAAAAAATGAATCATTTACAATAAAAGTTATTAGGAATTCCTAGAGGACAAATTAATAGTAGTTTAGGCAACTGTCATATGAAAGGGGGTATTAAAACATGAGTGTCTGTTTATCATACGAGGCGTAGCCGAGTATGATAATAGTTTGACACGAGTGTTTTAATACCTAATTATATGCAGTTGCATACACTACTTTATCTACACTCTAATATTTTTATGTTAAAATATCGTACCTATAATTTTCTCAACTTAGCTGGAAGTAAGCTGCGAGTCAGTTCTGTTGTATCTACGCGTCGAGGATATCAAGCGGCGGGAAATTCACTTTACTACTTTCACATTTATCTATTTATTTGCTTAAAATAAGAAAATACATTCACAAACACAAATTACAACAATTACAAAAAATATTCTGTTTAGCGGGAAAATAATTACACAGAATATAAACAGGAAAATTTAAATTTTGAATTTGAATTTGTTAAAGACATCTAAGTATTCAGCCTACATTTCGCCGTGTCCCGGCGCCCGACAAAAATTTAAAAAATAAAAGTGTTGCATAATGATTAAAAAGTTATTTTACGATACAGCTGTAATGAAAATGGTATGGGAAATGCTGAATCGAAAAGTAATATTTTAAAATTTTATAGTCTGACCTGAAAAAAGTGTACCCTTAAACGTCTGTTTTCGAATATGTAATTGGAACATTATGCTATGAGTGTAGATAAAATAAATTATCGTGTATGAACGTGTTTTACGTGCGCGTTAATATAAAAAGTACATAAACTTTATCCTATACACATTTATACATTACTACTACACTATACATTACATTAGCAAACTACAATAACAACATAAAGAACAATCTTTGATGATTAAATATTTTTGTGTTGCTGCAGCGCCCACATACAGCATATAACACACACATATTAAGGGGTATTATTTTTTTTCTTTTTTTTAAATAAGATATATTTTTTATATTTATTGTTTAGGTATAAGTTGATGTGTGTGAATGGAGTGCCAAATAAATGCCTTTCTATTGTATTCTATTAAACGAACTTACTAGTTACTTACATAATTGTAGGCATACTAATAGCTAAGGCACCATACGTTGCTCTCCCGTAGGTAGATCCGTAAGCACAGCCTCATACGAATAGTATGGAGTGGGCTTGACTAAAATATTTTACCATAAGTAGGTTCCTATCTACTAATTAGTATTGTCTCACAGCAAAACAATGCTGTAGGTTAAATATTACGCATAAAATGCAGTAATAAATCACCAAGCCGGCTACGAGGCGAAATATTATCAGGTTCCGATGACGACAATATGTCGTCACGCCGTCTGCCGTCTGGATTTCCCTATAGACATTTTAAACAATATTACTCATAAATAATATTACTTATCAAGCAATAAATAAATAATTTTAAAGTAACGGAACAGCGAAGCACTAAAATGTAAACGTGCTGGCTTGTGCGTGCGTAGAAAAAGCTTTTTAATTAAATCTACCGGCCAGGCCATTATCCAACCAGTAGAAGTAGAACTACATCATAGATAGTCGATATCTGTCAGCGGCCACACACTCTCAGTTCGTATTGGTCGTCAGTCCGGACTGACGATTAACTGACAGACTTTTATCGTCCGGCGAACTGTTAATCTGTGGCGCCCTTAATAAGCGCATAAGGGTAGGCCTATCTGCGATACCTCACGGTCGCGATTTCGGTGACTAACTCGATGTCACCTCAATAAATGTATGCAAAAAAGAAATGATGATACATCGCGGTCTACATGTCAACATTATTATTATACTTAGAAGGGCTAAGTGGGCGGTGTAGGCCCGCCACAACTATGAGCAAATGGCCGACTTTCTTTCAAAAGGCGCAACCTCAGTCTCTTGCGGAATTCAAAAAGCTGTGCCTAAAGTGTTAAAAATGTGCCATCTTGCGCAATAATTGCAAAGCAAAAAGCGAACAGACTTTTAAAAAAAAAGGAGGTATTTCATTTCACCGGTAGGTCTATAAACCTTGTATTTATCAATATTTTAGGAAACATATTCACCTTGCGCCTAATCTAGTGCTGTGCACATGAACCGACCTTATCGATACATTTTTTTGTTTAGGTATATATATTTGTTGTATAGTAGAATTGACATAAAAAAAGGAGGAGATTCTTATTTCGATTTAAAGTTATTGTAGGTACGTGTGTTACTTGGCATTTTCGTCAATTGCGGACCGACTTTGATGTTAGGTCTTAGTAGAGGTAAGGTAGGGGCACAGCAGGGTATTGTAAGGGGCATACAGTAGGGGCACGGGTGGGGTAAAATAAGTTTATACTGCCCGATGCGACTTCGTTTGTGTGGTTCCTATTCAACGAACTCCTAGCCCACCTTTACCCTAGCTCTGCACTATCAATAACCCTACTCTACCTCTGCCATTCCCCTACCGTACCTCAGCCATGACCCTGCCATACTTCTACTGTACCACTACCTTAACACTAGTCAAATTCATAATAATCGTAGACAAATTCACAAAGAGTCAACTAGGCCCAAACTGAGAAAAGCTTGTTCTATGGGTGCTAGATAACATATGTAGTTCTACTTATACACTTTTTTATTACACACAAATCACCCAGACCCGTATCTCGTACCTCTTATACGGCGGCAGACTAGCATTTTAACCACTAAACCATTCAGGACGTCACACACTGTCGTACTCCTGACATAACTCTGCCGTACTTCTGCAATACCCCTACGGTAAATCTACCGTACCCAGTTAATTAGTATTAGTTAGAATTTTATCGAAATGTCAATATCGATCCCTAGCGTAAATGTAAATTCAGAGAGGAGTTATGGTACACACGCAACGCAGCGTCTGTATGTGGTAGTGACCGATAGACTAATCTCAGCACTCCATTTGCGTTTGCGTGTGTGTGCATAAGCCTGTACATATTAAGTTGCATGAGTTGTGGTAAAAATAGTGGGGTCGGGAACGGCGGCATCGATTCCGGTACAAACGGCGAAGATACTCCTTCTAACAAGTTTCATTTTGCTACGGGTAAACCTTATGGTAATACTAATAAAGCACATATATCATAGAAATTCGTAGTAAAAAAAACATCTGCATATGGGCTGTCTTGTTTCGTCCCTGCATTTGCCTTAATGTATGTGTTATAGAGATGTGTGACATTTTGTCTCGAATTGAAACTCGGTATGTCCTCTCTGCTTCTGTAGATATAAAATTTTCTCTATGATTTATACCTTATACAAAACATTAAAGTTAAAACTATAATATCTAACCAATGACGGCAAAAACTTCTTACTCGGTTTCTCTATCACTTAGATACTTCATTTGCATCAACGAGGGCCACGCCACATATTTTCGTCCCAATTACTGCAGTGTCTCAAGACGAAGGTCTTTGACCAATGTGTGTTGCCAGTGATTACTAACAGAACTGAAAAGTGGCCGCTCACTGTGGGCCTTATAAGAAAGCTCCCAAAGGGCAATGGAAAGAGCTATGCTCGGAGTTTCTTTGCGCGATCGAATCAGACATGAGGAGATCCGCAAGCGGACCAAGGTCATCGACATAGCTCTAAGGATTGCCAGACTGAAGTGGCAGTGGGCAGGGCACATAGCTCGAAGAACAGATGGCCGATGGGGCAGTAAAGTTCTCGAGTGGCGACCACGTACCGGAAGACGCAGCGTGGGTAGACCTCCTACAAGGTGGACCGAAGACCTGGTAAGGATCGAAGGTACCAGTTGGATGCGGAAAGCACGGGACCGGCCTTTGGGGAGATAATTGTAAAAAGGCGAAACGTCTTCGGAAGAATCAGCTTCTACGATTTCTGTTTTTGCTGTTCATTTATCGTCGGTTTTGCTTCTTTGACCAGGTGTAATTTTATAAAGGGAGTAGTTATCACAATGAAATGTTAAGCACCAGTTAGCTTTATGTTGTCTAACTATACCCACAAAGCTTCATTGTAATCCGACTTGACATTTCCGAGAAATTGAAATTTTTGCTTGTATGAAAATTACATTTTCCGACATTTCCCCATACAAAACGCCAATTTCATAAATAAGGACCTAATATTACGATGAACTCTCAAGAAACCTAAGGTAAAATATATAAACAATTGTTTAAGAATAAAAACACATACAAATCCAGATATATGATAAGAAGACGGCATCATGCCAAAGACACTAATATGATTGTATCAAAATTATTTTGAAATAGCATAACTTTTACGCTATATAATAGATAATATTATATAGCGTAATACGCTATATAACAGGTAATAGTATATAGCGTAATAAGCTATATAATACAATAGATAATATAAAAATAACTTTGACACGAGTGTTATAATATCTAAATATATACAGTTACATAGGTACACTATTTATCTACACATGTTAAAATTTCGTAGTTAATTACTTTATAATTTTCTCTCTTCTTACTGGAAGTAAGCTATACGAATTTTAAATATCCTTACGAATGTAATTATTATAAGATATAGGTATTTTACAGCGGCAGTTCATTGGTACTGCATGTATTTTAATATTTCTCATACTTATTATGTTTTACACATATAAAATGCAATAATAACTTTTGATCCTTTAAAACATGTTTCTAAGTCTTTAATTAAATTATTAATATATTGGTAGGTAGCACAATCGAGATCAGTAGCATCTGCAACTGGCAAATTTAGCAAAAACCTTTTTCGATTTTGTGGCATTACTTGCAAAAGTTAATCTATGATTGCATATTTCATCGATTTAGAAATTCCTCTGGAAGATGTTTTACTAGTGAATTCAGATAATGTTTTACTTTTCGTGTATTCTAGTTGACTTTCCACCGCTACCTACGTGTAGTTCCTTCTGATACTTATAATTATTAATGAATGCAAAAAGTGAACATACTTCGCATACTACAACCATAGTATGAGTCCTTACTGCTAATATGGTTAGCAACCGACAATTAAAAAATTAAAGTCTTTTCTATTATAGTCGCCGTATGAGCACTTACTGCTAATATAAGTAGTTAGCAACCAATATTGAAAAATTCAGGCGTTTGCCTATCATATCCGCAGTATGAGTACTTACTGTCGATATCATTAGTAACAACGTAAACAAAATTCAAGCCAGTACTAGAAAAGTAGCCGTAAGTGATTTTACTGCTGTTATAATTAGGAACCCATGACAATTAATGCATTTACTGCGTTTATGGTAACTAATATTTATGGGTTAAGTTACAAAAATATGAGTTAAATCAGATTGTAGAGTTTTTCGAGCTGATTCCGAATATGTATTTATCTCAATTTTGTCAAAATGTGACTTACTGTGAATATCGTTAGCACGGCAGTAGGTATATAATACAAAAACCACTTTCAAAGGTAAGGTGACTGGAGATCAAACCCACGCCTTGATACCTACCACCGTCTTTTCGATCTTTCGATCCTACATAACGTGAATACCGTGCCCTCTACAGGACATCGTCATGAACAAAAAAAATTCATGAAAAGGGTATGTACATAAATATATCAAACAGGCAGCATATTCTTTATTTTCAGTAAAAATTCTGGTAGGTACGGCACCAGGACACAAGGGACTTGCATATACTTATTATCTTGTCCGTCAAAATGTTTACAACACAGCACTTCCAATTTGCAACCCAGACACCACCGTGTCTGGTCTTCAGGAAACCAGCACTTATAACACAGGCTTTTGGTGTAGATGGCGCTGTGTGAATTTGTCCACGATTATTTATTTATTTAAAATATCATTTAGGTACATTTTTAATACGGAACCCGAATAAATATTAATTGTGGACCGCTATGTACAATATTTGAGCATTAAAATTCTATACAACAAATACTAAATCCGACCCTGTTTACATCGAAATATTTCCATATCTATGTAGACACCGAAATATAACTTAATTTGCCAATAATTTTATCTATTGGCAATATCTACTTTAATTGCATATTGTTTTAAGATAAAGATTTCAATTATTGATATTCATATTTTTATCACAATTTCTAAAATTGTTTCCCGGTAACCACGACCACGATTGTTTACTTACCGGTGAAAGGATAATCCAGGTGTGTTTCCATACTTTGCGCTTTCACATAGCTGTGCACTACATTACACCGTCTTTTAAATGGTTTGATTTAAATTTGATTAGGAAATTATAAACTTTACACCGATGTTTCAAAAGAAACGTCTACTCGTTGTTAGCTAGAGCAACGTGGTGAACATTCAAAACATTGCGCTCTTCACTTTCTGACAGGCTCGTTCCTATGGGTATAAAAACGGGATAGCAAGATTCATAATCATTGTAGAGTGAGCGAACAGGGAATATTTGTGATTTGTGTCTAGTCTGTTATGTCTGTGAATAGAGCAGAAATCACAAACAAAACGATTGTACCAACCTGTCACGTGCAGGCGGTGCGAGGGGGGCTGCTAAGTCATAGAATGCGACATTGCAGACCCACGACCCTATAATTTCATTTTACCTACTCAATCAAAAAATTGAAAATAAACTCAAAAACGACTGGCCAGATTTAATTAAATTTCCTTAGTGGCGGGTAACGCATTGGTAGCGCCTCTGGTGTTGCTGATGTCCATAGGTGGCGGTGGCCATTTTCCATCAGGTGCCCCGCATGTCTGCCGAATTATATAAATAAAAGGGTAGTTAAGTGAAATCGCGGGAGAATACTAGTTATAGTTTTACGGATACTGTGAAGGTAACTTTAACAAATGTTTAATTTCAGTAGATTCCAGAGCGCCCCCTTCTGTAGGTTTACTTTTCTTAATCTATGACCTGCACAAAAATGGTAGCGTGAATCATTCCAGAGGGCTTACCACGAACTCTTATAGCGGGACCGGGGCTATTGGCTAACTCAGTGTTCAACTAAATTTGACATTAAATGTCCACTAAACCCTAATTTGGTATTCGCTATGGCTAGTGTTCAACTGAGATGACGTCATATAACAGTTGTACACTGTAGATGTCAAAGGCATATATTTTTGTATCGATAATTCAATAATTGGTATTGCGTATGGTGGTGATTATCACTCAGTACGTCAAATCGATAGCCACTTTGATTGTCAAACACATTTCGAAAGTAAACTTGTATGAGCCGGTGACAGCGTCGCTATTCTTGGCATTGACATGTCATTTTAATCACATTTCAGAATGAAGTTTTCATAGTTTCAGTTTTGGCCACCGGGTCAAATAAGTTTGTGGCCATAGAGCAGCAACGTAGACTAGAACTAATTAGGCATTCGCTATTTCCATTGTTCAACTGAGATGACGTCATTTAATTAATGTACACCATAAAAATGTTTGACAGATGTGTTTGTATCGATAGTTCAATAATTGGTATTGCGTATCGTAGTGATGATCACCCGGTACGTCAAATCCATAGCCACTTCGATTGTCAAACACTTTTTCAAAGTAACTGCTAGAGAGTAGTGTTTTATAGGAATCCGGTGATGGCCACTATTATCCGGCTGAGTTGGAAAGGTAAGCAGAAGTAATACGCAATGAACTACGATTTGGGCTTGGAGTTTTAGAAGGCTTATATGATAAATTCAAAGAGGCAGTGTACTTTGGTCCTTGCTCTCTTTATAAATTGAAATAGATAATCTGTACTATAATATTTAGTATGAAGAGTGGCGCTGTTCTCTGTAGCCTGATTATATACTTATAATAATGTTTATAGTTCCGCTGATAATCTCGGGACTTTAAACATTAAACGCTATTTAACTTTGCGAGCAGCTGAACATGGAACTAAATTTGACAGAACAGTGACCAACAAAAATAGTGACAGGGACGCCATACCTAAGTGCAGACTTGTCTTTTGCGCACTCTATCTAAACAAATAAATAAATAATCTAAAAGAAACGGTAATTTTTTCGGTATAGGGTAAGTTGGTGTAAGAATACAAGAAATGCAAATATATTTTCACAACACCTAGGTTTAACCCTAAACTCTCTGTTACACGGACAGTGTGAGACCTACACCTAATCGTGCGTATGCTTACTTGCTGGTGATAATAATACTCGTACTATACGGCGAATGTCTACATGCCCACATATCCCGGCACATTTTTTTTGAGAGAATTATAGACTTTTCTGGTGTAATCGGGTGCATCGATGGCGTTTACGTAGCCGTAATTCGGCCAAAGGATGACGAGGAGGATTTTCATAACAGTAAATATCTTTGATATAGTATTTAAATTATTTATAACTTTATACAAAACATGAGTTATACAATGACGTTCAATACGACGCTATTTTAAATTGTAATATTGTATTGTAACTAAAAGTGGTGATCACATTAACGACCCACCTATTTACGTCTCGAACTAAAGCGATATCAAGGCATAGATAGGTACAGTACAAAAGCATAAGTGCATTACCTTTTTAAGAAAATTTTCTTTTACCGCTACAATAAAATTCACGGCATTTGGTGCAACTTTATCCAAAATCAGTTTACTAAAAGAAGGAAGAATTACCTGTCCTCTGTGCCTAAAGAACTCGTCCTTTATCCCCGAAGTAATTTTTTACGTCTATTACATATAATAACAAATAAATAAATAAATAATCATTTATTTCAGAATTTACAATTCCATATCTTTTTAGATTTTACAATTCCCTATCTATTTAAATTCATTACCAAAAATATAAAAATAATAACAATGTCAAATTCCATACTTATGTCAATTAACTAAAAATATAAATGTCAAACAATTTCATAAATCATAAATTTAACCATGTCAATACATATACAATAAATCAATAAATCAGTAATAATTACATATATGTATGAATGAAATATGGCGGACCATATTAACTCGTCGTACAGAAGCTACTGCCTATCTCGTGAACGGAAGCTGTCTCAGTATAGTCGTCCAGTGGTGGCTGATGGGACACTCGCACTTACCTGCCACAGCCCTCAGGATGGTGTTGCGACTGCCGCAAACTCTGTTCATCAGGGAGAATACTTTTCTGCGTATTATCGCATAAAAATCATTTGTTCGCGCCTCGGCAAACATGCCAGAGGCGCTGCAGCGCCACGGCAATCGCAACAACATCCTAAAAGCATTATTGTACTGAACACGCAGAGCGTTATAGGCCTTCTGCGTGTATCTCACCCATAGGCTGCTAGTATAAAAAGATTGGCAATATGCCTTGAAGAGAGTAATCTTCACCTGCTCCGACGAATGAGCAAACCTACGGGCGAGCATATTGCTTCTGACCGCCAACGCTCTACGTTCGCGCTCAATGTCCTGGTCATCTTTCAGGTCCTCTGTCACAATGTGGCCCAGGTACTTGAACTGTTTGACTCTCGTCAACGCAGTCCCGCAAAGCTTGACTGGAGGCACCTCTCGCGGAGAGTTACTGCCCGCGGCGAAAACCAATAGCTCACTTTTAGTAGTGTTGTACAACCCATGACTTTCGGCATAGGCCTCGCACGCGTTCAACAACCCCCGGAGCCCACTGATCGACGGGCTCAGCAGCACCATATCGTCCGCGTAACTGATGTTATTGACTTTAACTCCATCGATGGAACATCCCGCATGCATGCTGCTAAGCTCGCGGACCAGCCGATCAACGATCAATAATACAACAGTAAAAAGTACATTGAATATATTTACAAAAAAAATACTTAGGGCGATGAAGAAATAGTAATGGAATAAAACGATTTCAACACGGTCGAAGTCGCGTCCAAAAGCTAGTAATAAATAAATAAATAATTCCAGAATGCTATAAACACCGTTTAACAACTGCGCTATAGTACAAAGGAATATGATTCTTAAGGTGGTTATGCATTGATGCTCCTGCATTGAACATGGAGGGGTACAATGGAATGGAGAGGCTTGTTGGCTAGATGTTATTCTTGTTTCGAATGCTGATGGTTGAGATGCTGCTGGTACAAAGACTTTTCAGTGGTAACCGTTGAAAGAAGACACGCGATGCTGCGAACATGACGATCCGTTGCGAACTGTAATTAAATTTAATACACCCAATTAGGCTTTTATTTTCATTTTAATCCTACTATTCATCATATCAATATAAAGAATGTTATGTTATAGGTACCATTTTCTGTGACACTGAATTCAAACATAGTGCGAGCCAACTGCTTCCATGTATATCTTAAGGCTTGGGCAGGTAGAGCTCAACCTGTAAACCGGACCACAGCCACCTTTTTCCCGACCTACTATATTGGTATTTTCATCTACCGAATGGCCAATTTTCAACGGCCCGGCAGGCGGCATTCTGAAATTTGATAAAACAATTCATTTTGCAAATTCAGTTAATAGATAAGTAAGCGCATATCCTTTACTATTATCGAAAATTTCTTCTATATTTACAAACTATTACTTATGCCAAAGAATAGATATACATAAAGTTACTATGCACTTACTCTTAAAAAATATTGAATACTTACATAATTATGATGTTTTGGTTTCACAAAAGCCTATTATTATTTTTTATCTAATAATACTTACCTAAAACTATAGATGTGCGATTCTGTGTAAACAAACAACATGTCAGTCAGTGACATATAACCGTTCAATTTGAAAATATACATTAAACCCTACTTAGCAAAGGTCGTAAAGAGATATCTAATTTGTTCGCCTAAAGTCGATAAAAAATAGAGAGGTCATGTGCTCTACGTGATGGTCACCGTAACGGCACCGTATTCACGGTTGCACCGAAGCGATAGAGAATACCAATTCATGACATCGCCAGTGCTAAGCAAATATTAGTGCTTAGGAATCCGGCGATGGTCACTATTAACCAGCTGAGTTGGAAAGGTAAGAAAATATTATGTATTATACTACTATTATATTATTTGGGCTTTCAGTTTTATTATGTTTATATTGTTAAAGAGATGGGTAATATATTTTATCCCGTCTTTGTGTAAATTGAAATAATTAATCTGTGATAAATCTTTCTAATCACTTGTGCTTGTCAAGCTGGTACAACACCTTATCAATTTATTTAAATCAACAACTTTAAATATACTATAAATTATGGCGCGTGATTATCTTTTCCCGAGACGCAGTATGATGATGCTGACAGTGGCCAACCGCACCGAAGCTTCCGTGACAGCCCTGACGTAGAGGAGGTTCCAGACAGTACGAGGGAGGCGCTTGTACACAGGCTGTGGAGCGCAAGGCATTAAAGAAGGTGCTAGTTTTACAGCGCTATAAGGAACTAACAAGTACTCCGGCCCATCTAATATGAGGGTGGCGCAGCTCAAGCTTATAAATTCCGACGCAAAGAACACTGTCTCCACTTCCTTCCATTCTTTCTCTTCTGTCATATCCTTTGGAGTGGGAGACGCTGAAAAAGCTGTTGGTGTATCGGTGCCACCTATGCTATGTATGAGGAATTAACGAGGAATCCGGTCTACATAATGCCTATTGTAGTATCGTATCGTAGGTGCTCATATGGGCTCGGCCGGAGCATCGCGTGACTCGGCGCTCGCGCCCCGCCTCCCAGCCCGCGCCAACCACTGGCAAGGGCTCGAACCACCCGCCAGCCTGCACCCGCAGCGCCACAGACAGCTGTCCGCGCATCGACACTGCGCAAATATCTCAACACGAGGACTTCCAACTAGAAACAACCTGCACCTCGTGTTGCCACTGAGAATGAAGAGGGCTTCATTAAGGCCCAAAGAAAGAAGAGTACACGTCGCGGTACGCAGAATCAGTGCGGCACTGCAGAAACCGGGCCCAACCACCGGCAACGTCGGTACTCTACCTGTCTCGTCTGCACTACACCGTGTCGGCGAAAGATGTGCTCAAGCTTATAAATTTTGAACATTGCGCGTCTACTTTATTACACTCTTTCATTTCTTATACATCTTGAAACTACGCGTGACCACTTTCCATCACGTAGCCCGCTTGTCTGTTTGTCTTGCGTATAACATAAAATAATATCTTGCTGTGTAACTTGCTCTATGTGAGAAATAAATATTCAAGCAAATTTTAAATAAACCAATTTATTGTAAATACTTATATTGCTAAAGATTAAATCATATTTTCCTGCACGAACGTTGCGATCTGTAAATAAATAATGTACATTAAGATTTATTAGTTTTTAATATACATTTAATCCCTAATAAGTAACAACTTAGTGAATGTAACTGAAGACAGTTCGAATAAGAGGAAATCTAGTAGGAAAACGAACTCTGGCATAAGCCGCGGTAGACGCTAAGATGATGATGATTGTAAATGATAAAAATTTGACATCATAGTTCCCGAACGGATGGACCAATTTCGATACTGTTTTTTATTTGCAAGTAAGCCAATTTAATAGAAATCGTTCATAGCCTCGCTTCATTAAAATCCGTTTGGCAGTTAGAGTAATATTTAAGTACCTACGTGTCGAAGGTTTCCGACATCTGACTATAAGGTTAGTTACGACACTCATACTGCGAGGCATTGTGCTGATACCCACCATCAGGTTTGTGTGTTTGGTGATGAAAATAGAGATGAAAATCTAAATAAAAGACCTAGTGTTACCGCCTGATGCCGTCTCGCAGTTCCGCTAATATGAGGACAGTGTCGTCCTGCGCAGCGGCTATTCGCCCCATTAAATCACCATGTTGCTGATGCGATGCAACAAGCTGATGCATGGCAGCAGCTTGCTGCTCCTGAGCAGCAGCATGCCACCCCATCGCAGCCGCCATCCTCTCCTCAGCCGCAATATGCCTCTCCTCAAGAAGAACAGCCCACCGAGGAGGACCAGCATCACGGACTGCAATTATAAAAATTGATCTTATTAACGCATAGAAGCATTTTTGGAGTTGCATATGAAAACATACTGACCACATGAGTTAATAAAAATGGCAAGTGTCATAGATAGTATGATGATGAGCTATGTAATAGATAACATTTACTTACAGCGCCTTGGTGGCCTTTGCGGTCTCGCCTGTCTCGGTTCTTGTTCATTTAGAGGAGCTGAAAATAAAACAAAATAAATAGCATTTTGTTAATTATCCCAACATTTAAAGAATGCTAAAATATTACTATATGACCGCACCGGGCATCGGCTGAGAAGAGCCTGGTGATGTTGCCCGAGGTGTGATGGCTTGTTCTGGCCAGGTGCTTGCCCGCTCGTGCTCGGAAGAGGGCGGTGGTATCGGCGAGCAGTCCTCCTCTTCCAGCCACTCCTCGTCCATCTCCACTTCTGAAGAAGTGGCTGAAGGAACAGACGCAGCAAGAGGAGGAGCTGTTGATGGTATCTGCACAAAATGTAAAGAATACCTAAATATTTAATGATTTTTTCTTCAAATTTGGAATTGTAAAAGAAAAATAAGTAAAGACTTACATTAATAGGTATTCGTACACCACGTAAGCCTTCTACCGCCACCCGACCGATCACGGCCAGCACCCGGTCCTCGAGCTCGCTCAGTGGCGCAACTCTTGACGGTCCTGCACCAGTGGCGGATGCACTCCGTCTAGAGTCCGCAGCCTTAAACTTCGTCTTGGCCTTGAACTCTATCCAGTACTTCACAAGCAAAATGTTAAAGTTAGAATTAGAAAAACATGCAATGGGATGGTTAGGGATTAATAATAGGTATCAAATTAGATTTTGAAATCGTATTAGCATTTACATGCGCTCAAAGCAATAAAAAACATGTAATCGAATATAGTATACTACTAAGTACTTACTCCCCGCCACTGGTCCATCGACTTCGAAGCGCCTTGCGCCACTGAGTTGAGGTGCAGCGCCAGCGCCAAGCCTGCCTAACCGTTCGGGCAGCTAGAGCTCCGCCTGTAAACCGGCCCAATGCCACCATTCTGTTCTCCTCGGCCCACTTCACCAGTAATTCTATCTGCCGTGCAGAAGTTCGACGACCCGGCATTCTAAAATTTGTCAAATTAATTTACATTCGCAGATTCAAATGCTATGTAAATATGCTTTACTATTAACCAAAACCTTCTTCAATAATAGTTATATATGTAGTCACTACGCACTTGCACTTAAGAAATGGTTTATTGAATACTTACGTGTAATAATAAAAAACACACAATTTATTTTATTTATTTGTAGCTATGGAAATTCAAAATTCGTGCCAAAACAAGATGTCGGTGACATATCTCCCTTCAATTTGAAAAGTCGATAAAAATTAGAGATGTCATAATGGCTACTTGATAGCCACGTAGTATATCTACTTAGTCTATGGTAGCACCGTGAATTGCAGTGGATCCACCGTGAATAGTTGTACACTGAAGAGATAGACAATACCAATTCTATGACAGTGCCAGTGTTCAACTAATTTGAGTGTACAACTCATTTGAGTGGACAACTGACATAGCCAATAGCCCTGCTCTTAACTGAATTGCTTTCGGTTTGAACGAGATAAGCTTATGTGATACGAATAGCGCTGTCTCGTTCTAAGCAGGGACGTTCTGTTTAGGTCCTGCTATAAGAGTTCATGGTAAAGCCCCAGTAAAAAAATTACTTATTAAATAGTGTTTCAGCTGATTTTAGTAACAGGTTTATACTGACCGATGATGTAACGCCGTTTTCTTTATTTTTGGCCGTCGAATGATTCGTACAGTTTTTTAATGCAAAAGATGGCATTTTTTGAATATCCAAGTTGACGTCAGATTGGTCCGCATCGCGCAATGTCTAAAGCGCTTATTACACACGCCTAAATTCAGTAGCCTAAATTATTCAGAGATTATTCATTCAAGAATCATGTTTAGTTTTCAGATAAAAGTCAAGCAGTGCAGTTTTCGAACGCAACATTTAAATAAAAAGTAAAGCCGATTGGCGGGAATTCAAAAGTACTCTTCTCGTACACAACATGTCCGACTTCGTGACGCTTCAATCAGTAAATGAATTTAGTAACTAAATTTAGAACAGTCTAATCAAAAGCTTCTAAATTTAGAAGCTACTTGCTTCTGAATTTAGTCTACTGAATTTAGGTATGTGTAATAGGCGCATAAGAACTGACTGAGCCACTGCGGTCCATGTACCGCAAAGCGTGGAGCAAAGAAAATACTTGCGGTGTCTCCTCTATTACGTTAGTAAAGAAGACTGGGTAAATATGTAGGGGAAGTGGACTATGGCCAAATAATAACATCCATATAGTATTTACATTAAGCATCCTCACATACATCCTTGTAGAGAAGGGCATCAAAACCTGGCCAACAATTCTTAAAAAAAATATTAACCTACTTGCCACATTTTGTATGGGAAGGGCCCTTTACAATGAACCAATGGAGTTATCATTACAGTATATGTATATGTTAAACACCTTCAATTCTATTCTTACACTGCATGACCTCAAAATCTGACACCGTAGTTTCGAAAAAAAAAACATTCTTTTGTCACACTTGTATGACAAGTGCCGTATTCTCTAAACTGCCGGGACCGACTTTGGTGTTGTGCGGCTTAAGAACATGGTGGATGATGCTCTATCTATACTCCGTAACTATGTCGCTGCTGGTTAAAAAAATACGATACATGTCATACAAATCTGCAAAAGACATGCATTTTTCTCTAAACTCTCGGGACCGATTATGATGTCGTGTGGCATAAGAACATAGCTGAAAGTGCTCAACCTATACTTCGTAACCATGTCGCTGCTGGCTTAAAGAATACGGAAATTGCCATACAAACGTGTAGACATAGACATGATTTATTTTGACATCACAAAAATCCATAAGCGTTTACATATTATAAAAATTGTGTTCTAACTTCAATACTAAACAAAAATAAAGTAGGTAGAAACACACAAACACAAAAAATCATGGACAAATGCGATGCAAAAAAAAGACCCCAGCTCAGCATTATCTACAACAAATGCTGCAGCGCTGATTTTCAGTGGGATCTTGAGGGTAAGGAGACCTGCATGAAGTACACAGCTATATAAAATAAATAAATAAATGAAATATATACGTATATCATTGCCAAGATGTTGCCAAGTAACATGGAATGGCGCGACCTCCAAGCGGAATACTTTTCTGATAAACTAGAAGCATTTTCTTAAGGTTGCATTTATAAGCATTGATAGTTTTGCATAAACGCAATGGCGGTGGTAAGTTATTCCAATATTTGGTAGCCGCTTAACGAAAGCTGCCACGAAAAGCTGCAGAATGGTGGCGTGGGACGCTCAGCACCTCCCCGACAGCGCGCAGTCCTCTCGAACCTCCTCCCTTCAGAAATCTAAGTTTTTCAAAAATATATTCTGGCTTTCCAGTATTAATTACACCAAACAATAGTGTAGCCAAATGTAATTCCCTACGCAATATCATTTTCAACACATTCGCATCATTAAGAAAAGGGGTGACATGGCCTCTAGGAGGAATCGAAAAGCAATAACGGGCACAAGCGTTTTGCACTCTTTGTACAGCTCTGTCCGTTCGTGCCAACAGTTTAGGTACAAAGACAACGTCTCCGTATTCCAACTTAGACAGCACTAGAGAGTCGCATATCCTGACACGCAAGTCAAGTGATAAAAAATCCCGAATGCAATATAGTACTTTCAATCGATAAAAGCAGTTGCGAATTGTATCAAGAACATGCCCCTCAAAGCGCAAATCTTGATCTAATTTAAGACCTAGGTTGCGGGTTTCCTTTTCTCGGTTGATTTGACAAATACATGCTTTTTTCTCGAAACTGCCTTGACCGATTTTGTTGTTGTGCGGCATAAGAATATAGTTGATGGTGCTCTATCTATACTCCGTAACCATGTTGCTGCTGGTTCAAAGAATACGTCACTTGTCATACAAATGTGCGAAAGATATCAATTTTTCTCGAAACTGCCGTAATCGATTTTGATGTCGTGCGGCATAAGAATATAACTTAAGGTTCTCAATGATACTCCGTAATCATGTCGCTGCTGGTGCAAAGAATACGGCACTTCTCATACAAATGTGACAAATAAATGTTTTTTTCTCGAAACTGCCGGGACCGATTTAGATGCCCTAACCCATAGGTCATCGCCGTAATGCTGCTGGTTTATAGACCACTTTTGCCCAGTCTCCTTTTATCTCTATGTTTACCACACATGGATACTTCTTATCTACTTCTCTTTTCAAATATAAATGTCATAATCGGATTTGTTTTAGGTAATTTGTAGCTGAAAAAAATCTTAGTGCTTCTGTGACTGATTCCCAATGAATTTATAGTTTAAAAATGAAATTTAAGTTGCTGCACTAGGTATTTATAAGAATTGTTAATTATAAAATTGTTTGTGAAATATGTTTATACGCTAAAAACAAAACCTACCATGTAAGTCAACTACAACGAGTGGCGAATTAAAGTATTTATATTCCGCAAGTACCTACCAAAAGTAAGTCGATGACCAAAAATTTACAGAAGAAGTGAAATCTCAAGATATAATTTAGATTATTTACCAAAACATCTAATACAAATGGGGGGAAAAGAGAAGAGTCGGAAGAAGTATAAGGACAGAGATACGGAGAGAGAGTTTAATCAATCAAGGGAACGGGGCGATCATAGCAATAACAGAAAGCATGATCGCCGCGAAACGATTATACCAAATGGATGTGAACAGGGTGAACAGGGTCCCATACCGGTTTATTATTGCCAAAATATTGCGACGAAGACAACTGATAAAAATTATAAAGATAAAGGCACCAAATGTACAAAACTGGAGTATGAGAAGAACTATACTCAACAGGTGAACTTCAAGCACAAAAAAGCTGGCGTGAAACCGGAAAAACTTGATAGATTGCAAAAACAAAACAAATATCAAAAAGAAAAAATCATCGACGACGATTACTACGCCTGTAAATCTACCAAATCTTTCACACAAAAAATTGTTAACTTATGTGGGAAATACTCGAAGACAGAAAAAGACAAAGAAAATGGGGCAAAATGGAAATCCACAAAAGTCCAATGTCACCACCTAACGATCACGAAAAGACCCGATGAGTCTTTTAAAAAGAAGAAGAGAAAAGCAGTTGAAAAACAGAAAGGTGACCCAAAACCAGACCATAGTGGCTGTTGTGGTGGTAGATGTGGGAAGAATCATCAACAACATAAAAATGCTTTTTTATACTTTAGTAATTTACGTAAAAAACCTTCAAAACAAGTCAGATTTCCGAAATCCGAGATGCGAGTTCTCGGTGGATCGTCGCCAATACGAAGCGGCAGGAAGGTCTTCGTATATCAAGCGGAGACGGCGGCGGAACCCGTTGAAGGCGAAACTGAAGAGCAACTGATGAAACCAGGAGGCTTTAAGCACGTGTGGAAAACCGTCCGCTCTGGTGGTAATGCGATAGATGCATTAAAAGAAGGTTCTATAATGCAAGCGTTTTTCTGTGGCTGCAATACGGCAGAGCAGGAAGATAGAGTCAAAAGAAGGGAAAGGAGACGAGCAGCGAGAAAAGCGAAGAGAGAAAAATTGAAAAAAGATGCACAGTTTGCATGTCCTCCTGCTGTTGTTGGTACTTTAAATAAAAAGCCATGTTTTTGGGTTTATCTAATGTTTCCCGATTTGTATATCTCGTTTCTAACTTTCTATGCATGCCTCAAAAAGACCTTATTTGTATTCAGTTATTGTTTGGCGCTATGCGTCTGGACACCATGTATAGTATGTACTGAAGTTTGTAAAAATATTTTTTGTTGTTTCGCGTGTTGTGAATTTTAGACCGTGTAAAAATATTTTAATAAATAAATAAATAATAATTCATCTATCATTAAAAAGCATAGGTTTTCACAAAACATAAACACAACAAAAATGTATAAAACAATAATAACAGCGAGACAAATATACCTATATAAGAGAGGAAATACTCAAGACGCACTCCCCTGCTATGAGAGATAGCAGGGGATGTGATCTGTAACAAGTCCAATTCTGTATATCGAAGATATTTTGAAAATGTTTGTTGTTGTTTGGCTCTATAAGCGATACAGAAGATAAAACAGTAAGTTTTTTTAATTTTTTGTCTGTCTGTCTTTATTTACAGCGCATCACTCTAAAATTAATGAATGAATTCAAATTAAACTTGGTATACTTTACTTGTACTTGGTACTTTGATTTCATGCTACAAAAAAGTTTCATTCGAATCCGTCCAGAAGTTAAAAAGATTAGCGTGTACAAACCGACAAAAAGACAAACAACAATTTTAATTATATTGACACCAGAGCTTATTTGAAGATTCCCTCTTTGCGCTCCAATCGAAGCCTTTGGCTGCCTCCATGTACTCCTCGGCTCCAGTTTTTTAGAATCCACCACTAAATAGACGGTTCGCAGCCAGGACTTGGTGCTGTGTAGTGAGGCATTCTCCCTAGATGATCTTGCACTGGCATACATGCCACGTCGGTTCGATCAGCAGATTATCGATCTGTGATAAGTGCTGACTACGTTGATTACGGCGGCCAGTGAGGTTCGGAGAAAATCTTCTCCCTTACCGGTTGGCTGACTATAGCCAAAGTCACCGAGCACCCGTCCGAACTCCTCGCTCCTCTGGCCCACGTGGCTATTAAGGTCCGCACCAACCACAATCTGTTATGGAGTCCAAGTACAGTATACGAGTACGTCGCAGGGTATTTTCGAAACTGTTCTAGAAGCCAATCTCTTCGGTGTCGGCGCAGCCGGACTGGAGAGCATAGCTAATGAGGTTCGTTGTTATGCCCTCAATTTGCGCCTGGATGAGTTGAGTCGATCGCTCACCCTGTTCACTACCAAAATGCCGTTCCGGAACTCGTCATCCATCACAATAGCTACCCCATTCCTCCCTTCTACCGATCCGGTGTACAAGAGATTGTACACCTGCCTGATTTCCCTAGACTTGGAGCCCCGCCACCTGTATAAGGCGCCCGTGCCACCTGAAGTCGTTTAGCTTCCGAGACCGGCCTGTCAGATAGCCAACGTTCAGGGAGGCAAATCGGAGCTTCCACCTAGTAGTAACTAGGTGCTAACTTCATTAACCCTGCCCGCGTGTGACAGGATTGCCCAACCCTGTGCAATGCCTGCGCGTCGTTCAGCGGCGACGCCCTAGCATGGTGTTCGTTTCTAGCAACGGACCTTTTTAAATCAATTTTTGTGGTAAGATTCTCGAATTCTAGTGTTTGTTCCTAAAAGTCCATTCAGCAGGATAAATATTTTATATACACTCATAGCGTATCGAAAACAGGATAAAGCAATTTTATAAAAAAATATTTTTAATTGACTGCTCCTTGTCGGAATGTCAATACGGCTTCAGGCCGGGCTGCAGCACAATGTATCCAATCTTTGCCCACAGGGTCCTCCAGGAGTCCTACTGCAGTAGGAATCAACCGTTGCATTTCGCATTCCTCGACCTGCAGAGGGCCTTCGACAGTGTCCCACGTGAGATAATCTGGTGGGCTTTGAGATTAAAGTTTGTGCCCGAGGCCTACATTAAGATTATCGAGGACATGTACCTACACTTAAACTGAGGCCGTCGTCAAAACCATCGTAGGTCATACTAATCCCTTCCCGATTACCGTTGGTGTTCACCAGGGTTCAGTGCTGAGCCTTTACTTGTATTGCATGGTGCTCGATGTCCTGTCAGCGGAAATTCAGGACACGCCTCCTTGGCTTATGAAATACGCTGATGACATCGTACTAGTATGCAATCTTAGACAGGATCTTGAGACCAAGGTAAACACGTGGAAGGCAGTGCTAGAAAACGGTGGTTTGAAGCTGAACGCCGCCAAAACAGTGTATATGGCTAGCTGTAGCGCGGATCTTGATTTGAGTTCCATATAAGGAACGAAGCTGTAAATAGAATAGATAAATTTAAATACCTCGGATCCGTGCAGCACGAGACCGGCGATATCGGCCCCGATGTCAAGGCTCGAATCTCTGCAGCTTGGGGCCAAATGGCGGGAGATCACGGCGGTCACCTGTGACCCTAAAATCCCAATCAAGCTCAAGGGGCTAATATATAAGAGCATAATTAGGCCTGTGATGCTCTACCACGGCAAAACCTGGCCGGCGCTGACGAAGCACGTCCGCGAACTCCACGCCAACGAAATGAAAATGCTGCGATAGATGTGTGGCATTACGCGACTGGATCGAGTGCGTAACGAGTACATCCGTGGCAGCCTTGGCGTAAGAGATATCGCGGATAAGATCGAGGAGGCATGGCTGCGCTGGTATGGTCACTTGTTGCGTAAGCCCCAGGGATACGTGGAAAATAGGTGCCTGAATCTGCCCTTATCAGGAAAGAGATCCCGCGGAAAGCCCAAGAAGCGATTGATTGATATCGCCGAGTCGGACGCGAGAGCCAACGGCTTACGACGTGAGGATGCCGAAGATCGGGAAAAGTGGAGTAAGCAAAGCAGGAAAGCGGCCCTGGCAGTAGCCGGGATTGACCGCTCGGATGATGATGATGATTTTTAATTGACTGAAAACTGAATTTTAATTTGAAATAAGTTTATCCTTAAACGACTGTTTTCGAATATAATGAGTGTAGATAAAATAACTTTTTAATCATTATGCAACACTATTATTTTTTTAGTTTTTTGTCGAGCGCCTTTGCGCGGCGAAATGTAGGCTTAATACCTAAATTACAAAATTCGAAATTTTCTTTTTAATTTATGTGATTAAAAAGGAAATTTTGAATGTGTGATTGTGATTTTTTTTATTGTTTAATTTGTTTTTGTGAATGTTTTTTCTTGTTTGAAGCAAATAAATATTATAGATACCTATATGTGAAAGTGGTGAAGTGAACACAGTTGACTCACAGTTTACATCCAACAAAGATATTAAAAAAAATTTAGTTACGAAATTGAATCATGAAAATAGGAGCGTAGATAAAATAGTGTATGCAATTGCGTATAATTGGGTATTAAAACCCTTACTATTATCACTCAGGTTTCAATACGCGAGTTGCATAAACAACTAATAGGTAGGTATATTAGTCAGCGATGGTAAGCGGTAACTATCGTATTGCTCATAGGCATCATCTAATTACGATTCATTCACTTAAGTATAGCTTAAACTAGCTAGCCTGCCACGATTTAGTTCGCATGTTGTCTCATACCCATACCCAAAAACCTTAGTTTTATTAAAAACCACATTCAAATCCATTGTGTAATTTAATATATCTAGGTACATATATACATATATACAGAGCGGCAGACGGCGGGAGTGACTTTATTTTATACAAATATGAAATGAATTAAAAAAATAAAATCATCTCAAAGATTATCGTCGCGGATACGGCATTCTTCCAAACAAGCACGTAAATTTTTGCTTAGGTGTAATGTTACTTTATACCATGGATCATACAAATTTGTACGGCCAATCCTTCCTGCCAAATTACTCCATGGCTATGTGGTGTTCAGCAGAGTAGAATAGCACCTTTCCCTTACACTCGAGGGTTTCGTACAAGGCGACTAATGTTTTCGAGGCAGAAGATCTAGAGTCTCCGTAGACGGGAAAATTGGCAACAGCGTTTTACATTGTTATATTTATAACACTGCGATGTCCAACCCGTCTGTCAATCGTGGAGACTACGGCAATCCCTTTCGAGAGACCCTACTTCCTGCAATGGACTGTTATGAATTTACTCCGTGCTTATTAATTCACAAAGACTGGGAGATTGCTGACATCTCTTCTCTAATTTGCTTTTAATTCAAGCAGTATTTTTGGAGGATATTTAGGATACCTCAAACATTGCGTTCATACCCATAAACCAAAGGAAGATACTGCTTGAATTTAAATCTAAGATTAAGGAGGATCTCCCAGTCTCATATTGCCAGTCAATATTTTTTCAAATAGGTAACTCTTATCTTTTGCTTTCTATAATTTTTTAATTGTTATCTTAATAATGGCTAACCCTGTACTATATCTAATACAGAAACGCAGGTGTAGATATGTATTTAAGATGAAATGGCTCGTGCCTGGCTAGCTTATTCTTTAAACCAGAACACAACAATGCGTACGTAGCTGCTTGGCCTTGGCCTGAAATATACAAGGTGTCAGTAGTCACCCAGGCGGACTCCTCAGGCTCACCTCTCGCTTACTAATGTCCCTCATCACACAATACATTCCATGTTTTCTCAACTTCAACTTTTCTTTTCCTCTTCCTTTGTATGCATCCATATTAATATTGAATGCCTCTCTTCCTAAATGGTCAACTTTTTTATAATTCCAAAAGACATTGTGTAAAGTATTTCTATACATGTATAAAACAAAGTCGCTAGCCGCCGTCTGTCTCTATATATATTTATGTAGGGTGAGATGTCGAACAGTGATCCAGTAGTACACAGTTAGCCACCATTAGTATCTCCAAAACGTAACGTTGTCAGATCGTGCAGTAAGCGTGATCGTACTTGGTTTTTACCGCGCTTCCTGCTTCCCAGTCGGCAGCGAGCTCCAGTGCAGAACGCCCGCGTCGTGGGATTCTTTGTGGTTTTCGGGGCAAAAATGCGGAAAAACGCATTTTTGCCCCGTAGTAGTAATTTTCAGTTTTTAACTTAATACTGCATCTTTTAAAAGTAATGTTTTTTTGTATTTTTATACTGAACTTCTACGCATTGTTTAGTCATACATTCATAACTCCAACTTTGATGATTTATTTTTTGCTGAACCTAAAATCAGTAGAGGTGTGTGTGGTACATAGTGACCCACTACACCGGCACGAAAAGTGAGCCACCGGCCCATTGTGTTTAACCTCAAGATTCTGATTTTCTTAATTATTTTACCTTAAATCAGCAACCGGTTATTTTTCTTAGAGTTACTCGAACAAAAAATGCGGGTAGGCAGTGTCAGGCTACTGTCGTCAGTCTTCGTGATTTGGTACATGAATTAGCTATCCGGCGCGTCTAGTATGCGTGGTTTCAATTTAATGAACTCTACCTTTACCCCACTCCTACACGTACCCTACCCTACCCCTATCCGTGCTCTAACCCCTTCAATCCACTGCAAGTTTCCACCAGTAGATAGAATCAGTACTCCTTCCCCTACTATTTTCTACATCGATTTTTATATAGAACACCACTGTCGGTAGGTGCGTAAAATAGATCTCATGATCTCTAGTGTAGCTAGTTGATTCTTTATTTTAATACAACTTTAAAAGATATCATCAATGATTGAAATTAGAAAATTGGATAAATTATGTTGTTATTGATTTATGTTGATGTATAGTCTTCACAGTTATTTTGGTAAATAAAACTAATAGATTACACGTACACGTACACAAGAATGTATTATTACCTAACTTCTCTACTATGCTAATAAGTACAAAGAGGACACATTAATAATAGTGATCTCATTCATGGCTCACTGTCAACTCCCCGGTTCGCTGTAGACCAACCCTGGTTCAATGGTTCAATGTATCCCAAGAGGTGGACACAATGCCCTAGTTTTGAATACACTATGTTAGGGATGTTAGTGGTGTTAGCGTTTTACCATAATCAAAAGCACCTCTCCCGAAGGGTTCAGTGTCATGTAATCCATCAGCGCAAACGCACGCGTTGTCCTTGTGATTAAATATTTTCCGCGCTGAAGCTTTGACGGGCGTCAAAATTATTTTTGCATGTAATTTATATTGAATGTTTTTATTACTAATTGTGGCATCAGTCTACTTTTTATTTCTATGCATGCGTAAGGGTTTAAATTACATTGTATAACATGTTTTATTGTTGAATAGTTTTTATTTATTTCACAAATAAGAAGGGCAAGTACCTATTCGTATCAAAAAGGGTAGTCGCTCCATTTACTTTTGCGGATTGTTGCCCTTAGGGGCTCCTAGGGGCAACTATCCGTACGTATAAAATTAATGAAGCAATGACTTTTTCTGTTTTGTTTTTTCAACTTATTGTGACTTCTTGCTTTATTAAATAAATATATAATGTAAAATAAATATTTGTGACAGACGGATGGTGGTGATTTTATGGTTTAAATCATAAAAACTTAATACTACATTTTTCAATGATTATTAATTATTTATTAGTATATATGAAAGATCTCAGTAAATAAAAAATATTGGTTATATCCAACAAAATCATAGTGAAGCGTCTAACCCCCAAAGCATTTTTACCGTTGGGCAACAGCGTCACAATAGGCAACTATCCCCCTTTTGAGAGGTCAAGTAAAACACGATTTACTCAAAACCAATAATAATTACGTTTCCAAAAATATGCTATTATAGAAGATCAAAGACCTATGTGGAATATTTCTTAGGAAGTACATATTTCTTAATAATAGAGCTTTTTTGAAAATTGGGGCAAGTATCCGGCTTTTACCCTATTGTAAGTATTGTACGCTTATTTCTTTTAAACTACGAAACAGTTTTTAATGCGGTTTTCAACAATAGATAGAGTGATTCAAGAGGTAGGTTAATAAGCAAGAAAAAAGGGTAGGTAGTGGTAAAGTAGGTGTAGGTAAGCGAACGAAGTCGCGCCGGGTCTACTAGTTATTAATAAAACACATACACCAAAATAACTTTATGTAAATATAATTCAAAACCTAGACATAAAATATCTCCACAGTTCCATGCTCAAAATACAAGGACTCCAGATTACAAATGCTAAACTGAATAATAACACATGATTTACGTGTTCAATTGCATTTTTAACCGCAACTACATGAGGATAGCATACAATCCATCTCTTACGGAAACAATTAAATAAGCCCTTTCGACATGTATTTGCGTTTCTTACTTTTTGTCTTTTTATTCTTTTTATTATTTCCGATGGAGATACGACAGTGGAATACAAAGGTCTGACAAATTCATGTTTAGGATCGTTTGATAAAGAATACATCGTTCTTTCGTTTCTTCTTGTTTGATTTCTTTCTTTTAGCCTAGAAGTGTTATATTCGTCAATATCAAAAATATTTTGTGGTTTTTTTAATGCTTTTCTATCCGGACAAGAGATCTGACACTGAAAAATATCCTGCCTTGCAGAATGTATGGTTTCACTTGATAATCGTGAACATTGATTTCCGGTATTAGCAAAGTAAACTTTGTTTGTTTTATTACAATGCGTTCCTACAGAGTTACATGCAACCTTGGTGCTTAACGCCTTATGTTCATTTTTTCTTTTATTTCCGCATTGAACACCACATTCTCTATAAAATCTATTTACAGTAGTACCTCGGTTCGTTTTTTGGTGTTCCTTTACTTCCTTTGTATACGGAAATTTACAAAAACTCGAAGACTCATCCGATCTAATTATAGTCGGATAAGATTTCTTTTCTGTTTCACATAGCATGTTTTTATTATAACGTTTATTTAGAACTCGAGTTGGACACGTAGTTTTGCACTTAAATCGATCACAATCCATTAAAGGAATAAATTCTTCACATTCCTTTTTTGCTACTTTTTCGAATTTATTGTCGCATTTCTTGGCTAAGCTGGACTTCATGCGCGCCTTTTTTCTATCAGCCTTCATACATACCGGAGCATTTTGCCCTGTTAGTCCCGGTACATTATGTTTCTCGTAAGCAAACTTCATACACTTTGGTTTGGTCTGGGTTGTTATGTTTCCTTTTTTTATGTTTTTAGGACTTGTTTCGAGTGCTACATCTCTAAGTATTTTTAAAAAATCGCTACATCCTACAATATCTAGTAGAAGAAGAGCATTTGATCGTAAAATATTTGTTTTTGAAACTTTGCAACAATTTGATTTTGGCTTTGTATGTGTACAAAAATTGCTTTCTGGACACTTTCTACTAAAGCCTGGGTTGTTACATAACTCGGTCCTGCGAACAATTTCCGAATCTGATGACGGCCAATTAACCTTGCGATGATTCGTACGATTCGCGTTAGCAACCGTTTCAACTGTAGACTTGTGGTATGGAAACAGATGCTTCTTGACTTTAGTATTAACATGTTCAAAGTCATCTACTGAAAGTGACGAACCAATGTCTTCTCGTACAATAAAATCATCAGCCTTTAAAAAATTATCAATTGAAGATGAAGGAATATTGGCCTCATACGCATCATGTGCTACGGACTTTAAAAGACATTTAAGTTCGTCTTGAGATACAGTTCTAATATCGACATTTCTTAGATGTTTACCAGGACAATTGCTTTCATTTACCCTTCTTTTAAATTTACTGTTAGCGTTACAATAATATACATGATTTTTGTTTCTATTGTTTTGGAATAATTCGTGTATTTCTTTTTTTGGGTCCTTGTTACTTCTTTGTTTTACAGATTCTAAGTGGCCTCCACAGGAATATTTACTTCCCAAAGATGTCAAAGATTTAAAATTAAGTTTCATTTTCGTCCATAAAGTAAGATCTTTGCCCATTATGCAAACATCATCACACATGACTTTATCAAGTTTTGAATTTTTGGTAGCGCGATTGCTTCTTTTTCTATTCTTCTTTTGTTTGATAATTTTTTTATTATCAGAGTGTCTATTTACCGCTTTAGAATTTTTATTGAGATATTTTTGATAAGCACTCGCTTCATAAAACGTGATCACTTTGTTGTGATGAGAAAGTTTTCGCTTTTCTTTTATATTGTCATTTTTACAAGCATTTTTCCCTTTTGTTTTCAACCGGCAACCTTTATTTGAATTCAAATTAGATTTTGTAACTTTATTAATTATATCAGGAATATAATAGTCTTGAACTTCACTAGCCGTCTTGCTGGAGCATTTGCTACCGTCATGAGCGTATTTTTTTGGGGCTGAAGCCGTTTTATGTCCCCAAAAATTATTTCTTCTCTTTATGCAATCTGCCGAAGTTGAAACGATTGTACTGTAAAAAGTGTTTGCACTTTGCATACCTTCAGAAGACTTCAACGTAGTTTGAGATCTTGTCCAAAGAAATCTAGTATATTTCTCAGTAGTCTGAGGATCCCGTGGTACATATTCAATTTCATTTTTCTTCAGGAATGCTCCATGTTTTTTATTGTTCATCGTGTCAAGATTTGTTTATTAAAAATATAAGTAAAAAGGGTTTTAACATTTAAGTATAAATAATAATTTTCATCTTTTGACTTTCCAAATATCGCACATAAGTTTTGCGCTGCGTCTTATTTCTTCATTTTAGTCGCAACGTTCAATATTCGGATAATATCCTTTGGAGGTCACGGTCGTCGTCTATTCGCTCGTGGTTCAGACCTAAAAAAAACTTTTTTAAATTTATATAATAAATATTTCCTATTCTGATTAATTCTGTTTACCTTATCGGCTTAATATCAGTTTGTGACGTCTGCTACACGCTATGCGTCTAAAGCGTCACAGATCTAGTGGCTGCGTGCTTGCGAGTCCGATAATCAAGGTTAAGCAATGTAATGAAAACTAAATAGGGGACCGTTTCGTATGAGGCTAGTCGAAGTTCAGCACCGCAACGTTAGGTGTGCCGCCTAATACCGTTGGCAAAACGAGAATGATCTTCCGGTCAATGTCGCTTCCGGTTGGTCTTCCGCTGGGGACCGGGAGACTGGTTGAACAGTTTAGGACCGTATTTTTCGGAGTGCTAATTTTAAAACTTTATGACTTCAATTTACAATAGTCAGCCAACCCGTCAACCGGTGTCTTATCCCCTGAACCAAACTAATTACACCAATAAAGCAACAGCTTAGCCAACGAAAACCTACCTTTAGTAAAAATGCAGAAAGAACGTTAGTACAAAACCCACTATAAAAACACTACATCAATTTAACAGACCTCATTTGAATATGAGAAAACGGTATCTTAATATTTAACTTAACTAAACTTTTATATTTATTAGTTCTTTACGGCATAGCATAAAACAATTCAAAATAACATTATAAAATACAAATAGTATTAAAAATAATTATTCTACGCGATTGTGAAGTTGTGCGAAATTGACAACTTCTAGCAAGCCAACCAAAACCATGGACTTACCATAAGATGACGGAGGCTATGACTTACCCCAAAACACTTGATCCTAGTATAATAGTATAACCAAAGAGATTGGTATACCAAGGAAAGGTACAGACACAGACATAACAGACTAAACACAAATCACAAATATTCCCTGTTCGCTCACTCTACAATGATTATGAATCTTGCTATCTCGTTTTTTCGTCTATTCAAATAAGCTCTAAGAAAATTACTCGCGCAATGTTTTGATCGTTCGACATGTTGCTCAAGCTTACAACGACCTGACGTTTCTTTTGAAACATCGGTGTAAACTTTATAATTTCCTAATAAAATTTAAATCACACCATTTAAAAGACGGTGTAATTTAGTGCACATTAATGTGAAAGCGCAAATTATGGAAATACACCTGGATTATCTTTTCATCGGTAAGTAATTTCATTCGTGGTCGTGGCTATCGGGAATCAATTTTAGAAATTGAGACAAATGTATGCATCGTAATAGTGTGAATTTGCAATAATTGAAATGCTTTACCTTAAAACAACATGCCATTAAAGATAGATTTAAAATTATTGGCAAATTGAGCAATATTTCGGTGATCGAAAATATTTTGATGCTAATAGAGTCGGATTTAGTATTCATTGTATAAAATTTTAATACTCAAATCTTATAAATAGCGGTCCTCAATTTTATATGTATAAATAAGGGTTTCATACCAAAAATGTACCTAAATAACATTTTTAATGTTCTGACTTTGTATGAAACAACTTAACGGATTATTCGCGTATTTACGTGTATTTAAATTAATTTGTTTTCTAGGTTTCTTAAAAACTAGACATGGCATCTGGGTTGCAAATTGGAAGTGTTGCGTTGTTAACATTTTGAAGAACAAGATAATAAGTAGATGCAAGTCCCTTCAGTCCTGGTGCATCATCATTATATGAATTTTTACTGAAAATAAATAATTTGCTGCCTGTTTAATGTAATATTTATGTATGTGTAAGGATAGGTATCCTTTTCATTTTTTTTTATGACTATGTCCATCATATTCAATTTATTGTGTCACATAGGCCAACCTGTGGATAATAAAGAGACTTCTAACGATAAGTAAGTAGGTACCTGCTTAGTTTAGAAGTTATGAGCAACAAATAAACATTCATACCGGTCAAAATCATAACCCTCGTTTTTGCAAAAACCAAGCACTGCCGATTTACGGTATGTAGGATCGAGAGATCAAAAAGACGGTGGTAGGTATCAGGGCGTGGGTTTGTGGGTATCTAACCTTTTATTATAATGACAATATTAAATTATAATGACAAAGTTAAAAAAGGGCGTATTTCGCTCCGGACGACTTCGTTAGATTTGTTTGTGTTCGTTACTAGTAGAAATTCGTAGCAAAATATAACTTATCTGCAGATGGACTGCCTTGTTCCGTCCCTGCATTTGCATTTGTGTGTGTGTTATAGAGATGTGTGACATTTTGTCTCGTATTTAAACTCGGTATGTACTTACTTTCTGCTTCTGTAAATAAAAATTTTTCTCTATGGGTACAGAATAGTATAATAAGACCACGCTAAGTCCGAATCACTTTTTTAAAAAAGAACTTTTTAAGGCAACTTTCTTTCTTGACGGTTTGAAGAGCCAAGCCCGTAACTTTGACAAAGCTTTACTCTATCTACCAACCCTACATTCCGGTCGGAATGTATGACTTGACCTATCATATAACTATTGCATGACACATTAGGCTAGATTGTGCTCGACCGTCGCAATGATCCGGGTAAATATCATCGTTCGAACCAAGTAGCACCAGCTCTGCATTGTCATGTAGTTGATCATTAAGATTGATAAAGCTACATTTTAATCTATGAAACGGCCATCCATACTTTGTGACCAAAATGTAGGGTTAGTTAAGTTAACTTTGTAAGGATGCGGACTTGTCTCTTCATGAACTCCTACGAGATTTTATTACTTATAAACAGTGAAACTAGTACATATGGATGATGCTTTCTAGTCAATATACTAAATTTCATCTTACTAGCATTTCGGAATTTCTTTATATATTTAATTGCACCTTCGTTTATGGGGTTGGAGGATAAAAGTTGCCGATTTTTTGTTTTGTTCTTGATTCTTTGCAAATCCTAGCCTGCAAACCACAAATTTCAGCTTTCTAGCACTTCGAGAAGTATAATTAGACCACGCTAAGACTGAATCCCTTTTTAAAAAAACTAAAATAAAAATCTCTGTATGGCAACTTTAGGCGCTCGACACATTGGAACGCAGCACCGCCACACCGGTGGCTGAGAATTCGCATCACCGTCCGTTTTCATAGACAACTCCAGAGCTGTGTTTCCATAGATAACTCCAGTGTTACAAGATTGGGCGCTTTATTTGTGATTCTGGCGAAATTTGGAAATACATATATGAAATTTTTTATATTGTTTTTTAAACTATCAAAATTGAAAATTGTCTAAATTGTACAATCATAACATCACAATGTTTCACACAATTGCATTATTTTGACGAAAATCAAATTAAATTTTTAGAACACGTATCTGACAATCTTTGAGATTTCACTTCACAGCAGCGGCCTAGGGAAGATCAAAGAAAAAGATCGTAATAAATAAACTAAAGATGCCACGTACTAACTAGGGTTGAAAATAAGTGAATACCTACCATAAATAGGCTGATACCACAAACTGATCTGACCAGAGGGCCTATCGACTATCTCAGTGGACAACTGAAATTGACATAAAAAAATCTGACACTACTCTAATTTGGTAGACGCTATTGCCAGTTAGCCAATAGCCCCGCAGGTGGCCAAACCTCGAACTAAAAAAATTTTTATATCTTTTGAAATTACATGTCAATGCTAGGGTGTCAATGGTAACAACAGCGACGCCGTCTCCGGATCAGACAAGTTCGTGTACTATGAGCACTTAGCTCTGGTAAGGCTTGTATTATTAGAGGTCAATGGCTAAATGTAGGGTAGTAGTCGTAAGAGCAGGTTACTTGGTCCCAATTTTAATTACTCGTTGTTTGTTCGTAATGACCGCCAGCTTCTTTCTGTCTTCGAGTATTAGAGGACCGATGTTTCATCCTTATGTAGTAGATATACAAGCCATCCGCAACGAACCGCTATGGCGTTTCTAATGCGTACGACCAACAAATGAACACTTTGCCTGCTAATGTGTTCCCCGAACAATACAATGGACTCTACAGGTCGGTCTTCTACAGGTTGCACTTCGGAGAGTGTGCGAAGCAGTTGCACGACGTCATTCCGCCGGCCCCTTTCCGCCATCGGGAGACGCGAGCCGGGCGAGCGTTTCATCCTTGTGTCGCTATCCGCACGAGCCGCTTTGGCTCGACTTTTATAATGCGTACGGCTAAGGAGTGGAATGCGTTGCCTGCGAGTGTGTTTCCTGATCAATATATTCTGGATGCCTTCAAGGCTAGAGTGAATAGGCTGTTCCTAGACAGGCATGCTCCATCATCCGCCGCATCGTCACTTACCACCAGGGGAGGTGGCGGTCAAATGCCTGGCTAGTCAAATAAAAAAACAACACCACAAAATTTTAATTAAGGATTCTAGAAATAGATACACGACACGAAGAAAGGTAAAGCGAATATTACCAAAAACATTAAAAATCTAAAAATATTCAGAATCATAACTGGAAGCGTCGGTGGCCGAGTGGTTAGGGTATCCTATTTGTAATGAGAGGTACCGGTTACAAATACCACTGCGGCCATGTACCAATTACTCTTATGAATACATGAATTTGACCCGGGCTTGACTCTGTTTACCCTGGGGGTTGATCAGGGTCCTGCCCAATGTTACTATCCTGCTACTCGGAAACCATTCGTTCTAGAACGCTAGTTTCTAAAGAGAAATAATAGTACAATCGAGATCTACATTTGGATCTACAGTTTTAATTTGACGGCTCTCATACGAAATATAGATCTCGACGAGTGCTATAATTTCTATAGTTGGACCACGCTTTGTCGGAATCGCTTTTTATAAAGAATAAAATAAAAATCTCTGTATGGCAACTTATGCCATGTCTTTTATCCGTCATAGATCGTCATTCATATAATAGGACCACGCTTAGTCCGAATCAACTGACAGTGGTAGAAAATATAAAATGTGGATATGGCAATATCTATTGGATAATCTGTCCTTGTCAGTCATTGTCCATTATTATTTAGGCGATCTGCACACTGGAACGCAGCACCGTACAGTTGCGCGTGACGTGCGTTAGTGCGTGACATAAAGTTATTTGAGCTGTCATCGGTTTCTATGGAAATTACTCATAGTCGAACACACTGAAAACACATCCACGGGCGTTCGTGCGGATTCGTCGTTTTTTTTCATTGACACATTTAACACGGGCTGCGGGTCAGATAAGTTTTTGGCGCTGTACTTTCTACATAAAAAGGCGTCAAATAAGCCGCTGCTGTGAAGGGAGGTCTCCAGGATTGTTAAATAGGTATTCCGTTACTCAGTTCTCTAATTATTTTTCGCCTAAATAATATAATTTTATGAAAAGATTATAACAATTTGGAGAATTCCTAAATTTTGTATCTATATATATAAAAGAAAGTCGTGTTTGTTACAACACTTATAACTCGAGAACGGCTGGACCGATTGCCATGGTTTTTGATTTGTTGGATTTGTTTCCTTCCCGAATAGCAGAATACATCTTAAAAACAATGAAAACTCGATATGTGTAATGAATACTTAATTTGGTGGTTTTATGCGAGTGCACATTTTAATAACAATGCCGCGTCCTAGAAGATCTAATCTTTCCCAGCAAAGCCGTAATGCAATTAGGCAACGGAATATCGCGAGTCAATTAGTGTAGGGTAGGTGTAGGGTAGGTGTAGGGTAGGTGTAGGGTAGGTGTAGGGTAGGTGTAGGGTAGGTGTAGGGTAGGTGTAGGGTAGGTGTAGGGTAGGGGTAGGTGTAGGGTAGGTGTAGGGTAGGTGTAGGGTAGGTGTAGGGTAGGTGTAGGGTAGGTGTAGGGTAGGTGTAGGGTAGGTGTAGGGTAGGTGTAGGGTAAGTGTACGGTAGGTGTAGGGTAGGTGTAGGGTTAGAACGCTACGCGAACGAAGTCGCGCCGGGTCAGCTAGTTGTATATAAAACAATATAAAAATTACACATAAATCCAAATTTCGCCAGAATGAATGCTGCCCTCCAATGTGCCAATCGCCTCAACAATATTTTTCAAATCAGTCAAATTCTTTGTTATGACTTTTATGAATGACGTTCTATGACGGATAAAAGACATGGCATTAGTTGCCATACAGAGATTTTTTTTTTATTTTTTTTTTAAAGCGATTCAGACTTAGCGTGGTCTTACTATAAAAGTCATAACAAAGAATTTGACTGACTTGAATAATATTGTTAAGGCGATTAGCACATTGGAGCGCTGCACCGTTAGTTCCTTTTTACGCCACGTTTATGATGTATTCTTGATCCTTGTCGGCTTTGGCTTTTATATATTGCATTGAACAATCAGAAAATATCCCCACAAAGCATTAGATATTTTGTACATTTTATTAGGGACAGCCCGTGGATTCAGCCAATATATACTATCTCTTTGGATTCAGTACTAAATTCAGTACGTATTACAGTAGACCTACGGCTTGATTTCCTCCTACGCTGACGTCGGTCACTGACGTCGGTCGCGCGTACGAATATCCACAATATCAATGGGCCTCCGCACTGCAACGCCGACGTCCGCGGCAGATTTATTGCTACGCGCCGCTGATGGCGCGCGTCGGTCTCGCTCGTCAGCGCCGCGTACGTCGGTGCGCTGACGCGTTATAGATCACTATTGCGCGCTCAGTGCGAAGCTGACCGCTGCGCTGTACGCACGTGTACGTGTACAATTTATGAACGGAATCATTGTTATCCGCACAGCGATCGGTTTCGCACTGCGGGAATTTTTAAATGTCATACGCGACCGATGGTACGCGCGACCGACGTCAGCGACCGACATCAGCGTAGGAGGAAATCAAGCCTACATGGCAATATTGACGCGTGTCAAATGTGTCGTAGAAAAAAATATAGTCAGTATTGCCATAGAGGTCTACTGTAATATGTACTGAATTAATTGCTGATTCCAAAAAGATAGTATATAATGGCTGAATCCACGGGCTGTCCCTAATGAAATGAACAAAGTATCTAATGCTTTGTGGGGAAGTTTTCTGATTTTTCAGAAAAAAAAAAAAATTTAAAACGAAGGATTCGCACGAACGCGCGTGAATGCGTGTTGAGGGTGTTCGTCTATGCGTGATTTCCATACAAACCGGTGACAGCTCAAAGAACTTTCTGTCACGCACTAACGCATGTCACGCACAACCGGACGGTGCTGCGTTCCAATGTGAATAGCCTCCGGTGCTGCGTTCCAGTGTGCGAATCACCTAAATAATAATGGGCAATGACTGAGAAGGACAGGTTATTCAATCGATATTGCCACACTTCATAATTTCTACCACTGTCAGTCGATTCGGACTTAGCGTGTCCTATTATACCTTAAACATTACATTTTAAATTCAGATCTGGATCAGGATTTATGTAGGTACATTTGTAGATACGGAGAGATTGATCAAGGTGAAAACAAAATTATTTGCCGCGATATACCCTTTTGTTATAAACCAATGTTCCTCCTTAGCCGGCACGCTAATGTCACAAAATAGAAAACTAACAGAAGGTCCACTCCCGTGTTCTTCGAAAATTATTACCTAAACTTGCCGACTCACTAGGGTTGCTACTGTATTTATTCTGAATTTTAAAAAGGGTATTTAAAATATCGAATATAATTTTAAAGATCGTTCACAATAACATGTCCCTTGCAAAGGACCAATATCTGATCCTTGCCATAATGTAATTATAATTGCTTCCCAAGCTGTTCCGATTGCGTTCAAGTATATTCAATTTTCCATACCAGCTTCAGACATTATGCCTTTAGTAGGCGTAATAATAATTAACTGTTTAAATTTAAAATTAACTGTTAAAATTAACTGTTTATTCACTTTTAAAAACTTCATCACCACCTGATTATATCATCAGACCCTAAGAATTACCTTTCCCTGACCTGTGATTTGACCCACTTCTCGGTAATCAATTGAATTGAAAATTTCATACACATGTAAATTGATGAAAATGAAAAATTATGGTATTAGTCAGTTGATCTGATGATGGAGAAGGAAACGATTTTTTTATATTAGACTATACAGGCATTTCCGACTAGAAACCATTAAGATGGCCATTACGGTTTTTTATTCTGTTAAAAACTGTCACGTGGTGCCTGAAACTGTTCTACCAACTAGTCCTAGGGTCTCTAGCGGAAGACCTTGATCAATCTCGCTTCACCATCGGCATTAGAACTCGTAGCGGTGCTGAAGTTCGACTAGCCTTTTAGAGTGTCACTTTCCATTCGCACAACGTATAGTCAACAGGAGGTAGATGACCTGTGCGGACCAGTGGCCGTGCGAATTTTCACCGACGGCAGCAAGCAAGAGAACGGATCAGTGGGCGCAGCGTTTGTCAGCTATAGTGGTGGACATCGTGATGACACAACTAAAAAATTCAAATTACACAGCAGCTGCACTGTCTTTCAGGCGTAACTGCTCGCAATACTCAAGGCTTGCGAGTGGGTGCAGGAAAGACAATTGAATGAGGTTGTGATCCTAACCGACTCCATGTCGTCTGTCATGGCCATTGGAGACAGGAACAACGTGCACCCGTTGGTGTCCTCTATTCACCGACATGTCCACAGTCGCACAGGAACAGGTAGGCTGGAGATAGCCTGGGTAAAAGGCCACACCGGTATAGCGGGCAACGAAGCTGCTGACCGAGCTGCTAATAGCGCCGCTGTTCTCCACAAGACACCGGATTATCTCTGCTTCCCTATGTCCTATGTGAAACACAAGGTGAAGCTTCGTAGCCGTGAAACCTGGCAACGCCGGTACATGAGCGCGGAACAAGGCTCGCACACCAGACGCATTCTCCCAAGTCTAGACGCCATAGATGCCCTGTGGAACCAAACCTGTGTAAACTTTCACTTTACACAGATCCTAATTGGACACGGTTTCCACAAGGCCTATCTCAAAAGATTTAAAATTACAGAGAATGACGCCTGTCCTTGTGACAACTCCACTTGCCTGACCCTTGAACATCTTATTCAAAACTGCCCAATTTTTGGCCGAGACCGATACGACTACACCGATGGTTGCCGTTGTCTGGGAATAACATCTCCATTCGCGATTACTGAATCTTTAAAGAAAAAACGTTACATTGACTTGTTTATACACTACACTAGTCACGTAATCAAAACGATTAGATTAATAAATGGAACATAGTGTTTTTTTAAATTGTTAATTATTTGTTAGTGACTTCGCTGGTCCTAAATGTACGAAAAAAAAAAAAAATTGAGATATGTATTAGAGATGAAACGGATAGTTGTTTGGCCGGATACCGGATACCGGATATCCGACCAGCCTCCTAGCCGGATAGCCGGATATCCGGCGGCCGGATATTAAAAGGTCATAGTCTCTGAACAAGCTTGTGCAAGCTGTAATCGTGGCGTGGAACTTTATACGACTGTATGTGTTTATGTAATTTAAACTTTTCGTTTAATGTGAATAATTTGAACGTTGAACTGAACAATTCTTCCGCCCTCATACGGATTGATAGTTTCAAAATACGGGCTTACACATTAGCCCACAGCATCGTAGAGTATAATCGATATCGTATACTACCTCTAAATATAAAGAAATTCATATTTTTAATCCAGGATAATATTTTTTCACATCTATATTATTAATATATATCTTGATTGACTTTAAATTATTACACTAAGTACATTATTATACTAAACAGCACTTGTCAAAACTACACACGACAAAAATGCGCATTTATGCTGATCAGCTGGTCACCCTGTTGGGCAAAGTACGTAATGTCCACACTCGTGGAAGTTACAAAGTCACATTTATGCCCGAGAAAATTTAAAAACGCTCAATGCGATGGTGTTGGCATGTGCTCCGTAGCGTAGTGCAAAGATCACCTTAGTGCAAGTAGCCCTAAATTTGGCGACGACGACTCGCTGACGCGGAAGACACCCACACGCCACCAGGCTGACGACGGACCAACGGGACCTGAAGGACAATGTTATTGACGCTGCTACTGCTCAAAATAGAGAGAAATGTAGGAAGCAGACAAGGAGAACTGACTCCAGCTAATGGAAAAGGCACAGTGCAAAAAGAAGAGACCAGAAAACTATTAATTTTTTTTGCTAACCTACCAAATGAACAATACGAGTAGAATAAGTGCCGATGCCGACATAATAAATAATTCTTTGATTAATATTTATGGTCTTAAAACGTTTTGATACGACTTTTTACTCAACTGCTACAGATTTCCGATGAGCAAAATCACTTTTATAGGCTTTTCATACATTTTTACTATCCGATATCCGGCCGGATATTAACCCATTATCCGGTATCCGCCGGATAGTAAATTATGGCCGGATAGGCCGGATACCGGATAGTGGCCGGATATCTGTTACATCTCTAATATGTATATACAGTACAGTCCGTTTGTAATGACATCGAAAGGGATTGACAAACAAGTCATAATAAGCGGACGTCATACAAAGCGTTTTGTGAAATGAAAAACCTTTTTTATGTTAATATGAATGTACTTAAGTAGTTTAATACATAAACATAGTAATTACATATGTATACATACATATTAAATCAAAATCAAAATTGCACGTAATCAGCACATTATAACACATACAAGTGTATTTTTATTGTAAGTAATCTGTAATTTTTGTCTGCTTTTGTTTTTTCATTTTACATTTTTTGACATAATTTATTAAAAATGGGTCATAATAAGCGACATGTCACTGTAAGGGAAGTCATTATATCCGACTATTTATAAAGAATTTCATATGAAAACCAAACTTCGTAGTATAGTTACGTCATAATAACGGGTTGGTCAATATAGGCGGAGTCATAATAAACGGATTCTACTGAATCTACAATAAAAAAATAATAATAATAATAATAAAAAATGCTCAACACATGGAAAACAGCCCAATACTTAGCTCAAGTACCTTAGGTGCATGATATGTAATTTAACGTTATATGTATAATATATTTTATCTTGTTATAGCTTTAAGAAACCTGTATACACCGGGTGCATGTATCCAATGGCACGCCCGATGTACACAGGTACCCTCACCTTAACCCACGCTCCCTTTCGCGAACTCACTTCACCACCGAAAGACTCTGGCTTCACCAGAGGCTTTCGAGGGCAGGTAGGGGTTTTAGCCGGTAAGAGTCCGGCACTACCTGGATCCCCTTCCCAGGTGTCCATGACGGATTTCCCCTGCCTACCAATTACACCAAAAAAAAAAAAAAAAAGCCTCAAAGTCTGAAATGGTCACCCATCAGTTCTTGGACTCTGCGTGCGTTGCATGTATGCTATAAGTAATCTTAGTTACGAACAAGTACTTTTATTTTATTAATAATAATATCCTTTCATTAAATAATATTCAATTTAAGTCGACACCAAAACGAATACTCACGTTAACAATCGCAACCGAGCACTGCTTGACACTGCTTGAGAATGCCTGTAAACGTAACGTCAATGTGTGCGTGACGGAAATGGCGCATTGTTTCCAATGGACCTTCTGCTTGGGGCGGGCCGTTCTTTATTTTGTGCTAATGTAGAGAGTTTGGTTACATACAAGCAAAAATAATTCATGCATGTACAACACTTATGGCGAACCTGCGGCAAACCTTATGGATCACAGGGATACAATTATTAGTCGAGATGATTTACAGGAAGTGATCTGTAGAAAACAAATAGGTAAACCTTTTACTACGCTACTGGTTCAGCTGCCGATAGGTAGAACGCAAGCGGGCAAGCCTTTGTAAGTCATAAATGTTCACTTGGCCGAACCACTCGTTTTACGCACTGGAGAAAAGGTGTGGTTAGTTTTATACACGTGTGTAGTGTCTAGCTGGCCATCTTGAAATTGTAACTTCACTGTTCACTAAACATTGCTTACTTTCGTTTCGGAGATTTTTAATTGTGTAGCGCGACGAGAGAAAGTCCACTGTTTACTCCAATAACGGGTATAATTTTGTGGGCGTTGATAAATTTTTCAAGACAGTAGATTTAATAAAGTGGTTTCTTGATCTGCTGTTAGAAGATGACTGGATTTTGATCCCTCCAGGCTTAACGCGGTGGAGAGGGTGGTAGTAACGTTAGTCCGTATGGTTAAAGAGATTTTGAGAGGAAGTCTAGGCAAGCCGTCCCTGACTCTACTAGAACTTCAAACATGTGTGCCTGATAGTGAAGCAGAGATAAATTGCAGACCGTTGTCGTATATAACGGATGATATAGAGGTTTCGTCTCAGCTTTTAACCGCTTATATTAAAGTTTTAAAAGTTGCACGCATTTATTTTTGTTTGTGTAATATGTTAATTATTTAACCATTTCTTTGCCGTGTAGAGAGGATGTTTTATATTCGGATTCTTTTATATGATTTTTATAAACATATTCATTGACTTTGTCACTTGAAAACTTTTACTGAATTAAACAAGTGATACAATTTTAAATTTTCCAATTTTATCTTAGTTTCTTTAGGGGTTTTCACTATTTACCCAACCAACACCACAACACATCCTATCCTGCATACCAAATTTCAGCTTTCTACTACTTCGTGAATTGCCGTTTAGATTTTATTTTATACAGACTTGTAGCCCCTTAATGGGAGCGAAAGGTGAAAGTAAAAGATTTATTGTTTTATATGCATGGAAATTGGAGCCGGCATACCTCAGCTTCCTAGAACTTCAAGATGCCCAAAGAGGTTGAAGATCTTCGCGTCAGCGTCGTTATTTTTCTGAGTAGGTTTAATTTTATGACCTACCCACACGCCATGCATGCGTGTCTTTGTTTCTTGTACTCATTGTACTTGTTATTATACTAATGCTGTGTGCATGCGTTAAAGTATAAGAAACCGGGTATATTACACAAATATTATTTAAAATATAAAGTAATCCAAAAACAGTTATAACATATGCACCAATAAATTTATTATGGAAAAATTTTTGACGAACATTTAGTTAAAGAAAATAGTAAGCAACGGTGGTGAAATCTCCATTTCGGATTATCTTCCTATAGGTTATTTGGCCAGTTGTCAATATGTCCTCGGTGCTGTTTTCCAGTTGCTCTTCATTCATAATCGTCATATTAAAGTCCATCTCTGTCTGGTCTTCCACTTTCGTTTCATAGTAGTTGTGCTCCTCCTCAGTCGTGTGTCCGTAGTAGTCTTCATCATCCAGATTGGCAATGGATGACTCTGTTACAACGATGGGCAATGCTGACAACGGTATTGGAGATATTTCCATTGACCTAAGTGATTTGCCAGTTGAATTGCCTTTGTTGCCGGAGGCTTTCTCGTAACCCAGTCCGTAAAATATATTGTCTACGATTCCAACTGTTTTCAAGACCATGAACAATATGATGACAGATACGGCCGACATGACGCAGTCGCAAGCGCCGCCGCGAGACGCCCCGCACATGCCGCCGCCGCCGCACACGCTGCACTTCAGCTTGGACGTGATCAAGAACACCATACATATGGGAAGCAACGAGACACATTGTAACACGAACGACAGAATGTTATAAAACCCAGACATAACCAACCGCATCATACTTTCCGCCATAAGCAGGATGGTCATGGCGGTTCTTGCTACAAACTGCAACGTACATGATAATATATTCACAAAATCCTTTATTGTCTTACACATCTTGAAGGCTGAATCTGAAACAGAAGAGGGTTTATTTTATTTTATTGTGTTCCCTATTATTATATCTCGTTCGAATTGGAGCCGCCCCATTGGTGAAGTATCTTCACATTACAGAATACACAGATACGAGTACATAACGGCACGTCATGGGTCGTCATCGGTTTGACGAGCTATGTGGTCTGCCCACTGGCATGTCAGTTAGAGACTCTGTAACTCTGTTCTGCTACGGATCCTATCATGTAGGCAGAGAAACTCCGAGCTTTCCATTGCCCGCTGAGCGACTTGAGCATCCTAATGAGGCGCTTAGATAATACACCAAGTCTCCGTCGCTCTTGTCTCGCGGACAAAATAGAACAGCCTGGTCTGACTATGATGTGACATCAGGAGACACTGAGGATTTTAGACGCAAAGAACATACGCAATTTTCCTAACGCTGCCAAAACCGAGTAAAAAAGCCGCTTGACATTTCTCTCAAAGTTAGATCTACCGCGCTGGACAGTCTATCTCAGGTAGACGTAATAAAGCCACCACTGCAATTCCTGTTACGCCAGGATCTACAGCGGCGACCCAAATAGCTGCTGAGCTTTGACACTTAAGCACGACCTCGGGACACAGCTTGTCTTGGAACCCGTACAGATCAACCTCACTGATATTTTCACCACCGTTCTACTTGCACTTCTACAAAGACACCATAGAAACTGACAATAAAATGACATCTCATTCTGGCGGCCGAATCTCTAATTAGCCCATTTCACAGACAAGTTTGTGGCACTGTAGGTATTTACACATATTCGTCAACGAATTTGTGTAGAGCCCTGAGATTACTGCTACGACTCGTGTTGTTTGTGTCGCCGGAGCAGTAAATGCCACTATTTAGGAATTGCGTACATTGCCTTGGAAATATATAAATTTCCTAGGAAATGTAGGTAGATAGATATTCAAACATTAGTGATTAAAAGCAAAGAGTGCAAGTTACGTAGCAGTATTCATAATGACCGAGCGATGTGATAAATAATAAACTTTAAATAAGTATTAATTAGATTGACCAATTTTACTTGCTTGCCATGCTTGTTGGGTTAAAGCTTAAGGACGCGGGCCCGGTCTACTTCGAGGACCTCGTATCGTCGGAGGCGAACTTCGCTCCGCTGCGAGAGTTCGCGTGTACATAGCATTGCGGGAGGAGAATGAAGGAGAAGTAGGAGTGAAGATGGAGGGGAGCTTTTCGGCGGGGCCAGAAAGATTACGCTAAGGTAGAGTGCTAGGGATAAGCAGGATTGTCTGTGTCAAGTAGTGCAGGCGCCCAAAGAACCCTCGGCAAGTAAGCGTGTGCATCACCTGTGATTATGTCAGACGCGGTCCGTATGACCGAGAGGTCGAAAGCATCCTGGATGGAGGGGGGTTACTGGTCACCGTGATTACCCGATTTGATACCATCGGACATTTTCTTAAGGAGTTTTTGAAGTACAAAGTATATGTCAATAAGCCACGAATTGTGGATAAGCTCATGGGTAATATTCAAAAGGCGATCATTTACGTACATTCGAACAAATTGTCAATGTGTATATTCATACAAAGTTTGACAGTCACAATGTGTTACCGTTACCGATCACAACGTAATTATTATAAAACAAAGTCCCACGCCGCGTCTGTCTGTCTGTTCGCGAGAAACCGAAAATACACAGAGCAATTCATGATGAAGGTTACCTAAGGTATACAATATGTTAAGGTTAGGTACTACCCGTGCGAAGCTAAGGCGGGTCGCTTGTATAGAAATAAATGATTAACTCCGACTCCGTTTCTTGTACTTACAAGTATGATGACCCCTTTAATTTTTTACTTTTTTTAACACTTTTTGGAGTAGCTGCTATGGTAACAAGGAAGCATTTCACGATTTCAAGTGTCTACCTATTATGGTTTCAAATATATAGCAAACATTCATAGATCACAGTCCGCTTTCTTAGAGGAGTATTTGCTACATAGATATCTAAGATCAGGACCCTTACCGCCATCAATACAAAACAATTAGAAATAAAAGCTGTGCGGTGAAGGGGAAAATTTAATAAAACTGCTTACTGGAGCGAAATGGTCATGAGTGTCCGTTATGTATAGTATGCGTTAGCATAGGCTATAATGGGTAAATTCAGGGACTGCATAAGTAAAATTTTAGTAGCAGGGGGAAGAAAGAATTTGAATGTGTAGAGGGAGGAAAGAGTCTCAGTCGCCTTCCTGCTTACCCCAGTTACATGGGCTGACTAGCTAAAAGTACTGTCAATGTGGAACCCCTAATCTTTTACCTGGGAATAATATGGGAAACTACACCATTAAAGCCCTTGGCTACCCAGAATAATTACTTGGCACTTGGAGAGATTAACGTAGATACCGAATTTCGATGCCCAGTTCTGGATAGCATCGAGATCCCTGACAAAAGCGGACACCGCATCCAAAATATTAGCAGCCTCATTGTCGGCATCACTACATAGTATAAAACAAAGTCGCTTTCTCTGTCCCTATGTCCCTTTGTATGCTTAAATCTTTGAAACTACGCAACGGATTTTGATGCGGTTTTTTTTAATAGATAGAGTGATTCAAGAGGAAGGTTTTTAAGTAAGAAAAAAAGGGAAGGTAAGGGTAAAATAGGTGTACGCGAACGAAGTCGCGCCGGGTCCACTAGTATATTATAAAAGAAGAAATGCAGTGCAGATCGTCAGCGAAAAGCTGATACGAGCAGTTGAGATTTTGAGTAAGCTGGTATATATAATTTAAACAAGAAGGGAGGGAGGAAGGAAAGATGGCCTGTCTCAAGGTTACACCAGCTAGACGTGAACCCATCATTCGTAACTGCTTGCTGACGATCGCTAAATATGATGTAACTATTTTTCCCGACGGTTCACCATTTTCAAAATGTATCGAAGCTAAAAGAAAAAAAATTGGACATTCTTTGACCCTTCCCTCCTCCGGCTTCTCACTAGACGACAGGACTTTTGACACCATAAAGATACTATTCTGTTAGGTACATACTAACTTTATGTTTAACCTGAACAAGTTTCTAAAGGAATTGCTAACGACCCTGCTAACGCACTCTATACCCCTTTTGGGCAATTCGTTGACACATTTGACGTAAAATAACTATTAAGTTTCGTCTTATCCATATTCATTTTAAGGAACACTTGTTGAGAGACTCTGCTGAGATCGTTGAGCATTTTGCTAGTTCCTCCTTCAGATTAGGAAGTTCCTCCAGAGATTCTGCCACGGCTACAATTTACTACAATGCCGTCACCCAATCCGTTTACCGGTGTCTTAGTCACTAGAGTAACAATAAATAAATAGCAAGTAATCAAAATAAACCCACCTTTACTCAAAATGAAGGAAGTAAGTAGTAAGTATAAAACCACGAAATCAATTCTCAGACCTCATTTGAATATTATGAGAAAACTGTATCTAAATATTTAACTTAACTAGGCTTTTATTTTTATTAGTTCTTTACGGCATAGCTTAATCAAATTCGATATAACATTATAAAATACAAATAGTATTAAAAATAATGATTTAACAAGTTGCGTAAAATTGACAATTGAATATGTTAGTCATTAATTACTTTTTTTTTCCTCAACTCTTTTGAGCCACAATTCATAGAGAAAAAGCTTTTATGCAAATATTCAAAAAAATTCTTGCTGCACTCGCAAATTTTTTTAAGCAATCGCATCGCCCCGGTCGCATCCGGAAGAGCCAATATATGAAAAATTCCTAGGCTAGCTCGCTGCGTGTTGAGCCGACCAAGAGCTTGTCACCAACGCTTTAGCTCTTTTTTAAAAGGAATTACTTTGCTTAGATTACATGAAATGTGAATTTTTGCCTATGACTTCTTCCTGCATCTCATTATTCCACCAACCCGTGTCCATTTCAATTCATCGGGTACCTTTCAACACCGCTAGTAGTACCTACTGTTCGACCGAATTCAAGGATGTAGGTACTTCTAATAATTACACCAGAGCTCATTGGAGGTTTGGCTTTCTACTCCAATACCTTACTCTTAACAGTTCACTATTTTATAGACGGAATGTTACGTCCGTTTACAGTCGTCTACTACTTACTCGGATAGCCATAGCATTACCTTGGAATCCTTGGGTTACGACGAAGTCGGCGGCTAGTGAGATTTGGAGAATTTCTTCTACCTAATTGGCTGGCCGTTATTTTTGTTGTTATAATCTGTCGTTATCATGAAACCTAAAAAAACAAAGGAAAGGTCATTACCGAAGCTATGTGCGATAGGTAATATCCAGACTTTTCAAACATTGTAAAATTCATACCAGTGTATAAAGGTAAATGTAATAAAATCGAGCTGAAAAATTATCAGTCAGCTTGACTAGCGACGGAGGTGACCTGTCAATGGTGGCGCTAGTTCTGCATTTTATGTAGCAACACCGGAAGTAGTATAATCTGTCATCAAATTCATATGACGCTATAAGAATGTCAGATGGACAGTGATTACATTTATACATATCGATATATTTTTTATTTAATAAAACGTTGAGTAAATAATCAATATTACCTATTTATGTTCCCGTATACAAACAAGTTATTCTACTAATATTATTCGGATGGATGGATGTACTTATGTTACTCCATCACGCAACTAATAAATAATTTTGATAAAATTACTTATTTCTTACTTATTATTATTGATAAAATACATGAAGCTTATAATATGCCCAAAATGCAGGAACGGGTCCGCAATGTAAAACTAAATTTTACGCAGAAAAAGACGCAGACGCAGGTGCGAGCAAAATCTAGTACTGCAATAGGTTCATAACATCATGCCCGTCTTATACCTACCTAAGAAATATCGGAGAAGTTAAGGTGGTTCGTCACCTATACTAAATTTCTCTTACCATTCTTGCATTCGTTTGAGTGTGTAATTATATTACGGTTTATACTCTTAGTAAATGTATCGCTATAAAATAAAGCAGTTAAAAAACAGCACAATTCGCCACTAGGCGTTGTTTTGTGATTTTACTATATTTCTTTTTTATTGCTTTATTTTATATTATTAACATGTAGAAATCCATTTTACGCTTAATTGGATACATATACTAAAGACTAATTGCACGTACATTGAAAACTTCAAACCCTTGAAAGAATGTACAACTATGAGTCAAAATCAAAATCTGTGTCTAAACATTAAAAGTCTTTGAATATATTGTCATCATCGCTATTGTCTGATTGGTTCTCGTAAAAAAATGGACCCTACTCTATGAGCAATACATCCCACTTTGATTTGCTCTCACGCTTTTTGTTTCTGAATTCAGTGACTGAATTTAGGAATGTGTAATAAGCGCATAAGGTTAGTTTTTGCAATATTTATCTGAATTCCGTTTGCACGCGACCGTGTGTGTTACTAACTGAACATTGAGGCCTAGTTCGCGCTCGTCCTCCGCATGAACGATTGCACAGATGTCATCGTAGCATCTGTGCAATGTGTGTCGGTTAAAGGGCAGATTTGCCAACATTTGATCTCTGGGGAACTGAGCTGTCGCCGATTATATATATACCAAATCGTAACGGAATGGGGGCATTCCGGGATCAGGAAGGCCGTCTGTTAGCAGTATGGTATCAAACCATCATAGTTCGGTTCAAACGACACAGATGACGCTACCTCGTGAAACGGACTCACGTTAGGAGTCACGTGGTCACGGGCTGGCTCTGCGTTGAAAAGCAAGAGAGAGACATTCGAACGTTAGCTGTGGGTGAACCGAGGGGTTGTATCACCAGACAACCAAATCTTACTACTTCCTACGTTAATTGTGTTATCATAAGTTTATTATCCATACTTTTAATAATATACCGATTTAATTTTCATGGTTTGTATATATTTCTGATCCTAATATATATATCTAGTTCGGACCTACTACTGCCTACATCGGTCACCTGTTTACTGTCAGACAGGAAAGTTCTTATGAGTTAAAGCCATAGAAAAATAAATAAGTAGGTTAAAGCGGTACGCCGCGTACTGTTAAGGTCCTGCTATAAGAGTTCATGGTAAGCCCTCAGAGGGCTTACCATGAACTCTTATAGCAGGTCGACCGTTGCGGAAAAATGAGTATACTAAAGGTATTTTACTGGCAATAATAGACGGAAAAACAAGTAAATGAATCTCGCCATTATTAAATGGCCTAAAGCCTTTACCACCGTCTTCGTCATTGTATACCTTCTAAAACTAGTCGTTTAAACAGGAAACGGAAGGAATAATATTGTGACAAAATCGCTGCAAAAGCGTCAAAATAAGTTCATAGGGATTCAAAGATTAAAAAAGTATCGATATCGATCGATTCAATGTAATTTTAATATTTTTGTCGATAACCAGAAAAGGAAGGGTTTACTGCTTCATGTCGAATGTCATGTGCCCGATGGCTGGTACCCCAAAGTCTAAAGCACCGATGTACCTACACAATTTCGACAAGTTAATTCTTGCGGATTGCATTAAAAATTGTTTTCATTTAAAGTAATAAAGCAATATCGGTAGCTGTACATTTTAAACAAACCTTTTCTTAAAACAAAATGTTTACCTTTTTTGTAGGAAGTAACACCAGAAGTTTGGGCATATTCAAGAAATAGAAAATAAATATAGAAATAACGGACCCATAATTGATAAACAAATTGATAAATTTATTATTACGGACATTGGCGATGAAAGTACATCCGAGAACCAATCAGACAATAGCGATGATGACAATATATTCAAAGACTTTTAATGTTTAGACACAGATTTTGATTTTGACTCATAGTTGTACATTCTTTCAAGGGTTTGAAGTTTTCAATGTACGTGCAATTAGTCTTTAGTATATGTATCCAATTAAGCGTAAAATGGATTTCTACATGTTAATAATATAAAATAAAGCAATAAAAAAGAAATATAGTAAAATCACAAAACAACGCCTAGTGGCGAATTGTGCTGTTTTTTAACTGCTTTATTTTATAGCGATACATTTACTAAGAGTATAAACCGTAATATAATTACACACTCAAACGAATGCAAGAATGGTAAGAGAAATTTAGTATAGGTGACGAACCACCTTAACTTCTCCGATATTTCTTAGGTAGGTATAAGACGGGCATGATGTTATGAACCTATTGCAGTACTAGATTTTGCTCGCACCTGCGTCTGCGTCTTTTTCTGCGTAAAATTTAGTTTTACATTGCGGACCCGTTCCTGCATTTTGGGCATATTATAAGCTTCATGTATTTTATCAATAATAATAAGTAAGAAATAAGTAATTTTATCAAAATTATTTATTAGTTGCGTGATGGAGTAACATAAGTACATCCATCCATCCGAATAATATTAGTAGAATAACTTGTTTGTATACGGGAACATAAATAGGTAATATTGATTATTTACTCAACGTTTTATTAAATAAAAAATATATCGATATGTATAAATGTAATCACTGTCCATCTGACATTCTTATAGCGTCATATGAATTTGATGACAGATTATACCTACTACTTCCGGTGTTGCTACATAAAACGCAGAACTAGCGCCACCATTGACAGGTCACCTCTGTCGCTGGTCAAGCTGACCGATAATTTTTCAGTTCGATTTTTTTACTTTTACCTTTATACACTGGTATGAATTTTACAATGTTTGAAAAGTCTGGATATTACCTATCGCACATAGCTTCGTTAAAGACCTTTCCTTTGTCTTTTTAGGTTTCATGATAACGACAGATTATAACAAGATTCTCCGAATCTTACTAGCCGTCGTAACCCAAGGATTCCAAGGTAATGCTATGGCTATCCGAGTAAGTAGTAGACGACTGTAAACGGACGTAACATTCCGTCTATAAAATAGTAAACTGTTAAGAGTAAGGTATTGGAGTAGAAAGCCAAACCTCCAATGAGCTCTGGTGTAATTATTAGAAGTACATCCTTGAATTCGGTCGAACACTAGGTACTACTAGCGGTGTTAAAAGGTACCCGATGAATTGAAAAGGACACGGGTTGGTGGAATAGTGAGATGCAGGAAGAAGTCATAGGCAAAAATGCACATTTCATGAAATCTAAGCAAAGTAATTCCTTTTAAAAAAGAGCTAAAGCGTTGGTGACAAGCTCTTGGTGTTCTCGCTGAGGTGCGGATCCGGGTTAACAATGTGCGTGCGCGCGGACGAGATTACATATTCCAAGTGTTGATTGCGCTCGCTTTGTCGTCGAGTAAATGCTGCATGGCACAAGTGGCGGTCACTAACTGGCGTATTATGCTATCTCAAAGTGCCATCAAAATCAAGAGAAAAGTCAACAAAACAGTGGTGAAACTGACCTATGGAGCAGAGAGCTGAACTACGACAAAAGTTCACGAACAACCGAAAATTGCACACGAATGAGATAAAGATGTTGAGGTGGACAGGTAGTGTGACGTGCCTGGATAAAGTTCAAAATGAGCAAGTTAGAAAGGACAAGTTTAAGAAAATGACGAAATCGTCCGGAGCGGTTAGAGACTATTTCAGGGTGGCTCATGTCTCGGTCAAAATAAGGGAAAGCCGCTTACGTTGGTTTGGCCATATCCAGAAACACGAACATGACAACCTTGTTAAGAAAGAATTCAATATACCAAACCAGCACAGAAGAAGAAACAGACTACCCACCACTTGGTGGAACAACATGAAGGAAGAGATGGGCCAGGACAACCTTACTATCCTGAAAATCCAGAACAGAGTTCTCTAGAATAACTAAGAATATGGGTTGAACAAAGAATAGTTCTGCATTTCAAATTTCAGCTGCCAGGACATCAGGACTGATATGGATTCAACTTTATGTAAAACACATATCTGCACATTGCATGTAATCTAATGCATAGTGTGTTTTGTTATACATACTAAAGTACTAAGTATTCATTAAGGAAAAATAAGTATTTAATCGCAGCTGGTACCGTAGAAGGATGAAAAAGTCTTAATTTAAACCCAGTTATTAAACCGCGCATATGAAATGAGTCCGAAAGGGTAATTTATTTTTCGGAAATATACAAATGCGATGTGCATCCATCAAGTGAAAAAAATTGGGGATTTTACTTAAAATAAAATAAAAAGAATGCACACCAAACAAAAATTTTAATTTATTGTCGAATACAAATGTACAGTAAAAATGTGAGATTTCTTCAAACAAAATAGTAAGCAAAGGTTGTGAATTCTCCATTTTTTATAATTTTTCTAAAGGTTATTTGATTTGTTGTCAATATGTCCTCACTGCTGTTGCCCAATTGCTCCTCATTCATCGTCGTCGTAATAAATTCCATCTCTGTCTGGTCTTCCGCATTCGTTTCATAGTAATCCTGCTCCTCATCAGTCGTGTGACCGTAGAAGTCGTCATTGTCCAGAGTGGCAATGGATGACTCAGTTACAACATAGGGCAATGCTGACAACGGCACTGCGGTGACATAATCCATTGACCTACGTGATCCACCACTTAATTTGCTGTGGTTACCGGATTTTTCGTAACCCAGTCCGTAAAATAGATTGTCTACGATTCCAACTGTTTTCAAGACCATGAACAGAATCATGACAGCTACGGCCGACATGATGCAGTCGCAGGCGCCGCCGCGAGACGCCCCGCACATGCCGCCGCCCCCGCACACGCTGCACTTCAGCTTGGACGTGATCAAGAACACCATACATATGGGAAGCAGCGAGACACATTGTAACACGAACGACAGAATGTTATAAAACCCAGACATTATCAACCGCATCATATTCTCCAACATAAGCAGGATGGTCATCATGGTTCTTGCTACAAACTGTAGCGTACATGATAGTATATTCGCAAAATCCTTTATTGTCTTACACATCTTGAAGGCTGACTCTGAAACGGAAGAGGTTATCTATTATTTTATAGTGTTCCCTATTATTATATCTCATTTGAATTGGAGCTGCCCTATTGGAGAAGTATCTCCACCTTACAGAATACACACATACGAACATATAATGACACGCCTTTGCGGTGTTCTATGCTTAAATTCTATGTACATGGTCGCCAATCTTCGCACCCTATGGGCCGTCATCGGTTCTACGAGCTATGTGGTCTGCTCACTGCCATGTCAGTTTAGAGACTCTGTAAATCTGTTCTGTAGAGAAGCGAGGTAAGCTCATATTTTTCAAATATTTGGAATACCTATTCTCATATATTTCCTAAGTTTCGAAATGAAATGGAACTGTCTTTGACCTTTCCCCTCCGGTTTACCTACACGTCAAAACTTTTAATGATTGTACTTCCTAAGCACCCTGAACAAGTTTCTGAAGAATTCGTCTTCTATCCTACTCACGCCCTGTGCAACTCCTTTATTGACATTCATTCTCTATGTTCAACCTTTATATGCGTACGGCTAAGGAATATAACACTTAACCATGAGTGGTAACCTGGACGCCTTCAAGTCTAGAGTGAATTGGCTGTTGTAGGCTTCATCTATGGTCGCTTCGTCACGTACCACCAAGTGAGATAGCGGTCAAATGCCTGGTTAGCATGATTAAAAAAAGATTTGACACCCTGAACAAGTTTCATACGGAATCGCTTACGAGCCTGCTAACACACTCCTTCTGTGCAAATAGAACCCCCAACCGTATCATGTTTTGTCAATGTTCATTTTAAGATGGTAGCTGTTGAGAGCACTTCAGAATTTGCTATTTCTTCTAGGGATTCTGCCATTACTATAATTTACATTACCATCAGCCGTCAACCGGTATCTTATTCATTGAACTAAACGTGGGTATCACACCAATAAACTTAGCTTAATCAACAAAAACCTACCTTTAAACCTTACGAAAATGAATTAAGTAGGTAGGTAAGTACAAATCCACCGTAACAACCACTAAGTCAATTTGGCGACCTCATTTGGATATAGAAATCGGTATCTAAATATTTTACATAACTAAACTTTTATTTTTATTAGTTATTTACGGCATATCGTATCCGAAACAACCGTAGAGGGATTCTTAATCCTAATAAACAAATCTAACAAATAGTTTTAAAATAATTATTCAACGCACTATGTCAAAATTGCGTAAAATTGACAACTTCCAAGCCTACCAAAACCAGACCAAACCAAAGAAATTGGACATTGCTCTATGTCATAGACGAAAAATTTCGCTTTTAAAGCTACGCGTCGACTAGCCCGCACCGCACGAGCCGCACGCGCCGCACGCATCGCATTTTTGGTTGCTTTGTATGAGTTTGCCCGCACTGGCCGCACCGCACAGCCGCACCGCATTGTCAGTAGTTAGGGATACCAGCATAAAATGCGGGCGATGCGGACAGGGATACCAGTAAGAAATGCGTTGCCTGCCTGAAATGGGAGACCAAGTCCTGAAATATTTACCCATAAATCTTAGAAAAAATGAAAGGTTTAAATTGTAACTGCACTTCTGTACTTAAGCCTACTATAAACTAGTGGGAGGGTTTGTCACAAACTCCACGTTTGGCACGTAAATAAAAAAACAGGAAACGCTGCTGACCAATTTCTAAAACAAAAGAAAAGTCCCGAGCTGGCCTCTTAGACATTAATGTCCTTCCTTGTACCTGTACAACGTCCGTGAACTTAATATGTTAGACTCTGTCTAAGAAGTTAAGCAACCTGCGAAATTATAATATTGATCGATATCAAAAGTAAATAACTAAGCATAACTGACTGATAAATGAAGACCGTCTGTATACAACAAGATAGGAGCTAAAAGATGGACGTCTTCATTATTCTAAACCAGGTTGATTACTTGTTGATGTCAATCAATCTTATAATTTCCTAAGTCCCTTCACTTTTTAGACAGCATTAGATGCTATATTCTAATCTGCATCAATAATTTTATGAAAAAATAAATATAAACAAAATACCTAAGCCACTAAATATACCCCTACAATATGAACATTATCTGAAGTAACCAATCCCACATACCCCTAAATTTGTGGAAGAAACCGCTAGGTTGGCCGGCCCGTGACGTCACACGGATATTAAACTTTAGAATTTGCCGCAAATATTTTCGACTTTAGAGCCTACTTACAGCTGGAGTCACAATCTATATTTTGTTTCCATTTTTAATGGTGCGTATGACATGTCTGATAGAGAAGGATATAAGTTATTAAGTACCATAGCCTCCTAGGAGGCTTTAAATTGTAACTGCACTTCTGTACTTGAGCCTACTATAAACTAGTGGGAGGGTTTGTCACAAACTCCACGTTTGGCACGTAAATAAAAAAACAGGAAACGCTGCTGACCAATTTCTAAAACAAAAGAAAAGTCCCGAGCTGGCCTCTTAGACATTAATGTCCTTCCTTGTACCCGTACAACGTCCGTGAACTTAATATGTTAGACTCTGTCTAAGAAGTTAAGCAACCTGCGAAATTATAATATTGATCGATATCAAAAGTAAATAACTAAGCATAACTGACTGATAAATGAAGACCGTCTGTATACAACAAGATAGGAGCTAAAAGATGGACGTCTTCATTATTCTAAACCAGGTTGATTAGTTGTTGATGTCAATCAATCTTATAATTTCCTAAGTCCCTTCACTTTTTAGACAGCATTAGATGCTATATTCTAATCTGCATCAATAATTTTATGAAAAAATAAATATAAACAAAATACCTAAGCCACTAAATATACCCCTACAATATGAACATTATCTGAAGTAACCAATCCCACATACCCCTAGTGGAAGAAACCGCTAGGTTGGCCGGCCCGTGACGTCACACGGATATTAAACTTTAGAATTTGCCGCAAATATTTTCGACTTTAGAGCCCACTGACAGCTGGAGTCACAATCTATATTTTGTTTCCATTTTTAATGGTGCGTATGACATGTCTGATAGAGAAGGATATAAGTTATTAAGTACCATAGCCTCCTAGGAGGCTATGTTAAGTACCATAGCCTCCTTCATCTACAAGCCATGCGCCATAGCCTCCTTCATCTACAAGCCATGCGCAGAAGTTTGACAACGTCGCTTTTTTTAATTTTAGTGTATCTGAAAATTACTGTAGAACTTTCTTCGCGGTCGTCGTCGTTTAATGTTATTAGTTATTTAAGTGATTGAGTATATGCATTAGTTAGATAATATGAAATTGGATAGATTCCTGTACTATTTACCTATCTACCTACTTGGATTATATCCTATTACCCTATTAATAACATAAATGCGAAAGTTTGAAAGGCTTGATAGAAGTTTGGATAGATGAATGTTACTTCGTCATGCAAAATTTACCCAACAGATTTCAATGAAATTTGGCAGTAATGTAGCATATAACCCAGAATAGTATATAGGCTATATTTAATCCCATAGTTATTTGTGGTTCCCGCGGGCGCGGGTCTGGAACATTATCCAACTAATACTATAAATGCGCAAGTTTGTGGGTATGTTTGTTACCTTTTCACGCCTTAACGGATGAACGGATTTGGATGAAATTTGGCAGTAATATAGCATGTAACCCAGAACAGTATATAGGCTATAATTTATTCTAAAATTAAATGTGGTTCCTGCGGGCGCGGGCCTGGAACGTTATCCTACTAATACTATAAATGCGAATGTTTGTGGGTATATTTGTTACCTCTTCACGCCTAAACGGATGAACGGATTTGGATGAAATTTTGTAGGTAGCCAGGTTACCGCCTGGATTAAAACATAGGCTACTTTCTATTTAAAGTCTATAGGCAGCGCTGACCGCTTTTCATCAGGTGGCCCGCTTGCCTGTTTGCCTACCGTATGCCAAAAGCTATTAGGAAATAAAGGTAGACAAAATATTGCCTAATTTAAGTAATTTATTCATTAATATAATACATTTTATACATTGATACATATGTACTGGACTAAGTAACTATATTCAAATCAGGGAGATAGGTACCTACCTTAAAACTACTTACCATGGTACTACCATATTTTTTACAACAATTAATACCTATCGAACTTAATAATACCTACAGATACACATGGTCATCTTGGCGTTAATGTCCCGATTCCGCTATTACGCGCGAGCGGCCGGTGGCATCCAAGATTTGTCGAATAAGGTAATTACAGTGGAATGACTGTCATTCGTGACCCTGTTAACAGGAGAACAGATTGAATCATGGTTACATATTCAGTCGCCTGAACGTGGAGGTTTCATCACGATCATTTACCTGATTGTAAGAGCATCGGTTAGTGTTCAACTAATATACATAACTCAGAAAAAGTCATTTAGGTAGGATACAGACCGTTATTGTGCCTTCATCTAGCTGCGATCTTTATAAGGTGGTCGGTCCACCATGTGGGATCTCGTTTCTGATTCGAACGCGCAAATAAACTCCGACCATAGCTCTTTGGGTAACAGTAAGCTTTCTTATAAGGCCTACAGTACGGCCACGTTTCAGTTCCGTAAGTCATCACTAGCAACACATATTGATCAAAGACCTTCGTGTTGAGACGTAGTTTCCCGAACGCTGCCCAACCAAGTTGAGTTCGTCGATTGACCTCTTTCTCGAAATTGGACCTACCTAGCTGGACTATTTGTCCTAGCTATGTATAGTCGTCAACAACTTCAAGTGGAGTGCCTCCAACTGTCACTGGAGTATGCACAACATGGGCATTCGACATAATGTTCGTCTTGTTCATGTTCATTTTATGATCTACTTGTGTTGAGAGGCACTACAGAATTGTTCGAGGATTTTCAAGTCTTCCATGGTTTTAGCCATGACATACAAAAAGAAAACATCGGGGTTTCAGACATTACCTACTATTATAACGAACTTTTAGTATACACATTCAGCTTCCTTTTATTAGATTTAGAACTGTTGGTCAAGTCATTAAGATTTTTCGTACAATTATTTAATAAAATGTTGCAATTACTTTACAAACAGAAAAATATATTTGCTGGGTTGAGTGGCCTAATTCACAGCAGCCATCTATGTCAATATAAAAAGTGTCCGATTGCAAACTTGAAAGTGTTAAATCACATAACGTCTTTCTTACATCGAAATATTTAAATAGCTTTCCTAAATAGCAGTTGTCTGAACATAGACTGATTGATTCGATTGTTGTCGGTGATTACAGAAAGCACTTTGAACCCAATAGATTGGATAAAGTGTATCACTTCTACTGTTAATTCTTTCAGTTGTGCACCTGTCATAGAACTAGTTGGATAAAGCCTCACTATTTCTTTAAACCTACCGAATGGAGAGGAAATCATAAAACTCTGCACTGTTTTGGCCAACACAGCGGGATTATTGTTCGAATATCCATCTATTCGTTTAGACTTATACTCAGCTTTACTATTAACATAAATTTCATCTATCACAAGATTTACAATTTTTTCACGATCTGACGGGAACATCATCGTTTAAAGTATAAAAATACATGAACTGGTCACCATATCCTAAACGCCACCCACAATACAATTCTGTTTTAAATTTAAGACCTTCCTGTAGCTCACTAATATAAAGCTCTTAATCTCATCACTTTTTAACTTTAAATTTTCTTTTTCTTTTTGACCTCGAATCCATTTTTGCCGTCGTTTTTCTGGATCAGTTCTAGTCTTGGGGCATGCTTTATTTAAAAGTTTGGGCAAACTAGGAAATATACGGGGTATCGCACCAGCCACTACACGAGCGCGTTTTACTGGTACCTTTTCAACGCTGCCATCACCGTGGTATATTTTAGTTGTTGTGATAACTTCCTCTTCGCTAAAATGTTTACTACATACGAAGGAACCAACAGTGGGACTCCAGTTCGCTCGGGAAATAGCAGAAGTCCATTTTTTTAAAAGATATTCATTCTTTGGAAACGAAAAAGTCGGCACAGCCTCTTGTCCGTTTTTTAGCGTTACATCGTAGTTTGACCTACATTTTTCTATGCAACAACGCCTAGGCATCTGTTGGAGAAATATTACTATTTTAAAACAGAATTTGAATGATAAAATAAGTAAAAAGCTAACAACAAAAATGATTGAGGATTGTTTTTTACTAATCGTATTTATCCATATTTGGCGCAATTATAAATATATTTACTTTTATTTACCTTCGTAGATGGTCCATACAATTCGTTTATTTATAGTTTTATAATATATTTTAAATTTATTAGCTTAAAATTCAAAATATTCCCGCTCATTGACATGTAAACAATGAGTGAATCGGTTCACAGCGACGTTGCCGTTCCGTGCTACAGCATGGCTTGTAGATGAAGGAGGCTATGCATGCGCAGAAGTTTGACAACGTCGCATTTTGAATTTTAGTGAACCTGAAAACTTCTGTAAAACTATCATCGCGGTGGTCGTCGTTTTATGTTATTAGTTATTTAAGTGATAAAGTATATTAATAAGTATATAAATTAGTTAGATAATATGTAATTGGATAGATTTTTGTCCTATTTACCTATATACCTACTTGCAATTGTATTATCCTAATATTATAAATGCGAAATATAATCTATGTTTGGTTTTGTACGTAATGGATGTTTGTTACACCTTTACGCAAAAACTACGGATCGTATTTTAATGAAATTAGGCAGTTATATAGAATATAGCCCCGAATAACACATATGCTATAATTTATCCCGATATTTAATGTGATTCCCGCGAGAACGGGTCCGGCACGTTATAGCAGAATTTTATGCGGACGCAGTCGCGACCAAAAGCTATTATGAAATAAAATAATCTATGCCAGCCAAAATATTGCCCAATTTATTAAAATATTAGGTATAATAGATTTTAAACAGTTTTATTTAAGTGCCTAAGTATATAAAAACTAACTACTTACTTACTTATTGTACCTATATACTTTTTCAATGCTTAGATCATCGTGGATAATCAGAGATCGTGGTTTAAAGTAGTTGTGATAACTTTCACAATGCAAAAATGTTTGCTGCTTACAAACGATCCTTTGGTGGGACTCCAGCATGCTTGGGGAATAGCAGGAGTCCATTTATTTAATAGAATTACATCTTTTGGAAAGCAAAACATCGGCACAGAATCTTTCCCATTTTTATGGTTTAATCATAATTTTACTTGCATTTTTCAAATGCAAAAATGCCTTGGCATCTGTTAGAGAAAGATTACGAATATACAACAGAATTTGATTTATGAAATAAGCTAAAAACTAACAACAAAAATGGTCAAGAATTGTTTTTCAAAAATCGTATTTATCCAATTTTAGCACAATTATAAATATATTTACTTTTATTTACCTTCGTAGATGGTCCATACAAACGCGTTAATTTACAGTTTTATCAATATATTTTAAATTTATCATCATAAAATTCATAATTTTCCCGCACATTGACATGTAAACAATGAGTAAATCAGTTTACAGCGACGTTGCCGTTCCGTGCTACAGCATGGCTTGTAGATGAAGGAGGCTATGTAAGTACCCATTCGAACCTACTGCTATTGTCAATTGTTGCTTTTTTTAATTTGTGACTGAGAGTTCTAGATAATTGCTCGAAACTAAAGATTTTGAACCATAGAGGGAGAGAACCGAAACTATAATTTTCTCTTTGTTGTATTTATTTATTTAACCATTTATTGCACACAAAATAAAATAATATTATTGCACACAATATAGTATACAGAAATTACAAAATTAAAGACGACACAACAGGCACTACTTATTTCTAAGAAGAAATCTCTTCCAGCAGGCCTAAAGAAAAGAGACATTATAGATTATAGGGGATGAGACGTGTGCAATAGTTTAAAATATATGTATATTGCTCTGCTCAATCCGACTCGTGCAGAGGGTTTGAAATAGTTTGAATGCTTGTACAAATTTGAACAGTAGTATATCTGAAATAAGTAAGTAATAATGTTTATCTACACTCATAGCATCATGTTCCAATTACATATTCGAAAACAGTCGTTTAAGGATACACTTTTTTCACGCCAGACTATAAAATTTTAAAAAATTACTTTTCGATAAAGCATTTCCCATACTATTTTCATTACAGCTGTATCGTAAAATAACCTTTTAATCATTATGCAACACTTATATTTTTTAATTTTTTGTCGGGCGCCGGGACACGACGTAATGGAGGCTGAATACTTAGATGTCTTTAACAAATTCAAATTTAAATTTTCCTGTTTATATTCTGTGTAATTATTTTCCCGCTAAACAGAATATTTTTTGTAATTGTTGTAATTGGTGTTTGTGAATGTTTTTCCTTATTTTAAGCAAATAAATAGATAAATGTGAAAATAGATAAGTGAATTTCCCGCCGCTTGATATCCTTGACGCGTAGATACAACAGAACTGATTCGCAGCTTACTTCCAGCTAAGTTCAGAAAATTATAGGTACGATATTTTAACACAAAAATATGAGTGTAGATAAAGTAGTGTATGAAACTGTCCCATATATCCCACTTACTACATGATGAAAAAATATTTATTGATTACATTCGTATGTCGAAATCTTGTTTCATGGATCTACTAGATATTCTCAAACCCTTTATGACAAAACAACATAAGTACAAAGTTTAGAAGGGCTGTAGAGCCAGAAGAAAGACTGGTAGTTTGTTTAAGGTAAGCATGTATTATTAATTGGTACGTATTTAAATACTCCTACCTTACCTTTAATATACTAAAGGTAAGGTAGGAGTATTATAAAGTATTATATTATAAAAGAATGGACAAATAGGTCAACTTTCACACAATCCTTCGAAGGCCATTTAAAATGATAACGCGGGCAAAAGCTAAACTGTCATAAAAACGATTTCGTAGCGGGCGTGCTCGCGGGCAAAAGCTAGTTAAAATATAATTTCAGTTTTTGTGATATTAAAAATACTCATCTTTGTTTTATTTCGACTTCAAAACCAAACCTTAAAAACATATTTATATCATTAACATTATTATTTACTTATTTCAGATATATAACTGTTCAAGTTTGTACAAGCATTCAAACCCTACTATGCTTTGTCTAAAATAGGAAGATAATTTTGACAGCTCACTAAAGGCGCACGCCTATGAAGTTTTGTGTTTTTTTCGGTAAAATGTACTACGGAAAATGTCGTACTTCATAGACAGGCCCCGCCCCTTTAGTAAAGTGCCACGAATAACGAATAACAACAGACAATCGAAAATCGAATTTGATAAAATATAATCGAATATTTAAAATTAACATTTAGGTAAATTTTTTATTTTTTTGTAACTAAACTCTTATTCTTTGTTTGGATTTCACCTTAAGAGACCTTTCACAACAACAATTTCGAGTCGCGCATATTCTACGTAATAGGATGACTGACCGAATAGAAATACGCACGTGTCATAATCGTCGTTGCAGAAGGGTTTTTAATGTCGTATTTATAAATTATTAATTCAGAAGAAAATAAATAGTTTATTTTGTATAATACGTATAGCATAACCATGCAACTATCGATTCCAAGTTCTATGAGATTGATAACCGATAATCGAATAGATTCATTAACGATTTTACACAACCACATCCCTACTGTGATCTGTCAAAATTATCATCCTATTTTAGACAAGGTATACCCTAGAGCAACAAATTGTAACGTATCGCAGTTACCTACGAGGGACCACGAATCGCTGCTATATACAACAAAGAGGATCTACGAGCTTAACCCTAACACCTAAATGGTTTATTTTATTTAATATCTACTTAGTTACTTTATAAATGGTTTTGAATTTTTCTTACTAAGAACGTTGTCAAAATAATGATCATATTACAATATTTTTAGTAAATGTTATAATTTAAATATCGAATTTTTATTCAATAGCTACTTTATTAACGGTTTTGAATTTGTCTCCCAACAGCCGTGTCATTCAATTGCTGAAAGATAGGTATCTCCTACTATTGAGTACGTCTCAGCCTAAACTTCGAATTATAAGAGCATTATAAGAGTATTAAAAGAGTATAGTATTCTGTACTATACCATCTCTTATACTAGTATTGCGCACGAAAGTTAGCTGAGCCCTGTTATGTAGATGTACAATTTACATTAAATTCTCAATTTTCATGCTTTGTTCAATGTTCTTGGCTTTACAAATTTGCCGACACTTTTTGTGCTGGCGAGTGTATGTCATCGCCGTCGCCGCCGCTGATACCGGGTCTATCTGATTGTCTGATTTTGTGGCACTCTATAACTCTTTACATCGATATGCCTATGCACACTGGCCAAACGAATGGGTTCGGCAAACTGTTTAGATTATAAAATTCTTTGGCAGGTGTATATGTCGCAGCCATCTGGTTTAATCAGCCATTTAATGAGAAGGCTAGTCCGTTAATTAGACGCCGGCACTCAATTGAATGACTAGGCCGATCGTTATATAACTAGCTTTACTCAACGTTTAACTAGTTGGCTTATTAAAGCCAGCCCTTTGGAGACGGCTGAAGTAAAATCAGGCAGATGATTTAACTTTAGTTCAAATTTTATTTACTGCTGCGCTGGTAGTCACCAAAACAAATCTGGCGTCAGACAGCTCGCACAGCAAGCAATGTATTTTTTTCGATTTAACTAAATTTAAAATGAGGTACCTACATGCTTTTAAGTAAGAATTGAAATAATTTTAAGTATTCTTACTTAAAAGAAAATGAACATATTCATTGTTCATTTTCAATAAGAAAGTGCACTGTTGCTATTGTTCCTACTACATAGTTACAAGTAGTAAATAAGTTATAAATTTAAGGTTTTTATAGGTACCTACTCGCAATACAATTAATTGTATACCTACTTATTGAATATCTTGCCACTAATAATGTTTTATTAAATAAAAATGATCTTTATTAATTCATTTTTTTTATCTTAAATAATGTTTATCATTTAAGTTGCGAACTTATGGTCACTCTAACCAACCATTTGTATACCCTTTAACAAAACGGCTTAAAACGTTCAGCCAAGTAGTTAAACGTTACATTCAACAACTTAGCTTGTTATCCATTAGCCATTTCATTAAATGCCGGCGTTTGATTAACGGACTAGCTTTCTAATTAAATGGCTGATTTAACCAGTTGGCTGCGACATCTACATAACATGACGTAAGTTCGAAAATATCAAAATAAGGCGACTATGGAGTCGCAAACTAGAAAAAGTTACTGAATTAAATTATTATTAATATTTAGTGTGTAGCACTAAGAAATCGGGTGTTATGTTAATTAACACGTTTAATAAATTAAGTAATAAAATGTGTAATAATATTAAGAAATAAAAACGGACCTCTTTCCTGTTACATGCAGGTTTAGGTACCAACAATCGTGACTAAGCCTTCGATATCATCCGCGATGTCTCACACCACATAAACCATACATCTAACATATGCATAATATGTAAGATGTGAATATTGTAATTGGAATGGAAATAATGCAATACAACGAGCTGCACGTCTGTTTAACTTCAGGAATCTTAAACATAGTAATTAAAATAGTAAATCAGGATTCAGGACTAGACCTACATTCGCAGAAATCTTGCAGCATGGATCCAAAATAATTGAACTTCTATGTTCTATTTGTTAGGTGGTTGAGATTTTTAAGTTTAAACATTTTAACAGTAAACATAATGTTAAATGCTTACAGCTCAGGACATGATAAACTATAAACGGTAGATACAGTGTTTTTCCTACATGTTAGATTTAAAGTTTGATTTGCCTATCATAAAAACTATGACCTCTACCCGTTTTGTCCAAATCAGATACCCGTTTTAGGCTCATATGCGGGCAAAACGGGTTTTTTTAGAGGTTTTTTATAAAATATTTGATAGAAAATGCTTTAAAATAGTGTTCTATTTTCAAGTTTAATAAACATCCTGTCGTATTAACTAAATCAAGCTAAGATATTCATCACATTTCTAGTTTTTTTTTATCCTCGCGCGAAACTTACCCGTTCTAGGCCACCTTCCCCTATGTATTTAAAAAAGGTATTATCTAACACCCTAACACAAGTTTTACTTACTATGGGGTTAGATGGCGCTGTGTTAATTTATCAAAGCATTTGTCCATTTGGAATGGTGAAACGATTTAATCAGACCCTGGAGATGCACCTGGCGAAGGTGGTATACAACGACCAGAAAGACTAGGGCAAGTATTTACCACTGTTCCTCTTCACCGACAACAATGCACGAAAGCACAAAGGCTACCCCAGAGAACTACGATCATCAGTGGATCTATTAACAGGAGGACCACCAGACGACTTGGACCGGGAAAATGACATGAAATAAATAAAAAACATGACGACCAGATAACTGTGACCGAAGAGCGAATACGAGCGGCTTTGAACAAGGAACGTTGGTTTGACTGCACATCTCGAGTCGTCGAAAGGAAAACCTCCGAAACTTCAGACAAGATAAGAAGGTGCTAAGTGTGAATTTTTCGCATGTAGTGCTGCATCTGAATCATATTTCAGCCAGTTTGCGTCGATGATCCTGGGGCTGCGAAATTTTCAACGCCGAGTCCTTTTCGGTCTTTTGGGGTCTCCTATCTTTCCCGACGCCATACCGAAGACCTTAGGACCGGAGAACATCTGCTTACGGTCGCCCAGGAACGCCTGTAGGAATTATAGGCTCGTGTTGCAAATGTTGCAATAACTCTCCTCAGGCTATGTTTTTGGTATGCCAAAAGTAACTTACCTCCTTAGGACGGCTCCCATTTGGCTCTATCCGGGATCGATTGACTCCTTTGACGTTGTCCTAAGGAATGAGATCGAGTCAGTTTTAAATGTGTTGCTGAGCTCTAGCTCTGTCAACTATGGCAGAATACTCTGTACTGCTCCGGTGATCACGTTTCAAGGTGATGCAAGAACAGCTTGGCCGACGCTGAACTCGGATATGGCTGGGCCTTGGATGTCAGAGGGGCCTGATGATGTCAGTAGCAGGCGGGTGTTGGCGCAGTTGCTGAACCGGTCTTCGGGTACAGATTCGATTAGGCTGAGGGCAGTGTCACAGCTGAAGTCTGATGCGTAGCTCAATGCGTTACCATCTCCTAACCTGGTAACGAAACCGCGGTTTCGTACGCGGTCGAAAGGGTTGTTGTTTCACAAATGTTGTAAGTAAGTACTTTACCTTTTTTCTTTTGTTCGGTCAGTGACCATTTCAAAAAGTCAAAAGTCAATGACACCTTCTTTAGTCTAGACAATCGGGAATCTATGTATATTGGGTTCTTACCGGCAAAATAGAATAGCACCAAGCTCTTGAACACTCGTAGGTGTCGTACAAGGCGATTAACGTTTTTGAGGCAAAACTTCTTAGAGTCTCCGTAAAATGGAAAATGGGCAGCAGAGATTTTCAGTTATATTATAACACTGCGATCTCCAACCCGCCAGCCAAGCGTGAAGTTTAAGGCAATGCCCTGCAGTTGAGTGTTATGAGCTATGATGAGTTATGAAACTGGCGTTTTTTCGCAAGTATAATTGTATTTGCTACAACATTTAAGTTGTAATTAACATATCTTAATACTTAATTGCGGAAGTATGAAGAACATAATTCTCTAAATTAAATTAAAAATATTATCTTAACTTTTAAGAAGGGTTTCAAAATGCCCCTTTTCATTTGTTGTCAGTTAAGAATGCTTCTTTAACCAGTAGTAATTTTTCTGTAGGGAGTAGTTGTCACAATGAAATTATATTTACTAGTTAGCTTAATATAATACTGGCCATTGGAAAATTTGATTGTATTTATAAAAATTACAGTTTCCGTCAGTTTCGCCATACAACGCATGGTAGATGCCCCTGGTATTGCAAACGTCCAAAGGCTGCGGTGATTGCTTACCATCAGGAAGGCCGTAAGCTTGTTTGCCACCTTGGTGGTATAAATAAAAAAAACTCCAATTTCATAGGTAAGGACCTAATATTGAACTACATCCAAAAAAGAGATCAAAATACACAATAATTTTAATACCTATGAAAAATATATATTACAATGGTGTGTTTTAATCAAACAAAATAGTATGCAAAGGTAGTTAAATCCCCCTTTTGGAACATCTTCCTAATTTGTACTTGGTTAGTTGCAACGTCAGCTGTCAATATGTCCTCGCTACTGTTGTCAATTCTTATCATACGTTTCTTCCGAATTATTGTCGTCATAATACCTGCCATCTCGGTCTGGTCTTCCGCATTCGTTTCATTGTAATCCTGCTCCTCCTCAGTCGTGAAACCGTAGAAGTCATCATTCTCCAGAGTGGCAATGGACGACTCAGTTACAACGTAGGGCAATGCTGACAACGGCGCTGCGTCGACATAATCCATTGACCTAAGTGAGTCGACATTTAATTTGCTGCTGTTGGATGCTTCGTAACCCAGTCCAAAAATATTTTGTCTACGATTCCAGCTGATTTGAAGATCATGAACAGAAGGATGAACGCTATGGCCGACATGACGCAGTCGCAAGAGCCGCCGCGGGACGCCCCGCACACGCCGCCGCCCCCGCACACGGTACACTTCAGCTTAAACGTGATCCAGAACTCAAAACATATGGGAAGCAGCGAAAGACATTGTAACAAAAATGAAAGAATGTTATAAAGCCCAGACAATATCAACCGCATCATATTCTCTAACATGAGCAGGATGGTCATCATGGTTCTTGCTATAAACTGCATCGTGCATTGGAATATATTGCCAAAATTCTTTAGTGTCTTACTCATCTTGCCGGCTGATTCTGAAACAGAAGTGGATGTGACTTATCTTAACAAATTGTTACTAGAAAGGCAGAGCATAGTGGAACATCGAGTTCGAATTGGAGCCGCCTCACTTAATGTTATGTTCCTGGTGGTAAATAATATTGCCAGTGCTCCATGGAAGGGAGGTATATCATGTAGGTAGAAAATTCTGAAATTTGTCTTAGTTTTGTCGATATAGAAATATAAGCCAAACTCAAATAATATAGAACCGTCTTTGACCTCTCCCCTTTCGGTTCACCAAGACGTCAGATCTTTTAGTGAATTTACTTCCTAAGCACCCTGAATATGTTTATGAAGTAATTTCCTTCGAAACTGTTTATTGTCAGAACTAATTCTCGTAGTTCAACCTCTATAATGCGTACGGCTAAGGAATAGAACACTTAACCACGCCCGGTAATCTATAATAGGCTTCATCTTTGGTCGCTTCGTCACGTACCACCAGGTGAGATGGCGGTCAAATACTTGGTTAGTATGTTATTTAAAAAAGGTTGGCACCCTGAACATGTTTCTGACGGAATCGCTTACGAGCCTGCTAACGCACTCCTTTTGGGCAATTCATTGACTAAACTAAATAGAACCCACCACCCGTAACTGGGACGTGTGTTACATGGACATTTGACATCATAATATCTTGTCAATGATGATTTTAAGGCCTACCTGTAAACACTTTAGCATTTTGCTAGTTCCTCTTGGGATTCTGCCATTACAATTAACATTACCTGCAGCCGTCTACCGGAAATTTTTGTGTAGTTTTTCGTTTCTTCTGTTACAAAATGTCGTGTTTTCTAAATTGCTTTGTTTATATTTTTGTGTTGTGGTGTTTCTGTTTGTGAAAATAAATATTCTTTATTCTTATCTTATACACTGAACCAAGCGTAAGTATCATACCAATAAACCAATAGCTCAATCAACAAAAACCCACCTTTAAATCTTGTGAAAATGAAGTAAGTAGGTAGGTAAGTACAAAAACCACTAAGTCAATTTCGCAGACCTCATTTGGATATAAGAAATCGGTATCTAATCGAGAAATCAGTATATTTTACATAACTAAACTTTTATATTTATTAGTTATTTACGGCATATCGTATCCTAAAGAACCGTATAGGAATTCTTGATCCTAGTAAACAAATCTAACAAATAGTATTAGAATAACAATAATTATTTAACGCGCTTTGTCAAATTGCGTAAAATTGACAACTTCCAAGCCAACCAAAACCAAATCAAAGCCGAAGAAATTGGACATTGCTCTATATCCAATATCTTTGACCAAAACGGAGTGGAGGAGTTGAAATCTGAGGCTATATATCCATTACTCCAGTCTTTAAGGTAAGGGCTTGATGCTTGAATACAGCAATTTTCGCGATATAAAGATTATGTCTCACACCATGAAGCTCTTCGAAGGTATTGTGGATTTTCGGAATCGACAGGGCTGTATGGTCTCGTGGTGTCAGTATATGTGTTTCGGCCAAGGTGAGGGACTATGGACCCTGTATTTGCCCTGAAAACTCTAATGGAAGGATACAGATCAAAGAACACGCCCCTGCACTTTCAGCTTTTTTTTTATGACATACGGTAGGCAAACAGGCAAGCGGGCCACCTGATGGGAAGTAGTCACCACTGCCTATAGACATCGCCAATGCGTTGCCCACTCTATAACAACACGTTGATCTGGCAGCAAAAAAGCAAATGCCCCTCCACTGCCAAAGCCACGGCTCCTCAAATCCCCACCCCATGGAGCACTGGAGACCTTACTCACCGGCAGAAACACAATACTATTTAAAAGAGTATTGTTTAGCTGTGGTATTCTGTAAGCTTTATTGACATTATGCGGAATTTGTACTATGATTCCAATCCCATAGTTAGGACTGCTGTTCTAGAATATCTGCAGCTTGGGTCAAATGGCGGGAGGTTACGGATGACACTTGTGACCGCAAAATGTTGATGAAGCTGAAGGGCTAGATTTATAAGACCATCTAGTAGACGTATACTCTTATACGGCAATGAGACTTGGCCTCTACTAGAGCGGCACAACCAGGAGTTACACGTCACGGAAATGAAGATGCTTTTGTGGATGTGTGGACTTTCTTGCAAAGACCATGTCTGAAACGCCCACATACGCTCTCTGCTCTCAGGTTGACTGGTAGAAAAAGCTTAAGTAGCTTTAAGTCCGCCTTTGTACTGTAATGTGCATGAAGTTTTAAATAAATAAATACACGGTAGTAGCCTTCACGTTCGTGACATCGCAGACAAGCTACTAGAGTGCCGCCTTCGCTGTTATTTATGTATAATGCATGGCAAATTACGTAGGGAACAAATATCTGGCCATTTGGCCATTTCGCCCCCGCCAGGTACGGGAAAGAGAGGCCGGTCCAAGAAACTAAGGTCTTCCAGTGCAGCGGTAAACAGTTTCGGAGAGATGATATCTCCATGTCTCACCCGTCGCCGCAGTTGGATCGACGTTTTGGTAGTCAACGTGGTACCTCTGGAGACACTGAAGAATGGCCCAGGCTCAGAAGCGCAATGGGTCTGTATTTATTCAATAGGGTGTCATCGCCATTATTTAAGAATAACACCATCACGCTTCTGTCTTGACATCGAGGATAATGGGATTAAAAAAGAACCTCTGAAGAGCTTTAAGTATCGGTGTACTTACTACCACCTTACTGGCTAGACGTCGTAAAGAAAAACATGCGTGCTAACAAACTCACCACAAGGATGCTGAATACCAAGCCCAGTATACCAAGGAAGGCGGACCCTGGGCCCTGGAGTGCCGCGCGATTTAACGCAAAAATGATGATGAAGAGTATACTAACTTTATAAGAATAATACTATTCTATACACCCACAAAACCATGTGATATTATATTATGATATCGGACAACTGCTTATTACAATAGTTTATTCAGAGATACCTTTATGAACTTGTGAAGCATGACGAACAAATTTTATATGAAATGTCTATTTGTGTGTGGGATAGTATTGTCGCGGTCACGGATTCGAGGACACTCGCGTGACGCGACGTGACTAATTGCGTCGTAATAACTGTGCAACCAGCCAAAATGTACCTTATTTATTTATTCGTATTCGTACGAGAAACACATCCAACTACAAATTTAAATCAAGCGAAGTCAGTCAGTCGGTCCTCCGGTGGGCCAGGATGACTTGTGTTTGGGCAATCCGATAGTATGTGCCACATCAACTGAATTGGGGAACCGCAGGGACAATGGGGGATACAGCGGTGTTTGTAGGAGGCATGGCCCGTGCGTAGTCTATGTAAGTTCTTGGAACCTATTATTAGTGTTTCACTCCAAATAACGAACCCTAGCACGTAACAGTATTTATTATTCTTATTAAATAAAGTTAGTATAGGTACTATATAAGTAAGGTTCATTCTTTTAATAAAAGGTACAAGGAAGGTAAACAAAATCACAGCATTGAGCTATGTGCCGCAGCTGTAATTTGTGAAGCAGTAAAGTGCAAATTCTAGCCTGCACATAGAATTTCAGCTTTCTGAGAGTTCAGGACTACAGGACTGTTATATGTTCAATTTATACATATAGAGATCTACACCACAAGCATGTGTGTTGCAATCAATGTGTCTTTGTTTCTCGTACTCGTACAAGGGTAAAGTCTTCGATCGAAACCAGTAACGAAACCGCGGTTTCGTACGTGGACGAAAGGGTATTTTGTTTTTATTTCACAAATTTTGTGTGTATAGGCGTTAGCTTTTCGGTGGTCAGGTGACCATTTCTCAATGACTTCTTCTTTAGTGTAGAAAATCGGGAATATATGTAATACTTATTGGGTCGTATTACATATATTCCCGTATAAATAGAGTATGAAAACGTAATTCTCTAAATTAAATGCAAAATATTATCTTATGTTTTTAGAAGGGTTTGAAAATGCATGTCCGCTATGGATTGTACAAAACCGGTCGTATCTCGGAAATCGACTCGGAAACAGTGGTTGCACAAAAAGGGACTTTTAATCAGGACACTTAACTCTATAACATATCAAAATTAACTGAAAGCACATTTTCCTAAGAACTTTTGCGGGGTCCTTTGCTTGTATTCCGTCATATTCGCCATACAAAACGCCAATTTCATAGGTAAGTAGAGCTCGTCTAATCTAAAATGACGCGCCCCACTATCGCATTAACGCACACAAGCAAGTTTAAAATATGGACGCAATACATATACCAATGCCGTTGTAATTGGTCATTCAGTTGCCGGTGAGATTCAAACGTAGGAGCACGCGTCGTTCATTGCCTCCCACACAGATGAAGTGTCGTTATCAATATTAGCACTCACACATCGAAATCAACTAACTAAGTAGTGGGGCGCGTCATTTTAGACTAGACGAGCTCTACCTAATATTGAACTACATTGAAAACAGAGATACAAATACACAATAATTTTATTACCTATGGAAAATTTTGTGCCGACCACAAACGTACAGTTTATTCAAGCAAAATAGTAAGCAACCGTAGTGAAATCCTTATTTTGGAAAATCTTCTTAATTGGTATATAGTCAGTTGCTATGTCAGTTGTCAATATGCCCTCGCTGCTGTTGTCCATTCTTTTTATACGTTTCTCCTCAATTATCAACGTCACAATAACACCCATCTCGGTCTGGTCTTCCGCATTCGTTTCATAGTAATCTTCCACCTCCTCAGTCGTGCGTCCGTAGTAGTCTTCGTCGTCCAGAGTGCTAATGGCCGACTCAGTTACAACGTAGGGCAATGCTGACAACGGCGCTGCGTCGACATAATCCATTGACCTAAGTGAGTCGGCACTTAATTTGCTGCTGTTGGATGCTTCGTAACCCAGTCCAAAAAATATTTTGTCTACGACTCCAGCTGATTTGAAGATCATGAACAGAATGATGAATGCTATGGACGACATGACGCAGTCGCAAGCGCCGCCGCGGGACGCCCCGCACACGCCGCCGCCCCCGCACACGGTACACTTCAGCTTGGACGTGATCAAGAACACCAAACATATGGGAAGCAGCGAGAGACATTGTAACAAAAATGAAAGAATGTTATAAAGCCCAGACATTGTCAACCGCATCATATTCTCTAACATGAGCAGGATGGTCATCAAGGTTCTTGCTATAAACTGCATCATGCATTGCAATATATTGCCAAAATCCTTTATTGTCTTACACATCTTGCCGACTAATTCTGAAACAGAAGTGGATATAACTTATCTTGACTTATTAGACAAGAGAGGTAGAGCAAAGTGGAACATCTAGGAAGTGTGGAAAATAATTTTCAACGTGATTAATAATTTCTACAAACTAAAAGTACAAGTTCCGGCTAATGGTGATCAAATATCTATATCTATACAAAAAAATCCTGAAATGTACACGTATATAAGCCGTAACTTCTTAATACCTGATGTAGACTCCCATATCGCCAATTGCTTAGACCTTCTGCTGACAACTGATCCGGACAGGCACTCAGTATCGGTTTCTGAACCGCTGGGTACATCCGATCACTGTCTGGTGAAATCTGTATCCGTTTATTTCCCACCCGAGCAAACCCCATGCAACCCCCGACGGGTGTGGCGATACAAGTCAGCAGATTGGGATGAGATGCGCCACTTCTTTTCGTCCTATCCTTGGCGGGAGGCATGCTTCTCTTCGGGCGATCCGTCGAATTGTGCCGAAGCCGTTACCGCGGTTATACGGCAGGGTATGGAGTACTTTATTCCGTATTCAGACGTAGCGATGAACGGCAGGTCTCGTCCATGGTTTAGTGCTGAGTGCAGTCGCGCTGAAGTGCTGAAGCAGGCGGCATACTCTGCCTGGGCTGAGGCTCGAGCGCATATGTCTCCGGATACTCGCAAACTGAAGAGAGCCTTTAACCTCGCCGCCAAGTCTTGCAAAAGGACGCTACGCAGAGCTCGATTCGATCACATAAGCCGGATTGGCGCCAAACTGGCCTCTTACCCTCCTGGGAGTAAGGCGTTTTGGTCTTTGGCAAAAGCGGTCGAATCAAATTTCAGCCAGTCTTCGTTGCCTCCGTTGCTAAAACCAGACGGAACATTAGCCCATGCTGCTGAAGAGAAAGCAAATTTGCTAGTTTCTCTTTTCGCGGCGAATTCGCGTTTGGATACTGTAGGAAAAACACCACCTATCTCACCCCGTGCTGACTGCGCTATGGCAGAGGTGTGAATACAACAGAAAGAGATATTGAAAATCCTGCGGAGTCTGGACGTGAACAAGGCTAGTGGACCAGATGGTATACCGGCAATAGTCCTGCGTAGATGTGCCCCCGAGCTGTCTCCTGTTCTCACGCGCCTGTATCGCCTCTCACTTGAGACTGGTATTGTACCTAAGTCGTGGAAGCTTGCCAATGTGCAGCCCGTGCCCAAAAAAGGCAGCCATGCCGACCCTTCCAATTACCGCCCTATTTTGGTCACTTCCATACTCTGTAAGATTATGGAACGTGCACTGAACAATAAACTCCTTGCGCATCTTGAAGGTAACGATCTCCTCAGCGATCACCAGTACGGATTCCGCCGTGGTCGGTCTACTGGGGACCTTCTGGTGTATGCCACACAATTATGGAGTGAGGCCATTGAGAGACATGGCGAGGCCCTTGCTGTGTCTCTTGATATTTCTAAGGCCTTTGACAGGGTTTGGCATGCTTGCCTTCTAAGCAAGCTTCCTTCATTTGGTATTCCTGTTGGCTTTTGCACCTGGATATCAGATTTTTTGAGTGAACGTTCAATCCGTATAGTTATCGATGGCTACTCGTCTAATCTCCAGGCTATCGACGCGGGAGTTCCTCAGGGATCTGTACTGTCCGCGACTTTATTCCTGCTGCATATTAACAATCTGCTTGTACCAGGTACCTTTGGGTATGCAGATGACAGCACGGTAACGGATAGATATCTGTCAGAGGCAAAAGCCAACAGGGACGATATTCAGTCTTGTCGAGAGGCCATGGTTGATCGTTTGGACATAGCTCTCAAGGCAGTTTCTGATTGGGGCGAAGCCAATCTGGTGGCGTTCAACGCAACCAAAACTCAGGCGTGTTTGTTTTCCGCCAAAAGGAGTCCATTCCATCATACTCCAACTTTTCGGAATGTTCCTGTGGAAATTACCGACAACCTACAGCTTCTTGGTGTTGATTTATCTTCAAATCTCAACTTTGGTCAGTACATCGAATCCAAGGCAAAGACTGCAGCAAAAAAACTTGGTATCCTCTCGAAGGTTAGGCGGTACTTCACTTCTAAGCAGTTGCTTCAGTTATATCAAGCACAAGTGCGGTCCTGCATGGAGTACTGCTGCCACCTCTGGGATGGATCTGCTAAATATCAACTGGCGGCTTTGGATTCGGTAGAAAAACGTGCAAAGAAGATAATTTGTGACCCGCGATTGATTAAGGTTAGGCTGCAGAGCCTCGAACATCGGCGTAGGGTTGCGCGTCTGTCGGTCTTCTACAGATTACATTTCGGAGAGTGTGCGAAGCAGCTGCACGACATCATTCCGCCGGCCCCTTTCCGCCATTGGGAAACGCGACCCGGGCGAGCGCTTCATCCTTATGTCGTGGATCTTCCAGCCATCCGCACGAACCGCTTTGGCTCGACCTTTATAATGCGTACGGCTAAGGAATGGAACGCTTTGCCTGCGAGTGTGTTCCCTGATCAATATAATCTGGATGCCTTTAAGGCTAGAGTGAATAGGCTGTTCCAAGACGGGCATACTTCATCTTCGGCCGCATCGTCACTTACCAACAGGTGAGATGTTATAAAAAAAAAAAAAACTTATTACCGATATTTCAATCAGTTTTATACTTAGTAACATGAATTATGTTATTATTTTTTTAACTACCTTTCACTTTAATTATACTTATTAAAGTAATAAAAGTAACGTTATCACGATAAATTGATTAATTAAGTTATGTGTATTACGAATGGGTATCTATTGCCTGTCTCTATTTCCTAAAAGTTATCAGCATCATCATCTGCATCCTATCATAAGGGTAGTAGATAGAAGGTGCCTAATACTAAAAAAGCACAATCTATTGAGTACTTATGGCCAAAATTGCTAGCGTCAACCTGCCTGCAAAGAGTAAAGATTATGGCGATTTTCATAATCATGATCCTAGCGTTTATGCGGCTAGAGGCTTATGCCAGGGTGCGCTTCCCGAGTTTTCTTCCTCCACTTCGCCGGTCTTCAACATCTTCCCTTCGTAAGCCATTAGCTCTCGCATCCGACTCGGATGCGAGAGCTAATGGCTAATGGCTCCTGGGCCTCCCGCGAGATCTCTTTCCTGGTGACTTCTCTTTTACTTGACCCCTACACGACTTAATAAATTACTGAGTAGATAGTCCACAATTGTTATCACGGGTGTGACCACCGCCGCGCGAGCTGTGGTTACGCTTTCGGACCTCCGATTAACAGGGCCATAGACCTGTACGAAGGGCACGTCTCTTATACTCTCGACGTTTTTGAGCCGTGACGACATTTGAGCAGTGTGCAATTTTCAAAAGACGTGCCGAGATATTTTCGATGGCAGTGATGGGGTTTTTTATTTTTATTTTATTTAGGAGAACACTCACACACGCATACCGGCAGGTTTCCCACATATCCCTGAGGCTTACCTACGCAGCACGTGACCAAGCCAGCGCAGGGTCTCTGCCCCCAAGACTGCCACGGATGTACTCGTTACGTACTAGGTCGAGTCGTGTAACGCCACAAATCCAGCAGCAGTGTCATTTCATTGGCATGAAGTTCACGGACGTGTTTCGACAGCGCCGGCCAAAACTCGACGTCAACCCGGAATCGGGTGAAAAGGCAAGTCATGCTGGTTGGCAAAAAAGTATTTTAAAAAATCTAAGTTGCATGATTTCAAAATTATAGGCATTTAAAAAAAAACGCACCCTGCGACACTTTTCAGTCCTGTTGCCACAAATCTTTACTTTTTCCCATTTTTTTTTTGCTGTGTAACTCTGAATAATGCTTCTCTAAATTGTAATCAAAATTTTGAAACCAGCTGCTTAAGCTGGCATAAAAATAGGACTTATCTCATAGATAAAAATTAAAAATAAAAAATCGCCTAGGTTTAACTGACTGTATTGAAAAAAAAAGTACTACGCGAGTTTGGCAAGTTATGTCAAAAGTTGGCCCATTTAGTAAGGATTCCAGGATGGTAAATTATAGCTGCTATCGTTGACAAAAAATTGTTTTTCCTTTAAAACCCAGTTTTTAACAAATTTTTGTGACTTGATCAAAATGGCAAAACTTATTGCTTTTTACATGGGAGCCGATTCCAATGCACACACTGATTAAATTTAACTCAATTGTACGTGTGCTTGTCTATCTTAAACAGATTGTTCACTAAATTTAGTTTAGTTCTCTTAGTGTATGCATTGGAATAGGCACCATTTTTTTTGTAAAAGTTTTAATTTTAATTGAAACAAATTTTTTTATACCAAGGTTTATTTATTGAATTTACAATAATTTTAAAAATTAATTAAAGAACCAATACAACTATTTTTACTACAGCAAATGTTCGAAATGCCTTCCTTCGGCAGCAATACAAGCCCGACATGTATTTAAAAGAGATCGAGCTATCTTTCGAGCGAATCGTCTGTTATTTACGAATTCAGCTGCTTCAGCTATTCTTTGCCGTAGTTAAAATTCACTTTCAATTGGCTTTGAATACACTTTTTCTTTGACTGCTCCCCAGTAAAAAAAGCCTAGTGGATTCAAGTCTAGTGAACGGGTCGGCCACGAGATTAGACCAGACCGAGTGATCCATCTCCCGGGAAACGCTTCATCGAGATATTGTCGAACGGAGCGAGCATAGTGCGCTGGGCACCCATCTTGCTGGAACCACATTTCTCTGTAAATGTTTAATGGCACGTCATGGACCGGTCCTGCCTCGTTAAATGAGGGTTCTCTACATGCCATTCATGCAAGTTATGCATGTTCATGTAGCCGTCCTTTTTGAATGTTGATTCATCAGACCATAAAATTTTCGTTAAGAAAAGTGGGTCATCCCTGTACCTCTCCAATATCGTCCGGGAAAATTTTACCCGGCTTAGGTAGTAACGTAGTAACGTCTGTACTCGCTGTACGTGGTATGGGTGTAATTCATGTTTTTTTTAAAAACGATGGGTTTTTGCTTTTGGGCACTCCAGTAGTTATTTCAATAGCCCTTACTGAAGTGCTTGGGCCTTCTTCGACAGCTTCTAGCACCTCGTCTTCCATCGGGTTGGCAGGTCTTCCTGCACCGTGCTCTTGATTTGGGAAGTGGCCCTCTGAGAAGAGTAAACGATGCACATTCGTAAACACTCGATTATCGGGGTAACGAACAGCGTTTGGGTACCTTTCACGGTAAAGTCTGGCGGCAACACTGGCATTACACCTGCATTATCCATAAATAAGATGCATATTAGCGTATTCACGAGTGGTATAGGTACGCAGACATCTTAGCACTAGTCACACGAAAGTCCAGAGAAAGCAAAAGTCGTCGTTAAGGGAAAATAAACAGTCCGAATCCAAATCACAAGCAATCACAAGTCCATAAACGAAGCCAAAAGTAGTCAGTACGAAATCAACACAAACGAATACGAAAACAAGCGCAGTAAACGAAAGAGCATAACGTACTAATTTGTGATTGTGTTGTGATGTGTAAGTACAATAGCGAATACCTGCCGTCACTCTCTGTCTCGCTCGCACTTGGTAAGATGACTCTCTCCGTCTCAGTCACTTAAGCGTCAATATCTATCTCGCTCACACTTCTTAGAATGACTCCTTCATCTCAAGCAACAATTTACAACTGTTTGGAAAACTTTGCGCCCATTAGAATGATTTTTAACCAAGTAACAAAAATTTGTTAAAATCTTGGCTTTAAAGGAAAAAAAATTGTTGTCAACGATCGCTACAATTTACTAAGTACCATACCATTCTGGAATCCTTACAAAATGCGCCAGCTTTTGACATAACTTGCCAAACTCAAGTACTTCTTTTTTTTTTCAATACAGTCAGTCAAGCCTAGGCAATTTTTTATTTTGAATTATTTTCTATGAGATAAGTCCTATTTTTGTGCAAACTTAAGCAGCTGGTTTCAAAATTTTGATTACATTTAGAGAAGCTTTATTCAGGGTTACACAACAAAAAAAATGGGAAAAAGTAAAGATTTGTGGCAACAGGACTGAAAAGTCTGTCGCAGGGTGTGCAATAATGCGTTTTTTTTAAATGCCTATAATTTTGAAATCATACAACTTAATTTTTTTTTAATATTTTTGCCAACCAGCATGACTTGCCTTTTCACCCGATTCCGAGTTGACGTCGAGTTTTGGGACACCTGTATACGGCCCTTGAGTTTGATAGGGATTTTTAGGTAAAGATTACGGCGGTATTCCACTACTCTAGAAGGCCAGCAGTGGATTTTCCACAATTATTCCTACACATCCTCGCATTAAGTAGGTATTAAAAAGAAAAAAGAAAATAATTCTAAAATCCAGCCTCCAGCCTGTTTATTTTGTTTAAAGATTAAAAAAAGGAACAAAAAATTCAATAGTATCTTAAATGTATAGTATCAAAATGCTTTTCTCGTGCTATAATTCCTCTGTGAGCACAAGGACTGACAAGGACAGATTATTCAATCGATATTGCCATATCCACACTTTATAATTTATACCACTGTCAATCAATGCGGACTTATCGTAGACCTATTCTATTTCAGTTTAGCGACTCTGTAAAACTAGAGAAACGAGTACGTGAAGGTAGAAAAACGAACCTAGATATAGATATATAAGTCAAAATCAAATAATATAGGACTGTCTTTGAGCTCTCCTCTTCCTTTTTGCCTAGACGTCAGAACTTCTAGTAAGCCTACAACTCCTTTATTGACATGACTAATTCTTGAAGTTCAACCTTTATAATACGTACGGCTAAGGATCTATTCCCTAGCTTAGCACTTTTCCCACGAGTGGTGATCTAGACGCCTAGAGTAAATAGGCTGTTTCAGACAGGCATACTCCATCTTTGGTCACATCGTCACTTACCACCAGGTAAGATGGCGGTCAAATGCCTGATTAGTATGTTTTTAAAAATGTTTAACACCCGGATCAAGTTTCATACGGAATTGCTTACGAGCCTGCTAACGCGCTTCTTTTAGGCAATTCATTGACTGAACTAAATAGAACCCCCAATAATAACTGGGGCGCGTGTTACATGGACATTTGACATAATGTCGAATATTTAAAGTCTACCTGTTGCACACTGTTGAACACTTCAACATTTTACTAGTTTCTTTAAGGATCCTGCCATAACTACAAATTACAATAGCTTCAGCCGTCGACCTTTATCTTATCAACTGAACCAAGCGTAGGTGTCACACCAATAAAACTTAATACAATTCTTGATCTAGTGCTAAGTAATATAAACGGCATAAATGTACACGAATGCACTACTCCTATTAGAAAGGCGGACAAACTTTACCTTTAATTATGGCAACTTTAATCATCTTTAAAAAGTACGGGACTATAAACCCAAACCCATTTATTGCAAAACAAACAAAATCAAAGATTTCACACAAAATTTAAAAAGTTTGGTAATTCTTTGGACCGTATTGAGTTTAAATTTTTACGTACAGATTGCGAAACGTTAATAGAAGAATGTTATAAATAATATATTTATTCTACCCTTCAACCATGAGTCTAAATGACCAAATAAGAAAAACCTAGAACGAGATTTGCTATTTATTTGCGAAACATTTCTCTTCTGTTTATGAAGATGATGATGATGATGCCGACCAAGGGACTCATCAACTACAACTCATCTCAGTTGGCTGCATAGTCGGATGACATCGTCATAACTAGCCGATCCAAGCAGAGCGTGGCGAACCACAGAAGGACTTAGAGGTTGAATCTGCTCAGTTTGTATTGAAAGTAAACGTATCCAAAACGAAATACCTCGCTAGCAGCCGCCTTCCTGCGCCAGCCCAGGATGTTACTGTGGGAGACAACAGGATTGAGGGTGTCAACGCTTTCCCATACTTAGGGTCGAATCTCAACTCCCTAAATTCGATAGAGGAGGTTAAAGGTCGCATAACGGTTGGGAACAGATGTTTTTACTCCTGTAAGTCCATGCTCGGTAGCAAGCTCCTAATTGCTCAATCTAAACCCATTATCTATAAGACTATTATCCGGCCCGTCGTGACCTCTGCGTGTAAAACCTGGACGATAAAACAATAGAACGAGCTGAAACTGGCAGTCTTCGTGAGGGAAGTATTGAGTAAAATTTTTGGAACAATACGAGATGACGACGGCACATATCGCACGAGGATAAATCATGAACTAAAAGCACTGATTCATAAGGAGACGATCGTCAGAATCTGCAAGTCACAAGAGCTCAGATGGGCAAGCTACTTAGAACGAATGGATGACAGAGCTGTCAAAACCATCTACAAGTGGATCTCACAACAGAAAAAAGCCAGAGGAAGACCCAGGAAGCGGTGGCTGGATTGTATAGAGGAAATCCTAAGGCGACTTGGCAAGAAAACAGGTGACAGAACGAAATGGAAGAAAATCGCCGAGGAGGCCCGGAATGTTATCCGGTCCTTGACCTTCTGTTAAATTAACAAACAATTGTGGGTACAAAGGCATTTCAAAAAAACAAATAGACATATAGACAGAACTGAACACTTTCAGATACAAACCCCAAAAGATCGACGAGATTCTTATGCCTAATGGTACTACATAAAATTCTAAATGGGACAATAGAATTTCCGGATCTTCTTTACAAATTCGGTCTAAGTGTACCTGTAAATCTATCAAGAAGACCACGTCATTTACTTCCGGTTTGCTTCAGCAAACTTGGGTAAACTCTTCCCGTCTCTCAACTTTCTCTTTTATACAACCAAACAGTAAATACAATTGATGATCTTGATATTTTCCACGATACAGATAAAAAAATTTGAAACAAGATCGTTAGCTCAGATGTTGCTGAACATTTGTAAATTAAATATTTTATATCAATAACCTATTAGGTTCTCTTTAAATACATGTGTAAATCACACATTTAAAATATGTATGTTTATAGAAATGTTATTATATTTTGTACATGTTGTGATTGCCTATTTTTCGAGGTTACAATCACATAAAAAAAGAAAATTATCTAAGATCCGACTTAGAGAAATATATTTCTTCATAATTCACATAGAATATCTTCCCCCATCTATTATTCAAAAAATCGTGCATAATATGAAAGAATATTACTCAACTCAGAAAAACTCAAAAACGAAAAACAACTCTGTAAGCAATCCCATAAATTAATAAATAATCAAGACAAACCCACCTGTAAACCTTATAAAAATGAAGTAAGTAAGTACGTAAGTACTAAATCCACTAGGTCAATTTCTCAGGCCTCATTTGAATTATAGGAAACGGTATCTAAATATTTAACTTAACTCAACTTTGATTTTCGTTAGTTTTTTACGGCATATCGTATTCTAGAAGTATTCTTAATCCTATTAAAAAATCATAGCAAATTTAGTAATTTAACGCGTGTGCCAAGATGCGTAAAATTGACAACTTCAAAGCCAAGCAAAACCCAAAATTGGTCATAGAGCACCTATAGAGGACCAATTTCTTTGGTGCCCCAAAACAATATGATATACATAGACAAAAATGAGACATCAGGGGGCTTACCATGAACTCTTATAGCAGGACTAAACAGAATTGCTTTCAGTTTGAACGAGACAAGCTTATGTGACACGCATAGCGCTGTCTCGTTCTAAGCAGGGCAGTTCTGTTGGTAAGCCCTCTGGGGGCTTACCATGAACTCTTATAGCAGGAGGCTTACGACTTTAGGTTGGTTGCCTGACTTTTGGAGTTTTCAGCTTGTATCGCATTTTTTTAAACAAAAAGTAGAATACTGAAAGGCGACCACTTAGCCCTTTCAATGGACAACCACATTTCATTACAATTAAATTAAATTACAATTAAAGCTACCTAGGCTGAGTTATTTTTCCAAAAGTCGGGTAATAAAACCCAAATATTCTTCAGTCTTTCAGTGTAAATATAGTCAAATGTTCGCCCGCTGGACACCGAGCGATATTTACTGACCCAAAAAGTGTCCAGATCGTGGGACAAGACCTTACGCCTCAACCGACGCCCAAACACCTGATTTAGCTTTTTTTATGCTGATTCGAGCACCGCGGGTCCGCCCACAATCTCTGCTGCGATTACACCCCCGACTCTGACTCACAATCGCCCACGGTTTTATGAGCCAAAAGCTCGAAAATTCCGAGCTCGATCAATTATTTTATTGATTTACTTTAATTTATTATCTGTTATTACGATCAGCATCGTGCATCATAACAGCACCTTAGCCAAAATGTCTAAAACTTCGAGCTCGCTCCGCTCGCTCATTCATTAATTGGTCACCCCAGCTTTTAAAACCAAAAATATCAAAGATTACATCATATCAAGAGTTCATAGGTTGCGGTTACTTTTCAATAAGCTCTTTGCGGTCACTCATTCATTATTTTCCCTAAGGTACTTTGTAAAGATCATCCCTTTTTTTATAAGAAAAATTTCGAACTCCACATTCGCTCATTTTAAAGCATTCACATTGCCCAAACCGCCCATCAATTCAGATTATAAGAACCATCATATCAATAAATCAGAGAGAATTACAGAGCTCGACTACGTAAAACTTACGCCTGTGGCTCGGCTTATACGGTGGCGTTAATCATTTTGATTCGTGTTCACTGACTATACATTAGCGAACGACTCGGCTTCATCCGCAATCTCAGCCCCCCCCCCCCCCTGGAAAATAGCCCTAGATACGCCAATGCTTAGGATGCACTCAAAATAACAAAATACGAAAAGAGTCTGCAAATATTCTATTATAGGTAAAGTACATTTTTCTAGCATTTTATTCAGTTTAAAATTACGATGTTTCAAAATCAAAATGTGAAACGGAACGTTACTGTATTCTCATCTATACCGATACTGAGTTCGGCAGAACGAATTCTGTGACAAACGTCATTCCAATGGGTGGGATCAAAATGGCGGCAAGCTGTCGGAGATCAGCGGTACCGCTGCTGGTGTGCAGGGCGTCCCCCCTTCCGCGCTTACCTCATACCCCGATTGCCACGTCGATTTGTGAACAATACGAGACAACGCTATCAGTTTTTCTCTTTCCCACCATTTTCTCTTTCCATAGATAAGTCCCGTGGTTATCAGCGGAACTACTTTTCATAAATATTAAATGTTGAAACAGCTAAGAGAATAGCGACATACAACCTCGCAATATTCGTTTTGCTGTTGTCAAATTCGTATGGTACGATTCTTCATACAAAATTTCGGTAAACGATTTAAGAACAGAATTGTTTTTCTGAGAAGCCGGCAAGCCTGCTAAATGTTATATGAATAACAATATAAATATATATGAATAACCAAGGCAATTCTGTTTAGGTCCTGCTAAAAGAGCTCATGGTAAGCCCTCATCCTTCAAGCCCATTATCCAAATGTAGATCTCGATGTACCGAGTACTATTATTTCTCTTCAGAAACTAGCGCTCTAGAACGAATGGTTTCCTAGTAGCAGGATAGGAACCTTGGGCAGGACCCTGATCAACCCCCAGGGTAAACAGAGATCAAGCCCGGGTCAAATTCATGTATTCATAAGAATCATTGGTACGTGGCCGCAGTAGTATTTGAAACCGGTACCTCTCATTACGAGTAGGATACCCTAACCACTCGGCAACCGACGCTTCCAATTATAATTCTGAATATTTTTAGATTTTTAATGTTTTTGGTAACCTTTACCTTTCTTCATGTCGTGTATCTATTTCTAGATTCCTTAATTTAAATTTTGTGGTGTTTTGGTGCGAAGACTTTTTGTATTTATTTTTATTTGACTAGCCAAGCATTTAAACGCCACCTCCCCTGGTGGTAAGTGACGATGCGGCCGATGACATTATAAAAGTCGAGCCAAAGCGGCGCGTGCGGATAGCTGGAAGATCCACGACATAAGGATGAAGCGCTCGCCCGGCTCGCGTCTCCCGATGGCGGAAAGGGGCCGGCGGAATGACGTCGTGAAACTGCTTCGCACACTCCGAAGTGCAACCTGTAGAAGACCGACAAATGCGCAACCCTACTTCAATCTGATCCACATAAGGTTCACCTTAGCGTCGTTCGTCTGTCAGCAGGGTCTGCAAGCAGGATAGTTTTATAAATCTCTAGTCGCATCTCATTGTATCCCACGCCCATTTAATCCGCTTTGTTTTTTTGGAGTTCATTGTATTGTTCGGGGAACACATTAGCAGGCAAAGTGTTCATTTCTTTGCCGTACGCATTAGAAACGCCATAGCGGTTCGTTGCGGATGGCTTGTATATCTACTACATAAGGATGAAACATCGGTTCTCCTCTAATACTTGAAGACAGAAAGAAGCTGGCGGTCAAACAACGATTTTTTAGCCATGCCCTTTACGGTGAGTGAGGTACCTACTCGCTGTTAATATTGACTTAGAGGCTATTCACACTGGAACGCAGCACCGTCCGGTTGTGACGTCCGGGCGTGACGTGCGTTAGTGCGTTAGTGCGTGACTTAAAGTTCTTTGAGCTGTCATCGGTTTGTATGGAAATCACGCATAGACGAAAACTCTGAAAACGCATCCACACGCGTTCGTGCGAATCCGTCGTTTTTAATTTATTTTTTACTATGTCACATTTGACACGAGTGCTCTATAGTCTACAGTATTGCCATGGAGGTCTACTGTAATATGTACTGAATTAATTGCTGAATTCAAAGAGATAGTATTTATTGGCTGAATCCACGGTCTGTCCCTAATGAAATGTACAAAATATCTAATTGTTTGTGGGGAAGTTTTCTGATTTTTCAATGCAATATATACATATAAGCCAAAACCAAGAGTTTCATGTACCATAGCTTTAGTATCTACAAACCGACAAGGACCATGAATTCGTAACGGCATGACATAGTTACTCCCAGAAACAAGAACCTGATAAAATGAAAACGTGATAAGCACAGCATATAGTGCCTACCTATACATTTTAAATGTTTCCGGAAGGACACTTAAATTCTATAAAACTGGAGAGTTTTACAGAGTTTTGTTAGGTCCTGTCTGTTTGTTAGGATCTGTACAAAGATACACTGGCCAAACTCTAAAAGCCTAATGCTGCACACTAAACTTAGGCGACTCTTAATTTGGTCTCTTAAAATAATCCTAAGTTAGGAGTAACTTAGTGAATTTAGTCTTCACTTAAGGTTGGTGTTGGTGCAATGCTTTTCTTGTTATAAGGATGAAACATCGCTCCTCCTCTAATACTCGAAGACAGAAAGAAGCTGGCGGTCATAGCGAACAATCAACGAGTAATTAAAATTGGGACCAAGTAACCTGCTCTTACGACTACTACCCTACATTTAGTCACTGACCTCTAATAATACAAGCCTTACCAGAGCGAAGTTATCTAATCCGGAGACGGCGTCGTCGCTGTTGTTACCATTGACACCCCAGCATTGACATGTAATTTCAAAAGATCACGGCGATCGGGAATCAATGATATATTTAAAATTATTGGCAAATTGAGCAATATTTAATTGAGCAATATTTAATTGAGAAAATATTTTGATGCTAACAGGGTCGGATTTAGTATTAATTGTATAAAATTTTAATACACAAATCTTGTAAATAGCGGTCCTGTAATAATGTACCTAAATGACATTTTTAATGTTCTGACACTTTATGCAACAACTTAACGGATTAATCGCGTATTTACGTTTATTTGTTTTTCTAGGTTTCCTAGAGATCAGACATGGCGATGTCTGGGTTGCAAATTGGAAGTGTTGCGTTGTAAACATTTTGAAGAACAAGATAATAAGTAAATGCAAGTCCCTTCAGTCCTGGTGTATCATCATTATATGAATTTTTACTGAAAATTAAGAATATGCTGCGTGTTTAATATATTAATGAACCTATCCTCTTCATTTTTTTTTATGACTATGTCCTATAGAGAGCATCATATTCTATTTATTGTGAAGTCACATAGGCTAACCTGTGGATAATGAAAATACTTCTAACGATAAGTAAGTAGGTACCTACTTAGTTTAAATAAATAAATAAAAATCGTTTATTACTATCTCACATATGGCACAGTATATTAGGTCATGATACAGCTTACAAGAAACTTCGTTACCTGTGCCATAAGGAGATGTGCAACGGGGCCACACTCAGCATAAGCCACGGCTGACGCCATGGCGATGGTTTTCAGTGTGCCCCTCAGTGAAGCACGGACGTAAGTGACTTCACATGCCAGTAATATATAAAAATAAAAACAATAATACTTATCTACAAAATACTATAGGTACATAATATAAATAAATAAATTCTAAATAAATGAATTGTAGTTTGTATAGTGGTGAGTGTCTACGTATTGCGGAGTGTGTAAAATTATACGACTAGTTTAAAAAGACACGAACGTCGCGCGTCGGTCCGGAACAAAGCCATCTAACCACATCCGTGTACCTACCTACATTTTTTCCCGGTCGCCATGCACCCATATTCTCGTACGTTCCATACGTTCTCATTAAAAATTGAAAATTGCAATAAATTAAAATTATAAAACGATTCAACATTAATTAAATTCTATTCTAACATTATATTCTATCGACACTACATTCAATGGCAGGATTCAACTTACGTGTAAAGTCGAGACGATTATAACCGACCTACCTACAAGTCACAGCAAAAAAAAAGTGAAGACCGTCACGTTGTCCGTCTGCAGCCTTTAGGGTGAGTGATATTTCTTTGTTAAATGTTATGTTCCTATGGAACCTCCTTTAAACAGGATGTTCACAGTAGGTTCAATTTGTGTACCTACCCAATTGAAGTCTGTTGGACGTCCAGTAAATAAGACTTATAGGCTTTCCTAAATGTGTGGATTGTCTGCAGACGGCGGATCGGCGGAGACAGGTCGTTCCATATTTTTGTCGCTGCGTATTTAAAGCTGCCCCCGAAGGCAGAAGACCGGTGAGGCGGCAGTATTAGTTTGAAGCTGGATGCACGAGTACGGTTCTGCACATCACTGCTCCACATCAACTTTTTGGCACGATACATCGGTACATCGGTATGCACGACGTTGAACAACAGACAAGCCAGGTGATGTCTCCTGCGCGATTCCATTTTCAGCATATTGCCTTGGTTAATAAAAGGAGTGACATGCGTGCGGGGCGGTATGGGGTAGCAATATCGCGCGCAAGCATTTTGAAATCGCTGTATTAATTGTTGAGTGCGAGCTAGTAGGCGTGGACCATAAACAACGTCCATGTAGATAAATTTGGACAGTATCAGTGAGTCACAGAGCCTCATCCGGATGTTTGTTTTTGTAAAAGGTCTAATCTTTATATATATAATTCTTCTGTGAGTGTGTATGTCACTGAACTTCTCTCAAACGACTGGACCGATTTTGATGAAATTTTTTGTGTGTGTTCAAGGGGATCTGGGAATGGTTTAGATTCACACCTAAGGTGTAGGGTAGGTGTAGGGTAGGTGTAGGGTAGGTGTAGGGTAGGTGTAGGGTAGGTGTAGGGTAGGTGTAGGGTAGGTGTAGGGTAGGTGTAGGGTAGGTGTAGGGTAGGTGTAGGGTAGGTGTAGGGTAGGTGTAGGGTAGGTGTAGGGTAGGTGTAGGGTAGGTGTAGGGTAAGTGTAAGGTAGGTGTAGGGTAGGTGTAGGGTAGGTGTAGGGTAAGTGTAAGGTAGGTGTAGGGTAGGTGTAGGGTAGATGTAGGGTAGGTGTAAGGTAGGTGTAGGGTAGGTGTAGGGTAGGTGTAGGGTAGGTGTAGGGTAGGTGTAGGGTAGGTGTACGGTAGGTGTAGGGCAGGTGTAGGGTTAGAACGCTACGCGAACGAAGTCGCGCCGGGTCCACTAGTCTTATATAAAACTTTAAGTCTGTAGAAGCAGTTCTTTATCGTTTGGACTACATGACTTTCAAACCGCAATTCTTCATCAATGAGAAGACCTAGGTTGCGCGCCTCACTGACCCGCTCCACGGTTTCATGCTCAACCATGACACGCACACCACGCCCCAAAACCTGCGCTACTCGCTTTTTTGAGTCTAGTACCATATATTTAGATTTATTTCCATTAAGTGACAACATGTTGGACTTTGCCCAATTGGCTATACGTTCTAGGTCTTGATTAAGTTTAGCAACAGTTTGATCGGTTTCCTCTGGTTTACACGATATGTATACTTGAATATCGTCAGCAAATATATGATATTGACAGTGATGAATATGTTTGGTGACATCTGCGCTATAAATTATAAACAATAATGGACCCAACACCGATCCCTGAGGCACGCCCCTAGTAACAGGTGCAGGTATGCTCGAATTTGTAGTACCGTCACTATTAAACAATTTCATTTGTTGTTTGCGGTGTTCAAAATAGCTAGCGAACCACTTCACCGTATCTGTCACAAATCCATAGTATTGCAGTTTGGACATCAGTAGAGGTACGCTAAGGCAATCAAATGCCCTTGAAAAATCTAGCAGAGCCAGCAGTGTTGCACGTCCTTCGTCCTGTGCAGACAAAACATCATCAACGAGCTAATGCAGTTGTCGTACTGTGCTTTTGTCGGAAACCTGATTGATTTTCTGGTAAAATGTTGTTTGATTCCATGTATTTGCGTAATGTTTAGAAGTTATGAGATAAAATATAAACATTTATATCGGTCAAAATCCTCAAAACCCTCCTTCATGCAAAAGCAAGCACTGCCGATTCACGGTATATAGGATCGAGAGATCAAAAAGACGGTGGTAGGTATCAGGGCGTGGGTTTGATTCACTAGACACCTTACCTTTTATATGAAATATACTCACAAGTCACATTTGTTTATATTCGTTACGAGTGGAAATTCGTAGCAAAATATAACATTGCAGATGGGCTGCCTTGTTCCGTCCCTGCATTTGCATTAGTGTGTGTGTTTTAAAGATGTGTGACATTTTGTCTCTAATTAAAACTCAGTATGTTCTCTCTAATTCTGTAGATAATTTTTTTTCTCTATGATAAAACTATTAAAAACCGAAGGGCGGAAGATATTGTTTTTGCCACAGAAATGAAATTACTTTATTTCTGTGGTTTTGGCATGATTTCCAACTTTGAGCAAAAACAACAGGGGAAAGATGCCGAATTCAACGAATAACAAAAATATTTACATGTTCTGTTGTAGATTTCATAAGTTAGTAATGCTATAGTTTTGATACTCGTTTACATCAATTACATGAATAAATAAAATAAATAAATAATCGTGGACACATTCACACAGCGCCATCTAGCCCCAAAGTAAGCTAAGCTTGTGTTATGGGTGCTAGATAACTGATAAACTACTTATATACTTACTTACTTAATTAGTTTTAAATTACTTAGTGCACCTTACATAATGCAAAAACGAGTCATTGGTACATGGCAACACTAGGGTTCGAACCCGGTACCTTTCGCAGTCGGACCTTCCAATATTTCACCTTTATCCTGGGGCCATAAACGCTCGTGTAACGGGCGGTTTTGAGGTCTCCTATTGATCGGGCGACATCCATCATACGACCATGGGCGCATGACCATAAAAATTACGGGGTGGAGGGTAATTCTTTTTAAATCCTAGCCTGTAAAGTTACTATACAGCTTTCTACCACTTCATGAAGTGCCCCTTAGATTTAACTTTTAAACAGACTTGCGCCCACCTTTATGGTTATTTGTTTGCAAATTCTAGCCTGCATACCTTAGATTATTCTGCAGCTTTCTAAGACTTCAGGATGTTAAATTTTTATATACAGACCTGCACCCCATGCATGTGTCTTTGTTTATTGTACTTTTCTTTATTTCTTGTTTGTGTCGCACAAGGACGAGTCTTCGATCGAAACCAGTTACGAAACCGCGGATTCGGTCGTACGCCGAGCTTTTCGGCGGTCAGTGACTACTTCTTAATATGACTTGTTTAGAGAAGAGAATCGGGAATCTATATAATATTGGGTCCTTACCTTCGAAATTGGCATTTTTTTGCAAGTATATTTGCTACAATATTTTTAATTTTAATTAAAATATCTCAATAGGTAGGTAGTAACATGTCGGAAATAGAATATAAAACCCGTAATTCTCTAAATTAAATTAAAAATATTATATTAAGTTTTTACAAGGGTCACAATGCCCCTTTTCATTTGTCGTCAGTTATGCCTCTAGAACCAGAAGTAAATTTTATGAAAGGATTACTCCCTTGTTACAATGAAAGTATATTCACCAAATTAGCTTAATATTGTCTGATTATTCATATAAAGTTTCATGATAATCGTATTTGCTATTTTTAATCAATTGGAAAATATGCTTGTATTCCGTCATTTTCGCCATACAAAACGCCAATTTCATAGGTAATTACCTAATATTGAACTACGTCCAAAAAAGAAATCCAAATACACAATAATTTTAATACCTATGGAAAATTTTGTGCCGAGTGCAAACGTACAGTGAATTTATTCAAGTGAAATAGTAAGGAAGGGTTGTGAAATCCCCATTTTGCATAATCTTCTTAATTCGTACATGGTCAGTTGTTACGTCAGTAGTCAATATGCCCTCGCTGCTGTTGTCCATTCTTTTCAAACGTTTCTCCTCAATTATCATCGTCACCATAACCATCTCGGTCTGATCTTCCTCATTCATTTCATAGTAATCCTCCTCCTCAGTCGTGTGTCCGTAGTAGTCTTCATCGTCCAGAGTGGCAATGTTCAGCTCTGTTACAACGTAGGGCAATGGTGACAACGGCATTGCGTCGACATATTCCATAGACCTACGTAATGTGCCATTTGAATCGGTGTTGTTACCAGAGGATTTCTGGTAACCCAGTCCGTAAAATATATTGTCTACGATTCCAATTGATTTGAAGATCATGAACAGAATGATGAAAGCTACGGCTGACATGACGCAATCGCAGGCGCCGCCGCGAGACGCCCCGCACATGCCGCCGCCGCCGCACACGCTGCACTTCAGCTTGGACGTGATCAAGAACACCAAACATATGGGAAGCAGCGAGACACATTGTAACACGAACGAAAGAATGTTATAAAACCCAGACATTATCAACCGCATCACATTTTCTAACATGAGCAGGATAGTCATCAAGGTCCTTGCTACAAACTGTAGCGTACATGACAATATATTGCCAAAATCCTTTAGTGTCTTACACATCTTGGCGGCTGACTCTGAAACAGAAGTGGGTATTATCTTACCGGAGTTTTGCATAACAGGTAGAGCATAGCGGGATATCTTGTTGGTGCCGCCCGACGGGGGAAGTACCTCGACCATAAAAAATACCGCAGCCAAACAACACTAAATAGTGTTGTGATTCAGCCGGTAATAAAGCTTTTCAGTACTCTATAGGGGGAGGGGAGGCGTGGCTCAGGTAAACAGTACTCGGCACGTCGAAAAGCGGCCGAAGAATTTGCACGGACGCAGGATGGTGCAATAATGAGGTGCAGGAAGCGTTGGATTCCATGCAGGGGCAGAAGCTCACCTACAAGCTGGCAAAGTCTAGGAGCTGAGCCGTTTTAGATGTGAAATTGTGTTGCCATTTAAAAGACTCGGACAACGTTTTACTCGCCAAGTACAAACTCTATTAAAGATCAACAAATTCGTGCCACCACCACAGATCCCTGCACCTTAAGTGGAGGGGTGGAGAGGTTTCTGGCCCTTAAATAGAAAGGGAAAGCTATTGGCCATGACGGAAACCCAAAGAATGGGGACCCGGGGCGGACTAATTTATGCTTACTGAACTGTTCAACTGTGGTGTGTGGTGCCGCCACTTTAAAGTGGTGTGTGGTGCTACCACTTCAAAGATTAGCACCACCCCATCTCTTTCCGTGGGTGTCATAAGAGGCGACTAAGGGACAAATCCGAAAGATGGGCAGCAGCATCTTTCTAGGTAGCTTAACATCAACTGCACTGCGATCGCCAACCCGCCTGCCAAGCGTGGCGATTAGGGCATCGTTTAGAGTAGCGTACCTTACACTCAGAATTATCAGGTGGCGTTGAAGGTTATACAGGTCTACGCACCGACTTCGACAATGAAGTAGAGGCTATGTATGAGGATATTTCTACAGCCATACATGCCTCCAAGACACATTACACTGATATATTAATATCACGAAAAAAATATTCGATCTAAATTAATTAATAAATAAATAAATCATTGTCTTTTACGCACACTGTTACCACCATAAATATTTCCGTAACTTCTGGTGGTGAGAAATAACTGAATTTTTTACTATTTAGTACCACTGTTTGAAAATGTGTTTCTAGTGTTGGAGATATAGAAGTCATGCTGGACTGGAAAATCGCACTTATTAAGGATAAGTATACTTCCTAGCACGAACATGCTGAAATGGAGGCTGTGTGACCATAGTAAGTGCATTATTTTGCCTGTAGGTAGTTATTCTTAAAATGGAGTTACTTTGATGACCAGGGACTAAATAAATAACTCAATTTTCTCTATCAATCAAATATTATTTTCATACAATCAAAGCACGCCATATATGTGATAACCATGATAACTGGCAATCCTATTTATCAGCCATCTTTCCCTTAACATTTATCAGAGAAAAGTGAGTAATCAATGCAGCCCCTGCATATCAAAGTATCCCCATTTAACGGTAGCTACTTAATAATACAAACGCTTTTTAACATTAAGTTGTCATAAGGCGAGCCCACCCAAAAATCACATACATAAAGACACAACTCACCTTTTTCAAACTCTGTAACTGAAAATTTTGTAGATACCTACCTAAAAATCTTTGATTATATACTTAAAAATTTAGTACCAAAACATAACCCCACCCCGAAGCAGCACTATATTAATTTAGACCTCATCTAATGTAAGAAAATTATATGATAATATTCAACTTAACCTAAACATTTTATTTATTAAGTAGATACTTCTTTAAATTACAGCATTTTTCGAAGTAAATTATTAGTAATTCTTCTTCATATGAAATGTGCTTTTCTTGCTTCTTGAGATTTTTATATGGAAAAAGATACCTAATGTCAAGTCACAGTATAATTTTTTTTTCTATGTGTCATTCGTAGACAATTTTCAGGCATAAGACCTAGCAATACTGGCCTCTACAGTGCTGCAAACTTATCTGACTCCGTGGCCAAAACTGGAACTGAGGAATAAAAGGCACTTAATTTGGAAATGTATATGAACTGATATGTCAATGCCAAAACAGCGCCGCCCGTCATCGTGTCAGATAAGTTTGTAGAATTATAACCCCAGGAAGGTTATACAAAAGTAGTTTCTCCATGCTTTTTTTTATAATCAATATTTATTGGGAACTTTTATACCAAATTTTACATGACAGCTCCGTATTAAAACAATAAGTATATAAAAAGGCAAACTTATAAACTAAACATCTACACAATTAATCCCTAGTACAGACTGAAAGCATTAAAAGAACAATTTCTCGGCTTGCTCAGTACATGGATACGCTAACAAAGACTGGAAGGCCCCCACATCGTACGGATTTAATTTAAGCTTCCTCCTCAACTTATTCCTAGCACCCTCGTACTGAACACACTCCGCCAATAAATGCTGCACTTCTTGTGGGGTTTCTCCGTGCTCTAACCCAACAACGATCTTCTCGATGCCAATGTGGTGCAAGTCCCATGGAGGCAAGTCCGACTCGCACGCGAAGAGTTCTGTACCGCTACAGAAATACATATCCCCAAGAAATACTTTAGCTTATGCAGCTTTCCATAAAGCTCAAAAGCCCATAAATAGGGATAGCATACAAGGGTCAGAATTAAGCACGAGTTCAGTAATATTAAAGCTTATTTTATGACTACAGTGGACACCTGTAGATAATTTTGTAACATCTAATGGCACCTTTCTAGTGGCTCAACTCTAGTAACCTATAGTTGTTTTTCGTTTAGCCCTTTTAGTTGCTATGTTTTAGCTCCACGGACTGCGCTACAGCTAAAAATGTATCTCTTTTGTCACCTTTAGTTGTATACGGTCTCGCGTCACTACAGTTAGAATTGTATCGCTTTGGGCTCTTTTATTACAATAAGGTCCCGCGTCTACCGAGACGCTTAGATCTTTTGCCTCGAAAACATTAGCTGCTGTGTACGACACCCACGAATGAAAGGAGTTGGTGCTATTCTACTCTGCCGGACACCACACGGCCAACGGCTGGTTGTAGGCAATTCTTTGATTTTAAATGATCGTACACAGTTTATTCCTTGCACAAGCACAATTCAAGCAGTCAATACACAGAATGGAAAGTAAGTGAAGATAGATTACAGAGAGGAAATTACAGTAAAGTCAATTAAACACTAACCGATCCTCTCAGAGTGAGAGAAAACATCGTGATTAAACCTGCATATTCAGGCGGCTCAATGTGTAACCAATGTTAACATGGTCACTGAGGTCAGATGGCAGTCGCTCCACTATAGTTACCTGATCTGTCAAATACTGGATCATGGGCAAGCCCACAGGGAAAAAAATATGCTAGTCTAAATTACCAGACCCCGGGCCCCTTGCGTGCCAAGATGTCCAAGATCCCGGGTGGCATACGCCAGAGTATACTCCAGGAATGCTGCAGAGACCTTACGATTCTCGAAGAAACATCCAATGTTGGATGGCAGATTCATCATCACAGCCCATATCAGTCCACTTAAGAACTTGGTGCCTCTCCCACGAAAGAGGAGGTTATTGTCATAATCTCCACGCTCAGCAGGCGGGTTGGAGATCGCAGTGTTATAAATATAACAATGGAAAACGCTGCTGTCCATTTTCCAGTCTATAGAGAGAGACTTTAGATCTTTAGCCTCGAAAACATTAGTCACCTTGTACGACACCCACGAGTGTAAGGAGTTGGTGCTATTCTACTCTGCCGGACACCACACGGCTATATTTTGGATTTTGGATGGCAGATTACGCGCCGTTAACTATTGAGTAATGAACATAAAATATATCGCCAATAAAACGATTCCTTTTCTATTTCCCTGCTAGCTTACTATATGTAGGTATACTAATATGCATAAGTAACCACAACAGTACCGTAGGCTCTTTTACAAATATGTGAAGGTTGCCTGGAATAGATCGCGTGTAGCGTGTAAGGCCGCCATTGCACAAATGTATCTTACTGATTGTAATAGTATGTAGGTACTGTGTCATGTTAGTATGACAAATAAAGTGTTTAGCTATCTATCTATCTCCCTAAGACGCTTTTAGTTTTGGATGGCATTTAATACCAATGGTTTAATACCAAAGGATTATTACAATAATAAAAATTAGTAGCTCCGTATTTCATAAATTCCGTTAACTTTAAAAGATAAAATAAGATAAACAGTGCCACTGAAAAAAGATTGACAAAACCAGTATATTAATTAAAACTGGAATCCCAACTGTTGTGGAGCAATATCTATACTAATAATATAAAGAGAAAAGTATTAATTGTTTGTCGTTTTGTTTGTAATGAATAAATTAAAAAACTACTTAACCGTTTTAAAAAATTCTTTCAGCGGAGAAAGCTGTATTATCAGCGAGTAACATAGGCTATCTTTTATTTCAGAAAAGTTCAAAACGGCCTTCGGCCACACCTATTTAAGTTATTATTTTAGATTCCTGCTTGGATCGATTCTACAAACAGTATTTCTGATCAATGTGTTCATAAGTAAAAGCATTATAGATAGATAGAAGGTTGTATATTAGATAACGACGTATTACTTAGAAAATTAGCTGCCGTAGGCTGTACACCACCCTTGCTTAGATTTTGCCAGCTATATGGCCGACAGGATACAGTATGTCGAGTATAACTCGACTCATTGGACTTTTACCCTACCAGATCTGACGTTAGTCAAGGGAGCAATTTAGGTTCCCTTTCATTTATAATAATGATTAATAATTCGCCCAGTATTATACGACTCGCTGATTGTTCATTGTTTGCAGAAGACCTTAAATTGTGCATTGTAATACAGTTAGAGTTCAGAGGATTGTCAGAGATTGCAAAGGGACATAAACAGGGTGCTACAGTGGAGTATAAAGAATAAGCTGGAATTTAATACCTCAAACTGTGCAGTTATTATGTTTACCCGTAAACAAACTCCTATGGAACACGAGTATAAGTTACCAGATAGCCTTATTCGATGAGTCAAGGATGTCAAAGATCGGTTTTGAGATACAGAGACCGTATTACAGGTGTTTGTAAAAAAGTATACAGAAACCCAAAGTTTATACTACTTAGAGCAAACTCGTTCACAAACATTAAAGCTATTATTTCTTTGTACAATGCCGAAGTCAACTGGAGTCTAATGCAGTCGTACGGGACCTCAACGAAAACAAAACTTTCAATGGTAGTGATACCTACTCTTTCAAGAATCAAATCACAATAGCATCAAATGATGACACCCTGAAGCGAGCACCTGAGTTTATTTGCTAACGTAACAAACACCCATACATGCCTACAATTTTCGAGATTTGCCCTCGATTTCACAGGGATTCCATAATCAGATCCCGACCTGATCAAAATAGACCACTTCAGGAGAATAAACTTTAAAACAAAACAAAAAAGTATCCGGCCGGCATCATCAGCTCCACTTCACCAAATGATTTTTTTCTGAATGCAAACACTTGACTTGTCACTGATAATACTAAATATTTGAAGATTTACCTCAATTCCTTATGGGTCCCATCATTAAAACTGGGTTTTTATAAAAGTAAAACCAAACTGGGACTATGTCCCTCAAATAGAAAAAGAATTTTCCAAATCGGTTTATAAGTAAGTAAATGTCGGAGTTCTGAGCTGAGGTAACAAAACCATATTGAGACCCTCCTCCTTTTTTTTAAATCGATTATTCTATCAGCGAAGACCTGTAATTGGCTTCTGTTTCGTAAGAATATTAATATTATGTTCTTGGAAAGCTGTTGGTCTTCCAAATAAAATAAAATAAAAGGAAACGATATATAGGCTTTAGTATTATGCTTTAACAGAAAAAAAGGGCCCAGATTACAGTCACTAGAATTTTAATTCACGAACAATTTTGTGTGGATATACACAATACCTACAGTACGAACGTGACTTCTATTCAAATAGAATAGTATAGAACGGTTGTCATATTGCTATCTCCTATAATCTTCCTAAACACTATATTGCCAGTTGTCAATATATGTCCGTCAACCAATGTTTCTGCGCTATTGTTCTTCGTTATCTCCCTGTTGTTCCTCATTAGCTCCTGTGTTTCTGTGCTGTTGTTCTTCATAATCTCCCTGTTGTTCCTCATTAACTCCTGATATTGTATCATCATTTTATCTGTCATGTCGGTAGCCATGTCGCTCAGCAATTCCTCTCTCGTTTCGTAGTAATACAAATCATCTGTCGTATAACCGTAGTAGTCTTCATCGTACGGAAAGACAACAGGAGGCTCTGATATATCGTAGGAATCGTAGGACAATTCCATTAATCTAAGTAAAGTAGTATTGGTCGAGTTGTTGAGTTGAGTTGAAGTATTATCTGAAGATTTCACGTAACCCATGCCGTAAAACACCTTGTCTATGACTCCAGTTGCTTTTAAGATGACGAACAGAACGACGAACGCTATTAGCGACATGAGGCAGTCGCAAGCGCCGCCCCGGCGCGCCGCGCACATGCCGCCGCCCCCGCACATGGAGCACTTCAACTTGGACGTAATCAAGAAAACGCAACATATCGGAAGCAGTGATATAAGTTGCAAAACTATTGATATCATATTGTAAATCGCTTGAAAGACCATCCGTAATATATTCTCTAACATCAATAGGATGGTCAACAGAGTCCTCATAATAAATTCTGTGAAACACGAAAATATCTTGGAACAATCTTTTAGTGTCTTACACATCTTGGCGGCTGATTCTGGAACAGAAAGAGATATGTGGGTAGTTTCATGAAGCAAAATAATAACTAGATTGTGGATACCTAACCATAATGTACCTATATATCGCTGATCGATCGCCAAACTGTACCTGTACTACCAGCTGTACGGTACCTTGTTGACACTACAAAAATTTACCTGCTACAAAGGTAGATAGGTAAGATTTCTTGCTGACCATATCTATGTTTATTAGCTGATAATTAGTTTATATGCGGATCAAGTGTTGGTGTTTATTTTTAAATTAATACCAACAAAATATTTCTTAAATTATTGCGACACTGACAATAATTTATATTATGTCTGTTGGGAGTTGCGGGGAAGGGTGCAGGTTGGGGGTCGAGCAGGAGGTAATTTTATTAAATAAACAGAGGCGTGAAATAGGGCGATCCACTCTCATTTTAAGCCCTTTACCAGTACCTTGGTAACCAGCTTAACTACTATAAGCAAACCTAGGCAATGTGAATGCACTATGGAAAAAACTGTTAATGTACCTGCTTGCTGGACTTCTTGTAACTGTTAAAACTGTAGGTACCTATATAATTTACGTTAAGACATCTAGTATATCCACAAATTACCAAATGTGAAATTAAAATATTTTTTTGGTATTTTATAATTTTTATTATTGTTTTTATAAGCACATGATATGCGCTTGATTTATCCTTAGCAAAATAATGACCTTCACTCCGATGACAACTGACAACCAGAATAAAAAATTCACGAGGTTTCACCCAGGTTTGTCCGAAGAGATTTCGCTTACTATTCTAGAGATATTTTACTAGCTTTTTATATATCAAAATCTTTGCTTTTGCGTGAACCGTCAGGTTTCGGGGTTCGCTTTTCTACTCCTCTTGGCATCGTTGGTGGTGAGTTTGTTGGCACGCATGACATTATTAACGACTTCTAGCCATCGCTTCCTGGGCTCCGATGCATGCAAAAGCCTTCCATGAAATCACATTCTTTATTTATGAGAGCAACACGGGCCACCAGCGAACCGGAGCCTTCTATATTGCCTCCCCCCGTACTACGCCCTTTCTCGCCTTACTTCCTTATTATCAATTTACAGTTAGTTAAGATTTGTGGATGTGATATTAGCCATATAAATATAAGTTGTCTAAGTTATACCTACTTATAGAAATATTGAAATCGTTAAATTAATTAGGTAAATAACATTGTTACTTTTATTCATCATTGTTGTCATTCTCATAAGTATAAATAATTCAACTTGACATTTATTGATAGTTTCGTTTAATTGTTTGTCTTATATAATGTTATTGCTTAATGACATTCTTATCTAAGTGACGTAAGTACCTACCTAAAATAAATGAGGCATAAAGTAGATAGGCACTTACAATTAATTAAAAGAAACAAAAGGCGAGCTCATTTCCACAACAAGTTCTTAGATCGCAACATTTATTCCGTGTCGTACTGGGTACGACACGGAATAAATACGGGTACGACTGAATATAAAATGTACGGGAAATAAAATTTGCATGAATATCCATTTGTAGAGTAAGTTTAGGGGAAATGTGGGGGAGGTATAGGGGAGGTTTAAAGGTCGTCGGTTGCATGGAATGATAGGGCGCGAATGCTGCTCTCTGGTCATTTTTCTGGAGGGAGGGTAGGTGCTCTACTTAATTACTTTAGTTAATTCTTGAAGAACTTCAGGGGCGGTTCGACACGCATACTAAATTTCTCTCGATATTCTTTCATGAGTGTTTAGTAATTGTATTATAGTTTATACTCTAATAAATGTTTTCAATGGTGCGCAAAATGGGTTCTATAGGTTAATATAATATTATTAGATTTACAATAAAGCAGTTAAATCGAAAAAAGTATAAATCGCCGCTAGATGGCGTTGTTTTTAGATTTCATTATTTTTCTTTTTCATTGCTTTATTTTATATTATTGACATGTAGAAATCTATTTCGCGCACATTTGGATACTTTTACAATTGCACAAACTTACATTAAAAGATCAAACCCTTGAAGGAACGCCGATCAAACGTTACATAAATTTTGTATGAAAATCGTACCGCCTTAAGCCGCACAGTGTTGACTACTATTGACCAGAAATTAAATTAAATTCATTATGACGACTAATGTGTATTGAGAGATATATTTGCGGCCAAACAAAACAATAGATACTATTTGACCATGATCCAGGATTTGGCAGATCAGGTAATTACATTGGAGCGGCGGAGCCCTCGTGCTCGAGGTCTGTGCTGTGCTGTGGACCAAATGACTGGGGCTATGATTCCGCTAGATAAATAGGTATATAGCTTGAACCTAAGGTCAAAGAGATCCTGAGGAAGCTCTGTAGCTTTTTACTGTACTACGTGTATGATTCTAATTGAATGATTAAGACATAACCGACAGACGTATTTTTAGTTAGTCCAATAACACACTCAAAAATCTTAAAACTTACAATAGATATAAGAACAAAAGCATAATTGCATGACCACCTTCAGAATCATGTTCCTTTGAATTAAAGTGCAGTTGTTAAACGGTTTTTACAGCATTCATGAATTAAATTTTCACTTATTATAAACAAGGTGTTAAGGTGTTAGTCTTTTTATGTTATCCGGTCGGCATACAGCCCAGTGCCTCTGAACATTAGCAACACCGCTGCCTTTAGCAACACTACAACGCATTAGACGTTGCCCACCATACGTTTCTCTGGCAACAAAAAGGCTAATGCCCGCCACGGTCTCCCAAATCCCCACCTCATGAAGTAATGGAGAAGACCTTACTCACTGTACCGTTTTAATGCGATTATAGTAAGTAATACTCGTAAAAAAACGACATATTATGTAATAATTCTATTTGCACGACGATTTATGGCGACCAAGGCGATTTTCTAAGAGTTCTCTTTTTTACCTTAATACGTGTACATTGTTCGTAACTTTATTTATTATCAAGTACAGTCGGAATAGGAACTCCATTGGAACTAGCGACTTACCCCGCCTCGGCGTAGATACACACAACGTAGAGCTAGAGAAGCGTTGCCGGTTTTCATCTAAAAGGAAGTCAAAGTATCTACGACAGTGTGGTCTTGGACATTAGCCACCATTTATAACAATGTACTAATTCCAATTTCTGAGAGTGCGGTATGAGTAACAGCCGATATGGCTCATCTGATTGCAGTGAACTTAGCACAGAATCACCAATCTGTCTCACTGCGTAAATGTGGACCTCCCGTCAGGAGCAACGTCGCTTTGCTTTTATACTACCGCTTGGGAAAATTTCGATAGCGCGATGCAGGTTCCCGAGCAACAGTGTTGTCGGAAGGAATATGGTTGTTCTGTTCGTGGAAATGTACTTCATGTAAATATGATTTTGTATTTACAGTTGACAGAGTAACTTTATTTACTTTATGATGGAATATGAAATTGGAACATTACGCTATGAGTGTAGATAAAGGTATCTATATTATATATGTTTATCTGAATATGTAAATGACAAAAGTCCATGAGACTGAACTGTTGTTCTATACCTACAGGTATTTTTAAGATAGTATATAGGACAAATAATGTATTAGTACATAAGACATGTTTAAAAAAAAATAACGTAAGCTCTGTTTGTTTCTTGCCGTTTCTTTCCCCCACGGAGAACCACCTTGGAAGCGGCGTTAATTTTCCTTCCTTTCTCACACATGGTGTCTTATATCTGCGGTAGGATAGGGGTAAAGTAGTGGTAGGGTAGGGTTAAGGCAATGGTAGGATAGAGTAGGGGTAAGGTAACGGAAGGGTAGGGATAGGATAGAGTAGGGTGGGAGCGACTACCAATCACATGCAGCATGTGTAATGCACGCTTACTTAAAAGTGTGCCTGGTGGTGGCGTGGGATCCGGGTCGCTCTATCCTCTCAAATATGGTTTACTCTTGCTGTAGTTTAATGTGTTTTTTTTTTAATTATACTAGACATACCTATACAATATATCGAGCGCAGTCCGGCTCTGCCTGGCATTGTCAGGCACGGTCCAGTCGTGGTTGGCGTGGGGTGGGTTTGCTGCGCCCATAGGGCGGTCAGCTCGTTTCGTTCCGTTCAGGTACAACACCAGCCAGAAATGCTTCTGCAAGGGTGTATGTAGGTCATAACAGCAAGAACTAAGTATGGCGTCGCCCTCATCGGTGGATCCGTCGTCTGTACTTGTATTTTGAGGAACCAAGCCCAGTGGATGTCACGGGTCTCACCCAAAGAGCTGGTTTGCTCCGGATACCGTATCAGACGTGGAAGTTGTTGATTTTAAGCGACACTACACCTCGTCCTCCACTGATTTGCGCCTCAGTTTGATCAGTGCAAAGATATTAGATGCGAAGGGGAGTGTAGGGGCTGTCGCAGTCAGGATGGGAGCGACCTCGTGCTCGAGGGTATGACCGGGACATTAACAGTGGAGCGACTGCCACCTGACTTCCGTGACCTTGTTGACAGGGGAACCTGACCATATTGAATCATGGTTTCATTATTATGTTTTCCTTAACCGTAAGAGTATTAGTACTCATCTAATGTACATAACTCAGAAAAGAGTCGTTGGTACATGGCGGCAGAAATATATGAATTCGGTACATCTTGAATTGCAAGGCGAATACCATTACCACTAGGCCACCGACGCTCGACGAACTATCAGCTATATCATGTGAGCTTTTTTGGTCGAACGCTCTAATTTCTAGAATATCAGTATAAATTAAAACATCCACTCTATAATTGGTTTATTTTATTGCGCAGCTACATACCTAAAGCCTGATAACGAAAAACCACATTAATTAGTTCCCGCATAAATTATGATGCTGTACCTAAAAAACAACGATAAGAGAACAGTGATTGCCTAATTAGTTATTAATTAAATTACAGCTTGTGGCTGTGGTACAGTTTAATGACTAGATTAGATAAAAAATACAAGGAATTTAGCAAAATAAAATCATACAATTTTAACATACCTCAATATAATTCAAGCCTCGCGACTTTAGTTCTTGTATTTGTATGTATCTGTGACACTCACGCAGGTCAAAGTCTTTGCAGGACTCCGCTGACAAACTGAATACGCCGCAGCAGAAATACGTCTATTTTACCGGGGAAGCAGGCTTCATAAGTGTCAATAGCTTTAGAGAGGTGAGCTGAGAGCGTAGCCGCTATGTACCTACTTAGCAAACAAGCCCAGCGACCGCCCCGACGCGTGCGCTTCCCCCACACAGAAAAAAATTCGGGACAACAGCTCTGAACTATCCACCTCGCTATGAAGAATGTCGTGCCATCAAGCGCTTCTCCTCCAAAGAATACATTTTATATTTTGTCAGATATTCCTCCAGGCAGGTTATAACAATCTTACGGCAAGCTTAGACGATTAGGAACTGGGAAAGTCATATTATAAATCTGAAAGAACGTGCGAAAAATAGCGCGGGCGGGCCATACGACGGTGTGCGAAACCGCAGTTTATAGCATACTAGTGGACCCGGCGCGACTTCGTTCGCGTACACCTACTTTACTCCTACCTACCCTCTTTCTACTTGCTTATAAACCTTCCTCTTGAATCACTCTATCTGCTGTTGAAACCCGCATCAAAATCCGTTGCGTAGTTTCAAAGATTTAAGCATACAAAGGGACATAGGGACAGAGAAAGCGACTTTGTTTTATACTATGTAGTGATGTATTCATTCCATAGAATGGTGTCCACGCGCCATAACGATGTCCTGCATCTGTGGACTACGTTCGAAATCTATGGTTGAACAGGTATACTATCTCTATGGGTTGAACAACATTTGACAATTTTATGGCGGAAAACAACATATTGGACTCTTGTTTACTTACGTTATATTATTTACCTACAATGTTTATACCAGTTAAATGATGCAAACTAGTTGATGGAGTATCTTAGAAGCTACGATTTGAAATAAAACAGGACACTTTTTTTTGACTCTACCACTTTAGCATAGGTAAGTACTTATCTACAGGGAAAAATAAATACCTATATTATGTAAACACATTGTCTGTTCACCAACACCTTGTCTCGATATCGCTTGTAAAAAGTGTCATCATCATCATCATCAGCCGAAAGACGCCCACTGCTGGGCATAGGCTTCCCCCTGAGATCTCTACAAAGGCCGGTCCGGTGCCTTCCGCATCCAGCTGGTACAGGTCGGTCGTTTCAGTCCAATCCAATCAGTTAATACCTCTTCGGTTAATACACACCAACTTGCTTTCCAGAAGCAGCCAACATGTGTCGCCTCGTGAACGCATGCTGTACCACCATCATGTGCTTCTGCGCCACAATTTTCCAGGTCTTCCATACCATAGTCATGATGATAGGAGACATACTCAGTTCTATTGTGGAGACGATATACAACACGGTGATGTTAATATTGCAGCTGCTCTCCCTTCTGCCTATATGCTGCGTGTTCATTGTCACCTCCAAGCTGAGATGCTGTCTCTGCACCAGCGGCTTTCAAACTACCGGTGCCAGGGGGCCAGTCGACTGTTTTCTCTCGATGGTCGCGTTCCTTACGTTCTTCTTCATACTCAGAAGGACGGGATTTTTGAAAAGTACAATGCAAATGATTGATGAATGGTTAGAATGAACCGTTTTTCATAATCTACCTTTTAGACTGTAGAGATACAGTACTGAGAGAGCTGATATTGATGCTGAGATACTGGTGTGGTGGATATACTATAATTAAAGTACGTACAGTACAGATATAACAGTATCCTGTCCACGGTATCGTACTGGATACTAAATTGGGCTACCAATTAAATTGGGAATCCAAACGAATACATTGGTACATACAAACACGTTATTGAATAATTAAGTGCACGTGAAGTGCTACATTTTATTCTTTGCAAGGTGTACAGGGAAGGTAACCCCAATCGACAGTGAAATTACAAGGTTTTTGCTGTATTTTCTATACCTACTAGAGGATTTTTACTGTTTTTTTTATTTGCGTGTTTTTGAGTAGTCATAAGATTAAATCTTACTATTCGGACATTGGTGTGGTGTAATACGTAGTAGAATAGCACCCGTCCCTTCCATACCTACAATGTCTAATCTAATTAAAAAATCATCTTGGCGTTAATATATATCCTGGTTGTGCCCTCGCGCACGAAAGCCCGTGGTCTACTTTGACCATGATCCAGTATTTGGCAGTTCAGGTAATTACAGTGGAGCGACTACCATCTGACCAGGTTACTAGGGGAGCCTGACCAGATTGGATCATGGTTACAAATTTAGTTTCCTGAATTTGCAGGTTTCATCACGATGTTTTCCCTCACCGTAAGAGCATCGGTTAGAATTCAACTAATGTACATAACTCAGAAAAGAGTCATTGGTACATGGCCGCAGCGGGATTTGAACCCGGCACCTCTCGCTTACGAGTCGGATACTCAACCGCCCGGCCACCGACGCTCCCTACCAACCATTTACAGACTTGCCTGTATTTACATTTACGAAATCTCCGTCGACGCTACATTGGGTAAGTGAACAAAATAAATAAGAAACAATTTTACTAGGTACCGTTAAAATATTTAATGAAAATAACATAAGTAATTATTACAGCACACATAATAATTGTATCCAAATCAACTTTAACATTATAATATCAACGTTAGGCAACGCTTTAATAAAATTAGTTAGTAGATACTTTTTGTGCACTTTTGAAAAATTAGATCCTCCATTTTGTTATATTAATATCTCGGAAGGATGATAAAAAACATTAGGTAATCAATGCAGAGCAGGAGAGAAGGTGTAAAAACATTGTAGTATCACTATACTTTTAAAGATTTTAAAACGTAAACGTCACCTGGTAACAGAGACCAACTAACAGGTTTTTAGGTAACCATAGCTTTGGAATAAGATAAGCGATATTTTTCCTCGAACGAATTTGCTTCACCAAATCAACGGAAGCTATTGCTTACGCAATATATCATGAATATTTGAACTGAATCGTGTGCGTATACAAAGGAAGTGGTCATCCTACGAAATACTCAGTAATTTTGTTGAATTTCTCCTCTGGGTGCTATAGTGCGAATATTAGACGCTTAGAGCTTGTACGCTTGACGCATCATGAGGTCGAAGTAACAGTCGTTGTCTATGGACACGCTGATACCGCTGTAGTAGTTCATAAACTCCTCCAATGTCACCTGTGAACGGAGAGCAAAAATCATTATCATCAATAATTTCATATATCCACGCTAAATCTTTAGGTACACACACATTTAATCCGTTCATGGCTAAAAATCATACTCTTCAAATGCTCGTAAGAGGGATTACTGTCTCCTATAGTACAGGGTAACCTAGTGTAGGAGGCAGAAAATCAATATGTTGCTAATACATTTTTAGCGCCTGAATTGTTTCGTACATACATGGTAATTAAGAGATTTATTCCCTTTTATTGTACTGTTATGGTTTATGTTTGTTGTATTATTTGGCTAATAAATATTATGTATGCGTCGCCGAATACTGGGCGAATAAAGTATAAGTCGGAGTTTAGTCCATCGACTCGATAAGGTGAAGAATAAATATTATTTATTCATATATTTATTATCATCCTAGCGGTCATCTGCTGCTATCCTACTTGCCCTCTCACTTCGCGTTATCTTTAGCATGATTCTCGCAAGTTCGGTATGATTTTTGGTACCAGCAAGTTTAGGCACCTATAGTTCACACCTGTGAACTATAGGTGCCTAAACTTGCTGGTACCAAAAATCATACCGAACTTGCGAGAATCATGCTAAAGATAACGCGAAGTGAGAGGGCAAGTAGGATATCCCCCTGGGGATTGCGCAACACTAGACCAAACGTGAACAACACAAAAATAATGCACATCATCATTATCACAACCCATAACAGCAGGACTTAGGGCCTCTCCCACGAAAGGGGATGTCATTGCCATTGCCTCCACGCTCGGCAGACGGGTTGGAGATCGCAGTGTTTAAAAATATAACAATGGAAAACGTTGCTGCCCATTTTCCAACCTACGGAGACTCCAGGGGGATGTATGCACGAGAGAAGCAAGCCGAAACTAACCGATGTTAATTATTTGCCACCTGTAAGTAAATGTTAATTACCTTTCCATCGGCCGTTCCATCCTCCTCGAAATTCGCCAAGAATTTGTTCATGATGACATCTTCAGAGTCTTCGCCACTCTTGTACCTGAAACACGACGGAATCATCATAGTTTCGTAATGAGGGCTGTCGCGAGTTCAAAATTCCACTAGATGACGAGAAGGTATTATAAGATTTCTAAGGTAAGGTAATTGATCAAAGTACCTCACGCTATTGGCCGAAATCAAACGCTCCAAGTTGACAGTTGGATTTCAGCCAATAGGACGGCTTTATTTTGACAGTGACAAGACCTTACTCGACAGTGGCGTCCACGTTGTCCTCATCACGTACAGTAGCCTACATAATGAGCACCAGATACTCAAATGCCTGCAATATGGATGCGTCCAGCAGGATGTCGCAGTAGCTACGCTTCGGCAAGTTTCGAGGACGCTTTGGCATGCGTAAGGACGTCTCAGCACGGCTAAGGATATCGCGACATACTCGTAATATGACGACTTACCTCGAGTTGGAGTTGACAGAGTACACGCCGCGGATGTCGTCGATGGTGATGGAGCCGTCGCCGGTTTTGTCCAGCTTCCTGAACGCCTGCTCGACGATCGCACGGCGAGAGTCCGACATCGGCGGCTGCAATTCCGCGATAAATTATGTTAGAAAGGAAGAAAAATAATAATAATAAATATTAAATGGGCTAGGATAAACTCACACAGCGCCGTCTAGCCCCAAAGTAAGTGAAGCTTGGGGTATGGGTGTTAGATAACTGATAATTTTTTTTATAATGTATTATATACATTTTTAACACAAAGTAAAGGAAATTAAAATTCATAATTTCAGGAAAGAAACAATTTATTACACTCCACATTACATTTATAGATAACTGATAATTTTTTTTATAATGTATTATATACATTTTTAACACAAAGTAACGGAAATTAAAATTCATAATTTCAGGAAAGAAACAATTTATTACACTCCACATTACATTTATGTATCTACTCTACACTCATAATTTATTTATAGTTAGTCAATGAGAGTTTCCACGGTTTCAGATGACACTAGTGGGGCGTAAGGTCTGTTGTCAAAATTTTGTCGTGGCCAGAAACAACTGCTGTTAAATGACGATTCCAGTCCATGACAGGGCTTTCATTCAGGATCAGGACAGGACATCAGACATTACGTCGCAGTAACACTATCTCGTGGATTTCCGAATCGTGAAAACTCTCAGTGACAGATGATGGAGCATGTCTGTCTAGGAAGAGCCTATTCACTCTAGCCTTGAATGCGTCTAGATAATACTCAGGGAACACACTCGCTGGCAACTTGTTCCATCCCTTAGCCGTACGCATAATAAAGGTTGAACTAATGCGGCACGTGCGGATAGTCAATAAAAAATAGGGGTTCCAATTAAAAACTCGAGAAAGGTTCTATAAGGGCTTATTTTATTACGCCAATCTATTTACTTTTTAAAACAGATGTATCTCTTATCATTACACAGTCCATCTATTTTTTTTATAAATCTGAAGTAGTGACAAGGAAACTTCACGCCGCACCGATATCCTCGACGTGGCAACATAAATGGCTCAAAATCTACGCTTTGAGTCAGCAAAGTCAAGGAAATTATACGAAAATGAAACATTAAAACCCCGAGTGTATGATAAAATGGTGTATGCAACTGCATATAATTAGGTAAGTACCTATTAAAACACTCGTGTCCAACTCTTATCACACTCTACCTTGTATAAGCGAGTTGCATGGCCTACAAGAGATAAAATGTAGCTTAATTATTATTATGTATTAATATTTGCATGCCAGTGCCTAAACTGACTGAATGTGAGAACTGCATCTGTCTTTATTGTACCACCTACATTGTTAATGTACCTACCGCATTTAAAGCAAATAAATGATTCTAACTCTAATTCTCCTTTCATTCGCAAAATTCGCGTGCAACAGAAATAGAAGTGGAGCGTCTTAAAAACTGAATAGATTCAATTCATAGATTGGTGTCATAGACTTGATATTTCCGGAAAGCGTGACTGGTTCAATTCGCGATTGCACGGATTGGTCTAATCCATTTGTTGTAGTCTAAATTGTTCCAATTTGATGTCTATTATATATTATACTAGCTGACCCGGCAAACGTTGTTTTGCCATATAAATAATTTCAAAAATGATTAAATTACTAAAATGGCTATTAAAAAATAAGGGTTGATCGTAGAAGGGTGAAAATTGAGGATTGTATGTATTTTTGTATGTTGTATCATAAAAAAATAGAAATTAAAAATTTTGTCTAAAAAATAAAATAAAAAATTTTGGGGTGGACTACCCCTAACATTTTGGGGGATGAAAAATAGATGTTGGCCGATTCTCATAGATACCGGATAAGCACAAAAAATTTCATCAAAATCGGTCAAGCCGTTTCGGAGGAGTATGGCAACGAAAACTGTGACACGAGAATTTTATATATTAGAAGATAAACCTGTGAATTGTGTTCACCCCGTTCACCGTGTACACCACATCAGATAGCATTTCACAACAACAAATTGCTCTTTTGATAATTACATATTTGAAGCTAGTGCTCAGAACTAGTGAATAAATATCTATTTAGTTAAGAATAGTATAAAACTAAAAGAAAAATACAAAAAATGTATTACGTACTCTGATTTGCCTGATGAACTCGTCGATGCTGATGGACCCACTGCCGTCTATGTCAAACTTCATGAACATATCTTCAGCCTCCTGATAACCAAGAATAAAGTCACCATAATCATCAATCATCATCCAATACCTACTTATAAATCCAAACACACGAGTTCAAATATCAAGTCAATAAACAAGTATGATAATAATAGAAAGCAGAAATGATAATAAAATCGTTATAAGGATTCATAACAAAGAACTAAATTGACCTAAATTTAGGGCTGGCGGAATCGAATTCCTTACAAGCAATCCATTACACATCACAAACAAATTAGTAAATGACGAAGTAAAAGTTTCGAAATGTCACCTCGTCACTAAGATCAAGTCCGGTATCCTTGATGCCGGTGAAGAACTCGTCTTTATTCAACTGTTTGCTGCCGTCGTCGTCCATTCGCCGGAAGATCCTGCAACCACGAGAAATCAGTTTAGAATCCTCCTTGGACTCCTAAAATATTTTCTTTTTTCTTAAGTAGATATTCGAGTGGACTATTCCGAATGATATGAACAAACGGAAAAAATTAAACTTTATCTAAGTAAGACCGAGCTCTAGTTGAGGGTGCCCGGGCGCTGCGTACTGCCACCCTCATCGTTATTGAGTAAGGCTTAGCTAGGCGCTTAAGGTGTAAGAAACTAATTAAACAAGCAAAGTTATTAATGAAAACAACACACTGGGGGACGTAATAGTCTCAAGCGTGCGCTCTAGTGGTACACCCTCGCCGTAGCTCTTTTTTTTCATGTCAATCGGTACTTAATTCGGTAAAGAAAGAGGCAAGCGGACCACCTGATGAAAAGTGGATCATCGCCGCACCCACCGCGCCGTGCCGTTGTGCACGAGCAGACCTACGTTTTATAGGTCTCCTAAACGTCTAATATCGCTACAAAGTGGAATTTTTCTTGTACTCGATGACGTACGATAAGCTACGGCACCCTCACAGTCTAATCCTTCTACGCTCCACCTGCCTCGTACCTGCCGTGCTCCAGGATCCCCGAGGCACCGCGCGAGAGGCACAACCGCCGCAGCACCGCCAGCGGATCGCTGATACTATTTCAATTAATTTTTTTTTTGGCTGTGGTATACTGAAACGTGGAGGTCCCCAGTCGAATGACTCGAATACGAATGCGATATCCCCCCACTTCCAACTACTTCCTGCCGATTTCAATTCGAACGGCATATCCCTATACGCCCCACCCCTTTATCACCTACCTGCCGAGCCCCAGGATGCCCGAGGCACCGCGCGAGAGGCACAGCAGCCGCAGCTTCTCCAGCGGGTCGTTGGCGGAGGCGAGGGCGCGCGAGCTCTTCTGCATCAGCTCCTCCTCCACGCGCGACGACGCCGACTGCGGTCTGTGCCATGCTACTGCAAGCAAAGTTGTATAGGGTGTCACCAACTATCTTAACAGGGCCCTGAGGCTGCGAAATTACGAATGGCTTAGTTGAATCTCAATTGGATATCAAGTTTGATACGTTTCGGTAATCTGCTACGAAATTTAAGACCAATAAAATAAATAATTTTTATTCATTAAATCTTGTGGAATAAATTTACATTAGAGTTTCTCTGTATCTTTTATATGACATCTTTTGGGACGGGTTCTCTATTGAAGTGACATTGGAGTATTAGCTAGTTTGATTGCAACTCGACCGTGGACGCAAAAAGGCATTCTTTTGGCAGGCCACACCAATACTTAACTGTTCAACTGAGAGTCAATTACGATTTCATTACGAGACTATCGATACAATTTTTTGGAGAATACCTAAATTGTCTTATCTATTTTGCCCTGCAACAATGTTTACGTTGTCGTAGATAATGTAAGGGGCGGACAGTTACCATATTCCAGTAGGTAGGTGCTGTCGCACTGTCTGTCCTTTTAAAAATGCATCACAAGATGGCACACAAGGTTGTCAAGTGTTCACTAATGATGCGGGTTTATGATATAGGTTCATTGTCACTATGAAGACTCAGATGAAATGCCTCAAGCCTGTATTTGCGCTAGCTACCTTAATGCAAGCATCGTTGCTTGGCGGCAGAAATAGATAAGGCGGTGGTAGTCACCCAGGCAGACTCCCTAGGCTTGACAGAGTTCTACTGCTTGATTACCCCAATGATTTTGTTTGAAGATAATATATTCCAAGGGCCAGCAGGGACTACCACAAAGCTTCTATATTACACTCTAGTGTTAACTTCGATGTCAGGTAGGTTCCGTGAACTGTGATTAATTGTCGATCTGTTAAAAGGACACACGATCACGATGACAAACAATTTCCGGACCGCGAAAAATCTATAGGTAGGTAAATGATTTTTCTCAATTTGGAATGGTAGGTAGGAAAATACCAGCGATCTGCGACGGCGCACAATTTTGGGCTCGGATTTAACTGTCCACCAAAAATATTAACTACTCAGCAAACCGGATCAATGATCACAGTTGTTTTTCCTGGAGAGTATGTACCTAATAGAGTTTTTCAAGAAAGGGGTGAAAGGGTGGGTTAACAGGGTCGGCAACGCAGTGATAACCCTGGTCCTGGTCTGGAACCTATGGCAAATGTCCATCAGCTGCGGTAATTGTTTACCATCAGACAGGCCGTAACCTTGTTTGCCACATCTCGACGCATAGTACCAGATACGCAAATGACCTCCACCTTAGCGGTATAAAAATCCTAGTAAGTGATATAAGTGTAACTATTTTATCGATCAAACAAGTCCATTCTGCCCAGAGTTGACTGATATTAAATGGGTTACGGTTTACGGTGGTCTGTATACAATGATCAAGTTTCGTCTCAGTTATTAACTTTTTATAATGTCATATCGTGTCGTGGGCCAATCGCGATCTACCTAGCACATCACGTCAATGCAAGTTTCGATTCTGTTAGAGGTGTCGGCTTGGGATTATCGTCAAGCTGACATGCACTGAAAGAGTGTGAGGGCAGGCTGGAGAGTTCTCCATCTGCCCCGGTAAAGACCTTCGGGAGTGATGATCGGTGGCTCCATGTAACGCTCATTGTAGATCCAGAAGCCTTCCACCGACGAGTTTTTGGGAATAGAAGCCAATATTAGTTTTCCCCAGTATTTCTGTTCCTATTCGCGTTTTTCCCCACTCGGGTTTCCGAATATTTTATTTACCCGTACCGTAATTTCAATACCTGTTTTATTCTATTGCTGAATTTTCCCAATTCATAACTTTTGATATACGTATCTTTTGACTTTCTATCTTTCTTTCGCAGAGGAATCAGTCGAAATTACCAGTACAAGGACAAGGGCTTGAACCTGAAAGCCCCATATAATCAAGCTTTTATCCCGAGGGGCTGCTCGCAGGTCTTCTCCACGATAATAAAAAAGCACCGAGGAACCTTTACAAGCGTTCGTGTACTCGCGGCAATGTCGATGTTTCGAAATAATGTGCAAAGGCTGGTCGCGATCGGTCCAATTCAGCGATCAACCGACGACGTATCTAACGTAAGGAAGAAATACCTACATCGCCGTTTGCATCATAAAACATCAAGCAATTACAATGGATATAACCAAGCTATAGCAGTAGCTACTATAACAAACGCGTTCACGAGGACTATGGCCCGATAAAATTCAAATTAGTCAGAGGGCAGGACGATGTAGCATATAAAAGTGAAGGTCAACGATAGGCAACAGAAATAATCCACGCACAATTTAGTAGCGGTGAAATAAGTTCAATTTCTTGCCACACGCCAGTCTGAAGCTTCGTGCTAATTTCATTGTACCTACTGAATCGAATTTAAAGACGATCATCAGAACAGTGAAATTTTGCCAAATACAAGTTTTATCTTGGCGTATATCCGCTATTGCGTCCGCTTTTCTACTCATTCTTCTCTAATTCGTTCAATCTTCAGCACTCTCATGTCGTAAGCCGTAGCCTCTCGCACTTGTTTTCCACATATCCCTGAGGCTTAAGCAATACGTGACCAAACCAGCACAGGCGAGCCTCCTCATCTTATCCGCAATATCCCTCACTTCAAGGCTACCGCGGGTGCAGGTACTCGTTACGTACTCGGTAGCGTCGCAAACTCCGTTCATCCACCGCAGCATTTTCATTTCGTTGGCGTGGAGTTCGCGGACGTGCTACGTCAGCGCCGGCCATGTCTAGCAGCCATAAAGCATCATTCTCGAGCTTGATCGGGATTTTAAGGTCACAGATGGCCCCTTTCACCCAAGCTATAAAGATTGACAGCGACTTGACATTGGGACAACTGACTATTAGGACACTGCAGCTAACCATAGACTCTTTGTAGAACCAAATCTACAAGTTTTCGGAGTGGCATTTTAAAAACTGGCGCACGTTTGTATAATGACTTGCGGCTACGATTCGATCAGTGTTTTTGAGCGCCGCCGCCGTAGCAACAGAATTAGGTATTATTGTTAAAAAAACCTCAAAATCGAAACAAAAGCCATATAAAAATCTACGCAGCTCCGCACCCGCTCCCCCCATGCGAAGGGGGGGTTTCTCCGCATCCAACCCCCTTTTCGTCCCGGATCACATGTAGTCGATGTAGAAAAATTTCATACATTTGTTTGAGCTACGGATTGAATCCGGTAACGTTTTAATCCGTTCCGTCCCGACCCGGGAAAGATCCTCGTAGTCCAAGCCTAAATTCGACGATCCATTCAGCTACAAAAGTTTTACCCGCGACTCAATAACATGTGAAGTAAAACGTGACAACAAAAACATTCCAGAACGTTCATTTCAAAACACCGGTTACCACGGCACTGTGTGAACGTAAAAATCAATACATGCCAACTCTATTTACCGTGTAACAATACTGAATAGAGACCAACTTTCGACGATCGACAGAAAACAAAGTAGATAATGAACATTTTGGCTTATAGATAAAATCAATCGGAGTACATATTAATGACATGTTTTCGTAATTGTAACAAATGATAGTGGTGGCTGGTGGCCATTACCAATGGGGGCACACACAAAAAAGGAACCCTTTCTAGTCACAAGTAGAAATTATGATAAAAACTCACGGTTCGAAGTGGTTTTAAGCTTTCTCTTGTACATTGGTGTCTCACTGGTCACATATATAAAATCACTAGTCATAAAATATCCTGAAGCGAGTTCCGATTCACAGCCACAGCAGAGTACTAAATACTATTATAACTTAAACACGAACTACTTTTAACGTATTAACGACAGACATGTTACTTGGCAGCGAAGCCGTGAGCTACACTAAAGGTAAACTCGCACACTCACAGTGACTACCTAACCTATTGTGTTCCTTGGCTAAGCTAATGCCGGGCCGGGCGGACGGGCAAAATGTAATGGCGCCCGTTTACACGGTGCGAGCTACAGTGCGAGCTTTCTTCAAGCCAGTTACTGTAATGCAAGGTTTCGTGCTTGTATTAGTATCCGATCGAAACTTCGGCTTCGGCCACCTTCGGCGAAACCTTCGGCTCTTCGCCCAAGAAATTAAGGAATTTACGCAGTTTAGCACCAACCTTGAACTCACAGAGTCTGATGAAGAGGGCCAGTGGAGCTGCTTGACTGTCTGAGTGTGCCTATATTCAGGGGGCCCCACAACGATGTGTTACCAACTGAAAATGCTATAATTTTGACAATTATGAGTTTTTTAAATTAAAAACTTCAGTATATACGTAAAAACATGTAATATTTAATAAAAATAACCTTTTACGACCTTTTTATATTACGGCCTTTGGGGCCGAAAGGGAGTTTTTTTTAGAGTTAGTTCCCTGTTCACTGTTTCCCTGCCAGTCGACTGCATATACTCCTAAGGCCTTGTGCAAAATTAGGATTTGATGGCTGTTTTTGGTCTAGTGTTACACCTAGATAGATATTTTACCTCCTTGGAGAATTCGATGGTTTGGCCATTTAATCGCAGATTGACTAAATCGTCAAGTTGCCTATAAATGGTAAACACTGTATTTACATCATTTGTAGAAAGCTGATTGTCCATGCACCACTTATCAACAACATTCAACGCTCGTTGCACAACGCATGAAAGCAGACTTTGACAGAAGCCTCGGACGATTATTACAGGTCGTCAGCAAATCACTGCGCATCTATCCAGAACTCTCATTCTATACAAGAGCTGATCCACTGCGACTTGTGGCGTGATGGGGGAAGGCGACTGGAGAGCGATAAAATAGTTGAAAATAATATAGTTGCTGGGTGCGATTCAGTGGCCGACTCGTACCAACATGACTGACAGCAGCCGTACCGCTGATCTCCGATAGCAGCCCGCTATTTTGATGAATAAGCAGGTTTCCAATAGGTATCTAAAGCATTCCTAACCACTCACTAGATGGAGCCTTGACAATTTTGGTAATTGATTATCGCTTGAAATAGGTTCTTAGCAAAGAGGATATAAACACTGGGTACGTTGTATTGGTTAATATTGTTTTTATCAATAGTTTTTAACCATTTAAGAGGTTGTAATAAATTATTGCAAACAAAGCAAACATCAATTGGTCTGAGTCAATTCGTTTCATGGACACTAGGATCAAGAATGAAGACAATACAAATCACAGATAATATGAAAGGTTTGTATTAAAATACATTTCGTTGAACCTTTTGGTAAAAAATTACCAAAATTGTAGGAGCGCCATCTATTGATGCTTTTTGAAACCAATTGACAATACCTACTGGAAAACTCCTCATTGAGTGTGGACCAATCACAGCAAGCCAGAGCCAGAGCTATCTGTTTAAACTCAATTGCATCAAAATGGCGGCGTACAATCTGAGATAGGCGGTACCAATGCAGGTACCTCGTATGACGCGGTCACACGATACGAGTACCTGCATTGCAGTAAAAAACTGACTAGGACGGCTCACCTGTAGATCGCATGGTCGCTCGCACCGTGTAACCTCGGCTGTACGTCACCCAGTTCCGCCCTCAAGAAACACAGGGCGATTGAAGCAGGTATATTACCTATTTATTACAAAGTGACAAGGACTTTGATGAACCTGGCGCAAAAATAAACTAAAATTCTGCCATATTGGAAACGTCTATTTTGGCGGCATGCAAACCAAGACAGTTATAGCATCCCATGTTCATTAAGATTAAGGGGATCGGGTAGTAAACGTGTCGGGATAGAATGATGATCGGAGGTCTTCGTTCGGACGTCATGTTCACTACTTACTTACCTACGTTTTTCCTACAAATAGGTAACTTCTATGTACGTTCTGTCAAGGGTTTGACGTTTTCAATGTATGTTTGTGCAATTGGCCGTTAGTAAATGTATCCTTTTTACCGTAAAATGGATTTCTACATGTTAATAATATAAAATAAAGCAATGAAAAAGACAAAACAAAGCCTTCTAGCGGCGGATTGTTTATTTTTTCGATTTAACTGCTTTTTTTTATATTATTAACACGGAAAAATACATATCACGGTCAATTAGATACATTTACTAAGAATATAAACAATATCACAATTACCAAACACTTAAATGAATGAAAGAATGGTACGAGAAATTTAGTATGGGCGACGAACTACCTACCTAGGTATGCATCAGGCAAAGGCGACTGGCCTAAGAAGGTTGTTGATTGATTTTACTTGGCGCTACGCGTTAGCGCCCTAGACATGCGTAGGTACTAGCGCCCTAGACATGCGTAGGTACGGTGTCAATAAACCTAGCCGTTGACCTAAGCTTTTGTTTCGTTTCCAGGGAGTCTGGCTACACACACCACGCCACGCCATACTATGATTATAACTGAAAATGATAATAACAATGGACAACGTTGGCCCTTACGCTTATACCTAGATTCATTGGTTATTGTAAGGACCTCCTCCTTAGGAAGCTCAAGTCCGACAGTGGACTGTGTGGACTGGTGGTGTCGATGAATGAAACGATGATGATGAAAGATGCCCTTGGAAAGAGTGTAGCATAAAGAATTCCGAATTCATTTTGATGCGGAAATTAAAAGACAGACTACAGAGTGGATACTATAATAATACCTACCTACTTTTCCTTTTCTCGATCATTCTTTTCATAGTAGGTACAATGCTTTGCGGGCCTCAGCAAAAGCCCAATAACATCCAATACAAAGGGAGAGCCTTGAGGCCTTGAAACAGGTGATTGATTAATATATTTTGGTACCATACTCTTATATGAGGTCGGTCGTCATGCACGCACGACCTTATTAACGTAGAATCGTATAAAATATTAATGATGGATATCTTCTTGATGGATTTTCATGTAAGTAATCGGTATCTAAGTAGGTAGGTAAACGAAAAGCAGTCTGAAATAGCCTCTCTTCTTAGTCGCCATCTTTATTGCTGAATGTTGTGTCTAATCCAAAATGTTGGCCACTTGATGTACCATACTCTTCCATGTGTATCTGACCTTGTCGGTCTTAATAGCTTTAGCTACCTATTGGGAGGCCGCCGATGATCGACCGCGCGATCTTTTTCGATCGACCTGACCAACCGCCATTAGTTTTTTAAAGCTTTGGAAACCCGGATAGGTTTCTGCGAGCAAGGTGTCCGAAATAATTGAGTATCCGCTGGAAACAGTTACTGGATAGGCTTGTGGTTGACGGGCATTGTCGCCCGCTTGAGAGCGAGAAAACTCGAGGTGTCTCTTTCCATTTGCGTTGAAGTAAGCGAGACGCAACCTACTGTCTCGTGCAACAAAGCCCGTCATACTACACGTGCTGCACCACATTTCAAAAGCGTCGAATTTCGTTCTTTCTTTCTGTCTTGTCCAGGATTCGGCGCCGCGCCGTAAGAAAAGATTGAGAAAACCAATGTGCGCACTAGCTCGACTTTAGTTTTGCGGGATATATTGCGGTCTTTCCATATCCTAGTGCGTTTAGTCATCGCTGCTTTGGACATTTGGATTCTCCTGAAGATCTCCTTTCCACTGCCACCCCCCTCGTTGGTAAGAAGAGCGCCGAGGTAAACAAACTGATCAACAAATTCTAGGTCTCCGGCTTCTTTGGAGCAAATTAGCACCCGGCCTGTCCACTACCATCAACTTGGTCTTGCAGTAGGTAATTTGTATCTAAGTACATAGGCGTAGGAAGAGGGGGTCGGGTAGGCCGTGCCCACCCCAGAATGCTCTGGTGCCCACCCCAGGATGTACCATATGTACATAAAAAACTTCATACAAAATAAATACAACCCACGCCAATGTCTAAGTAGGTAAATGAAAAGCAGTAGCCTACAATACACAAATGAACACAGCCTTTCTATCAGTATTCCCAACTACACTGTAAATACAGTAGATCTACCTACTGTATTTTTAGGGTGTTTACTGTAAAGAATTTTTAAACTTTCTATACAAACACTGTAATTTCAGTGCACTGAAATTTATATTTTGGGAGTTAGGAACACTGCTTTCTAAAATAATAACCTTAACGTAAATGTACCGATTGTACTCTCGCGCACGAAGGTCCGCGGTCCGCCTTCACCATCATCCAGGATTTGGCAGGTCATGTAATTACAGTGGATTGACTGCCATCTGTCCTCCACGACCCTGCTACCAGAGGAACCTAACCAGATTGGACCAGAAAATAAGCTTTTCTAATCCGACTTATAAAACTGCAACAATATTTTTTTATACCATTAAGCTGGCAAGCAAGCTTGCGGCCTGCCTAATGGTAAGCAGTCACCGCAGCCTATGGACGTTTGCAATATCAGGGGCATCACCTAATGTACAAAGTAATCAATGTAATGTTATATTAGATAAAACGCAACTTGAGTTGGTAGAGAAAACTACTTTCTTAGGCGTTAATATAGATTCAAAAATTCAATGGGGCCCACATATTGAATCATTGGCTAGTAGATTAAGTTCGGCTGCATTTGCCGTGTGGCGAATAAGGAGGCTAACGGATGTGAATACAGCTAGATTAGTTTATTATAGTTATTTTCATAGTATTATGTCATACGGCATCATACTATGGGGCAAGTGTGCTGATAGTGACATCATTTTCAAACTACAAAAGCGAGCTGTAAGAGCAATATATGGATTACGTCGACGTGATTCGCTCAAAGAATTGTTTAAAGAAATTGATGTATTGACTTTCTCAAGTCAATATATATTTGATAATATTATGTATGTTAGAAAGCATATTACCCAATTTGCTAAAAATACTGATATTCATAATGTCAATTTAAGAAACAAAAATAAACTGGTAACTCCGTTGTTCAGACTAAGTAAAGTAAATTCATCTTTCATGGGTAACTGTATAAGATTTTATAATCATATTCCTGAATGTATTATTAATTTGCCTGAATTACAATTTAAAGATAAGGTGAAAACAACTTTAATGAAAAAAGCCTATTATAAAATTGATGAATATATCAATGACAAAAATGTATGGTGTACTACTAGCTCTTCGAAATAGGAAATTATTTATAAATTTACAATTTTGTTAATTGGGTGAGGATGATTTGATGTGTAATAGTCATTGAATAACAAATCTTTTTTTAATGTGTACGGCATTGGCAGCGCATGCTCACTTAAAAGTCTGCCTGGTGGTGGCGTGGGGGTCGGGTCGTTCTCTTCCCTCAAATATGGTTGAATTGGACGATGGCTGGGCCCTGCGTCATGCTCGTGAACGGGTGCTGCCTTGGTGGACTGGCCTGCTTTTGCTGTGCCATTTTTTGTTTTTGAATTTATTTTTATTTTTAGTTATCTTGACCGATTTGTAGAGGTTCACATCATATTCCAATCAAAACAGGCTCACTCAAATTAAATTGACAAATGTATCAATGCAATGTAATCATATTTAAATGTACCTGTGGGTTTCTTGCCGTTTCTTTTTCCCACAGATGGTCATTTTCCTAACTGAAGCGGCATACTGACAGACAGACGACATTCTTTTTACTTATTTGTTCCGAGCTCAGGGGGCGACGCGGGTAGGCCGGCTGGTGCGTGCGGGTGTGAGCGCCGGCGGCTGGCTGGGGCCGGGCGCGCGCCGCACATGATTCGCCTAGGCGGTTATGTGCGTGGCGCGTATCGGTGCCCGGTGTCTCGCCGGAGTAAGCCCTCGTACGCGCTGATCGGTCTGCATGCGTCGCCCCCTACCTGGATGAGCTCGCTTAACTTCCCTTTGTTTTCCGTTAGATTTTTGACTTTTGAAAAGAGATTAATTAACGTAATCCTAATTCAATAAATACTTTTTCATTTTCATTTTCATTCATTTTCATTTTCATTTTTTCATTTTCATTTTCACCTACGCGTTGCCGACCCCGTAAAAACCTTTTCACCCCTTCCTTGAAGAACTCCATGTTGTTATAATTGCGTTTATGGCTCATGTAGGGTTGCTAAATACCCGTAACTGGCCGGGATTGTCCCGGAAAACTATACGCCCCGGGTCCCGGATTTCTGAAAAATTACCCGGAAAATCGCTGCGCTTGCTCATTCATTTACGTATTATACTTTGCAATACACACAGACGACACGTTGCCCATTGCGAAAATTGGAATTCATAACGTTTCCAGTATTAAAACTGTTATCTACTCTAATTACAGCAATTCCCAAAGGGTTAAAATAATAATTAATCGCGTGCAATACTCGCGTGTTTACAGCGCGTTACTCGACAGATCGACGAGCGATATCGCCACGGCCACGTTTTTATACCTCACCATTCGGGTAGCCAAAAAAGCAAATATAACAGAATTAAAAATTTCTAGGGTTTAACGCCTGGCAGGTGGTGACCAGTCGGACAAACACAGAACTACAAACAAATCTAACAAAAGTGGTCAGAGTTCGGTAAAAATAGAGATTTCCAAATTTTTAGGGCATGGCATGTAAAATTTGGTATATTCCACCGAATATGTGATTTTGAAGAAGGTTATTAAAAATGTGGGTAGGTACTTCGTCCGAGGACCAAAGCTGAAGATCGATACACTAAACTAATCGATTCAGGGTTTCTTAGCGAATAATAGTAAGTAGGTAAGTTAATACCCGCATGAGTAAAATACTCGTATTATAACGGGTTGAGAGATATGATAACAGAATAACGGAAAATATTCAAATTACCCGGGTGCAGCGTGGCTGGTGAACAGTGTATCGACCCACCCAAAACCAGTATAAGGTGAGCTAGCGTCTTTACAGACGCGCATAGCAACGTTAGCTTCTTTTATGCTGGTTTTATTTATAGTATGGTATCTTTAAGTAGAATAGCACCAACTATTTCACGAGGGAGTAAGTAACGTCCGATGCAAAAAGAGGTGTGCATCTGTACCTGAAGGTATGTGGCATCCTGACTCCCTACAACAGCTGGAAGGATTTCAAGGATTTAGAAACGAATTTAGTCGAAATGGCTATTTGTATCATTAAAATCGGTTAAGTATTTTGGAAAATATATTTTAAAAGTACCTAAGTTTATGTAAAGCTTTTTCTCTGTCAGTTAACTCGGTTAGGTTATTTTTTATTTACGATTCCTAAAACTAGAACCACACAAACTACGGGTATAAGATTTTTATTTAGGCTGGTATTATCCATCACTAACCAATCGCTTGACTCTGTCACGCTTTAGTATAAGTATTACCAGTATTCTAATGACCTATTCTCTGAATATTTTAAGTAAATACATCACATGCTTTTACGTTAAGTTAATAAAGCAGCTGAAATCAGCAGAAGCGAATTCGTGTGGAAATTTGCAGGTCCCTTCAACCTTTCCGGGATAAAAAGTGGCATAGGTACCTACTCAGCCACCTGTACTTATTAATCTCCGGATACATTAGAACATAGTTTAACTTTATTGTACATAGTTAATGTACAATAAAGTGTTAAATAAATAAATAATCAATAAATAAGGGGTATAGATATCACTTACATGCGCTGTCCATGTTCAACTCTTTATCACCCTTACTCTTGTCTTCCTTGACGGTAGCCTTGTTCTGGGCGTTCTCGTAGTTGAAGCAGGCTGTTGGACAAAAACAAGTCTTATTAACACAAATAACTTGACGTACTCATTGGAAGCAATAGTAAAACTCGAATATTACGTCCGAATAGCGCTAGGTAAACAATCGATACCCACTTTGCCGAGTTCGAAATCGTAATGATACGCCATTAGAGCTAAACCCGTGTCATTTTCCCATGCCTGCGACTAGTGAATTTATTATGAAGGTAACCGTCACTAGGCAACATATGGTAACCGTTATTTTCATGGACACCTCATGGTGTTTATGCCACTGAGTGTATGTTCCGTTCCTCTGGACTCCGAGTCTGATTTTGCTGACATTTTCAGGTAGTACAGGTAAGTTTGGCGTCCGTGAAAAGCCGGAATGGATGACTAGTTCTTTATAGAATCTGGCGTTTTGTAGAGCAAATTAATCAGAATTTAATTTAATTGTCTAAACATTATGTCGGTATGGCATGACGAGGTAGTGCGCAGGGGTGCTCGGACGCATCACCAAGCATTTGATAGGCAATTCAACTATCACTAGTATTATATCAACAAAAGAACAATAAAAAAATTATTTAATAAAAAATAGAATTTATTGACCGTATGAAGTATTTCTTTTATTTTTGTGATTATGTTTTGTTGTGTATGATGTTATAAATGATGATATGATGTGCTTAATGTCAATCAAAATAACCGCCATATTAACTTAATTGTGTGTATTGTAACGGAAGCTAAAACAAAAAATAGTCTAAAATTATAATCCAACAGATTCCGTTTACTTATTTGTATAGCTCGCAGACTAACACATAGTAAGGTCTAGTACATCCTAACTGTATCGCTGTGTATACTGTACTTTACGTTTTAAAACATCTAGTCATTCTAGTTCACGGTCGAACAAAAACAATGACACGACACACGTATGACTCAGAGCCTAGCCTATCACCTACCTACCTAGAAGCGAAACAAACGATGTCTACACCCACCAACCTAATGCTATGCGCAATTGCGCATCTGTTTAGATGTATAGTCAATGAAGGTAGATACTACAAAATCCTGTCATTGTTTAAACCCAAAAACTGTGACAGATTGTCTCACAAAATTACCATGTTACGATTAAATTGACGACTAGACTAGTCCTCGTTACATCTAGATTATATGGCCAAGAACAAAGAAACGTATCTACTTTACATACTAGACAACATACGCTATTGTATAAAAAGAAACATTTACAAGACAAGCTCTCAGTCTGCTAAGGCCCGAAGACTGAACCGGTGTCCTCTTGCCCGGGACATTCCATAGAATTAATTGCACCCGAGAAAAGTTGCGGGAAAAGGCTAGGCCATAATAAATCTGTTTGTGTTCCATAATATGTCCAAGATACCATAAAAAGTTAGGTAGGTAGCTGGTACCAGTGTTAGGTGTCGGACAGTCTAAAGTCATGTTAGTAGGCAGTAAAAATTTATAAAAACGCAATGTAGGTAGTGGATAGGTACATGCATTCGGCAAACGCAGTCTAATTTTTTTATAAAATTTCGTGACACTGGACGTTATTATAAAGAGCCAGGTGTGAGAATAAGAGGTAGATGAACAAGGTACTCACATAAAAGGTAAACTAATGCAGTCAGTACGCACTGTCGACCGTTGTGTCCCCCAGTCGCTTCAGTAATGGGGAGACACTACTGTCACAGTTATGGCTATCGATCTAAGTCCTAATGAACAGTAGGTATGCGTAATTTATTCATGTCACACCATAATTTGGAAATTTAAAAATAAACCTTTGCTTTTTATTGTAGAGGGAGGGAGGCACACGGGCGCTAACTGGCCACGTGGTGGTAAATGGTCACCAAGGTTAGAAAGTATTTTAATTTGTCTAAGTTATTGTATTTGTAGAAATGTGTCACGTTTGTGTTGCTTTATAATAACCTTTTAGAAGAGAACTGTTCTAAACAATACTACATTCAATCTTAAATATGTTATTTTATGCATCATATTTGATAGGTATGATTTTTTGAGGACTTAACGTACAGCTTAACATAATATCAAAATGTTATGTAAAGGAATGAAAGTGAAATTGGTATTAAATAATTGGTATAGAGAACAAAATCGCTCTAAAATACTTTTTTACTAGGCACCTACTGGAAAAGTGAGTCAACAGTAAAGTTGTAATATTTTGTCCCGTCGTGGACGCCTTAAAATAAAACTTAGGTACGTACCTCTCTCATAAATGCCTTAACGCCGATGAAATCCTTTTAATTCAAGTGCGTTTATTGATATCACTGCGCGTCACATAAATCCAACTTAGGTAATTCGTCTAGGTCACTGATGGTCTGATACAAAAATAGTTCTTTCCGGCCTTGTGATCACGCGAGATAAGAAGATCGAATGACGCACTGCGTATGTCCTGTCTAGACAGAACGGAGGTAGTAGGAAAGCGTGTTACGGGTATAGGCATAGGCACCTACCTACATTAATACAAGTCGATATTTGGGCACGGGGGGAAATACTAAGTATGAAAATGGTTGTGGTGAGATAGAAATTTATCTGGTTTAGAATGAGTATATAGGTTCAACATGGTTATACTTGCGTTGTTATTAGGTTTTAGTGACAAGACCAAGTACCTATGTTTAGGTACCTATTACCTACATATACCTACAGGCTAGTCTAATATAGTACCTAAGTAGGTATTGTTACGGCGACTGACTATGTATTTGGAACATTCCGTTCCGTCACAGTCTACGGAACATTCTCGAAACTAATACAAACATTCTGGATATTGACGCCGCCGAGTTGAATGTACCTACGCGAGACGACTAGAATGTTCCACAATCATGTGGATAATTTTCCGGAAATTTCTCGAAGCCCTAACTAATTCGTAGGCCTTACGCACTCCTAACAATGAGAATATGGTAGAACTACCATCTTAGGTCGTAATTACGAATGACAAACGAACATTCAGGGACGATGCAAGCATTCAAGAAAAGCGGGTCGAGCGTGTAAGGAATTTCAGCTGAAAGGGTATCAAGCACAATACAGAACGAGTAAGGGCTCCGGACAGAAAACTGGTATTATTACAATTATAATAAGCTTTTTTAATGAGCAATCGACATAGTATCTGTTTGAATGTTGAAAAGCTCCGAGCGTCAACCACATAGGGTGATAGCATGCTGTATACACTAGAGTCCATGACATCAATTAATCTAGAAGTTTTAGCCAGGCTATATGTGATAGGGAGCAGTCTGTTATGACGAAACCTATGGCCCTGATAGTCTTCGTTTCGGAAACTCGCCAATATTAGGCCACACATAATGTTGCCACTTGGAATATGAGCAAGCAGGGCACTGTCATAATACCAAGAGTTACAAAAAGCACCCGAGCAGACTGATCGTGGGGCACGCGAGCGTGCACTATGCTTGCTTCTGGAGTCTGAAGACGCGTTCCCAGCGGCAGCGCGCCCCCAAAACTCAATGCCGTACTGCAGCAGCGACTGCACAGAGACGCAGTATACTGTGCGAGTGGCTTGCTGCGGGAAGGTCGAACACAGACGGCCGAACACAAAACAATATCTTCCCAGTTTTGCACAAAGCTCCTCTATACGCGAGTCCCATGTCAGCCTATCGTCGGGCCTCCTCGGCCTGCCGCATTACGACTCCGTCCACAGCTACATGCAACCATTCATGTGCTCTGTCGTCTAAGTTAAAATGTAGGAATTACGACTTTGCCAAGTTTTGCTTAAGTCAGTTGTCTTGAAACTCCCAATAATTCACTTAAAATAAATGTGAGGCTTGATCCAAGGCATCCACAGACGGATACCTATTTAATAATATTTACCAGGAATGGGAGCTCCGTAACCGTTACCGAAACTGTCGGATATCCGGAATAAAAAAATATCCGTAACCGAATACGCTTAGGGGCGGAGTCTAAATGTGACATGTTATGACAGAAGCTTTTGCATTTTTAAGTAAATAACTTTAAAAAATTAGCACCTATCCTAGTTACTTAATATCGTAGTTGATGCTGATAATTATAACCTAGAAACAAAGTCAAATCATTTATCTATTTGTATTTCAATTTTACAATCCCTTAAAAATCTAATATCCGTAACCGAAACTTTCCAAAATTAACGGATAATCCGAAAAAATTTCAATCGAAACCGGTACGATATTATTAGGTACTACAGGATCCGAAATAACATAGGCACCCATAATATCCCTAATATTTACGCTCCCCGCTACAGATAGACATAAACCCCGTTAGCCACGATCATCCTGGTGATCCTGATCAGTTAGTCTGATAAGTGTCAGTGAGTCTCCATTGTTTACCAGGTGTCCATGGACAATAGGTTTCCTGTCCGTCATTAATATTCTGGAAAGAGCATACAAAGGCACTTTGCACGGTGCTGCGTTGCACAGGCTTTCACCTTCGATTACCTAGCAGTTTGACACATGGCCGTTATTTCTAATTGGCTCAAATTTTTATTGTTAACCGATCGTTGAATAAAGCAATTGTTTGTTAGACGGCCATGAATGTCGATGGTCAACCACACGACATTTAGTCGGAAAAATATTTGGTAATTACTTACCCGCCATAGAGGCGCTGCTCATTCTGCCTCGTGTGAAATCAATTTTGAATAATTTAATTACTTTATAAAGAAAATTATTACACAATAAAACGTGATACAATTTCTTTGATAACAAAGATAATTTAAAATTGTTAAAATGTCATTGATAATTGGCGTCACGTCGGAAATGTCAATTTTTATTTTATATTTCTTTTTTATATTTTCTGCAGGTAGGACTAAAAAGAATGTAAGTGTAAAAATAACAAACATTCTTCACAAAAAGCATCCGCAGTGCCTGGAGTTGTGCCTGGAGTAATCGAAGTGCGCTAAGCAATTTGCTTCCAGGAAAATAAATGACGTATCTAAGTACTAAAATGAACCTCGCTTCCTCCACGATAGGTCTTATCCTGCTAAATTGGTTATTAGCACAAATTGTGAGAATAGTGACAACAAGTTTTTTTTTTCTTTCCAAGCCAGTTACAAGGCTAGCGGCCAGATTGCAGATTCCAAAGCCGTAAAATTATTTTAAAAGTAAAAAGATAGAACATAGCTGTCGTTTCGATCGTGTCTATTATTGTTATTATTAAACAATTTTAATCTCATATTTGTTATCGACGGGATCCACTAAATACAATGCTGTATAAACCGTGAATATCAAGTTAATTAAAAGAGTACCAAGAACTATTTTCAACATATTTAAGATTGAGGTTATGTTTTGATTTTATAAACCCAGCGTTTATTGTGTTGCAATTTGTAAAATGGCTCCAGGCAAGAAGAATAACGTTCGTGGAAAACGGTCCAGTCACCATGTACAACGGGACTATGCAGAAAGACTGAACGAGTTGAGCATTCAGTCTCCTGAGAACTCTGAAGCCAGTAGTTCGGATGACGAAGGCGTTGAGGCTAAGTTTGCTGTCAGTATGTGGGACTTAAATCATTGTGACCCAAAAAAATGCTCAGGAAGAAAACTTTTACGACATAACTTAATCAAAACCCTAAAATTAGGTCAAAAGTTTCAAGGTCTGGTACTATCCCCAGTTGGCACCCAGTGTGTTAGTCCAAATGACAAGGATATAATTGAAAAATTTGGCTTGGCTGTGATTGATTGTTCCTGGGCGAAGATTGACGAAACTCCATTTAACAGAATGAAATCACCGCACCCTAGGTTGTTACCGTTTTTAGTAGCGGCAAACCCTATTAACTATGGGAAACCATATCAACTAAGTTGTGTGGAAGCCTTGGCTGCAGCTATGGTTATAACGGGCCATAAAAAAGAAGCACAATTTTATTTATCAAAGTTCTCCTGGGGTCATTCATTTTTGGAACTGAATTCAGAAGCGTTAGACATGTATTCAAAAGGAACAGATAGTAAAAGTGTGTTAGAGGCACAGGACAAGTTTCTTGAAATGGCTAGCAAAGAAAGAGACACTAGAGAAATGTGGCCTCCTAGTGAGTCTGATTCAGAAAGTGATTCTTAGTATCAAGTGTAAAAATAATATGTGTATTATAAATGTAAATAATATATGTTGTCTTTGTAACATTTGTATTAAATTTATTTTTATACTCTATTCTATGATGGTTTTAAAAACTAAAACTGTTTTAATTTAAAGTCTGTAAGAACTTTGGGAGAAGTAGGTACTAATTTTGTCCTAGGAATAATGACATTAAGGATATTAGATACATTTGTTCATTCATTTGTGTGGCAATACAGAGTAAAAAATCAAATTCATCACCCATTGTTGACTGCATTTACATTAGGAAATATGTCTTCGTCGTCTATGTCTATGTCTAAAGAGTTTAATCTAGCTCCATACAAAGGCAAATACACAATTGTAAAAGGAGTAGCAAGTAATTGGCATCTGCCATTTCTTCTCCCACAACCCGCAGGGTTGTGATTTTAAGTTGGATTGGACCCCAAGCTATCAAATTGTTTTGTGTATTGCTCAAACAGACAGAAAAAATTTCAAGAATATTATATATTATTGAGCCAGCTTACATCTCAGTATCCTATCGTAACAACTTTTTCTGAAATATATTCAATGCTGTGCATCGAAACACAGCATTTTTACAGTTTTTTAATAGTAAGTATCTGTATAGATAGATGGAGCATCTGTAGACATGGGACTTGTAAAAACCGGCTCCGAATTCGCTGTGGCCATCCATGACTCTTTTCTGAGTTATGTATAATTTAGTTTAATGCTATCCGATACTGTTACGGTGAGGGAAAACATCATGATGAAACCTACACATTCAGGCGACAGAATACGTAACCATCATCTAATATAAGAGAGTGGTAGGGCATAGCGGGGTATCTCGTTTGAATTGGAGCCGCCCGACTAGGGAAGTACCTCCACCTTACAGAATATTGCAGCTAAATAATACTCTTTTAAATAGTATTGTGTTTCTGCCGGTGAGTAAGGTTTTCAGTGCTCCATGGGGTGGGGATTTGGGGAACCGTGGCTTTGGCAGTGAAGTGGCATTTGTCTTTTGCTGCCAGAGCAACGTGTTATAGAGGTAGGCAACGCATTAGCGATACTCTTGGTGTTACTAATGTCTATAGGCAGTGGTGACCACTTTCCATCACGTGGCCCGCTATCCTGTTTGCCTACTGTATGACAATAAAAGAAAAAAGTATAATCAGGTTTTCCAGGTAGCAGGGTCACGGAGGTTAGATGGCAGTCGCTCCACTGTGAATATGCGGTCAAATCCTGGATCATGGTAAAGGCGAATACTGGGACCTCGCACGTGAGAGCACAACCGAGACAATAACGCTAAGATCACGGAGGGTCACAGAGGTCAGATGACAGTCGCTCCACTGTAATTATGCAGCAAAATCCTGGATCATGGTCAAGGCGAATACTGGGACCTCGCACGTGAGAGCACAACCGAGACAGATAGAAAATTAATTGAAAAACCGCCAGAGATAATCTCTGGCGGGTTTTCAATTAATTTACTAAATGAAATTCTGTTTTTTTAAGTGCATTTTAATTGTAATTGTAGGATTAGGTTTATTAATAGTTAATGGGTACTTACCTAGTCCAAATTCCCTCGAAGGTAAAAAGAGAGACCTCCAGCAAACGAACGCGCGCACAATGTACTTATTCACCAACGACACCAACCGACCAACTTTTCAAACGAAGCATTGCTTGCACCTGCTTGCACGCTGCAAAAAATGCATTTCAACGCCATCTATGTATATTGTCATTACTACTAAACTGGGTCGTGGTACGCCATCTATTCGTGTCCTTAGTACTACTAACCTGGGTCGTGCTCCAACTCTGTGGAATTTATCTTGTTTGCCTTAAGCACCGCTAGATGGCAGGACGCAACATAAAACTTTTGTAAGTTCTTTCGTCGGTCGCACGCAGCAGCTTTGAAAGTTCGAAACGGTTGGAACGGGGACTGTACGGAACCCGGCGGTGTGCGCGACAGGCGGCGAAACGAGCGAGCAGTGCAGTGAAACTGGTTTTAGTTTGCTTTTGCTACCCGTGAGTGTGTGTTGTGTTCGCGGTGTGACGAGATAAGTTACTGACTTCGTGAAAACTTATTTTATCACATACCTAAAAGTTAACCAGCAGTGAAAAGTGTAGTGTGATTGCTTTGTGTGCATGAGGATTTGGAAGTGACTGTTTATTGGAGTTTAAGCATCTTTTAAGTTTAGGTAAGTTGGTTTGTCTTCGAGTTCGCTGCAACCTGTCACACAGGTGTCTCAAAACAAAGTCAATAACCTTTTCTTTTATGAATAAAATATGGAATCTAGTCACGTGCGTGTCTCTACTCTACCTATGTACCGAGGTATATACATCTCTACTTACCTACTTACTCTACTATTCGGAGATATGTATTTGAATAAAATACTTTTTGTAGTAGGTTAGGTAGATGGAAGGTACTTAGCTAAACTGTAGATATCTATTGTTTCCACGGAAAAATTTCAAGACTTGCTAAGTACTATAGGTACATTACACAAACTATGGTACATTATGCACTTTGAGAATAACTAGGTACAGGGGCTCTATTTTTTAATCTCTCGCCTCGATTCGAGCGGTTCTCAATTTTGATTTTCGGCTAAAAAAATTCAATATTTTTTTAATCACATTGCAACACCGAATAGGCACGATTTAAAAATAGGGAAAATCATTATCATGCATCAAAATATAGCATTTTTCATGCCGCAAAATAAAAATTTAAAACCGTTCCAATCGAAGCGAGAATTTCAAAAATCGAGCCCCATGTCCTAAGTCCTACTTCGGCCTAGTGTATTTTTTTGGGGGTCGACTTAGGTAGGGATTAATTATTTGGTAGGTACATAATAAAATACACGCAAAAAACTGTAATATGAGGCATACCACCTGATAGAAAGCGCGACTACCGTCGTCGACATCTGCACCCTAAGGGAAGGAAGCGGATGCGGTGCCGGCCTTTCTGGTACCTACCTAACTACCTGAAGACTACGAGGAGTACTGTGGAGATGCCTTCTGATGAACCCCAAGTTGGAGTGCAAAGTAATAACTTCGTAGGGAGATCACTCCACATCTTTTAAGTGCGCGGTAAAAAGGTTCGCAGCGCGTTGCCCGTTCATTAGTTGGATGTCAGATAGACGCTGATCGAAGAATGCCATGCCGGGCATCAGGATGAAATCGCCCATAGTCGGTACCACCCATCTACCATCTACGTCTACCTTCTCCATAGGAACGATATAGGTATAAGCACGGTATAAGTAGGTACCTGTCTAACTACTTAATCAAAAGTGAATGGATTGGATTTTAATGCAGTTTTCAACAGAAGATAGACTGATTTAAGGGAAGGTTTACAAGTACAAGAAACAAAAGGGTAGGAAGTGATAAAGTAGGTTTAGCGAACGAAGTCGCGCCGGGTCCACTAGTGTATATAGATAATTGTGAAAGTTTGTTACTCGATCATGCGAAAACGGCTCAATGGATTTGGAAGTTTAGTACGCAGATAAATTATAACGTAGTTTATCTTTATCACATAGGGACATATACTATTATCTATGCTAGAATTGAATGTGGTTCCGCGTGAACGGGTCCGGAAAGTAAGCATCGAATTTTACACGGGCAAAGGCGCTGTCCTAATAGAAAACCTCAAAACCACCCGTCGCGCGACCGTTGCCAATTAGGACAGTGCCTAACAGTACTACTGCTCAATGTGGTGTGGAAAATAACGTAGAAAGACCAACACGCAATATGACCATACGCCGCAATCTATCGGGTCATCTGCATGGCGCCCACAGACTATAAAAAAATTTCCCTTATGATGGCGGGAAGTCACGCGCGCATTGGATTTCTATTGACATTTTACTTTAATTTCTGTGTTTGTCCGGGGACCGGGATCAAGAGTGACACCCGTGAATAATGTAACTTTCCAATAAGTAGGTAGATAATGAAAGTGAACGACCTGTGGTTTAGTTGGTGAACATGCCGATGCCGGTCTGCGACGCAGAGGTCCCGGGTTCGATTCCTGAGGGCTTACCATGAACTCTTATAGCAGGATCTAAACAGAATTGCTTTCGGTTTGAACGAGACAAGCTTATGTGACACGTATAGCGCTGTCTCGTTCTAAGCAGGGCACATCTGTTTAGGTCCTGCTATAAGAGTTCATGGTAAGGCCCCTGGTCGAGCAGAAATTGAAATGTCAATGAATTTTAGTTTCTGTTATTTATCAGTTATCTAACAACTATAACAAAAGCTTAGCTTACTTTGGGGCTAGATGGCTCTATGTCAATTAGTCATTTGTAATTACTTTTATTCATTTTTGAAAGCGATTCAATCACAGAGCAATAAAAAAAATTTGCTACTTAACCATGAAGGTAGCAACTTTCCAATCTTTTTGGATTCAAAAGTTTTGAATCCAAAAAGATTTTCAGATTCCAATGTAGAGAGAATGAACCATAGAGATATAAATTTATTTACAGAAGGTACAAACATGATGAAATCTTTTTCCAGCATTCTCCTTGTGAGTCAAATTTTCTTTGATCATTTCTGTCAAACTTTTCACCGAAGATGAAGAGACGAGATATTATGAGATAGATAAACAAATCTAAATTTCATTTCTGTTATTGTAATGACGTTGTAGTGGATTATTTAAAATTGTGTGTTAGTCAATGAGGATGGCGTGTAGGTAGCGAGCCGCCACTTGTCACCAGACGTTCGCTGAATGTGGAAGTCTTCGGCTGGCAGAACTTATGGAGATTATGAGCAGCTAAGTATCAGCTGCAGTGTGTGTTTCGGTAATAACTATTATAATTTTGGGTCTGGTAGTTTCTATTCTATGTATTTAAGTATGTGGGTTACCTACCTAGGTTAGACTAGCGGTCCCTCGCTAATATTCGACTATTCTGAGGGACATTATAGTATCTACTAGAGACACTGGAAGAGTTTAGCTTCCTAATTAGTGAAAAAATTCAAAATCTGTTCAGTACTTTCGGGAGTTTATCGCGTTTAGACAGACAGACCGATCTAAGTGGCTTGCCTTGAACTATGTCCTACAGTGAACTACGGTGGGCATATTATTATTATTTGACGACCTGAGTGGTTCAGTGGTCAACATGCTAGTCAGCCACGCAAGAGGTCCCGGGTTCGATTCACGGCCGGGCAGAAATTTAAATGACGAATTTTAATTTCTGTTACGGGTCTGGGTGTATGTATAATAAGTATGTATTTAAAAAGTATACATAAAAGTAAAATATCAGTTAGCTAGCACCCATAGTAGTTTGGGGCTAGATGGCGCTGTGTAAATTTGTCCACGATTATTTATTTTTATTCATTATAAATAATGATGTACCTACATTGTAATTTTTTTATGCTACGCATTGATAGTCGATCAGATAGCCCACCTGATGGTAAGCGGTAACTGTCGCCAAATCATCTACGATTCATGCATTTAGGTTGCACGCAACAAAATAATATGTCTCACGCCTGTAATTACGCAGTCCGGAACACAACAAGCATTGTTGCTTGGCGGCAGAAATAGATAAGGTGGTGGAACTCACCCTGGCAGACTCCTCAGGATTGAGAGAGTCCTACCACCTGGTAGTCATACTCATGATAAATAAACTCAAACAATTTCTCATTAGTATGTAATTTGCAGTTGATGTATAATATACTCTTAAGACTTTAAGTTCATAACGGGTATCCTTTCCAGGTGTAATGTCCTGTGAACCGTCATTTGAAAGGGCTATGCCGAACCATACGCATGGAAATGATTTGCTCTACAGGTTTTGATCATTTTGTACTTTAGCTACATAAAGTGCAATATATAATGGCTCGACGGCAGACTGGTAAAGTCTGCTCTTGTACATTATGTCTAGTGCATAGTGAATATGAGCGAGCATCAATACAGGATTGTACGACAGATGACTCCTATAACAATCTTTACTTTAGAAAGTACACTATGAAGGAGAATAAATTTGTACAGGAATTAGTTAATAAAGGAGCTGTAAACGATGAAATTAGGAAAGAAATTCTTTCATGTAGCAGTCTTGATGATAAAGCCGATTTCAAACCTACAAAGTTTTATCAGCTGATGGAGGTCGATCCTTCTGAAGAAAGGATTTCACAAGGTGTTTTAGAAATTGTTGACATAGTAGATAGAGGTGGTATACCTGGGGAACCAGTAAACGTTCATTGCAGTTGTTCTATGTGTAATCCCGATGGATACCTTGCACCTGACACTCATTACAGACGTCGATTTAGATCAGTGTTTGTGCCCAGCTGTAACAGCTTCCACGCCACGCACCACTACTGCCAGAGCTATCACGGTGGTAGCTTACAGATGCACCAGGCTGACATTGACAAGCTACCGCATCATAGATATGAAAACATGGAGAACGACAGTCGCGACATACGCAAAGCTGTCAAACCAAGCGCACGCTGGAATAGAGCTCTGCCTTCTACAGCCAAACGCATTCGGTCAGTTCCATGTACATGCACTATCGATTTTAAGAACACAGTACGCTCATCTATAGCTTTAGTTAAACAACTGAAAAAACCATTCAAGAACGGTTTACACCTCAGAGAATCAAATCACATAGAGTTTGAAGACAGAAATAAAACAACCAAAATAAAAGGTCGAAATCAGTCTGTTGAAAAGATAAATGTATCAGAAGGAAGACTGATATACAATTTAGAAGCAAATATCATAGCTTCAGTAAACAAAGTAAGAGAATATGAAAGTGTCCCAAAACGACACATGGAAGGAGATACTCATAAATTCGTTACAGAGTCTGAATACGGCGCTAAAAAACCGATTCAGAAAGATAAAATAAAAAAGAAACCTGATGAAGTTAATAGACGTCAAATAGAAGAGCTAAAAGAACTTGAAGATACATATAAACCAAATCAATTTTACCAGAAGTTAGATTTTAATAATATAGAAAACTGTTTACGAAAAGGGTATAAAAAGACAATTGATAAAATAAGAGAAAGTAAACAAAAGATTAAAAGGAAAGTTATTGAGGTAAGAGATAGAATAGTCGTTGAAAAGGCCTTGGAACAAAGAATTATGATAGCTATTTCAACAGACCATGGATCTAACAAGGCAGGAAATGTATATGGTAAGTCTATGACTAATATAGATTCAGTAGAGAACAAGACTTATGCTAAAAACGAATCCGTTGAAGACTCAGGTGTGATAAATTCACCTACAAGCACTGAATTAGCTGAGCACATTAATAATCCCAAAAAGAAAAGAAAACATCATCTGACTCATTTATTATCAGTAAGATCAATAAAGAAACATGACTATATAACCAAGGATGAAAAATCAATTGATTCAGTCCATAATAAATCTGAAATCAAATCAATGTCAAAGACGACACATCACCCGACGATGACCAAAGGCGAAAGTCATTCAAGATTGAAACCTAGAAAATGCCGAGTAAAGAAGACGATGTCTGCAACTAAAAGTATTTCAGTGTTACAATGTTTGCTGACCGAAGCCGTAAATGTCAAAAGTAGCGAAATATCAAAAGATAATAAGCTACTGCCATATGAATGGGAACCTGGTGTTTGTCTCACTTATGAATGTAACCCTCTACGATGTTTAAAATTAGATAAGACACGGTATATCAGGAGTAGCTCGTTCAAAACAAACACTGATAACTCTTCAAAATCTGTGTGGAGTTTTATACGATGTTTATCGAGTAGTACAGAAGAAACGAATTCGTCCGGTACTTCCAGTATAGCAAAATTACAACACATAAAGAAAAGTAAAATTAATATACATCCACAGCTGATCGCTGATCACCTGATAGTAGGAGAAGTGCCTAAAACTACAAAGAAAAATATTGATCATAGTTTTGTGCGAAAACCTAGATATAAAACTATTAAGCGACGTAGACGTACACTTAAATATCATTCAAAAGGCCAATCAACATCACAAGTATCTACTACGTCTCGCTCTATGCTAATACAAACAACAAAACCTAATCAATCAAAATATTTTCACTCGGAATATAATCAGAAACTGTTAGCTTATCCATGTAAAATTTGTATAGCAGGCGAAAGTGGCCGTGAAGAAAGCTTGAAATCTATAAAAACGAGGCAAAGACCAGGTACAAACCGTCGTACCAAACACTCCAATGCTGAAAACAAAACAAGATCTACATCAGTTTTTAAATTGCAACAAAATAACCCTGCTAAAATAATTCAATCTTCAGTCGTTACTAATTGTAAAACGGAAGTGCCAGCTCAGATAAATCAGGAGAGTAATAAAAAAACGCCTATAAAAGCCAGGAGACAGCATAGTTTTAAATTTAAAGGTCACTTTGATGCAATAGGGTCGGCTATTGACTTGGACTATTATAAAAGTTATAAAGTTTCACCTATAAATCAATCTCCTGTTTGCTACAAATTTCCTCTAACAAACGTAAAAGATATTTTTAATACTAGAGTATTATATAAAAAAGGTGCTTCTGAAGGTGATACACGAATTCAAAAAGCGATTCAAAATGAAAAAAGTAATCAAATACACGCAAAAATAGGGTCTGCCATTAAGAGTTGTTTTTGCTCTTTAAAACTTATTAATAAAACAAAAGATGTAGTTGAACCTGCGAGTAATATAAAATATATTAGTAACCCAAAAAACATAATAAAAAAAAGTGTAGTTTACCCCCAAGTTGAACGGGAAAGAAAAGAATATCAGTTACAACAATATGAGTACGTGCCATGTACTTACATTTCTAGTAAATATGATACAGATTTAAAAGAGTGTTCCAAAGCCAGTTCAATCGTTGATTCTAAATATTCCCCAATAAATAAAGAACCAAAATCATACCAACAAAAGACGACGAACAATATACAAAATGTTCGGACTGGGTCAAGTTTTAATGTTAACATAGATTTTCATGAAAATGGTAGAAAAGCAATACCTGAAATACAATTGGAAAATACTGTTTTGAAACAAACTAAACGTAATTTTAGGTATACAAATAGACCCGAAATATATACCAAATACTCCGAAGGAAATGTCAGACTTCATTCGATATTTAACAAAATACTTGGATCAGAAAATATTATAAAAGAAAATAAGATCAATTCTATTAACCCAACACAGAAAAGATCTTTTTGTACGCTAGAGTTAGGTAATGAAGACCAGTTAGGTAACGTTAAGTCTCCTCTCGGTAGTGTCAAAGGTTATAATTTCTCAAACTCAATTCAAGTTAATAAAAGCTTCGGTGAAATTAAAAACTTTTCACAAGTGACGTGTAAGCGTATTAAGTCTTCGATGAATATAGAAAAACAGGTAAATCCTTTAGAATTAAGAAATAATTTTTCTACGTTTCTGTATAGTAATGCGGATATCTGTGCGAAAAAATGCAAACCAGACAAACTTTTAAAAGTTTTAAATAAGCGATTGTCGAATACTCCGAGTACTAAGAACAAAGAAGTTCAAACTATACGAATTCAATTACGCCAGAAAACCTTATGTACCAAAGACCTGGTTGGCATTAATTATACAAGTCCAAAAAACAAACACTATAGAGAACGAAAGCAAATAATTCGCAAAAACTTAACGAACGTCGACACAACAAGGAGGGTCGTAAATACAGAAAGAAAACAAAAAATACCCAAAGACCATAAAATGATCAAACAACATTCGCAAAAAGTTGTTAAAAAAACTAGGACTCAAGGAACTATGTCAAAACATCAAACTGTTTCTTCAAGTTTTTCAGGCGGAGGATCCAATACTAGGTCTATATTGAGGAGATGTTTTTGTAAGTTAAAATTACAGGGAAAAGAGACAAATATTTCCGCAAAGCCAGTTCCCCACACTGACAATAACGGTACGATAACACCATCTTATAAGGAAAAAAAAATGTATTCTATGGCGAAAAATATTGTTCCTTATAAACGTGGTCCGAACAGGTGTGAGACTGGCGTTTGTACACCGAAAAAGCGTGATCTTTTAAGTTACTTAACATTATATCAGAAAAGAAATAAAATATGCCTCAATAGAGATGATGATACATTTTATGAAGAGCCTAAAATGTTTTCCACGAGTACAGGTAAAGCACGAAACATTTGTGCCCATTCTGATAGAAAACAAAGAAGAAAAGTATGTGATTATTACTCATTAATTTATCCTCAAGGATTGAAGCGTTATTCAAACGGAACTGTATATACCAACCATGCGAAACATTCACCACTGCAAGAGCTGGTACCAACTCGTTGTGCTACGAGTATTGGCTCCAACAAATCGTCTGGAGACAAGTGCATAATGATACAAAATCGATATAATGTTAATGGTAGTACCTTTAGAAAGCAACGAAAACATGAATCTCAAACACAAATAAGCTGTGAAGCACAAGGCTCTGGTACAAGACCTACGTTAAAGCGATGTTTCGGTGCTTTGTCATTTAATCATGGATACCGAAAGCTAGGAACAATGACACATGCTTACCGAAATAATCAAGGCATAAAAGCTAAACCGCATAAACCACTGCAAAGGTCAGTTTATGTGTGCCAAGATAAAATGTCTTTAAAAACCCTTGGTACATCAATGAGAAAATCAAATTCAAAACATTCTAAAAAATCTGGAAATGTACAGAAAAAAAATCAATCAGCAACAACTTTACGCTTGAATCCTAGTGGAAAACTATTAAAACACTTTCAGATTAATAAACATCGAAAAAATAATTATTCTATATTCAATGTTAATCTAGCATTGAAAAGATGCCCCTTCAAATTATTAGGACGCGATAAGCCATTACATAACATAACAAATAGCTGTAATCAGTTAAAAGTTCTTAATCCACTTAAGGTTTCCTCTAAGACAGCTAAAACAAACATAAGTAAACGGAATCCAAATCTTGAACCCGAATTACTCGAAAGTGAAGTAATTCAAATACACAAGCATTCAAAAACAACGGGTCCTAATAAACTTCAGAGATATTCATGTACAACCTGCACATCGCAACTCGACTTGTCCATTAGAGAAAAGCCTGACCAATATGTTACCGAAACACCTACATTTCACAAAATTGACTCTGCCATGCAGGCAATAAAAGTTAGCTCAAATTTTAGTTTTAGTGTGCAATTGTATAATAATACGAATCTTGAACATTCACGTGAAGCAGCGAAGAAAGTAAATCCGACCACTAAATGTGATGGTGACAGCCGAGTACTAAATCTAAATAAAATAATAAAACGTGCAAATGTATGCGTTCAAAAGTGTTTGACCAAGCACCCAAATAAAAAGCGTGAAGATAATAGTCTTGGTGACGAGCAAATAAGCAAATTAAAGGCAAAGAATCGTGGCTCATGTTCTTTTCTACAGCAATGTTTCTCTGTATTGAAATTATTGAAAAAACCACGACACCATACAGATGAATTAAAAGAAATGCGAAACACACAAATAAATACTAACACGAGATTAGGTCTGGAGTCGGTTGGCACTGAAATAGTAGGAAAAAGTAATTTGAAACCTTACTATTGCGAACCAACTTCATATATTCCTGGTAGATATGATAATCTGCGGCAAATAAATTCAGACAATACTACAAAAGAAATAGAATATTCTGCTACTACCACTACTGATACAAACGAATACCACAAAACTCAGTGTTTTAAAGGGAAACCTAAATGCAAATACACTCTAGGGCTTAAAAAAATTATTAAACCAAGAAATATCAACGTTGTGCAACACAATCACAGTCAGCCCGGCGCTCAACTTAAAGACTCTTCAAAGATCTCGTTTAATTTCAATAAAAATTTCATTAAAAATCACCCGTATACAAATACAAAAGATGCTTATTATGTTAAAGTTAAACAGCCACGAATATTTAGAGAAAAATGTTATAAAAATATCCAAATAATAGAGAAAAACTATAAAGTCCGCCGATCGTCACATATAAAGGAAAACCAAGATTCAGAAATATCGTGTTGTTCGGAATTATACGAATGTAAACCTATTACTAGTCCTTCTTCCCAGTGTGATCTTTACGCATGCTTAAAGAGCATAAACAATAGGCAGGAAAATATACAGAAACCTGGCCTAAACCTCCAAAACATAGGAATTATTTCGTATGCCAATAAAAAAATACAATGCACTGTTAATAACCGTAATAAAATGTTACTTACCCCAAGAACTAAAGCACATAGAAACAAAATTTGTTCAGTTGTTGAAAAAACACTTCATCAGGACAATAAAGAGGTTTCGAATTACAGATTTGAACCAAAGGAACACACAATATTGCCAATTATTTGTGAAGGCTATAATAAGCTGAATTCTAACCTAATTTGTAAACAAAAATCATCAAAAATGTGTGTAAAAGATGTTTTTGACAGTTGCAATATAAATAAAAATACCAAAAGCATATTTACATTACAAGAAAGGTATAATAAAACTTCACAGAAATGTCTAGATAGCTCAGTAAAGACCTTCTTCGAGACATTTAAACCAGTAAAAAAGACTCCTACGGTTGTAAAACTTGTTCCTAGTAAAAATGTGATAGTAGAAAGAAGAGCAACCGTTGAAGGCGTACAAATTAAGAAAACTTATAATGATGGTATTGCAATGATTCTCCCTTATATACCCCAGAAATTCAAGAAAAATGTTAGTAAAAGGAGATCAAAAAATTCACATAAATCAAAAGGCCTGCTGCTAATACCTGATAAAAACAAAAAGCAAAGAAATAGAACACAAATCAAAGTTTCTCTAAGTATTAAAGGTTTTCCTACACAATCAAAGCAATTAACTTTTAAACATGTCATCAGTCGGCTATTTAGATTTTGTCGAAGACCAATAGAAAATATAGGTTCGCAGAATAAACAAAGATCTAGACGTTCGAATGTTATACCCAATAAGTCACTAGACCCAAAAATATTTAAACATTCAGTTACTGAAACTAAGCACAAACGGCAAATAAAGCGTACAAAACATAAAAAACGTTCACATATTGAATCAGGAGATGCAGAGCAAACTACAATAACATATCTCACAGATAATCATACCATTGATTCGCAAAAAGCAAAACTTAAAAATATTCGAAGAGTTATATCACTGGGTAAAAAGGGGGTCAATTCAATTCAAGGTCAATTGGCTTCAGAAATAGCTTCAACTAGAAAGCATAAAAGTCTTACACAATCATATAAAACAATCTTTGTCAAATGTAATACGGTTAAATGTGTTAAAGGGATAAAATATAAAAAATGTAACGTTAAACCTAAAGACAAGAAGAGAAAGGCTAAAGCAGAAAAGGTAGACGATAAAAAACACAAATTTCAGAACAAGTCGAAAAAGTCGGTACGCAAATGTAAAGATAATGTACGTACGAATAAAGATACATGTAATCCAGCGTCGCATAAAAAGTACGTTAACATCGATCATAGCGATGATGTGGAGAATTGGATGCAATATGTGGTCTAGATGAATAAAAATAAAGAAATAAAACCCATTTTTTAAATAAATAATAGTAATATACTTAGAACGTTTGAACTAAATTATAAAAAAATTTAAGTAGGTACACTCTCGGGAAGGAAAGTATCAATATCTCTAAGGAAATATGATGCTTATAATAATAAGTCAAAGCATAATAAAGATAGACGGAATTTTGACTAGAAAGAAGAAATAAATTAAACTTCTTTTCACACTTCATCAGAATGTAAAAAAATGTCGCTGTCTTTTTTGTACCCTACATACTTTTGTTGTCGTAACTATTTGTGCCATGTCTCCCTGTCTGTAGAATTTTGTTGAGCGATTAAGTATTGCACTCTATGTTTGTATTGTGTTGTTATTTTAAATAAATTATTTTATTTTATTTACCAAAATTATCAGAAAACGGAAAGATTATTCATCCCCACCAATAATCCGTTGTACCTTGTATGAAAAGAGCGTCGGTGGCCCAGCGGTAAGGATATCCGACTCGTAAGCGAGAGGTACCGAATTCGAATCCCGCTTGGGCCATGTACCAATGACTCTTTTGATTTATGTACATTAGTTGAATACTAACCGATGCTCTTACGGTGAGGGAAAACATCGTGATGAAACCTGCATATTCAGGCGACTGGATGTGTTACCATGATCATGAAGGTCAGATGGCAGTCGCTCCTCTGTAATTACCAGGCCGTACCTACCTCTAATAGAAGTAGTAAACCGCTTACAAAAAAAAACAAAAATAAGGTTTTTAATATACAATACGTGAAACTTTGGTATCATTTATTTTTGGAATCGGTGCCACACGAGCACAGTTCTCCTCCCCCAAAGTTTAAACCCCTTCCCCTTACTTGACAAACATGACTATGCTGGCACCGAGTCCTAAAATACTTAAGTTACTCGCATTGTATGTTAAAATGGTTATTTTTTACTTTTTTGTAATTTGAAAGCGGTTTAGTTCTTTTTATTATTTTTGTTTGTCATTATACTGTGCAAATATTAAAAAAGTAACTAAGCTAATAGAACTCTCAAATAGATGCGTTTCTTATTGCGCATAAGGTAAGATTCGACGATTTATCTTTTTTAAAACTCGCAACTTGTAATCTAATCACACATCGGCCGGCCCACACCGCGTCGAGAGTGCGAAAACAAAGAGGAATATCGACCTCACGAGTTGGGGAGCGCCACCCTCTTTATGACTCAGAGGGTGCTCCCCTCGGTACCGCGCGGCCAGCGTACGAGCACCAGAAATCGATCTCTGGGTTTTTCGCCTGCTCACTGCTAGATAGTGCTTGTCCTTAAGCTTTTGGCAATTAATACCCTGTTACTGTCTGTCTCTTTGGTGTCTTAAAATACATGTTTGGATTGAAGTTTCGACTTTGGTTTAAAGTAGTAAAAGGTCTATCTTAGTAGGTATCTCTACAGATTATGGCTATCTTATAAAAATAATTACGGCCGTTATTTCATCTTTTTAGGTCCGTTAACAATTTTAATTTTATACAAAAACTAGTGGACCCGGCGCGACTTCGATCGCGTATACCTACTTTAACCCTACCTACCCTTTTTTTTCTTGCTTATAAACCTTATTATTGAATCACTCTATCTATTGTTGAAAACCGAATTAAAATCCGTTGCGTAGTTTAAGAGATCTAAGCATATGTAGATACATAGGGACAGACGGCGGGAAGCGAATTTGTTATGTATGTATAGATGTTCGTCCGGATAAGACTGCTTCCATGATGCAGTCGATGCAGGCGAAAGATCGAAATCGGAGGATATCATTCACTTATACCTTAATGAATTTGACAGGTCTTTTGATCCGTACGTTACGGAAACTGCCGACTTGTGATGAAGGTACGGTAGAGTAGAATAGCCAACACCTGCCAAGCGTAGAAATTGCAGCAAAACCCTCTGCTAATGTGGATTATTGTGGGTTGTTATGGGATGTTATAGGCTGTTGATCATGAATAGTCAACAGTTGATATGATGTGACTGACGGTCTTCACACTGAGCCCACCTCAGAGACGTGGAGATGAAAATAAAAATATTTTAAGCCCATCCCGTACTTACACTAAATTTCTTCCAAATCAATCCTTGCACAAATTGTGTAACTTGAGATTCCATTGATTAATTTTTTGGGTTCCGTACCCGAAAGGTCAATGAAGGAACTTGAATGAAGGAACGCTTCTTCGCCATTTTTCAGAGCTTAACTATTTATCTATCGTAATGACGGCAAAACATACAAGCGTCAAACTTTTGTTTGACTATAGTATACCTAAAGTAGGTATAACAACAAATACATAAAACCGGCCAAGAGTGAATCGGACTACAAGGTTTCGATTTAAGTAAAATTCGACAAATTACATGGTAATGGTACGGAACCCTTTTTCGCCTCGCACTTGAACGGTTACTAAAATAGTTTTGACTTACATAGTTCTAAATAACATAATTCAGTAGGTAATTGAAAGTCATTTGAAAAGAAGGTGTAGGTACTTTCTATTTAATCGAGTGCTTGTCCATCATCTGTTTGTAGTTATCCCTTCCTCTAAGTTAACCAGAATTCACCCTCGAAAGCCCTCGTCGGCGAGAAAGTTTAGCCAAAGTTATTTCAACACTTTCCTAAATCGACATCGCAGACCGACACCTTGACTAAAATGTCTATGTTGTTGTGATAACAATTTCGTGAATGTCTCGCCTAAATTTATTCCTGAGTATAATAATTAGTTTTTGACGAATTGTGTAATTGTGTTGTCTTATGAACTAGTTATTGTTTTTGTCGGAACTTTTTATTGTTTTATTCTTGTGTGAGCAATAAAGAATTTATCTATCTATCAACCTTAATACTGCAAATATTATAAATGTAGTAATTTCTTGTTGTATTTGATTTAGGCATTTGTTTGCACGGATGTTTGGCCTGAATATCGCAAAAGAAGATTCGCACACATATATAAATATCTCTAAAAATAATAAAGCCGTCACTGGATGGCAATAAACATTATACACACACGCGGACGAAGCCCCAATAATTACGCTGCGGAAGATACATCCTGTGTGACAAACAGAGAGACGGAGGCATAGTTATTAGAGGTCCCTTTGATTGAATCTTTGGACAGGGAATAGATAATTAGTATGTACGGTGGTACCGTCACAGTAGGTACTAAGGCACAGAACACTATGAACGCAGAACACACCGACATGAATGTTAAGCGTCAGCATATATCTACGAAAAAACAGATTTGAGTAAAGTCAAAACTCAAAAACATAACATGACAGGTTTGTGCATAAAATATGCACACAACTAATCTTTCTAAATTCAGAACGATACATCGTCACTTACCAGATGAGATAGCAGTCGAATGCCTGGCTGATCTAATTAAAAAAACGTTAACTAAATAAGACTAATAAGAATAAAAAAAATCGCGTGAGGACTCAGCTGAAACAACCCTGCTCAGTAGTCGGGCGTCGCAACGCAAGCCGCCAAACAATATAACCATTATAAATTACTGCATGAGCCTCTGATAATATTGCGGGGTTCATTATGCCCCTTGGGGGAAACTGGCTCTGATATCGAAACTTTGTTATCTTGTCGTCGCTGTGTTGCCTCGACGTTTCCGCGGTGCGCTTTCAGCTTGCCACTGTAGCTAATCTGCAATGGAATATGATGATGATATGGTAGAATATTTAACTTAACATAATGTGGTCTAATAGTATTAGAAGTGTTAGAGTTTAGTGTTAGAATTTTGCAACTATCCTTCGACTGGCTGTCGTAAAAGGCGACTAATTTCATAGACCAGAAAAGACAACTCTACGTGCAATCACTTGTACCGATAGAAATCGACAGAAAGTCATCCAATCGAATCGAAGTCACGGAATCTTCATAAATGATCGGTTTTAGATTTTAGAGCATTACTATACTATTGTAGGTTTGTACATTATAGGATACTTACCTACTTGCATTAAGTACCTGCCTAATCCAGCTTTTCATTTTCTTCTTTTTACCCGACTATGGCAACGTCAAAAGAAAGGGTAATGATTTTAGCAATCTATGTATATGTATATGATTGTATTTATTCACGGAACACGAAGTTTTCCTGTTCCTCTTCCTGCGAAAGCAAGAAAAGGTGACATTGTCTGGAGTTTCCCGCCAAAACCTGCGCCACGTTGCCAACATGGCTGACGGCGTGCGTCTCTTTACGACTTCCGCGAAAATTATGGCTGTATTCGTCGTACGTTAAACTTTTATACCGGGGCCTTGCCGGTCGGTCCTAACACAGGATATACACAATAATACACTGTTATTACTGCCAAAAAGCACGAAGCTGTGGCCCGTTTTGTTATTGAATGCAGGACTTGTTATTCTTTCATCTGGTTGGCAGTGTGTAGGAAATTACGCGTGTGTAATTGGAAGCAAATCATGTTTAATTGCAGGGGACGATTTTGTTTCCTTGTCTTAATTATCATGACGTTGAGTTCCGTTGGCGTTAAAAGACTTGACGTAGATACTTATGTACCCATGTAAATTCTACTATCTTTTCGATAAAATAAATTACATTACCTGTTTATGGCAAACGGTAAAAATATACTATAGGTAGCTACAACTATACTTAATTAAACAAAAATATAGGGGGTGTAAAGTTCTGCAATCAATTTGCGCATTACAACGAAAAGACAAAAGATGAAGGCAATATAAGGATCAAGTTTGTTTAACAAGTTGGCGGTAACAGATCGATGTGGTGATTCACCTCACAGTCCGCACGCTGTTTGAGAAAAATCTATGGGTAGGAGACGTATTGACTTGTTATATAATTTGTTACATACGAGTAATACATAAAGCTCAAACCTGTGTCCCACAGGTGGGGTAGGAAGAGACTATGGACCGCCACTTTTCTTTGCTATAATTTGTTGTTCCTTATTAATATAGATTTGTAAGTTCCTCCATCATCATCTCAACATCCTAGCGGATAATGCTTCGCCTGTTCCTCAGCATCACACCTACGGCGATATCCAATCTTTGGATATATTTCTACTAGACATTTTCTTTCTTATCGTGGCGTTTTAAATTGGTACGTACGGCGCCTGATCTGACCCGCAAACCATGTTAGGAAAAAGCTGATCCTCCACAGCGAAGCCCCGTTCCTCTGTCAGCGGAGGGATCACGAGCGGGTGAGGTCAGGCTTGGGCCCATAATGTTGGTAGGGCCCTGCACTTCCGAAATAGCTAAGGATATCCCTTTACGTATTTCAATTAATAAAGTAAGTAGAGCTCGTCTAATCTAAAATGACGCGCCCCACTATCGCATTACCGCACACAAGCAAGTTTAAAATATGGACGCAATATATATACAAATGCCGTTGTAATTGGTCATTCAGTTGCCAATGAGATTCAAACGTAGGAACACGCGTCGTTCATTGGCTCCCACGCAGATGAAGTGTCGTTATCAATATTTACACTCACACATCGAAATCAACTAACTAAGTAGTGGGGCGCGTCATCTTAGACTAGACGAGCTCTACCTATATGAAGTAAATTTGTCTGCTGCATGAACAAGTAACATATTCTACATGGCTTGTGGTGCTACTCTCAAATACTGATCATCCCGAGATTCGTAACTCTCACTGAGCCCATTGGTAAAATGAATCTCGTATTTCGGACCGATAACGTTACTAACGGGCTTAGTGAGTAGCTCTCCAGGAAAGAGCGCAAATCCATTCAGTGCCTAGTTTTTCCGTAAAAAGTTAGTAACAAACATCTATCTCAGCATCCTTTACAAATGTTTGTATTTATGACCTACTATTAGTAGAACATGATAGGACTTGGACCATTCTGTACCACATATCTACCTACAAGATTCCATTATCAAGCGGCGACGCATTTGTCAGATAACGTCCTATTTTATTGCACCCCTCCCTCCGCTAGTTAATGGCAAAACTTGTATTCCCTTGCCAAAATAATTATCTGAGACCGTGAACAGTCCGACTTTTCTATGAATACCAAATGAGAGTCCTTTAAAACTCTTGCTGTTCGGGCACCAGATTAAAACAACTTGCCAAATTGTAAATTAGTTATTAGAATTTATCACTACATATTACGTTGTCAGGACAACTATAACGAAACAACTAATATTGTCTGCTAGCCGTATTTAGCGGCTTTCACCCGCGCGCTGTTTGGATCTCCGTAAACGATCAACCTTCCCGCGGGAACTTATTATTTTCCTGGGATAAAAATAATAATGTAGCTTCCTATGAGTGAAAGAGTTTTTTTAACCAGTCCAGTAGTTTTTGATTAGTTCATTGCTATTAAGTCGTTCATTAAGTAACAACGCTTAGGTAGTTGTATTGCACCCTATCCAATAGTATATCTTGCGCTAATATAGGAAAGACCAACATCAATTCTCAATCATCATCATTCATCAATTCAATTATTCTGTTGCGTCACGCGAAGGTTTGAAAGAACGTTTCTCGCTCGTACGATTCGGATGTGGAATGAGCTCCAAGCCACAGTGTTTCCTTTGGACTATGACATGGGATCGTTCAAGAGGTATATTAGAGGTCTCTTCAGAGGCGGGCAACGCATTGTTGACTCCCCTGGTGTTGCTGATGTCCACAGAAGTCTGTGATCACTATCCATCAGGTGGCCCGCATGCCTGTTTGTCTGCCGGATAAAAAAAATCAAGATGACGTTCACAGCAGGACAGCTCCTCCCGAAGGTTCGCGATAGATCACCCTTAGTGACGAAGCAGTTAAATGGCTGACTGCTCTTGATTTAAATTTGTAGTTGTGTGTTACTCTTATATTGTATTTTTGCCATACGAATAAATAAATAAAGAGATAAGTATAACAAAAACTCAAAAGGTCGAAGCTTTGCAACGAAGCAGGTGAACTACCTGTCTCTACGGACAGACAAATCGAAATTGATCAACAAGTACTAATGCACCGTACCGGCTCCATTAGTAGACCAGTTAATTGATCTGGGAGAGAGGATTTCTCTAATCCTAGTGATGATGCTTCTCTGCGATATTAAGAGTCTGGATTCGTCTCATATTTGATCTAGGTCTGAAATGTTTTCCTACCGGTATACCATTTTGAGTACGCTGGGGCTCTAGGCTGGTTCCAGATCGCATTGTTGACAGTAAAGAACAGATGCCACTGACTGCCTATTCCCGATATCTAATCTGACCTGCGGCAGTCTCAAACATTGCGTAGTACGACACCCATAAATATGACTAGGTAGGTAGTAGGTACACTCGCACAATAATCTTTAAATCTAAGCTGTACGGTTTCCACTAAATATGAGCCACTAGATTCGTATAAAAAGATAAAAGTTGATTATGTCCTTCCCGTCCTAACTTTCCTCCCTTCATCTATCTTCTTGGCTAATATCTGAGCCACAAAGTATACCTATAGGTACTAGGAGATATGAGCGGCTTAGGCGATCTCGGTTAAGGCGTGTAACGGTAATAGACAGTTTCTTACTTTCCCATTTATAATATTAGTTTTGATTTACCTCGCAGACAGAGTTGTCATAAACCCACAATCCAAAAATAAACCGAAGGCAAAGGTAACACGGTGAGTCAACTCGAGCCTCCTTTACTGTCGCCCAAACAAAACGGGGGACCGGATAAATTCTAAACTTTTTGCGAACTGTCGGTCAACAACCCCTGGTGATCCATCAAAACTCAAAAGTGTGCGGAGAGCCCGCCGTAGCACCAGCCAGTCTTTATTAGCTGTCAGAAGGCTGTCACCTACACATGGCCCTTTGTGCGTCGTATCCACGGTCTATGCAATACCTCAACTCCACTGCATCGTTTGTCATCCGCCCGTTACGCTGTAACATCGAGAAATCGAGACTTGATCCGGTTTTCGGTATAGATTGCTAAGTTATGGGGCTGGAAGTTTTGTGAACTGTATTGTGAAGTGACGTTGGGGTAGAGGAAGTTCTGAATTTACATTAAGCTAAAACTTAAAGTAAATTGAGAACTATATACTCGTAGCTAATATCTGCTTCAATTATTAGAGCTCAAATGCGACTGGCGTGGTAACGCTCAACTGTTGAGTGAATTTAAGGTTGGGTGGTGTTCGCAGTTGCTCTCGAAAGCGGTTTACTGTGGAACTCTGTTCTGTGTCTTCCTAATACTCGTATTATAATCAAAGTAAGACAAAAGTAACGTTTAGGGGCAAAATATCTAGTCTCCATAAACTGGAAAATGGGCAGCAGCGTTTTTCATTGTTATGTTTGCAACACTGCGATCTCCAACCCGCCTGCTAAGCGTGGAGATTATGGCAATAACCTCCCCTTTTGCGGGAGAGGCCCAAAGTCCTGTAGTGGACTGTTATGGGCTGTGATGATGAAGACAAAAGTAATAACGTAACTCTATTGCTAACAATTCTCTTATTACAGTGATTGAAATTGTTACTTTTGCAATTACGTATAATCTATTTCATGAGTTCAGTTGCTAACATGGAACTTCCACTGCAATAAACTGAAATGATTAAATCGATGATCATATGTAATCGCAAAAGTAACAATTTTAACCATTTAAATCAGAGAATGGTTAGCAATAGAGTTGCGTAATTAGCCTACTGATATACATAGATATCCTTTTTAAATCTGATCATTCCATCCCATCCTATGGGCAGTGTCACCTCCTAACCTTGAACCTTTCACCCCGTAACGCACAATATTCCGTGAATTAGACGCAGCAATAAATCAACGCAAATGCGAGCCCGTTTATCAGAATTATAATCTTTTTCGCATGTGGCGAGTATTCGGCTCACAAAGGGCTTAAATCCCAATTAAGTACTGTTTTGGGTCCACCTCCCTCACACATACACATACACGAGTTACATGATACGATGAAAAAAATTACATTAAATCCGTAACGGGCAAAATTTTTGGAGTAATATTAAAAGGTTGTTGTTTTTTTTTCAGGTACTGTATCACGTAATTTTACTACAACACTGGAGCCTTCCATTTCGACATCGACGTAGTACAGCGGTTCTGCAAAGGTATTCGTGGCGTGAAACTGTTACAATGAGAAGTTTTCCAGTAGGTATTGTCAATTGGTTTCAAAAAGCATAAATAGATGGCGCTACTACAATTTTGGTAATTTTTTACCAAAAGGTTCAACGAAATGTATTTTAATCTTAGATTTTAATACAAACCTTTCATATTATCTGTGATTTGTATTGCGTCCATTCTTGATCCTAGTGTCGATGAAACGAAGTGACTCAGTCAAATTGATGTTTGTTTCGTTTGTAATAATTTATACCTCTAAAATGGTTAAAAACTAGTGATAAATACAATATTATCCAATACAACGTACCCAGTGTTTATATCCTCTTTGCTAAGAACCTATTTCAAGCGATTATCAATTACCAAAATTGTCGGGGCGCCATCTAGGGAGTTGTTAGAAATGCTTTAGATACCTATTGGAAAACTGCTCATAGGGTATTCAATAATGTATGTGTCGCAGCCATCTGGTTAAATTAGCCATTTAATTAGAAGGCTAGTCCGTTAATTAAACGCCGGCATTCAATTGAATGGCTAAGGGACAACTAGCCAAGTAGTTGAATGTAACGTGCAGCTACTTGGCTAAACGTTATTTAGCCATTTTGTTAATAGAATATATATGTTTGGTTTGAGTGACCATTCGTAAATTATATAACTTTATTTAAGATAAAAAATACGAATTAATAAATATAATTTTTATTTAGAAACGAAAATATTAGTGGCAACAAATTCAATTAGTAATTGCCTTGCAAGTACCTATAAAATTTATAGTATTTACCACAATAATAACTGTAAACTTATAACTTATTAACTATTTGCAACAATGTAGTATAGGAAGAATGCACTTTCTTATTTTATAATATTAAATATAAAATGGCACGAAACTTTCTTAGACATTTGTTTCTAATTGTAAGTATGAAAAGAAAATGAACAAATTAAGTTATCCTTATTCTTACTTAAAAACATCTAGGTACGACACTTTCAATTTAGTTCATCATCATCATCATCATCAGCCTATACTAGTCCACTGCTGGACATAGGCCTCCCCCAATGAGCGCCAATGCACCGTGTCCTCAGCTTGCCGCATCCAGCATCTACCCGCAGCCTTTCGCAAATCGTCACTCCATCTGGCCGGGGGGCCAGATAAATTTAGTTAAAACTATAAAAATACAAAAACATTGCCTGCTGTGCGAGCTGTCTGTCGCCATATTTGTTTTAATAAGTACTAGAACTGCAGTGGATAAAATTTGAACTAACTTTAAATCACCTGCCTGATTTTACGTCAGCCGTCTTCAAAGGGCTGGCTTACAATAAGCCAACTAGTTAAACGTTAAGCGCTGATTTTCTATCAACTATCAGCCTAGGCATTCAATAGTATGCCGGCGTTCAATTAACAGGCTAGCCTACTCATTAAATGGCTGATTTATCCAGATGGCTGCGACATATGTATTAATTATAGAGCTTTCACTCATGTCCCTGCGCTCACTGGACTATGCCTTCACTTGATGTGGTATTTACATGCTTTTACTTGATAATTAAAATGTTTGTTAAGCTTGATTTAAAAATATGTAGGGAGTTCTATATACATAGGATAAACCAAAATCGCTCCCCGCCGTCTGTCCCTTTGTTTTAAGGGTATATTCCGGGTTTCCTACCGCGTACCTTTGTTGACGAGTAGCCCAATATTTCGACGCAGTTGCATGCGTCATGGACATACCCTTAAAATGTGTGATAATTATCGCGATAATTTAAAACATTATGTTACAAGAAGTTGTTTTGAAAAAGAGTCGGCAACACAAGGACCTAATTAAACATCTACCGCAGGATTTCTTTACTCACTCATTTTTTTTACGTAGGTATCTACGCTTTTACTCAAAAAGTCCATTGTACACATAAGTTCAAATCTAATTTATTATCTAAAAGGTATCAATAGTATTGCCACATGAAAGTGCGCAGGGGTCGGTCCCTCTGCGAAGTACGGTTTGCCATTTGTAAATGGATTTTAAATTAAAACCCGCAAAGGGATTGTCTGGTATTTTTTTATTATTGGAGTTTTTGCTTCGCCTCGCCATCGTCCTATTGGATTTTATGAATTCTATCAAGTTATAATGTTTTAAACTATCGCCGTTATTATTACACATTTTAAGAGTATGTTCCGGGTTTCCTACTCGTCAACAATGGTACGCGGTAGGAAACCCGGAACATACTCTTAAAATGTGTTCTATTAAGTTTTTTTTATATCCATTAGATTTAATATCAGGCTGTCGTGTATGGATGAAAAGAATAACACACATGACTTTATGTAGAACTAGCGATCAGACCCCGGCTTCGCACGGATCTTGTCGGGGCTTCTCTAATACAATATGCATTTATAATCTATACACATCAACCTTCCGGAAGAAGTTCTCTAAAATATGATATCTCGTGAAAACCGCATTAAAATCGTTTTAGCAAGAAGGCCCTGGCAGAGGCCGGGATAAGCGCTAAGACGATGATGATGATGACGACAGACAGGCCTACAAGACGTGATTAAGGACGATAGTTAAGAGCGTTTACTTGCAGGTTTAGTTACTTTTAATCCCGGTATTATAAAGGAGGACTTTCCCGGAAAAGTTAACTGATTTTAGAATACCTATGCGACTAGTAGATGGATGTGATCGCCTTCCACAGAAGTGAATAAGTTTTTAGAAATTGTTAACTTATATTTGGTATTATGATAAGAGCCTGAGCCGCTGCCCTAATTAGTAACGGTCGTGCGACCATTGTCGTACGACAGACGTCGCTTCAGAGGCGGGCAACGCATTGGTGACTCCCCTGGTGTTGCTGATGTCCATAGGCGGCGGTGACCACTTTCCATCAGGTGGCCCGCATGCCTGTTTGTCTGCCGGAAAACATTAAAAATAGAAAATAAATAGGAGACCTCATAACCGTCCGTTATGAGGACGGTGAGGATGGACGACCATGGTCGCCCGACCGTTGCCAATTAGCACAGCGCCTTAGGGAATCAGGTCCAATGGATTAAAATTGACCACAAAAGTTGTGTCACCTCGCCCAGAAGATGCATAATTATATCGTACCATTAAAGTAACTTTTCACCTGTTAAAACGAAGTGGGTACATATTATACGCCAGAAAAGTTACAACTCAAAGTTTTTACGGGGTCGGCAACGCATTGGTGATGCCCATGTGATACCCCTGATATTGCACACGTCCATAGACTGCGGTGACTTACCATCAAGCAGGCCATAAGCTTGTTTTCCGTCTTACCTTCCCCTTCACCTTCTTTTTCTCTTTCTAGACAAGGGTTGACTGGAAGAGATGGCTTGTAGCGATAAGACCGCCTTTGCCCACAATGTTTGAATGACGATTCTTGTGCTAATCGATTTTTCGAATGCGTTCAACAACGTGGACCATGACATCTTGCTGGCTGTCTTGGCTCACCTCGGGGCGTCGTCCTCTGTGACGGATTGGTTTGCGTCCTATCTCCGAGGTCGTCAGCAGGCAGTGCGAGCGGATGGGTTATCCTCCAGCTGGTGTGATCTCGAGACTGGCGTTCCGCAAGGAGGTATTCTTTCCCCGCTTCTCTTCTCGCTATTTATAAATCAGCTGACTCAAAACCTAAACTGCTTATATCACTTGTATGCTGACGACCTGCAGATGTATGCGACTGCTGAAGTTGCTAATATCTCAGATGCGGTGAGTGCACTTGTCAATGACCTTGACATCATCCAGGATTGGTCGAACAAGTTCGGTATCTCCGTCAATCCCGCTAAGTGCCAGGCCATTATCTTGGGTAGCCACTATTTGATGAAACGCCTGGACATTACCATTGTTCCTCCGATAATTTACAACGGTGTACTGGTTCCGTACTCTTCTCAGGTAAAAGATTTGGGGCTCTATATTGACAATACATTCAGTTGGGCTGCACATGTAACAGAGGTTAGCAGGAAGGTTACGGGTACTCTCTGCTCTCTTTATAAGTTTAAATTTTTCCTCCCTCCTGCTACCAAACTCTTGCTTGTGCAGTCCCTGATTTTGCCAATCTTAGACTATGCTGACGTGTGTTACCCCGATATCAACCAAGATCTTTTGCTGAAGCTGGACCGTCTCCTGAACAATTGTATTAGGTTTATTTTCGGTTTACGAAAATATGACCATATCTCCGAATTTCGTACTAAGCTTAGGTGGCTCACTATTCGCCAGCGCCGTAACTTAAGATCCCTTTCTCTATTGTACTCAATCTTACACGATCCAGCTACCCCACAATATTTAAAAAGTAAATTTCAATTCCTTTCTGACTCTCACAACCTCAATCTGCGCTCTACACATAACAAACTTTTGAATCTGCCCCTTCACCGCACCGGCTTTACCTCTAACTCTTTTGCAGTTAAGACTATAAGGCTCTGGAACGATCTTCCTTCTGACATAAGACTATTACCTAACAAATGTTCTTTTAAGAAAGCGGTGCATGGTCATTACTTGGATGCTCCATAATACTCGTTCTCCCTCCCTGTTCGACCCACTTCACTTTTCTCTCGTCTCTTCACTTTGTCCAATTAAAATATTATTTTATCTTTGGTTTTACTTACATATTGTATCCAGTTTTAAGTTCATATGTTTATTTTATGGTTTTGTATATGTATTTAGTATGTGCTTCCGGACTATAGTTGCATAAATGTATATCCCTCCTCCTTTTTGCTCAAGTAGTTTTGTATTTTTTTTGTCTTTCTTTTCCTGCACCGCCTACCTTTCTCAGGTTTAGATTATCCCGGTTGACTGGTAGATAAGGCTATTTTAGCTTTAAGTCCGCCACTGTACTTTTGTGCATAAAGCTTTAATAAATAAATAAATAAATGTTTCAAAGGACCTGTTAAATTTTCTTTTTTTGTAATTTTGTGTCCAATAAAAATGTATCTTACTATATATCTATCTATCTTAGTGGTATAAAAAAGAACTCAAACACTACAAGTCCGAACGGGTTGTAAACACAAAAAGTATTCACTGTTGTGCGTGACGATTTCTATAAACATTTTGGATATGTTTACGACATACTTGATGATATAATTGCATGTTGGACCGTTTTATATGGTATATCATTTCGGCTAAGCACCCGTCGTAACTCTGAATGTTCGTTACCGTCGTGATATTTCCGTAGCCAATGGATTCCAGACATATTGTATTGCATAAATGGATAGCAACAGAATCTAACGATAATTTATATGACCCCGGTACTTCGGATTTTTGTTGCCTGCAACCTAAATGCATGAATCGTAGATGTTATGGGCGAAAGTTACCGCTTACTACCAGGTGTGCTGTCTGCTCGTTTGTCATGCGTGGCATAAAGATAAATTATAACTATGCTTGAACAATTCACACAGCGCCATCTTGCCCCAAAGTAAGCAAAGAAAGTGCCAGAGAACTGATGTTTATCAGTTCACTGGCACTTTCTTTGCTTACTTTGGGACTTACCTATATATATATATATATTTACATATAACACCCAGACCCGTAACAGAAAATAATCAATTCAGTTTCTGCCCGGCCAGGAATCGAACCCGGTACCTCTGCGTGGCAGACGAACCAACGGAACCACTCAGAGGGCTTACCATGAACTCTTATAGCAGGACCTAAACAGAATTGCTTTCTGTTTGAACGAGACAAGCTTATGTGACACGTATAGCGCTGTCTCGTTCTAAGCAGGGCAGTTCTGTTTAGGTCCTGCTATAAGAGTTCATGCTAAGGCCCCAGGTCGTATGTGTTACATTGTTAGAATTTTATCTTTCTGTAAAAGCAAATACATATTTCTATTTTTTACTTATTTAATTGCCCAATGTTACTAAACAATACACAAAGATCTAGGTAGCATGCGATGAGGATATTTGTCATCCCGCCCTCACTATTATAGCGTGACTGTCTTCCGATTAACAAATGCGTATCAGGCGGTGTCCTAATTGACAACGGTCGTGCGACCATATTCGTACGACGGACGTCGCCCAACCAATAGGAGACCTTAAATCCGCCCGTTGTACGACCACCGTCGCACAAACGTTGCCGTCTTACGTTACAGAATTTACAAATCAAGTACAAAGAAGAAATATAATTTATTCAGACACGAGGTGCCAATCGATAAAAAGATTTCGCCAGATATCTATCACGGTAAAAAACAATATTCCTCCAATACCTACTAGGTATCCATAACGCGGGCATATCATCAGAGCGTACGCCTGAGCAGGGATAGGAGGGGGATGGCTAAAATCCCTGAAACATTAGGACCCTTTCAGTTAATCCTGAACGGTTTACACCGAATGCCCAACAAAGGGTCGGGTGCGCACGATAAAGGGATTAAATTTTGGAAAATTTACGACTCTAAACTGGTATTAAAGTCGCTGGTGTATGAATGGGCTGGGTCCGATAGCCAGCCATTAATAGGACGGAGATGCTCCTTAATAAAGGCAATTGACAAAGTAACTGATCAGGAGCACAGGAACAGACGTATCTACTTATTTATATTTACTTATGATCTGTGTAATGGACTAGTATTTGGCGGTTATCGATGGTTAGTGACAATACGGACGCTGTATGATTACCAGCATTCATTACAATGCTGAGCACGGGTCTTTTTCTTATCACCAGAAGAGGTGTTCAGTCTGCTATCGTGATTCAGTTTGTGGAAAGGTCTGCGAATTGTTTGAATTATAACTCCAACACACGTAAATCTAAATAGGCCCAACTATACATATAATATAGTTTTCCTTAATAAAGAAAAAATAAAAATAAAAAAATACTGCCAGGTATAGTGTTTCGCTGTATGAATATTGAAAAGACAGTGTATTCATATAATTATATTTTCTACTAATCTTCCTAACTGGCAATAATCATTATACCTGTCTCCTTACCGAGTTAAATTGCTTTACCCACTTAACTTCAAATCAAACTCCTAAACTACATTCCCATTTTATACCGAAATGACGCTCGTATGGCGTCAGGTATAATTTTAAGTCTCATCAAAAATTTTGTAGTCATTTTTTGACTAAATATGGACTAAATACAATAGATACCTAGATCTGTATACACGTCCCGCATTCGTTCGCCCTGTTTCCAACCATCAAACCACAATTCCATTAAAATTCTAATACAAAACGCTATTAACCTTCCCAAAACCTTAATTCGGGATTCCGACCCTCAGGAATTAGGTCTGGGCCGCCGTAAACCCTCTAATTTCGGCCGAAATCTAGATCTAAAATGCAGGTACGGACCTAGATTGGTGAAAATTATCATCATCACCATCCCATAACCATAAAATAAGAAGGCTTAGGCTTCCTCCACAATATACTAATTAACAAAAACAGGTGACCCGAGACAAAAAGAGGTGTGTTACAAGTTTAAGGTGTACCTGTATGTTTATCTGTGTGTCTGTGGCATGGTAGCTCCCAACATATAGACCAATTGTTCATTGGTTTGGGGAATGGGCATGTACTCGGCCACAGAGCCTGTCGTGGGTTTCCGACCTACTATTATATCGGTTAGGTTGTAAATACTACAGTAATAATTCAACAATCGAGCATTATAGAGTAGATATCCTAATCACAGATTTTTAAAGACGCTATACGATATAATTATCAGAAAAATTGAAATACGTGGAATCTTCGTTGTACAAACTTAAAAATGTAAGATTGTAATTCTTTGAGCAATAATGAATGGGAAGTTGTACTCCTATCTATCTACTAATTGTGTCCCTGTGTTCCCTAATCCAAATCCAGTTTCAGTCGGCCTTTCAGTCCCAACTTCCAAAGTTAGGTACTCAACATGCATGGAATGAGTAAAACCTTATTTCGCAATAACGTGTACTATGTACGGACTAGTTTCAGCACTCGAATCTAATTCGCTGTTTGATATGGACATGTAATCTACTGTATTGATTGATTCAATTACTTTATTGGTTACCTATAGATACCTAGCCTACAGTAAAAAGGCGTGACGTTGTGTATGTGTCGCGGGCGGATGGTTAAATTAGCCGGTTAATTAAACGGCTAGCTTTTTAAGCAAATATCCATTTAAAAAACTTGCCAAATTCATTAAATTTTAAAGTAACGTCTAAGAAACGATATTGTTTCTAGCTTACGCAGCTCCTCCATGCATTGTCACAACGCTAATATCACCAAACCCAATGAAAACCTAATGCAAACTATTATTTTTGATTTAGGTTACTGTGGTTAGATTAGCGTTGTGACAATACATGGAGGAGCTGCGTAAGCTAGTAGAGCTCGTCTAGTCTAAGATGACGCGCCCCACTACTTAGTTAGTTGATTACGATGTGTGAGTGCAAATATTGATAACGACACTTCATCTGTGTGGGAGCCAATGAACGACGCGTGCTCCTACGTTTGAATCATACCGGCAACTGAATGACCAATTACAACGGCATTTGTATTGCGTCCATATTTTAAACTTGCTTGTGTGCGTTGATGCGATAGTGGGGCGCGTCATTTTAGATTAGACGAGCTCTAGCAATATCGTTCCTTCGACATTACTTTAAAATTTAATGAATTTGGCAAGTTTTCAATTGAATAATAGGTTAAAAACGCCTCTGTGTGTTCTGGTCAGTAAACTAAACAACTGACTTAGCCGTCTTATATCTATTGGATTAAAATGATCGATGTTATTCCATACTGCCAGACATCGTACGCCTTATTCTGTCTGTCTGGTCGTGATAAACTCAATAACTACTGAGCGGATTTTCATGCGGTTTTCATCAATAGACAGACCGATTCATGAGAAAGTGTTATGTATATAATTTGTTAAGATTACTACCCGAATGAAGCCGGGGCGGGTCGCTAGTAAAAAAAATAAAATAAATAAATATTATTATATATATTATTATTATAGAACACCCAGACCCGTAACAGAAATTAAAATTCATCATTTCAATTTCTGCCCGGCCGGGAATCGAACCCGGGACCTCTTGCGTGGCATGATATGTTGACCACTTAACCACTCAGGTCCTCAGTATATACAGAGTTTCAATTTCAACCCTCGCTGCTTTTACTACGAAAGCTTTAAATCTCTAAAAACAGCTCTGGAAAAGCAGAAGGCATCTATTTATAGATACGAACTCAAAAAGTCTTTTCAGTCGGCTAGTTTATTTTTATGTTTACCATGCAAACCAAATGAAATGAAAGACGATGTGACCACAAAAGCAATAACCCTCCTTTTGTCGAAGTCGGGTGAAAATATAGAGAATAGAAGTTGTGGACACTTGTGACCCTTACAAGTGTGTTTGATACCCGAACCGACAGGTGTCGTAGTAATGATTCTTAGCAACAAGAATGACATAACAATGTTTGTATTGTCCTTTGTTATTAAATTATATCATGCGATAATTCCTCCGAACAACGCTATGTGACCACTTAGACACCTATATTTTGAAGCTACCAAGAGAAGTTGATGAAGTTGTGGTGTGTGGTGCCACCACTTCAAAGAATAGCACCACCCCATCTCTTCCCGTGGGTGTCGTAAGAGGCGACTAAGGGACAAATCCGAAAGATGGGCAGCAGCATCTTTCTGGGTAGATTTACATCAACTGCACTGCGATCTCCAACCCGCCTGCCAAGCGTGGAGATTATGGCAATGACCTCCCCTTTCGTGGGAGAGGCCCGAAGTCCTGCAGTGGATTGTTATGGGCTGTGATGATGATGATGATGATGAGAGAAGTTGACCTTTAAAAAATCTAACATTTAAAACTGATCGCATTGTCACTATTTGAAATATTCTTAATTACTTGAAAATTACACAAAAGTAACAAATAACAATGTCATAGTCAATTAAAGGAAATGTCTGACAGTAAACGTTAATTAAGTCCTTTGACTTGCGAAGGAAATCTCTAAAGTCAATGTTTAAAGGTTTCCTACTTAAATTTGAAGCAATGTTCCTTCAATGGCTGTTCCTTTGATCTCCCTCCAAATATAGTACAAGCAGGAGTAACTTGGCTTCTATTGGAGGTTACACCTCGAAATGTAGACTGAAATATTCACGTTAAAAAAGCAATTATGAAGATTTAAGCCCCAATAATGTACTTACAATTTTATTAGCTTTCAATTACTTTACTTAAAGGGCCCCGCGGGACCTACCTGTACGCAATATATCTTGAAGTAAGTTGATTTCTGTTCGATTTTTGTAGAATAACTTAGTACCTAACTAATATAATTTTACTACCTGTATAGAATATATCTTGAAGGAGATAGGTAGTTTCTTTCGGATTTTTTATTTATGTTTCTGATATAACTTTACAACCTGTATAGAATATATCTTGAAGTTGGTAGGTACATTTCTGTTCGATTTTTGTGGAGTAACTTAGTACCTTACTAATTTGACTTTACAAGCTGTATAGACAGCTAATTTGGTTATACAGTCTACCTAGCTACCTCACCGATGTTCGGTAGGGTAGCCTCTCCCTTCCAGAACCTGCAACTAGTTAATTAACTCATTTGGTGCCGGCCCGTGACATCCCTTGCAGGCTTTGATGCGGTCCTGCTGTTAATATGCGTCTAGCATTGCTGATGAGTGTTTGGTAACTTGTGGAGCGTCGGTGGCCGAGTGGTTAGTGGTAGTTGAATCACACTGCGGTCATGTACCAATGACTCTTTTCTGAATTATGAACATTAGTTGAATACTAACCGATGCTCTTACGGTGAGGGAAAACATCGTGATGAAACCTGCACATTCAGGCGCCTGAATGTGTAACCATGATGCAACCTGATCAGGTTCCCCTGGTAGCAGGGTAACGGAGGTCAGATCGCAGTCGCTCCACTGTAACTACCTAATCTGCCGAATCCTGGATCACGGTCACCGCGGACCCCGGGCCCTCGTGCGCGAGAGCATAACCGGAATATTAACACCAATATTATTTATTATTTATTTAGTAACTTGCGAAGCCTGAGTGCATGAGTCTGGATGGGTGGGTACCACTGCCTTATCTACTTCTACCGCTCATCATTACCTATTTAAACAGCGTCTCTCTTAATGATAAAGCACTTTCTTTGATGGTTGGAAAAGACAGATTCAGTCACACAGTGAACAGACATGAGAATTCTACCGCAAAACAACTACTTATAAATGCTTTCAGTTTGTTCCGGGTTGATTGAGGCTATTAGTACTCTGTGGGTAAAGGATAGATATAGTTATTCACACAACATGTTATCTGTGTTATCAAATGTATGATCGTAGATGCTGTGGCCGATAGATACCGTTTCTGGTGGAACTACTTCTCGTTAATTTTGTTTGTAGTGGGGAGGTTCAGATCTTTGTATACCTATGTATAGTATTGGAACATGTATAATACAAATAGTCATGTCGGATCCAAACAGATTTTGACACAGCGTGGAAATAATTTACAATTGATTGGCTATTCAAAAAAACCTTTAACATGAACCTACTCATGCTAAAGGTTTGTGTGTATTGTGTGTACCCCCAAATAAGTTTTGGTGGTTCGAATTCAACATCTAGCTAACCTTCTGTGTACATATTTAAGTAGTTACCACTTGCAATACAACACTACGTAAACAGGTGATTAGATAGTCCAGTAGGTACCTTAGCCTACTCTAACTTAAAGGTTGATAGGTCGCTATTATAAATGACATCACTTTATTAGACTCAATTATTTTTTAACAATTAGTCAATTTTAGTTAGAGTAAGATTTTCTAGTAAATTTAAAATTCCAACTACCTAGGTCTAACATATCTGAATTATATTTTCAATCCAATCCTCGCGAGCTCTATTGTAGAGTGACAGATGTTTGAAGAATTTACTTCACGGCATACAAATGATTTCCGAGCGATTACTCTTAGATAATAACAAACGAGCTGGGTTTATCGATGTCTCGTTGGAACGAAATTGTTCAAATAACGAAAAGAACTGTCTCAAATTAAATCGGTGAAAATATTAGGAAGCTTGCGAAATCGTACTTTCTCAAATAATGTTTGTAAAATATAGGTACGAAATGAAACTAGGCCACAATTTTCTAAATACATACTTTTGCCAAGAAATTATAACAATACAAAATATTTTGTATGTGTGTCCTTATGGCGTTCAACCTGTTAAAGGTACCTCATTATAAATATATTATTCTAGGGAAATGTATTAGTAGTGACCAAATGCAGTTCATAATTACAGCTCTCATTAAATATATACATGAGGTAATAAAACACGTGATAGATGGAAGTTAATAATATATTATTCAGATGCCTTGATTACAGATCCACTGAACCAAATTCCATGTCCCGGACCAGTAATTATCACCACGGCGTATAAGGGTCAGCCATAATGGTTGTTTGGAAAAAAATCTACCTGAATTAGTTGATTTATTACATGGTATGCTTTTGGGACGGATCAAATTAAAGATGGCAGCCGGTAAATAGGTGTGGGTACCCACAAAAATTTGATCAAGTTTTATACAGGTGCTCTGCCGTGCTCTTCAAAATGATCATGTAAGATCAGTCAGCATCATGTAGTCAGTCTTACACAGAGAAGCAAATTGTAGTATGTAATTGTAGTAAGCATAGCTATTTAATTAAAATTTCTCCCACCGTAGTGCAGACACATCACTTACAATTAAATAATTTACCCACCCGAACTAATTGCATCAAAGTCAATACCTTACTATTACGGGAGTCTCTTTAAATTATCTTTTTATTTTGTTCCAATAATTACAAAGGCATCCACCGCCGGACGCGTCGGGCTGCTGTTTAAAAATCCATCGTGAAATTATGGGGGTAAGGTAAAAAATGAATTGACTTTAGTCGGAACGATTACTTTAGCTCGAGTCCACAGACTGGGTGAACAGGTTTTCTGAAGATGGACTAGCTTCTGAGAGGAGGGTGCGGTATTCTTGTTTTATACTTATTGAGAAAGGTTTGGAACCTGCTGTAGTAGTACGGAGTACAGACGGAATAAGAATAGGAATAAGATATATTTATTTACACCAACAGAAACACTACCACACAAAAATATAAACAACGCAATTTGGAAAACACGACATTTTGTAACATAGAAGAAATTAATTATACACAATAATTGAGAAATTGTTATCACAACAAATTTTAATTGGCCATTATTTTCTGTTGCTAGGTTTCCTGTCCTGTCCTTACAGCGAAATTACATAATGTCTGAAGCCTGAATACCATTGAAAATATGGCATCGAAGCATATTTGTTTTATAACCGTTGTCCGCTCGATGATGCTGTGGTGCCTGGCGTTAATTCTTATTACATGTATATTGTATGACGTTCATAAGTGTTTGTGAAAACCTAAACTGAATAAATGTATTTGATTTGATTTGATATAACATTTTGTTTAAAAAATTGAGAGCTAGCAAATGCCACACTTTATATGATGTTTCTCGTTCCAATTTTCTATAAAGAAACTGTAGTTTCTATCAAGATTATAAATTCACGCATAAATTCAGGCATAACTGTTACTATAACCTCAAGGCATAAATAACTAACATTAGTATGAGCATCACAGCATCAAAATTATTATGGATCTGTAAGTTATCCGAAATAAATGAATATTTAATTTAATTAAACTTTTTTGGAGTCAGCGTTCACGTCAGAGTTAGAGTTAGAGTCGCGGGCTAAAGCTTATGTAGACACTGAATACGACTCAACCAATTAAAAGTTATTGGGACAAAAGTTCGTCATGGGAAACCACAAATCTAGTAGCTCCTTTCTGCTTGTAGCTCCTCTATTTTTCTACGTTCCCTATTTGCTCGCAAAGCTCCATGTTTTTCGCGCAAAAAAGGCGTTCCCCAGTGTATTTGGGTGTTTTTAACAACGTGCGGCTTTAGAGTTCGTTCTTTGCAGCGAGACCCGGCGAGCAAGGCAATTTATTTCACGTTAACCCGCTGGGCACACTTTCAAGGGTTACCCTTACCCCTGCTCGCCCCGGGGTAAACGTTACCCAACCCAGGGTACCGTTTGCCAACGAAGTGTACTACGGTGGGAGATCGCCTGCTTTACGCGAGAATGGATAAGGGATCCGCTGAAGAACTACCTGTCCGACAAACAATTAAAGTTTTACCGACTTTTTGCTGTGTTTATGTCATCTTGGCGTTAATGTCCCGGTTGTGCTCTCGCGCACGAGGACCCGGGGTCCGCCTTGACCATGATCCAGGATTCGGCAGATCAGGTAATTACTGTTAGCTATTATGTGTGGTGTGGATATCGAAGTAGAGTTTGTTGGCGTTGTTATTGCGGCTAAGTGCGAACAGAATCAATGTTGACGTGTTATTTGGGGCGTATGTTACGAAATAAGAGTAGGTATGTGTATCTACTCTTCATGAGAAGAGAACAGCAGTGCATTCGATTAGACCAAATCAGGTTGCACAACAATTTGAATTACCTACTAGGTATTTATTATTTCTTGGCAGAAACCGGGACTAAACGCTCAGAAGACAATGCGGTATTTATTATTTTTTATCAATGAAGTATATAAGAGAAACCGCTGAAACATGTAACTTTAATTTTTAAACACAACTCAACCAAACAGACTTACTTACAAAACTGAAACCACAGGCATACCTACATTGTAACAGTTTATTTTTATATCACAATGTTGTGCTTGTTTAGGTAGGTACCTAAGTAGTAAGTATATGTAATTTTCCGTTACATTAAACTACATCATCACTGATATAATATAAATAGTTTTGACGTCATTCGAGTGTTATGATATGAGATACAGGTAGCAAATATGAGAGCGGTCAGAGTATCTGTCTCGTAAGCCAGAGGTCCCGGGCTCGAATCCCGCTCCATGACCAATGACTGATTTCTGAGTTATGTACTGCTCTTACGGTGAGGGTAAACATCGTGATGAAACCTGCACATTCAGGCGACTGTATGTGTAATCATGATCCAATCTGGTCAGGTTCCCCTGGTAGCAGGGTCATGGAGGTCAGATGGCAGTCGCTCCACTGTAATTACCTGACCCGCCAAATCCTGGATCATGGTCAAGTCGGACCCCGGGCCCTCGTGCGCGAGAGCACAACCGGGACATTAACGCCAAGATGATTATTTATACAGGTAGCAAATATGTATTTTACCATTTATTACGCGCGTTTAATTTACAATTTTTAATTTATTGATTTGTATACATTCTGAATCACGTAATAGGAATATAAGACAGCCTATAAATAATACTTGTCTACTGGGAGTGTTCAACCTATGTACCCATTACAAATGTTGATATAAAAATATTGATTTATTTATTATTCACTTTAGTTACCCTACCTGCAGGAAGTTATTACATAAGATTACTAGCTAGTAGGATTGCAGTTATCGAATGAAACACCTCGAAGACTCGATCGAAGACCTCGAAGTAGGTAAAGGAAGTGAAAGTAATTATTTCTATTGAATGTTTATTATTATTCAATTTAATCACATTTCTTGCATCAGGTCTAGATGATAAATATGGTGAGCATTACCTACGACTGTCGTATCGTAGTCCCCATTCCCTACAAAATAATTATATACACAGCCAAAAATACCTTTCTTACAAACGTGTATTGGTACTTAACAATAAATAATATCACAGAAATACAATAGTATTGTATCTAGGAGGTTATTTTTCACGGAATCGCTCCGGAAGAGTGAGATATTTGTTAGAGCTCGCTTTTATTTATAGCCTGCGAGGCTCTAGCATCGATCTTGAACGAGACCCGCCTGGGTTGATGGGATAAATAACTTTTGGTTCCGATTCCATCCGATAAGCCCGCCAAAAGAACCGTGCAAAATCGGATGAAGCAGCGAGCGTAGGGAGTGCAATTGATGACGTCAGTTTGCTAGGCGGCACTGCAAACGGGGCGAACCTAAATCGGATCAGAATTGTAAAACGAGGATATATTATAGATAGGATACGTTTATTTCTAGCTTTATTATATTTATATTAATTTATTTTCAGTTATCTGTACAGTTATCTCTGATTCGGCTATAATTGCATAAACGGTTCCATTCCTCCATCTTGTTTAGTAGCTTCTCGTGCACCGCCTTACTTTTTCTTTACCCTTTATCTCCTGGTTGACTGGTAGATAAGGCTATTTTAGCTTTAAGTCCGCCTTTGTACTATTTTGTGCATGAAGATTTAATAAATAAATAAATATATCAAATTGTAACAAGAAAGTTCCGCTGCTCCTTTGTTAAATAAGTAAAATACAACTATAAATAGTTCAAACGGGTTCTTCAATGTAGTACATCCTAATAATCGAAAATGTGTTATTCATGTTTGACTCCGTCGAGGCATTATGTGCTCGCACTATAGGATAATTAAGCATTACCAAGGCAAGTAGGTATACTTTGCAACATTACATATCTTGAAGCCATGTTAACATATATATTCCTATCACAATCCTGACCGAAGAAAGTAGTAATGTGTATTAAAATTCTGTTTCTATTTGATGAAACTTTGTTACGAATAATTTATTACACGCAGTAGCTAAGTAGTTTTTTTAATTTTTTATTAGGTAGTTTATTTGTATTGGTGTATATTTTTAGTATTTTATATATTAACGTATATTTTTACTGTAGCTATATCCCATGTGATAATGTTTTAGTAGGTACATACACAGTATTACGTAAGTACATAATTGCTTTAAACAGCAAAGAAAACTGAGCTTAATAACAATATGCATCCATTTGTAAAATCTGGAGCCACAGGAATCATAATGAGCCAGGGGACGTCATATCTGTCTAAATTGGCATGGCGAGACGCTATGAGACCTGAATTCTAATAAGCGACGACACAGACTTCTTTAGTCTCGTTTTCACTTCATAAAAATACTTTAACGGTGCCTAAAGCATCAAATGACAACGAATCGCTTTTTTATTGTTCTGTTTTGCCTCAGACTATCAAACTTCCCAAACCCTTGTTTGCATGTGTCACCCCTACACTTAACGTTGTGGGATGAGATCGCTCGAGCGCCGCTCGGTTCGTTCCCTTCGAATTATTTGTATTATTATCGTTTTGCACTATCTGTAATATCCCTAACTCTCATTTATGTAAACCTGAAGTTCGTAATATAATAATAAGTAGAAGGAATTGGACTCACGATCACTAGGCCTGGCCGCTGCATCGCTCCAGACCGCCAGCGCGCACAACAACACTACTATTTTGAACGCCATTTCTGCTCTGCACTGGTTTACCTAATCCCCTTTATATATAGTGCCTTGAACCACCCACGGTTCATCATTAACTCAATACGCTGCGGCCTTCACAATTGAATAATCGTCAGTGTACTCCAACATTGTCATTGAAATCATGACATTGTTTGCAGGGGACGTGGCGGCTTGTTGTCTGGCTTTGGTGGTTGAATCGCTAATTACTGCTTCGGCTGGGGCAATTAGTGAACTCATAATTGGAGGCGACACAGTTTGATATTTGAATCTCGAGCTGGTGAACGTTGCCTGTCAATTATATTTAAAAGGATAGACTAAAAATAAGTTTTAAAACTTTCGTGGTTATTCACTACACTTTCATCGAACATGTTATCGGGTTAGTTACGATGGTTAGTGTTGTTTTTACCTCGATATTTCGACGCTGTTACATACGTCATGGTCATGAGTAGACTGGTGGTGTGCTGGCAGTGCTGGTGATTTCAAGGTAACTTGTGCAATGAAATTGTACTAAAGTAGGCACCTAATTTATTATGGTTTGACGATTCAAAAAATACTACTCAACATCTGTCGTCGCCCCTAATCATCGATACACGGCAAAATCGTTTAATTACCCAAAAACAAAAAACTCGTTCGATTGAACATCAATCATAAGTTTGTTCAATTAATTGGGTGAGTGGATGTCCTTTTCCGCCTCTGTTCTCAAAGCGATGTATTACAAACAGACTCGTCCGAGAGAACAAGCTATTCGGCCCGTATGTAAATAGCTGCGTGATATAATTTACGTAATAGCGGCAATTTGTTCGTCCAACCTAGGTAGAAGTAGGTCGTTTGCCAAGATCAAGTTCAAATGGAGCTGTAGGTCGGGCCCTGATGATTAATACGCGAGGATGTGCTCGTAGACGCTGGTAAATTGCTGGTGAAGGCTCATTTGGGTTATTTTTGGGATCTCGAGAGTCTCGAGGGTGGTACGGTATTTCGTATTGTGGATTTGGGGGGGTTTGTGATGTGTGTCACGATTGTGTAGGGACGATTTGTATGGTGCCCGTGGTGACAAGATAGCGATGCTGGTGCATAAAGTACATTTCAATAGTAAAAGACAAATGTAGAGCACGACAATCGGAAGTATTATCCACAAAAATGTATATAAATCGACTTATTCAATGTATATCCGCAGAAATGTAACGAATAATCTGTATTTATAGATAGGTCCATTTATATACTCAGACCAATGAAAATATGTTCGCGTCTCCATGCGCGCCGTAATGATGGTAGGTTCTTAACACTGTGCTAACCACCTTTTTCTTATGAAAAAATGTATACAGTGGTTACAATAGTCGTTACATTAATGTAACTATAAGTCTTTTTTGTTTCACCTAAACGTGACATAGACCCTGTTGACAACAAACATAAACAACAACGAAATAACAATAGTAATGTTACTGTCATGTTAACTAACAATAGGTATCGCAATGCCGTAGCTTGAACCTGACATGGACAACTTTTAACTAATTCAAATTAAATAAATTCAATAAAATACACGAAAACGTTTTTAGGTACATATAAATAGGCTATCATTTAATCGGGCAGCTAGTTGAATAGTCAACAAAGTATTACAATGTCAAAATATAAAACTAAACATAACTATCAACTAAACATCCGTAACAAATAGTATGGATGGATGAATGAACACTTTATTGCATAACTACAGGATACAGTCGGTATATATCGGTAACGGTAACAGAAAAAACAACGGCCGGCTTATCGCTTAAAGCGATTTCTTCCAAGCAATCTTTGGGTAGCGAACTACTACTAGTAGTACTTCGTCTAAACGTCATCAACATTGTGTATAGAATGTCAATTTAATTTAAAATGTAACTGTCAATTCTCCATTACTATAGTACACGATCTTCGCACACCCTTAATAATTGACTCTCCCACATATCTAAACTAAAGCGTCGCGTAGTAAGCTAGCTAAACTGTTGAATGGATCGACTCACCGACCAGAGGGGCGACTCCGAGTCACGGTGAATCGATACAAACGAGTCTCCATCTTTTGTTGTTAGGGGATGTTTACCCCCTAAGTGCAGCGGGCAGCGGGACAGCCCCGGTACAACCACCGTATTTTGTGATGCGAAACGCTTTTTAGTAGATCGGACTTACTTTAGTTCCGCTCACTTCCATTGTTCTGCTTTGTACTGTGCGGATTAGATTCGGAATAATTGTTCGTAGGGACTTATGCTTTTTGTTTGAAGTGAATGATGTTTAGTTCTTTAATCAATGTTGCCTTTGCGATGACTCGGTATGGGCGCTTACATTTTATTGTATACCTAAAATCTTAAAATCTATATATTTACTTAATCTTTTGTTTTTTAACTAACACCACTACTTGGGATCAAATAAATTCAACAATTGAACGACACGTGACGTCTTTTTCCATAGGTCATATTGTTCCACTTGCTACGATCCAGACAAACCTATGACCCATCTTCCACATTCACCAACCATTTCATTCATTCTTGTCGGTTTAGGGTAGGTGCAGTTGAACTGATCTTTCTTTAAAATGTCATCGATCATTATGTATGTGTACGTCGCGGTTTTCCTCTTTTAACTCTTTGATTGACTTCCGTCATTGTATAGTTTTTTCGTCATCCTCTCCACATGACCATTATTTATAAGCTTGTTTGCCACCTTAGTGGTATAAAAAAAATATTATGTGCTAAACTTAATTATTAAGCACACAAATAACTTATTAAGACGATGAGCTCCTCTTCTTCAGACATCAAGCCTTTACTATTTAACAAGTCTGTTTTAGAACGTTTCCAACACGTTTCATTCGTGTAATATGCTTGCTTTGACGCTACCCGACGGTGGAAGACACCTTGCGTACCTACTCTGTCGCTACATTAATAATATTAGCAGCACGTACCAGCCAAAGTAAGCGCGTCGTTGGCCAGACAAGTGTACGACGTACGTCGTTATATATTAATGGCTGCCTTCTACATACGGCTAAATTGTTGGTCTATGTCATACTTTGAAATTACTATTTTCAAGCCCATTCAAAATGAAAAGGGGACGGAACTTTGACGAAATTGAAAGTTGAAGAAAAACAAGTTGTCGAAACAAATAATTTGTAAGAAATGAAGAATTGTGACTATTTCTTACAAATTATTGCTTATATTCATATATGCTATGGTTGGTTTCATCACCATCATCCATAGTCATCACAGGTCAGCTAGATCTAAATTCTCCTCTACAATGGTGGCGGACACCATAATCTCCATCCATGGTAGGCGAATTGGATATCACGATGTGTGTATATTGTATATTATTGTACCTTAAAGTATAAAGACCGAGACAACAGCTTGCATCTTTTTTTCATAATATTCCCTGCACTTTCAAATGTAATCCTCCAGAAACATCTAACCATAATCAGGTAATTGCCAAACTTAAAATGAAAAAGCCGAGGCTTGCCTAATAATGTGTAGGTACTGTTATTTCCCTCCCCCATAAGCAAACCCCTGTAAAAAGTAAACTTTGCCCATAACTCTGCTACTCGGAAACAAGTTTACGTAGAACGAGATGTTTCAGTGTATTCGCGGAGTTTTTGTACGTTTTATGACACTACAGCATCCGACTGAGAGGGCAGTCCGTTACAGATGCCGCGTTATTTATTGTCAAATATGTACTAGGAAGATATCTGATAGCAGTTTTAGCTACTTCCTCGCACTAGGTATTGTGGAAATTCGATTTTTATGTTGTGTACTCTGTAGGAGTTGTCAATAAAGTTTGAGTGTAGCGGGCGAGGTCGATATATTTACTTAATGGAAACGTGTCAAGTCAATTTAGAGACTTTCTATTCTATATTGCAGGGCTTGCAAGCGGTTTTATCGCTTACAACGATTCTAGACAACCGGGTGTGAGTACAAGCCTTAACTTTTAGCTCAAGTTACGTTCTACGTTTGTGCTACGAGTAGAGAAAAGTAAAAATTGTTCTACGTTATTTTATTTAGAAGCGTAGCGTAGTTGACAACTATAGCACAAAAGATAGAACCAAAATACAGCAAATGTTGATTTGCAAACTCAAAGGTACTGTTCAGCTTCCAATTTCTGTAAGTACCTGGATAATAAGTATTGGTTCGACTCGCGCCTAAAGGTGTTTAAACTTCAGCAATGAATAGTAGAGAGATCGAGGTGTCTATTTTCCGTCTAGACACCGATCAAAGAGGCCTGTAACTACCTACTTCTAAACTAGTCATCAGAGGCTATCGAACCGTGCGAACGCGTAAATAACGCAGACATTTGACAATCGGGATTGTTAATTTCTGATATATATTTCGTTATCCATCTTACCTTTGTATTGTTTAATATTATTTTTTCACCTAAAATTATTCAATGAATTTTCTTTAGGACTAATAAACGAGCTTTTAGTTTATCTGTCTGGAGTCTGGTCCCCTAAATTATGGCTCTCAGGACCGTGTAGCATCAAATCATAGCCGCGTGGTGTCCACTTCTTAGAGACTAAAATATTAGAAGATGACTAAAGTGCCCAGAATAATAGATCACATTTGACATATGTCATAATTTCCTTATGTCTACGATATAAATACGATATCATTCCGTAATATAATAAGACCACGACAAGTCCGTATTGACTGACAGTAGTAAAATATAAAATGTGGATATGGCCTTGTCAGTCCTTCTTGTAAACATTCAGTTATTTGGCTTGAATTTGTACTTTTAGTTTGACTAAATTATTAATTTTTCATAACTCACGAAAATAAACAATCCTACAGAAATCAAATTGTTTGTTATGTCTTTTATGAATGACGTTCATTAAATTAAAGCCCATAAAAATCTCTACCAATTTTGCTTCACACGCTTTTTCGAATTCTCCATCGTTAACGTGCAACACACTATCGGTTGTCGTGGTAGGCAAAATGCCCTTTGATGATGAAAAACCAAAAAATGGGACCTTTCCAGCCTTATCACACCAAAAGCACCAAAGGTGCAGGTGTAGATTAACCTACCTATTAGCCGCAATAATCATTTCTATTACATTTAGTTCCACCTCTAAAACTATTTCTACTGCACCACAAATATATAAATAGGCAGAAACATTTACCGCTGCGTATTTTCAATCCTGCCATCTCCAAACCGCCTGCTAAACGTGGAAATATCATGATGTTAGAGGTTGTGCTTGGTACAACTTAAATGATAGCAGTCATGGTTGGTACAACTTAAATACTAATGAACTGTGTAGGTATATATTTCTATATATATAATTTTGCATTTAATTTTTTTCTTAAAGATGTGTATAATATCTTGACAGCCATCAAACATCTAAAAGTTATGAGGATATAATCACAGGTCGACTGGGTGATTAAAAGCTTTAAACGTGCAATTGTACATTAATGTGCATAAAGTTCAAATGAACAAATAATCATTCAATCAGGAATAGTCATTTCATAAACTACACTTTCCGCAAGTTACAATTCAAAGTCCAAAAACTTCGCTTAAAAAGCCGCGTGCACACCCCCCTGCGCGCGTTGCGTTGCGCTAATCTCATTAGCACTTCCCGCGTGTGCACTCGCCCTAATGGACCCCCCGCCACAGCCAAAGGAGATTCGTTTGACGGAATCGAGTTTTTACTATAGACTTTTAGAAGTATGTGTATTTGTCTGTCTGTCCTTTTACATACCGTCCGTGAGTGAGAGACTAAATACTTCTTAGCAGGTTTGAGGTTTAGGGTTGAACATACTTATACTGTAATTGACTTGTAATCAACAATTATCAATAAAACATGAATGAATAAATGAACTAAATAAATTGCTTAATGGTAAGGCCACAAGTAGCTTCAACTTTATTATAAAATAAATAGAATTAAGTACCTATAGATGACGATAGGTAGAACAATAGGTAAGTACACAACATAAACAATAGTGTTACTTGAGATAAAATAATCCGAAAGATAGGTAGGTAGGTAGGTACCTATTTAGCTGATTCTTTTTTTGTTGTGATCGTAATTTTCGAGACAAGATTGGCAGATGTCTCAGACCGACTAGTTGAATGTCAAATATGAAATCGTGTTCACAGAGTTTCGAAAAATAAATCCATTATTTTAACTAAAGTGAATCTAAAAATACATTTTTACTCCAAAGAACTACTGTGAATTGTGATACAAGGACAGACAGACAGAAACTTGGCACGGCACTTTAAACTTGTTCGACATTATTTCTCGTTGTGTTCGATCCGAAATAGCTTTTCTTAACTTTAAAATGCTTTCAGCAATTATGTACGTGTATTGTGTACCTATGGCTGTGTGTCTGCGTGTGCGTGTATGTGTGTGTGTTAGATAGGAAGCCGACTACATAGTTCAACAATATGGCTGATTTGACGTTAGACGATATAGACGGCACAACCCTAGCGGACGTTTGGAATTATTAAGATGGCGCCTTTTCTGTGTAGCCGAAATAAGTGCAGTTATTAAAAAATAAATAATAGTTACGTATAAGAATGTCGGTGGCCGGGCGGTTGAGTATCCAACTCATAAGCGAGAGGTACTGGGTTCGAATCCCGCTGCGGCCATGTACCAATGATTCTTTTCTGAGTTATGTACATTAGTTTAATTCTAACCGATGCTCTTACGGTGAGGGAAAACATCGTGATGAAACCAACAAATTCAGGCAACTGAATTTATTACCATGACCCAATCTGGTCAGGTTCCCCTGGTAGCAGGATCACGGACGTCAAAAGGTAGTCGTTTCACTGTAATTACCTGATCGTCAAATCCTGGATCATGGTCAAACCGGACCCCGGGCCCTCGTGCTCGAGAGCACAACCGGGACATTAACGCCAAGATGATTATTATTTTTATGATTATTGTCCTAAATAGGTATACATTTTGTCTTTTACTCACTCATGAAGATGAATAATCATGTTACTCCACTCTTTCTGTGTTTTTAAGTGAGAGACTCTCTTACACCGAAAATTTCATTAATTTGCCGCTTTGCAAATGAAATTGAAATAAAGTATATTATTCTTAAATTAATTTTGTTATTTTCAGAATCCCATCGCTTCGACTCGTCTCCGTCTCCGAAATAATTTAAGAGTAAGTTAAAAGTTCTTGCTTAATTACTTAGTTCCTGACGCGACGTCGGTGCCACATGCTTCGGGGACATTCTTGAAATTAATTAACATTTTGATACCTATACCATATCATAAGACATTATTCAATACTCTCATATTAAAAATCTTAAATTCTAATACCCACGTTCTACCTATGTAGGTAGCTGTAGGCAACCAGTATTTCGACCTGGCAACGATGAAATGCGCATCGACGTCAAAAACATTACATCAAACGATGTCCCCGTAGAGCCCCGTTGGCCCGATGTCCAAATAATGTCAATAATTTTCCCAATTCACAACATCGTATACAAATAGTCTGTAAAGTAAGCTACACCAATAATTTTCTAAGTGCAATTATTACAAATGCATCATCATAAGACACCACTGCAATAAAATGCATATTCGGGGCCAATGACCCCGTTTTGATCATTATTCATCCCTTAAAACAGTCAGCCCAAGTTGCGAGTGCGTGGGGCGGTGAGTCATTTACGATTATCGGGGAGGCAGGGGTCAGTGCGCACCCCACCCCCGAATTAAAATTAAAATTCCAACTGTGACGTCACGATAATAGACGCTAGTCGCCCACGCTTTTGATGAATGCGCCCGTAACGGGTGAAATATTGCAACAACAGATTCGGATTCAATATTCGGGTCGCAAATCGTCGGGCTCATTTGTTTCGTATTGTTTTTTTTTTCAAGCCAAAATTAATGGTTTCATTTTTGTTGAACTGACCTCGATCGAGGTTTGTTTGTATTACTTGAATTGTTTTCTATCGATATTTATTTGTTACGACCTTCATTTTTTATTTTCAATTGTATTAAATTAGTATTTAATCTACCAGTGTCATTTCTAGATACTTACCTATGTACCAATTAGACAAAATTGCAAAATTTTTTTTTACAAAATACCTCACAACAGCAACAAAATTTATCACTATACTTTATCTTATCCGAAAACATCTTACATATTAAAGGGAGCAATTTTGTTTGAGATATTACACTACGTACAGCGGTATTTCGTGACCGGCGAATGTTTTAAGTCTGATTAGTCGTAACTATTGGAGTGATGGGAGCTGAGTGCTGCTTGGGGTGGTTTGTCATGTCATGTCTGGGGGTGGTTTAGCTTATTTCGGCGTGAATCACGTAGTAGATAGACGTCTAAATTCATTATTCGGCGATATATTTTTTGAAATGGCGTACGTAGCTTTTATTTGGAATATGCTTTTCAGATAAGGTTTTAAGTAAAGTAAAGAATTCAATAAACCTTTAACCTATTACACTAATATTAGAGTACTTACTTCTTCAAAAATATTATAATAACTGACTTCATCTGCTTCAAAAATATGTACCTGTCTAATATCATAATAATTTTCACGCACTACACCAATTCTCGATTTTACTTGTAAAACTACAAAATGATAAAACTCCAGACTCATTTTGTTTGGCTGGAGCTGCGAAGGCGGGCTGGCATCACGTCACGATGCATCTATAAGGGGAGACTGGGGCAATATGGCGACTAATTGCGTTGATTCTCCAACAGCAGTAGAGCATGCCCCAACCTCCCCCTTGATTGATTATCATTGTCGGTAGATATGGTAATTGCTCTGCTGTTGAATGTTGTAAACGGCCGTTGCCAATGTTACGTTGGCAAGAAACTAATATCTGTGATGGCTTATTTGTTCTAAGGATAATAAAAATCCGGTTTCAGCCAGATCCTATCTTATGATGAGATAGTAGAGAGAGCAATGGCTTTAATTACATATTTGTCGTATCGTTGAATAAAGTTCTTATTTTTTTTTTCTTTGTTTCTTACTGGTAAGTTGATATCATCATTAGTATGGTAGGAGTTGTTAAATTGAAGGCGTTTTTAGTAAGAAATTATTTTATAACGCGTGTGCTTTTCGTGACATGTTTTAGGATAACTGAATAGACATGATGTTTTGAATACCTACTGATTCGCGTAGTCTAGTTAGGAAGTTCTATCCGAGCTATAGTTGGTCCAATTGAGCTTTGCTAACTTTCAAGTTGTGACTAAGTTAGTTGAACCGAGTTGCTAGGTCGGAAATGAAGGACAAAGTGCCTAATGGATCTGTATTCAGCTTTATTCGCTTCACGGTTAGGCCTGTGTTAATTATGATGTGTTTCATAGCTAACATAGTTCGAATTGTATAGGATTAGACATTTTTACTCGACTTCTGCCCCAACAGGACATTGATAAAGTACCAGTAGAATAGAAAATACATAACTATGTTACAAACGCACCCAAACACATACAAAATAATATACCTATATTTCTTTTCTTCTACTTGCCAATCTATAAAATTACGCACCTATGACCAGGGCTCGATAAGTTGACCACTAATAGTACCTATTTTTATTCTTAATACAAAGTTTCTTTGATAAATTCAGCCAAAGGCATCTAGTTTCACCTACTTAACAACCGCCTTACCAATGGATGAACCTATCGATTTGGTTCGCCCTCCACTTTTAAGATGATCGACATTAAAGCAAGCACTTTTAGTTAATAGCTTCAGCTCTTAAGCCTGGTTCCCCGAAACCGCCATTAGTGTTCAGCTCCCCAAAGTTGGCTTTTTGAATATTTTTCGCAAAGTCACGCGATGCGTTTAACAACTTTCGATCTTGCCCCAGCACACCCCATTTCAGACGTCTGCCAGGATTTGTAATTTACAATGTTTCTTTAAAATTCGACTAGACGTCGTAAATTATTATGTTGGGGTAGGGTTTGGACCATGTGGGAAGTGTATGTGTTTTTTGCGATTTCGTCCACGTACCTATATTTAACAAAATAGAGCGTATGTCTTATTGAATAAGACCTATTTTAAATTTATTCTTATGAAAGCAGAATCTGATCAAAGTGGCCTAATATTCCATCCCCATCGGGAATCTGTGTGCGAAATGTTATACGATTTAATACTTTAGTTTCGGCTGTAATATTAAGGATACTATCGATAAAGTCTATACCAATTAGTCTACTTCTGGTGCTGGCCATAGTAGGTACTTCCTCAACGAGCACCATTGTGCTCAGCTTTAGCTTTTCGTTTCTAGCCTCCACTAGCAGCGTTTCCCACCATTTTAACACTTATACTTTAATTCAACTCTTTCCAAATAATAATTTAAAAATATTAAAATAAAATAAATATGCTTGGACAATTCATACAGCGCCATCTAGCCCCAAAGTAAGCAAAGCTTGTGTTATGGTTACCAGAAAACTGATAAACTACTTATATATTTTTTGAAGATGTACTTATTATACACAAAATACCCATCACCCGTAACAGAAACAAAAATTCATCATTTCAATTTATGCAGGCCGGGAATCGAACCCGGGGCCTCTGCGTGACCAGTATGTTACTCAACTGAACCACGCAGGTCGTCAAATAATAAACATTCTGAGAAAAGGAACGAGTAACGAACTTTTGTCAGCGATGGTAGTGCAGTCATCGGACTATCGATAACGCATATTTGCCGAGCGATGCGCGTGAGCCGCATACCGAGTGCGCGTCCTTGGGCTGGGAATCTTATTGTTACCGGCCTATACACGGCTGCCGCACGGTCCTTAAATTGCTAAATGGCCGGTGGTATTGCCCGACGAAATTATGTGTATTATGTATAACTATCGGTTCTCAAAGGGATTCCAAGGTGAGCTATTGGCGTGATTTGATAAATGCAAAAAAGAGTTGATCTATCTATTCTAAAATCCAGGGTTTAATTCGAACTATTTACATTGATCAGAAAAAGATCAGTTTGGATCCCACTCTTGGCCTCCTATATCCGCCATAAAGCAACGTGTAGCGTTAAATACATTCAAATTTCAACCCCTACATCATAGAGTAAGAATTCATATCAGCTTCCAGCCACCATCCGCACTATCTTAACAAAAACCTACTAGACTAGTTCCAACAACGTAGTTACTCCACGTCACGTATCGCAGTGCTTGCCTCTTTATTTTCAATCTGTGGCGAGTGCGGTGGAACGGATGCCTCCCTCGAGGTGGCCGGGTCTGTCTTCGTGGACCATCCATATCTATTATTAAAACCACCTGCAAACAGTCTACGAAGCTATCCTGAGTGTGCTATCACGTGGTATTGTATCGACCAATTAGATTCGTTCAAGTATTTCCTTGTTTTTTCCCGTGACTTCTTCCGATTGGTTCCGCAGACGATGTTGCCGTTCTTATTTCAATCTTTGTAAAAGTTTAACGCTAAAATTGTATTGCAATCTTATAGTATCTGCTTATTTACACGCTAAAGTTATGGTATTTAAGAAACTTATTTCTACCTATCTATAGCTCTTTACTTCCTAAAAAAAATACGTAGAACTCAAAGAAACTGGATTGGAAATATGTTGAAGGTTGAATAAATGTCAGCGTTTATAACTTTGTTTTCACCTGATGGAAAGTGATCACCGCCGCCCATGGACACCGGGGGAGTTAGGAATGCTTCAGTTATTTTTTGAGCCGTTTCCGAGAAATCAAATTGCATTTGCTTGTAAAATGGGGAGCTATTTAATGATATAAAATATGTTTTTGCATGTATACCTCCAAGTCCTACAACAGACAGTAGTTACAGAAATAAACGATCCAAATAGCATCTGTCTTCCATGTCATCTGGTCTGAAACGTACCGCAGGCAGTCCTCTGGGAAATCATTCGGTCTATTTAGACTGTTTGCGGTTCCAGGTAGAACGAGATTACGAGATGACCAAATATAAACGTCTACATTTTTTATACTGGGTCCTTGCTCTTTAATAACCATAATCTTACTGGCTTTTACTAGCTTATGCCATCTTGTTAGCGACTATTCCTTCTGAAACATAAATACAATTATCTGGGTAATTATTTAGTCCTATATACAAACTAGCGGACTCGGCGCGACTTAGTTCGCGTACACCTACTTTATCCCTACCAACCCCTTTTTTCTTGCTTATAAACCTTTCTCTTAAATCAGTCTATCTACTGTCGAAAACTGCCTTAAAATCCATTGCGTAGTTTAAATGATCTAAGCGTACAAAGAGACAGACGGCGGGAAGCGACTTTATTTTATGCTAAGTGTAGGATTACTACTATAGGTCAATTAGTCACCTCAAACATTTTTTACGAAGCCTATCAAAAAATTTAATTTAAATGTGGAGCTCTATCATTAGAATTGCAAATATTATAAAGAGTTTAACTGACGACTTAATTTACCTTTAAAAGGTATGACGCCTATAAATAATTCAAGTTTAATCTTTAAGGAAGCTTTTTATTAATTTAAATTGTTTCGAATTGCTTTTATTGTCGCGCTTTGACACTTTGCATGAACTTAGCACAAATCAAATTTGAGAAACGGTAGTTAAATTCTAGGTTGAGACATTTATTGTTTGTAAACGTCGGTGTATTCCTTTGATTTTTATTACTTTATCTCAAGCATTTCCATATAAAAATGTAAATGTATTGTTACTAAATTCTGAAGCACATACCTACAGCAAGTAGTTAGTAATATTTCCGAAAGTTTCATGCATACTTATTTTTACTCCCAAAGTATTTTTTAATAATATATGTTTTTACATGCTATCGAGCTTTAAAATCAATCATGCTAATGTTAAAAAGCTGTCTATAAAAAAACTAATTAAAGCTAAGTTATATTCAGTAGCATTATCGCTTTTTCTTATTTTGTGCACATTTATCAATATCAGTTCTTTTTGTACATACCTAAATATTATTTACCTATCGAAATAGGTAACATAGGTACTTTTCTTACTGTCGCCGTATCAACCTTGCCTGCATTCCCTCGCCTTGCCGGCTACAATGGCCTGTTATACCGCTTATACCTGTGATAGTGAAGACGCAATTAAGTTTACAGTTCACGGAGCAAGGTTCCCAGGATCCGTGGTGTTCTCAGGCATCGAACCGCGACCTAGCCTTCCTATGCATTGTGCGTCGAAACATACAATACTTATCAAGTTATCACGACGGTGTCAATGGATTCTCTTTTCTGCCACCAAGCGCTTAAGTTTGATTTTTGGTGTTGACTCATACAATCTTGAAGTGGAAGTGAAATTTAAAAAGTTATCTCGAAATGCATTATAAGATATTTGAAGTAGTTAATGTATTTGTCTATTTAAAGGGCTTAAAATATGTTTGTACGAAGCCAAGGATACCTACTCTTTTATATATTTTAACATAATCATGTTTGAATTTCTTTTTACGATTCGCGCGCCCAATTTTCAGACTTTGAAGATCGACAGAAGACATCCTTTGATTCCCAAGTCAAAATATCCTAGCGTCTCGTTTAAGCGAGATATATAAAAACTTTGAAGTGAAATAACTCGTTTAAACAGCACGCCAGGAGATTTTGCCATAGTAACGTATTTGTTTGTAATTTTGTCCTCTATCGATATGTGAAGTCTCAGGATTGGCCGCACGAATTCAAAATAAAAAATTATAATATGTATCTATACATACATAGTATAAAACAAAGTCGCTTCTCGCTGTCTGTATCTATGTACGCTTCTTAGATCTTTTAAACTACGCAACGTATAATGTGGTTTTTAGGGTTCGCCACACCGGTAGATCTTTTCAAAACCGGGATTTTCGGTATTGACATGAGGTCAATACCGGAATCCCGTTTTCGGTATTTGCAGAAGTTGCTATTACTAGCAACAATATTACTTTATTATAAACTTTTAATTATTATATTCTTTATTGCATAAAAGTCATAGACAGACTTAAATAGTACCTAAAAACGCTAGCTGAAAGCAGAAATTTTATTTTCTAGAAGAAAAATTAATTTTAGTTTCTCCTATTATAGATATCGATAAATCTTTTATTATGCTATAGTATTTGAGAAAATGATATTGCTATTATGCGTTTTCTTGGTCTAGATGGTGATTCGAATATAAAATTGTTTCTTATAGCGCAAAAGTAATCTATAATTTTATTTTAATTGAATACCGAAAATTTGTGTAACAGGGTTTTTGTAAAATGAATACCGGCATTGTGAAGGCGTATTTTTCGTCCGGGATCCCGGTATTTTCGGTTTCCGGGATCCCGGTTTGCGACCCCTGGTGGTTTTTGCGATAGATATAATGATTTCAGAGGAGGGTTTATACTCGTAAGTAAGAAAAAAAAGGGTAGGTAAAGTAGGCGTACGCGAACGAAAACGCGCCGGATCCACTAGTAATTAAAAATAAAAGAGTAGGTCTGTACCTACATCCATAATGATGTTCTGACCCATTTGCATTTGATTTCGATGTTGTAAAGTTTTTATTTTCATTTCATATTTAAATATGAAATGAAAATAAAAATAGTAAGTCATAACTATTAATAGCAATGACTTACTTACGCATCGTATTCCGTCGCCAAACCGTAGTTGATTATGGCAAAGCCTACCAGTCTTAAAGGAAGTTGATAATGCTGATTACCTACTCGTATTTTACAAGCACAAATTGCAATGGAGATTAATTCAATTTTGATACTCACAGTTCGCCACTGGATCTGAAATGAACCCTAACGAGGTTTTTCGGTAGAGTTCTCTTGAGAAATTGTTTCAAAATTGCGAGCTGGCACTGTTTTAACTTGGTAACCGGTCATTTATCTTGCTGTCCTGAACACTGTTAGCGAAATAACTTTACACTTCTAAACTTGAATGCATGCAACTTAAGTTGCGGTGGCAGGGAAAGGAGGTCCATATTTATAAGGACTCTGCTGGAACTGGCAGTTTAAAGTTGAAGTGTTTGCATAATAGAAAGTGGGTAAGTTTTTTTATTGTTGTCAATGAATACGTGCATTATAACATCCATTATACTAGTGAACTCGGCGCGACTTCGTTCGCGTAACCTACCCTTTTTCCTTGCTAATAAACGTAGATTAAAATATCTAAGTGGACATAGATAGACATAGGATAGACATAGGAACAGACGGCGGGAAGCGACTCTGTTTTATACTGTGTATAGATAAGTCAGTAGATAAGTAAATCTTAAAGGGATTTGGTTTACGTTCGTGTAGCTAGTGTTTCTCGATTGCGGGCAAATAATGATTGCAACTTAGTGAATCAAGAGTCAATGTTTAGTTAAGGCAACAACTGGATATTGCTAGCATTATTATTTACTTGATACTCCTCTCCTCTCTCCGGGAACCAATTGACTCGCGGGACTGTTCAATAAATTTCAGACCTTCAACCAGACCATGATCAACCTTCTGTCGCTGACGGTATTAGGGCACACCAATGAGTGGACATTTCATAATATTCTCCTCATCATCCCTCACTCACGCCTTATCCCCACACCTTGAAAGAAACTTTGCGGTTCTAAAGGAACTTTTTTCACGCGCAGTGTAATGAGTTCCCTGAAGAGGTTTTCCCTGGATAGTACAATATGGAATTCTTCAAGAATGGGATGAAGAGGTTTTTACTGGGTTAGCAATACGGGAGTGATAGCCCTGGCATTTTGAGCGGATCTACTGCTTAACATCAGGCCTGCCGCAAACTTTTGCCACCATAATAAAAAGAATATACCTATGAAGCTCATAGTCCGTAGGTAGGTACATCACTCCAGCATTCAAATACAAATGTATCGTTTAATTTTCATCGAGTGATTCGCTTGTCGGCGTCCACAGCGTGGCGTTTAATAGTGGTCCGGTTTGTTGCATCAAATATGCAGAATCTCTAATAGCCGCATATGCAGCGCCGCATATACGGGCTAGCGAGCGCATATTTCATGAACTATTCATGCGCCGGACCGGCTTGGCCATGATTCCTCTATTGGCAGTGCATTTGGCGTTTGAGAGACAATGGATGGTCTCTACCATCCGGTACGGTAGTATGAAAATATTTACAATACAGCTTCAGACAGTATATAAAATAAATGACATACCTACATTGTTCATATCTTGTTAGCACAACTTTATACTACGGGTTATTACCTAAAATAATTGTCTCAATTCCCCCTTTTTGTATTCTCAGTAATAACCTGGGGTATAATGTTTTAAATTATCGCGGTTATTATTACACATTTTAAGGGTATGTTCCGGGTTTCGAAGTGTGACGAACTATCGGGCTACTCGTCAACAAAGGTACGCGGTAGGAAACCCGGAACATACCCTTAAAACCTGGGGTATTCTGGTTATTTTAAGATTAAGTTGTCAAGCGAACGCTAGGACCGACGGCGTATCTATGATATGACATGATCTTTGAGTGCGGTGTGCATAAACATTGTCGCAGCTTTGAAATTGAATTGTCGATGTGTTATAATCTTAATTTATCTTCGTACTTCCTAGTTGTTAATAGACTTATTCGCAAAGGTAATGTAACTTACTATCAGTGAAAGAATTTTTGATGTCGTTTCACTACTGGAAACGATCAATGCTGGACACTACTGTCAGAGATCATCTCCAATTTTTTTACATTCCTTAATGTTGGTGACCATAAAACTCAGACGCTCCGAAAGTTCAATGTTAATGATGGAAAATGTTCATATGGTAGAAAACGTAATCATCGACCACACCATAACGAAAAAATCAAAATTTGTTCAAAATAGTCCGAAGCGAAAATTATCAATTGGAATTTGGAACCTAACATATTACTTAAGTTGATATTACGTAAAGTTACTGGGATTTGGAATTTCGATTTAGCTCAACCGTACGAACGTCGCTGCCAGAAAAAACGAACCAGTTCCATTTCCGTTAGTAGTTAAAGTAAGGTATTCACCGATTTTAAGATAAGAATATTAATTGACGTAAAGGACAAACGTTGTAAAATCTATAAAATAACGTTAACGCGTTCATTCCGAAAATATACTTTTATCTAAACTAGCTTTGATCTACAAATGCAATAAAATATAGATATAAGTATAAGTAGAAGGTGTAATATAAAACAACTTTGAACAGAAATCTTTAAACTCCCCTTGCTATCGCCCCTCTAGATTCACCCCTTGCGTCTTTTTACAACCCACTAAAGGAGAATAGCTACTCGATTTAAAATGTTATCAAATTGTCACTAAATTCAATAGATAGCTGTAGAATATTTTTACGTTTTTGGAATATGTAGGAAAGTAAGCTACGAAAATGTGGTACTTTATAGTCCAGGAGCGTGTGATAGTGTTTTTCTTTACTTGCATTGACTCCATCTATTTTTCTTATAATAAGTATATTTCATTGAAATGTTGAATCTTTTAGTAATATTCTGAATAGTTAATGGCACGACCATTTATAGGTGAAAAATTAGCGAGCAGTACGTTGTGGAGAAAACGGTAGTAAATTTTTGTTCCAGTTGAAACAATTTGTGAACCCTTAAGTAAGTTGTTATTATTAAATAAATACATTTAAACGTTGACTTACGTACCTGCAAAAAGTACTCTAAGTGAACACAATTAACTCACTTAGGTAGACTGTACTTACAAAGATTTAAGATTAAGATTATGTTCTAAATTTTCGACAAATTTTTCTTTTTATTCACTCACTACATAATTTTGTGAAATAGTCTCGCAAATACCTATATCGTTGTCTTTTGTTTCCCACCTTAGTTATGAATTGGAATCAAAGATAAAGCAAGATTACCAAGAATTTTTAAATTATTTTACTAAGTACTGTTTGTTTTCGTATTAAAAGATCGTTCTACCTAAACTTCCACAGTGCAATTAACCGTGTACCAGTGTCCTAAACTATAATACCCGTGCACGCTTCGTCCACATCTTCGGCGATTGTTTATTTAGAAAAAAAACCTAACCCTCGTCAAACACCTGCCGGCTGCTGTCACGGAATAATGGGATATTTCACGACTCATTGCGTCGATCCGGAGAACGGGATCGGATTTATGACGTGTCAAATGCACAACGACAATTTCTTTTTATTGTAATACCTAGTGTAATTTTGGTAATATGGATTTTCTTGGTTTTTATTTGTTTTGTTGCAGCGCTAGTTTTTTCATTTCGTGTAAAGATACTAGATATTGTAAGGATGTTTACCACCAAGTTGACGTAAAGTACTTTTTATATTTTTATGTATTTAAATATTTTAAGCATTAAATATTTTACGATTCATTTTTGTACCTATTAAACACTGGAATGTTTTTGAACGTAATTTCAAGGAAAATAGTGCACCATAATTTTACGGTATCAAAAATAATAATAACCACATAAATGAACAAACTATACTCCAATATAAACTTTAAATTGCAACATTCCGCTTTCAATGTCGCAATTCGTCTTCGTTGTCAAACTAGGCAGACCCGCTCCACGATTCAGTTGTCAACTCGCTAAGCCGCTTACTGAAGCATTTGCACAAACTTGCAAATTTAATGAACAACTCCGTCTCGTTTCCGCGTATTCATTTCTCGAGATGCATTTTGGAGTCCCCCATGCTCTGGGGTCGCTACTATGTTAAGAGTAAAGGCTGGGAATATTGGAACAGATAGGACTACTCTGTAGGGAGTGTATATCGGGTGTTTCATGGTTGTGGTGTCTGGCACCGAGCGAGTTATTGAATTTGAATCGGAGAGCTGAATATACTCGTACCACCAACCTTCTGACTGTTGCTGTTCTGGCTGTTGTTCTGTTATTGACCTATGGCTCTGAGACAGAAAATCTAGGACCCAAGTGGACAGGGCTCAAGTCCAGCAGTGGATTTTTGGGCTGTTTCAAATTGTACTTGTTGCACGGGCATGCCAATTATTAGACTTAAGCAATTATAAGAGAGGTTAGACTAATGTGAGGGTCTAATTAAACCTTGATAATGTTAGATAAATTCGTTAGCAGTTCGTAAGACCCAGCGTATATTTTCCTCCTTTCGAAACCTAATGTTCAGCGTCCTACGCTTTTTAGTTTGGCGGCGCTGTCGCCGTCCCTGCTGCCACTTTATTATGTTTAAGCTCTTACCCGACACTATAAGCAGCTTACAGAAACTTGAGACTTCTACCAGTTAAGTTTTTACAGCAAAGAGCAAAGCCTAGTGGTCTATCAAAGTCAGAAATAGTTTGGTAAGTCTAGCGGAAAAATGAAACACCAACTTTCCTTATTATAGGTTATTTTTATGAGTAAATAGCAAATGTTTAGTATAAACAGTCTACTCGTAAATAACATGTAAAGAATAAAACTGACGTTTATAACCACGTGTAATTAAAGTCACGCTAAGCATATTGTCCTTTACGAGCTTTGAGCACGGAACTCGCATAAAACCTCTTTTGTTTTTCTCACTTGCACCTGGCCACTTTTTTCCGCGTACTTTTCCGGATGAGTGATGTTTGAAATTTTATTTTATGACCGCAATAAGCTTAGAAGGCTCGACTTAGAGGGAAGCTTTCACCCTTTACTCGTAAAGAGTAATGTAATGTAAGAGTAACTTTTATAAGACCCGCCTCCTCTTTGCAGAAGGTGAATGTTTCCGAGCTTAGCTGTATAGTATTTGGGAGGTATCATATCAAATATGAAAACGCTAGGAAGGAGAAAACTTACCATACCTAAACGTCTAAAATAATAAAATAAAACTAGTTAATAGTATTGCGTTTATCCTGATCTCACGTTACCTGGTGAGAAACGAGGATTCTAACCAAAATGCACTATTTGTGGGTTTCCATCAAAATCAGTTTGCTATCAGCAAAAAATTGAGGTACCGTATTATATACCTACCCGCGCCACAAAGAAATGGTTACCACCTACGATTTACCACCAACCGCGCAACGCTGGCAACTATTACGCAGAGAGCCACCGCGCAACGAACTCTCACGCAAACAGCCCGGTTCAAGGGCGCAAACAAACGGTCGATGCCAAGGCCGGTGAAAATGCGAGTGTGGAGCTGTTGTGTTCTGGCGGCTACATACGATACTACAGCCGATCTAGGAGGCAACTAGACAGTGGATACTAATCCTTATGCAGTATAAAATACAGTCGCTTTCGGAATGCGGAGGACGTGGTCGGACGTCCGACCAAGATCGGCTCTCCCGCGCATCTGAAAAGCGACTTTATTTTATAGCATGTACTCTACGCGGCATCAAATTTGCTGATTATTTTTCTTTTTGATGTAAGGATCTACACCATTTTTAGTTTACATAAAATAAATAATACCTACCTAAATATGTAGCTCGCACATACGAGACATTCCGATATCTAGGCAGGCACGCAAAAATGACTATTTTCTCGGAATAGCCAATGAAGGATGCTTAGAGAATCGAGGAGAATTGAACGGAAAAAAAACTGGTTTGCGGCAATTTTGTAATTTCATGCGTTTTAGGCGCCATCACGAAATTGTACAAAAAAATATTGAATTTTTATTGTTCCAGTCTTGTCTAAAGACGTTAGTGTCGGTACCTATGGGTGGGATCCATCTTTCGCAAGCTTATCTTAAAGCAGTAACAGTATTGCACGTATAAAAGCTGAGCACACAACACAAAAACAACTGCAATCTTCCTCGAATACGGTACCTTCGCTTCATGCAATATTGAAACAGTTTTTTGTAATATTGAAACAATGAAAAATAAAATGCAGTCATATAAAACTGAGTCGATTCCCGCCAGGTGTCGAACACGAGACACGTAAAGTTTTATCTAGACTACACTCCGAGCCAGGAGTGGTGGAGTCTGCGTAATACTTTCTCCTTACAAAGTAAAATGTAAAAATATTAAAAGCAGAGTAACTGACATTCGTTGGATCTAGGTGAAAATGATACATTCAGATGATAGACTGTTGAAAAGGTACATGAATAAGTGAATGGGTTGTAAAAGGGTGTGTCCAACTCTCGCGAACGAGCCGCGAATGCGCAGTTACTGCAACTGCTCGCGCGCTTCTTTTGTTTCGTACAAAAAATTGGACATAGAGGCTCAGAAGGAGCCTACTCACAGCTGAAGTCACAATCTATATTTTGTTTCTTTTTCTAATGGTGCACATAACGTGTCCAAAATTGAAAGGGAAGTATATAAGTTGTCAAATACCCCTCCATAGCCACTGCTATTCTAGTTGTCTTGGTCATCTTAATGTACTAGATTTATAGTAAATAAATGTCATTTGTATATCGTTGTGACAAAGGTCGAGGCTCCATGTCCTATATCTTTGATTTCGCAACATGCAACGGACCGCTTGCGCGCTGCTACACATTTGCAGCGCGTCCGCAAGATTTGGATGCACCCTATGATTCTTGTAAACTAGCGGTTATGATAGAAACTTAGCTCTCTGCAAACATTGCCATCTAAGATCCAACCATTGCCAGCTAATGTAACGCATAGTATACCTACCTGCAGACAAACAGCATTAACTAAAGCAATCGCCATCAAATGGACCTTGAATTACGGAAGAAGTTAGCCGCAATCTCCACGTTATCCTCATAAGTTTGCCGCCGCCTATTCCCACAAGGCTCGGTATCTTCTGGTACCCGGTCTAAACCGGTTATGGGACGTACTAACTGTGCCTACATATCTTCAGGTACTAGACTAGGGAATCCGCACCATCTGCGGAGGTAACTTTATATCGCACGGTATCCTGAGCGCATTGACGCCTTTCCAATACGCTGATATTGAGATTTCAAGAATTTTATGCGGCAGTTTCGCGCTCGAACGAGTCTTTGCTTGGATCTCTTGGATTACCTGCTTCATCGTGTTTACTAATTTTTGCTTACTTACTTAAAGCGTCAAGTCGTACACATTGTAATTGCTTCGGGATTGTGGTGTCTATAAATTATTATCGGTTTATTAAACGGATTGGATTAAACTATTGTCGAAGCTAAGGAGTATATTATAAAATCTAGTACGATATATTAATGTCACTTTTTAATTAATTTTGTATTAAGTTTAAGAATGTTGGAGGTCCCGAACAAAGTTTCGTATAAATACTCGCATCTAAGTTTGTTTATGATATCTATCAACGGCTTGACAAATTCCAATACAGTTGTGCATAGTATTTTCGTTTTTCACTTCTCAATGCATACAATAATTACTGCCTACACTGCAGTCTTTGCAACCCCCCAGTCTACGCAACCCGTGCCCATCCGAGCGTAACGCAATCCCCCCGACCGTTCGCAATTCAAATTACACTCGTTGCATCGACACGCCTAAGGTTTCAGCAAAGGCTTCTTTAATTAAGTGACACTTTACACTGCTTTTTTAAAATTCCTCCCTAAACTTCAACTATCCCACCACAACCCATTCTGTGCTTAATTCTCTTACCCCCAGCTTATGTTTTCGAATGAACAGCAGCCCGAAGCTATAGCAGATTCGCGTGTAGGCACGAATGAACTGGTTTTATGGCGTGTCCGTCTCGTGTTTCCATTATACGACGTTATGTTCTTACAAATTGAATGCTGTTGTCGTTCCCAGAAAAAATGTGTGGGCAATGAAATCCTGATGGACCTGAAGTGATTGAAATTGGTTGGCTGCACGACAGTAGTTGCTCTACTACATCATCCGAGTAAAATAAGGCCAGTGCGATGTCAATACCAACCCATTAAGCCCCCATTTATTACTTCTTACAAAATCCAAGTTTAAGACAATACAATAGCAACTAATGTAATTTTCATTTCCACCTTCTTTGCTCTGGAATAGGTTCGCATTTTTATGATAGACGACATCAATTTACTCTAGGCTCAGTCTACTCTATCGTCACATTTACTATCCTTCGTCGTACCGATTATCAGTGGAAACAGAGTCGCCACCAGCAAATGTGCGCCAACACACGTATCCCCATTGTCCAGTCTGGATTGTCGACCTACGATGCGACGCGGCGTCCCGAGTCCCGACTACAGTGGAAGTGGCTATGCTAATTCATGTGTGTTGCTCTTTCCAAGTTTATTCAACCTGTGATTCAACTAAGAGTCCGATTCGGGAGACGAAGATGAAAATGACTTGATGATTATGATTTATTTTGAGTTTTCAGGCTTGAAAGTCTGGGGTCTTCCTTCAGAGAAATAAATTTGCGTTACAAAAGTTCGCGTTCGCTGACAGCACGTCCACAGGCGAGAAATTTAAATGATGCGTTGTGACTGCGCGGGATACTTCTTTACAAATTTGGACACGCCGACCGAGGATACTTTTCCATATAACTATTAAGAACTCTACCTCACTCTCGTATTTATCTCTTACTTTCGTATTATGAGATTTATTAGTAGTTTTACTTACATAGCATTAGACGTATCTGGGCGTAGTGTCGTATTAGGTTGGTAATTAGAACGAATGTGACGTTGATACTAACATCCCAGGACGTAGCGTCGTATTAAGACAGAATTTAAATAGTAAGATGTGCACGTACGTTAGTCGACGGGTATCATATAGTATGGAAAATTCTACTGCCACAATTTGGTGATAGAGCAAGTGCTTATTGTCAACGAACGTGTTCAGTAACCTCACGCCTTTTTCCCATAGGGATAAGAGCCTCTATGTATATGTCAAAATCTTTGCAGAAACCACATTGTTCCACTTGCTACTGTTCAGACAATCCTCTTTCGTTTCGTCCACAATCATAAACTTATTATGCTGTCGGTTTAGGATACCTACCTATTCTTGACCTATCTTTAAGAACGCTCGCCTAGGTTTAATTGTACAAATGCAATTGTGGAAAATAACAAGCAAACAAGATTAAGTATCCTCCAAGCGGTGTGTAATGACTTCAACTCAGATATCTATAAATATTGGATATCTGTTCATCGGGACGAGAATCGAAAATGATTGAATTGACTACATAAATGTAATTAAGTTTGTACTCGACATCACATTACCATGTACATGTAAATCTAGATTTGTAAGTAATAGATAATTAAGTGTATGACTTGTGTTTGTGACTAATTTACACCTTTTACATGTAAATTTAGTATATATTTTTGACTGTATATTTACTGTGTATCCGACTGTAATTGTATTAATTTATGGGTTTTTTAATGCCTGCAATAAAACTTTTATTATTATTATTATTATTAAAGATTAATGTACTGAAATTACTCTTGACAACATTATTCACACTTCGAAGTCCGTAGTTAATGCGCACAAAATTGGATGTTTATTGCGCAATTTCCACTCCCTGTATAGGATATTTTCCCATTTCCAATAGCACATCATTTATTACCTTGTGCTATTCACAAGTTATATGAATAGACCCGATGGTATGACTCATGTGCCATGGGAACTTAGGCTTAGTATGGGACGCCACATGCGTAGATACTTTAGTGCCCATATTGGCACAACTTTCTTAAAAACTCTTCTTTGTAACGCCGTAACGCTCTCTGTCCTGTCTCCTACTAGATGCAAAAGCTTTATAAAACAGAGTGAATTATTATAATCCACAAACTAACACAAAAGAATCATTTAATTCATATAATTTTACCTAGAGTTTCCACAGCAAATGCCGTATACGCAATCATTGGAAATATTTATGAATATTTCCAATGATTGATATTCATAAATATTAGAGATGAAACGGATAGTTGTTTGGCCGGATACCGGATACCGGATATCCGGCCAGCCTCCTAGCCGGATAGCCGGATATCCGGCGGCCGGATATTCACAGGTCATAGTCTCTGAACAAGTTTGTGCAAGCTGTAATCGCGGCGTGGGACTTTATACGCCTGCATGTGTTTATGTAATTTAAAGTTTTCTTTGAATGTGAATAATTTGAACGTTGAACTGATCAATTCTTTCGCCCTCATACGGAAAGATAGTTTTAAAATACGGGCTTACACATTAGCCCACAGCATCGTAGAAGATAAACGAATCGTATCATCACAGCCCATAACAGTCCACTGCAGGACTTAAGGCCTCTCTCACGAAAGGGAAGGTTACAGCCATAATCTCCACGCTTGGCCTGCGGGTTGGAGATCGCAGTGTTGTAAATATAACAATGGAAAACGCTGCTGCCCATTTTCCAGCCCACGGAGACTCGTAAGATCTTTTGCCTCGAAAACATTAGTCGCCTCGTACGACACCCACGAGTGTAAGGGGTTGGTGCTATTCTACTCTGCCGGACACCACTCGGCCAAACGAATCGTATACTACCTCTAAATATAAAGAAATTCATATTTATAATCCAGGATAATATTTTTCCATATCTATAATATCAATATATATCTTGATTGACTTTAAATTAGTACATTATAATACTAAACAGCACTTGTCAAAACTACACACGACAAAAATGCGTATTTATGCTGATCAGCGGGTGTCACCATGTTGGACAAAGTACGTAATGTCCACACTCGTGGAAGGTACAAAGTCACACCTATGCCCGAGAAAATTTAAGAACGCTCAATGCGATGGTGTGAGCATGTGCTCGGCCGCCCCAAAGATCACCTTAGTGCAAGTAGCCCTAAATTTGGCGACGACGACTCGCTGACGCGGAAGACACCCATACGCCACCTGGCTGACGGCGGACCAACGGGACCTGAAGGACAATATTATTGACGCTGCTACTGCTCAAAATAGAAAGAAATGGAGGAAGCAGGCAAGGAGAGCTGACTCCAGCTAATGGAAAAGGCATAGTGCAAAAAGAAGAGACCAGAAAACTATTAAAATTTTTTGCCAACCTACCAAATGAACGATACGAGTAGAATAGGTGCCGATGTCGACATAATCGATAGTTCTTTGATTAATATTTATGGTTTTTAAACCTTTAGATACGACATTTTACTCGACTGCTACAGAAGGGCATATATTTCCGATGAGCAAAATCACTTTTATGGGCTTTTCATACATTTTTTACTATCCGGTATCCGGCCGGATATTAACGCATTATCCGGTATCCGGCCGGATAGTAAATTATGGCCGGATAGGCCGGATACCGGATAGTGGCCGGATATCCGTTACATCTCTAATAAATATTTCCAATGATTGCGTATACGGCGTTTTCTTTATATTTTATTAATGTATTCTTGTACGTAATTATTAATTATTTATTTGTAATGTAAAATTATATGAATTCAGAAGTTTGTTTTGTGTTAATTTGTGGAGTATAATAATTCACTCAGTTTTTTAAGGCCAAGCAAGAAATTGAAATGATGTATTTTAATTTCTGTTACGGGTCTGGGTGCAGTATGCACAATACTTATGTATTAAAAAAAAAGGAGTACATATGTACTTTACCAGTTATCTAACGCCCATAAGACAAGCTTACCTACCTTACTTTGAAGCTAAATGGCGCTGTGTGATTTTGTCCAAGATATTATTATTATAAGCATTCCTTAAGCCAAAACTGAGCTGAAGCGGATAGCAAATACGTCTATTCACCAAGATACGATCGTGTTCGTCTAACGGGGCGGCCTTACAAGCTGCTTTGACTTAGCGCAGAATTTCTCGAGAATCCAGACTGTGCCTTGTTAGGTATGCCTTGTACACCCTACCAGGATTTGCAGCTTGCATTACCAGTTTAACTGGGAATGGATTAATTAAATGCATCTCTCTGGTCTGAAGTCGAATTAATAAGTTTTATATGTTGTAGCTAAGTACCTTAAATTAAATAGATCTTAAGTTTTCACTGTATGATTCTGTGGCAGGGTGCTGTGGTAGTTTTAGCTATATTATCAGCATTATGTATAGATAACATAGTATAAAACAAAGTCGCTTCCCGCTGTCTGACCCTATGTTTGTACATATGTACGCTTAGGTCTTTTAAACTACGCAACAGATTTTAATGCGGTTTTTATGAAGGTTTATATACAAGAAAAAAAGGGTAGGTAGAGGTAAAGTAGATGTACGCGAACGAAGTCGCGCCGGGTCCACTAGTATTTAATATATGCAAACTTGTATATCACTTTGCAGCTGACTGTACATTGATAGAACATATATTGTACTAAAACTAAAAAGAGCCTCTAGAAAAACATATCATCAAACTTCACGGGCATACGGGAGACAACATAAACGAATCATAACAATGACAGTACTTACGCGACTAATTTGTTATCTCCAACAAGGAGCACTCCACCCCAACGTAATGGCGTCATCAACTTAATACGTCTTCCTTCGTGGCATGCGTCAGACACAAGGGTAATGAGTCGCCAATAACTATAACTTATATATACACACGGGCAATAGACTCGACTTATCGTCTGGAAATGTTGGACGATAAGCCCTAAACCATCTATGGAATAAGTATAGTAGGTAAAAACAACATCAAAGGTGAATTTTTGTCTGTGGAAATTGTGCCAAAGCCATAGGATAAACAGTAGACTCAATCTCTTAACTCCAGACTCAACTCAGTAGATCAATTACGTACGCTGTTTTTTTTTATGACATACAATAGACAAACAGGCAAGCGGGCCACCTGATGGAAAGTAGTCACCACTGCCTATAGACATTAGCAACACCAAGAGTATCGCCAATGCATTGCCCACCTCTATAACACGTTGCTCTGGCCGTAAAAAGACAAATGCCAAATGCCCTCCACTTCCAAAGCCACGGTTCCCCAAATCCCCACCCCATGGAGCGCTGGAAACCTTACTCACCGGCAGAAACACAACACTATTTAAAAGAGTATTGTTTAGCTGCGGTATTCTGTAAGGTGGAGGTACTTCCCCAGTCGGGCGGCTCCAATTCGAACGGGATACCCGCTATGCCCTACCTCTCTTCCAACAATTTTGAAATGGTTACTTTTGCGATACCGTATCATCGATTTCATGGGTTCAGCTGCTAACAAAGTTGCATTGCAATAAACTGAAACTATTAAATCGAGCGTACGTACTGGCAAAATTAACAATTTCTATCATTGAAATCAGAGAATTGTTGGCAACAGGGTTACGAAATGAGCCTACAGGTATTGGTGCCTATAGGGTGACAAGACAAGGCCTGTGACTTATCCATGGGCCGTTTTAATAATTTACCATCAGATGATCGCTTGCCATCGTACGTCAGTCTCATATTGACTGGGAAGCGCCAAGGCAGTACCTACTCGTACATATCTATGATGTACGGTTGACATAACACCTACACATACCGCGTCATTGATACTGCGAGAACCGACTATCAATAACTTTCCATCCAAAACGTAACATATAAATTGCTACCTGGGACTATCTATCGACGCTGTCGATACAACCTACCTACAGATACACATAAATGTGCTACAGAGTAAAGACCGAGTACACTCTGAAGCGAACTGCTGCCGTAAGGCTGTACTGCTCATCAATGTTTCATGAATACGCCACGCAGATGCAAACAGTCGTAGTGAAGCGGGAAGATGCTTCGCTTCGCTGCGCGGACGTCTAGCGCATCTAGCTGCCATCTCTAAACCGGAGTCACAGTGTAAAAAGTACCAGCAAGTCGTCTTTACACAAAAAGGCCAAGTTCGTTTTACACTGCCATCTCTAAACTAGAGGCATCGTATAAAAAGTACCAACAAGTCGTGTTTATACAAAATGGCGAGGTCGTTTCATCTACGCGCCCGAATTCTGAGAATTGGAGGCGCGTGTTAAAGCTTTGGCTTTGATGAGGATATTTCTAGCTCTATTCCCTGGCTACTCTGAATCGGCCCACACGAATTTTTCCGCCCACAGTTATTTGAAGCGGTCAACATCACCCCCTATCATCAAAACACGCTGATCTCCGTTTCGTTTCGACCAATAGTTGTTTGCGGTTAGAAGAAACCATAATCCACTCGATTGTACCAACTGGTAGCTTCAGACACATCCAATAAATATTTTGTTAAATAAGTTCGGGACGAATTACTAAAAATAAATAATGGTCGGCTCGTCCCGCGACCCAAAATTCCAATAGGACAAGTTGGCTTCCGACTCGGATGCAGATAATTGTTTCTTCGTAAGGTGGCTTACTGGATCTTTACTCTGCTAGGCCAGAGTGTTATGCTAAATGCGGTAATTAATGGCGCAATTACCCGATCCGGTGCCTTACTAAATTACAATCAAGCTCGGACTAACACTTTTGCGTTTACACGCTTGTTTATCTCGCGTTTACATCTTACTCGGTGAGCGGTGAGTAAGTAATTACTTTGCGGAGTATATTGTAAATTTTTGTTGTTATTGTATTCCAATTTCAGAATTTACATAAATGGATGTTTCCTTTGATAATTACTTAACTTTATTAAAGGTATCCGACTCGTAAGCGAGAGGTAACTCGAATGCCAAGATGATTATTTTTATATCCAATTTTAATGAAATCCAAAATATCCAAAAATATAAGCAATAAGATATCAGCAGACAATGCACCACTAACTACATTTTTATTAGAAGCGTTAATCCTGATAGGATCGTCTTCATTTTCCCCTCCATTGAATGGCTTAACTAATACGGCTGAGTGAATCAACACCTTATCAAATGTTCCTTAATACGGAAGCCGAGTCCTGTTAGCTGATACGTAATTAATGGAATTGAGTACACTATTGGGGATCAGAATGTACCGGACGTATAGGGAATTAACGCACGCAACTCGAGTAGGTTCGAGTTACCCATAGTTGTTTTTTACTAGGAAATGACAAACGAGCAGCCAGCCCACCTGATGAAGCGAGGTAACTGTTGCCCACTTACAACTCATTCGTGCATTTTTTTTTTATACCACTAAGGTGGCAAACAAGCTTGCTGCGTGCCTGATGGTACGCAGTCACCGCAGCCTATGGACGTTTGCAATACCAGGGGCATCACCCACGCGATGCCGACCTCGTAAAAACCTTTTAACCCCTTTCTTGAAGCTCTCCATGTTATAAGAATGCAGAACTACAGATCCGTTGTCACCATGAGGACTAAGAAATATTTGTACCGTATCCTTCAATCCGGAACACAACAATGCGAATAGATGATGAATGCGATGGGTGGTACTCGTCCAGGCGAACTCTTCAGACTTGACATTGACAGAGACCTTCCACCGCTAATTGTGCACTTAAACTTACAATGTTGTGGTTTTTATTCTTTGTGTATGAACCAATTTAACAATTTTACAGATTTGCTAGAGACCTTGTTATATGGCTTTTTACTGCTTGAAGACATTCTGTTGACAGCTCGTTCGTAATGAATGGAAATAATCAAGACGGACGGGAGCGAAATAATTCAACAACTACAACAATTTCTCTCTTTTACTAAGTAGTCTAAATTACATTAAACTGCCTTTGTGAATTATCTATTACCTATAGAAGAGTTTGACCCGCATATTCTTTGTTGACAATGTTATTGGAATAGGTACGTGAATTTGCTAAAATATTAAATTTAAACTATACATAACGATTGTAGGTACTTGAGAGCCATGATTAACTTGTTCAACGCTACATGTCAATTCTTTCTTTTTACTTTTCTTCCTTCTATACCAATGACTGTATTGTCGGCAGCATTCCCTACCCTAAGCACTTGGCACTCAAGAGCCGGAACCGTGGAGTCGGCTAAAGGGAGAGATTATCCCTCGAGACTCTGTATTTACAAAAATATCATGTTACCAGTCTCTGTTAGTATTTGCTTGGGACTAATTGGATACCGTTGTTATAGGCCGGCCAGATTTACTGTCCCCTAAGCTGCGATGAGTTTGTTTGTTTGTTATAAACAGGGCATTGAAGTCTGGCACGTGTATTGTTATTATAATTTGCGATTTTGAATGGGAATAAAGTCCTTACATCATCGCAGCGCTCGCCACCGACAGGGAGTTCATCCTCACACCTTAGAGCCAAATTGGTCCTGTGCGGTTCCAAAGGAACTTTCTCCCACGCACACTGAGGTTGTGGAATGAACTACCTGGAGAGGTTTTCCCTGGAGAGTACAACATGGAGTTCTTCAAAAAAGGGGTTAAAAGGGTTTTACGGGGTCGGCAACGCGTGGGTGATGCCCCTGGTATTGCAAACGTCCATAGGCTGCGGTGACTACTTACCATCAGGCAGGCAAGTAAGCTTGTTTGCCACCGTTGTGGTATAAAAATAAAACCTTTCCTTACATAAAATCGCTTTCCGAGTCTGTATGTATTTCCGCTTAAGCCTCGCAACGGATATCGATGCGCTTTTCACCATCAGTTAGAGATTCTTTTCCGGGAACTTTATAGTGTATATTATAGTAAGGAAAGCCGAGAAAACAAGTGCGAAGCCGGAGCCGGTTGCTGTTCTATACATAATATAAAACAAAGTCGCTTACCGCCGTCTGTCATTATGTATTTATGTAAGATCTATGAACACTTAGATCTTATAAATTACGCAACGGATTTTAATGCGGTTTCAACAATAGATCGATTAGATAGAGTACTTGAAGAGAAAGGTTTATAAGCAATAAAAAAGAGCAGGTAGACCCTACCTAAGTGAAGTATGTGTACGCGGACGAAGTCGCGCCGGGTCCACTAGTTTCCTATAAAGAGATAAGTAAAAGGCCAAAGTAGGGACCTATTTCTCCCTGACGCAATGGCAGTACCTACAGTAGTAAGAATCTTAATACTTACTAGCAACTCCCATACCTAGTACCTATGCTTGACGATATGGATGCACATTTTGAAGTGCTTTCCTTTTACCCTTACGGAGGCACTTTCATGCAAACGTTAACCGACAAGAATTCCATGAAAATGGCAAAACTTTCCCCGCAGCTATCTGCCGACGGAGCCCTTATCGCGAGGTGATGTGTCGCGTAGTATTTGCATAACCGCAGTCTACAGCGTGTCCTGTACTTTGAGACCTAGGTACAGATATTGGATAGGTAGATTGTCTACTTGATGGTAAAACTATGGGGGTTGGATAGAAAGGAGGTTTCGTGACGATGTCAGTGTCCTTGTAGCGTAGGTAGACTCTTTCTCTTGAAATTCGTGTGTTCAACGTTTGGGCAGTTAAAAATTCTATTAAAAAAATGTTTTGCCCCGACGGTCCTAAAACCATTTTTAAGGACATTTTTAATTGCGAGCCCAAGCGGGCTGAGTAAAAATATAAATTTTAATGCATTAGTCGTTTCGGCCCGCGGGCCATAACCAACGCCTGAACACTTATCATATAGGTAGGCAAGACTTCAGATGTTGAATAAAAGTAGTATATGTACAATATATATTCAAAAAAAAAGGAGGAAACTCCTGGCCAACCGTGGACAGTGGAACTACAAATGATCATGATATAAAAAATAGTTAACATATCTTATTCTGTATAAGCAACTGAATAATTTAGACGCGTACTCCATTTTATTCTTGCATATCAGGATTCCTCAGCGACACGGGACCGGTCCCGGTTCGTATTTTAATAAAGTTACAATTTTTACGATTGCAATCGTAAAAAGATGTGACGGAGCGAGAGAGGGAAAGGGAAAGAAAAAAATACGCACAACATTTCGCGTTTTATTGCCCCCGCCGGCTCTGGCGTGCGATTAAGTTATAATATTTGTTACTTAGGTGCTTAATTTTTTAAAACTTTGTTACTGAATTAACAATACTTTGAGTGTTGAATTGTAATTTCAAATTTGCAGTTTTTGTTTCTTGATAGCAATTACGATTGCTTATGAATTGGTTGCTGCTTAGTTCTGGGATATGTATCTATAGGTAGTACGTATGTCCCAGATTATGGCCGCATTTGTGATTTATTTATTTATTTATTATTTCTCAATGCATAATGACAATTTTGATACCTCGAGTCCAAGCATGTGCCTAAAAACCGTATAACCCAAATGATATCTGAAAATAGCAGCCCAAATCGATTCGGTAACAATATGATTGAAATTATCAACGACCTCTTTTTAAACCGCTGGCATACCGAGCGCTCGCGTGCGCTACCTGTCTCTTTCATATTCGTGGTAAGTTGCTAGAGATCAAAAAGTCAGGTATTAGAAGGCGAGCGCTCCCGTGGATACGAACGTTTAAAAAATTGGGTCCCAGTTCTTGATCATTCAACTCTTAAGATACAAACAGTGCCAATAATTTGAATTAAATATCTATAATATCAAAAGCGTGAACCCAAACTGTAACAAGAATTGTACATTTTTATAAAACAAAAAACAGCGTTCGATAGAATGATTTCTATAAAATCCTTGTGTATCGTGGACGACCTGAGTGGTTCAGTTGGGTGCCGGGTTCCCGGTCGGGCAGAAATTCTTATGATGAATTTTAATTTCTGTTACGGGTCTGGGTGTTATATGTATAATAAATATAAAGAAGTTTATCAGTTCTCTGACACTAGGCAAAATGGCGCTGTATAAATTGTCCAAGCACATTTTTTATTTATATCCCTCCTTCAAATAGTAAGCGAGTCATAATTACTTCATCGCAGCTAAATGAATCTGTAGTGAATTATTCGCGAGCCCCGCCTCTCGAGAAAGCGGTACTACAACTTAACGATGATTAAATTCGTTGTAACGCATTAGATAGTTCTGTAATGGTGCTCCCGGGGAATATGTAGTTTAAAAATTCATGCGCCCGCTCCAATAAAGCGGAGGAAACCGACAGCGGAGTGTAAGTATTAAATATAACCCCCTGGAGCAACATCGCTTCAAAGGTACTGACTATTTTAGAGGCTTCGGATCAATACTGTTTTAAAACAGGTTTTAAGCAGTGTATGTGGATTTTGCAAAAAGACAAGCGCACCTAAACGAATCGAAATAATACTTGGGTAAATGATTTTCGCTCTTCTTCACTTTCGTCATTGACACTGCGTTATCCTCTAATCAAAACAAAATTCGGTTTTGCGAGTCACATCAGAGCCTTCCATAACTTGGGCCAGGATCAGAACATCTAGCTACATAGTTTTAAATCTACAATGAGTCGTTGTCGTAGTATACGACGAAGAGGACTATATCCTTTACTGCTCTGTCAGTATCCGAAGATTTCTGGCGACCTTCTTCGAGCATATAGGCGGTCTAGGTATATAGAGGCACATGCCCACGCAGTGTCTTCCGGGCCGTGGTCACTACTCAATGAACTTACGGCATCAACTGCCGGATCTTCGAGCAATGTGTCCCGACCGTCGCCAATGACAACATTTTGTATGCAGCCAGAGTAGTAGAGAGCTAAGGAAACCAATTTTAAGCCCTCGTCAAATAGACCAGAGTGGATCCTCAGTTCACACGCAACGCAATGTGTTGCAAGTTATTCGTTTAACCGCTACCACAAAATTGTTGTGTTGTGGTCTGTTACAAAGTTATTACCGCGGTAACGACTTTGCCATCGTATGCGGGCATTGCAATTTGCAATGCTATTGTAAATGAAGTGTTCATTACAAAGCTTCTGTCAAGGTCCGCTTTTCTACTCTTTTTACTCCACGTCTCCATCTTCAGCTTTCTCATGTCTTAGGGCGTAGGCAGCGCAGCCGATGATATAATACTCTATCATATAATTAAGCACAATGTCTCGTCGCGCGGCGAAAATGTCCTAGCGAGCGCTTGTCCTAAGTGTTCGGACATCGATTTTCATCGCCCACAGTGTATTACGAAAGTAAAACTGTGGTATCGAATGTGACATGTCACAGGGGGTAGGGAAGGGGGGTAAATGCGTATTTTATACGCCGGGGGGCTGCGGCCGGCTCCTGCCCCGAAATAATTCAAATTAAGCCCGCGACAGAAGGGTCGCGGATCAACGGGTGCTCCGTAACCAATATCGTCGCTGTAAATGTCAGGGCGTGATGTGTTAGCGACTATAGTTGTACAGAATTTTTTACACAATGAAAATGTAATGAAAAGTAACACCGACAGCAGGGAAAATAACCTAACTTGGGTAACTGGCACAGGTGGACCTACTAAACTACACTATAGACAAAAAACCTACTCTAGTGTTGCCCGACTATTGGAAAAATAACTCAATCTAAGTAGCAAAAATAATATGAATTATGGTTATCATTAGAAAGGCCTTTGTAGACACAAAGGTACCGAAAGGAGGACTCCTTTCGGTACCTATATAACTTTAGTTAAAATAATGAAAAAGCTAAAGAGAGTAAATTTTTCAAAAGTCTGTCCACTAACCTAGTGTTGATGTGACCTAGTGTCCAGAAAGCCAGTGTGGACAAAAATATCCACTACTATATAATAACATTAATAACTGTCAATGTAGCTCACAATTTTCAGGCCAGTAGGTACTTGCGCTGTGCGACGAGGTAGAGTTCCTTACAAAAACCTGCGAAGTTTGTCGAAATTACGTCATAATACATTGACAGAAATTTTCTATCGACTCGCCTCCCAGTTAAAATGATTTATAATAGCTCATTGCTGTCATTAGGGTCATTGCTGTACCATAGATCTTTGATACCAAGAATCGTATTTTGGCATACGCCAGCGCTGTGTTATTAGTTCCGTTATTAGTCAGCGACTGTAACTCAATTAATTCTTATTTTTTAGAACAACAAAGTTTCTTTGTTCTTCTGAAATATATGGATTTATGCACATAGAAACCTCCATGCCATCAAGCCGTGTTCCGCTTCAATAAATACCCTGAATCGGAAGTCCGTTATTGTCGTGTAAGGGATCGCATAACGTCCTGATTACGCCGTAAGATAACCCGATATCGCGCAAATATCTTATTTCGCATAAAACAAGTCCCTTTTCGGTAGCGTTCACCACGATGGTCACGTAGCTAACAATCTGTGTAATTCCAATTATGAGGGGCCGTGAATTCATAATCTAAATACCATTACGGGCCCCGATCACAAGACCTGAATTCGGAATACGCTGTCGATCGCGTACAGCGTTATCCACTCCAATTGGTAATTGCTGCTTTTCATTCTGGTTGGCGGGCTCTTGCCGCGTACCAGCGGGCTTATTGCCTATGATTATTGGGTGTATTGGAAAGGATGTGTGAAATGGGATGCGGAATTTCAAGCAGATTGTGTGGTGGTATTTTTTACCGTATGGTACTGCTTGAATTAAACATACGTGAAGCTCTTAAAATACATGTTTATCGTCACGCACCTTTCATCGCATTGTTAAGAAATTGTTCTACGGCATACAAACAGGCAACGGGGCCACCTGGAAAGTGATCACCGCCGCCTATGGACCATCACCAGGGGAGTTACCAATGTGTTGAAAAATCTAAATTTATATTTAAATAGCCGAACGATTAGAAACGACAAATGTTTTAGCTAACTCCCCATTGTAGTTGTTTAGAAAAAAACCCGACTATAATTGGGTCGTTAGGTCTACTGGGACAGGCGAACCTACAAAGTGCCATTCACGCCGTTCCCTTCCCTCCAGTATAGCGTCATCCTTGAAACCGACATGAGATCGCTTTATTTTCCATGTAATTTCCAGCCAGGACATGACATGTTCACGGGAGGGTTGAGCCCACGCCATGTTACGCGCGTAGTAGGTTAGGTATACATTCGTTTCATAACAGTGCACGAGTAATGAAACGAACGTGTAGTTTTTTACACAACGCAGTGACAAACGGGGACATACGACGTTACCACCTGATAACAAGTCGTAATTATCGCTCATTACTTACACCTATGATCTATGATCTTAGATTTCATGTACTTAACCAATACAGAATCGCAGATCCGATGTCAATGTTAGGACTAATATGAAATTGTGGCTGTGATTATGCAGATTATATGTTACTAACGTATCCTGCAGCAGAACATAACCACACGTTGTTACTTGGCGGCAGAAATAGATCTTCAGGTCTCCCGCTGGGGACCCTGAGACCCATCGTCACTTTGGTACCACTAATGCCTGGCTATTCCTATTTCTATAAATATTCATATTTCTATAGTTCTATTAATAAAAAAACGTTTAATGAGTGGAACATGAGGTGGAGTTTTCACTTTTATTTAACTAAGTATAACAAACTATATTTCCAAGCAATTCGCGTCTTTTTGTTGTTTGTTTGTCCGCCTAAATGGCTTGATCGAGTGATTTTTGTTTTGATACCTAAATAGTTTGTATAAACCTATGCTAGACCAGTGCAAATTCTTGTCTGGTCCCTAGTAACATTCTTCTACGAAACATGTATTTAAAGTGACTGTGACTACAGAAAGATATGAAATAAAACCTTCGTCCACCACAATCTACATGTTGCCCATTAAAACGGAGATCCCTATTCAAATCGCAAAAAAACTTGTTAGCCATTATAATTAAACACAACCGTTGTTGGATACACGAGTCTGTCACACGAGGGGCTCTCTATGAATTATTCATGGACGTACCGCTAACGATCTCCGCAGGAATATTCCCTTTTGTACCCCAGATTATGGTTCGTACATCCTGAACGTCTATGCACTAATTGTACGCGATGACAGGGCTTTATGCGTCATGGCTTTTGACGCTCGGCGAAATCTGCTTGGAATTTCCTCTTTCTTATTGAACTTGGTTATGTTACGATTGTTGTAAATAGGTTCACGAGATATCTAAGATCACCTCTCAACAACTTATAAATAAATAAAATCACGTTTTTACTCTTTGTATTACTTTGTATTCTTGTTTGTAATGAATAAGCTCAAAAACTACTGGACCCACAGAACTGGACCGATTTTAAAAACTCTTTCACTTATTGAATGCTACATTTTCACTGAGTGACACAGGCTACGTTTTATCACGGAAAATAAAAGGTCCCCGCGGGAAAGTTGATTGTTTATAGAGATCCGAACTGCGCGCTGAGAATGTAAAATATATTAATATAACCCTAACGAAATGCAGAGTTGCTCAGGCAAGTAAAAATGGGAATGTGCCGGTAAAATACCCGTGTCCAAGGACGGAACACTTGAGCAACCCTGAGTTTTACTAAATGTTTTTAGCCCACTGACAATACGGCAGTTGGGAGTTTTGGAGCCGGAGGCGATAGTGACGTCATAGTTGAATGGACACTATGAGCTGGCATATCGTTAAATCACTCCGATTCGTTGGCCTGAACCAGCCTGAATGAAGCCTATAGATTGCCTCTGAAAATGTCGCTGCCAATTAAATGAATCAACCACGTGACAAAGCGGCTAGTTGCTTTTTCCGCGTTTATTGTACTCTATACGGTCCAAAAGAACCGTCTGATCTTAAATATTTAATTTCTGTGGTTTGTATGTAGTGTGGAACTGAATAATGATTTTTCTAGCTAGTCTTTGTCTTGATAAGACTTGTGGCAGACAGACAATCACCTAACCGACAGGATAACCTCACCTCACTAAGTTTACTCAACCTTAAATATGTTCTAAATTACAGAACCGGTTTCAATCACACAAAGCTAACAACCATCACGATTAAACTGCCTTTCAAATAGAGAAAACCGCATCCAATTCGGTCCATCCGTTCCGGAGCTACAATGCCCAAGACAGATACACACGTCAAAAGCCCCTCTCTTTTCATCGGGAGCTAAAAAGGCCTGTATCGTATTAAATATACGGCACCCTACAAAAACTGCACAACCCAAACTAAACGCATTCGCAAGTTAACAACGTTCGGCAATTCCATTTCATTAGGCAGATGGGTGGTCCGCTGGCACCAGTGAAATCCCTTTTCAACAGTGCACAGTGAGATCCGATCCATCCAGTCTGATTAAAGAGCTCGACCCTTTTCCACGCTTGTCTGTCTTTGTCACTCCACCATCCGTAATACGGGATGGTAGGATGGATGGAGCGGGCATCAGCATACAGCTATCCATCTTCATTCGCTGGTTCTAATACCCAGCTTACGCCTGCTCTTTCTTATTAGGGAAAGGTGCATTATGATGTGAATTTAGTGAGTTACGGAGATATTACAAAAAATATTGACTACAGATATTGTAAAAAAATGTATTCTAAGATCGAGTTTTCACATCTATTGAACTGATTGTTTGACCAATTTAAAATACCTAAGTATACCTACATGTATTGTGTTTGCGCCCAGGAATTAGGGGTATGTTGATGTTACATGCCGAAAAAACATAAAAATGTCAAAGTTTTGTTTGACTCACAATTCTTGAGATTCGATAACCTAGGTACATTTTAGAATCAAAATGACGTCGTACTAGTTAACAATTTACTTTTAATTATCTTCCATTTGTAGATTAGATCTTGGGATATTACTGAATTTCCTTCAATAATACCAATCTTGTAACCACAGTCCTTCGTCCATAATCTATTGACTATTACCGAGGGGACAGCAATTTCGCAGTCGTTTCGATTAAACTTAATAATGGCAATGATAACTCTCTGGCTGGTCGAGACTAAACTGGTTAATACCGGTTTAAGTATTGCATAGAAATTACTCGATCTACTTTCTTGAAACCAGTACCTAATGAGTGGACAGTGCAATGAGATCGCTTGGGTTTTTATCGAAGTGTCCGACACGATAATTATACTCTAACAAATTAAGTGTGGAGAGATCACGCTCGCGGTTAAGTAGGTGACAGTTTATAAATCGGCATGGTATCTGTAACGTTACAACAGTAATTTGGTTGATTTAGATACTGCTACTTAGTTTTTGATGGACTTAGGTTAAGTGAGTATGTAAAAAAGGGGGTTAATCCAACCGCAATAGGTATGCATTACTAAGACTGGGCGAATGAGTAGTATGTTAGAGTTTAGTCCATCGACTCGATGTTAATTGCTGCCAAGGTGATAATGAAATAAGCACGCTACCACTGGACCAGTGCCGCTCTCAATATCAAGATTATATAAATGAAGACACGTTGCGCTTGAAGTGTGCAAAAATGATATACAAGACACATATAAAAGCGTTAATCCTGTGTTATGCGTTTTCCAATTTTTGAAAATATTTAACTTCTGATCTTGGATTTCGGTGGTGACTACATTATGGATAAATACAAGGTTGCTGATCATATTGCGAAAGTATATATGAAATGGCTGTCAAATGCTTCCCTAGTATAATGTAAAAAAAGCTTATTGTCCACTCCACACAGCGTCAAGGTAAATCGATTAAGCTGGAGAGGTAAGACAATATCCGTCGTATTGGAAAAGTACCCTTTTCTCAGCGGACCCTCGGTGCGGGGTTGCGGGATTGGCAGCTGTGAAATATGGAGATTGCTCTATTTCCACTGCGGGTTAACCCTTTCCCTTTCAGTTTTGGAATGTGGTCTTCGCCGCCACTCGTTTGCGTGCTCATTATATCGAACTTCCAGGAAATTTGGATCTTAACACCTTGAGAACCAAACGGTAGGTTTTTACTTTTTACTTTGTAGATTTTCTCGGACCGTCTCTCTTTAATCAAGTCAGGAAATCTCCTGCGCGTACTGGGGGAGTTTCCCGAGTTTCTGATTTAGTGCACACTTGAGATAGGATCTTTTCGCTAGATCTTTCCTTTGAAAATGGCCCCGCTAACGCTCTTAAATCCCGGTGCGGAGTCGGCCACACACCCGCCGCTGCGCGCACGGTTGCTCTGCTCTTTGTTTTACCTCAATTTCGTTCAGTATCCCAGACTGTATTGAATTGGATTCTTTGGACATGAGGATATCTTTTATCTAGAGAATACGGGCGTTGTGTATTTTAAGTGAAATGGTATCTACAGACAGACTGTAGTGCAGTTTATACATTCTTACCTGCAAAGTTTTTTATTATACTACAAACAGAAGCAGGAAGGCGGACCCCAGGACTTTGCACGCGAGAGCAAAACCTGAGCTGAAGCCAAGATGATGATGATGACTCAGACAAACGAGCAGACAACCTGATGGAAAGCGGCAAAACTGTCGCCGAAAATTTTCGCCTTTTCTTACAAATTTCGTCCTTTGCCTCCGCTGCTGGCAGAAAAAATTGTACAATCTATCAGCATCATTTTTACCTCCCTAAATATGGTAAAAAATATGACGAATTATAAATTTACAATTAATTAACCGGATACTAGTCTACTAAAACCAAAAAGGTTATTTAATACAGTAAGTTCCGTCTTTCCGCAGATTTTAAATTTCTATAATGCATTTACTAGGCGTATCCACATTGTCTCAGCTCTCGGCCAGTGTCGGCCAAAATACGCGGTCCCTTGTGGCTGTCGGGACGCTGTACAAAGTACGCTCGCTAAGCCTACTTTTCGGCTACTTTTCGCCAACTTGGCTTCTTGAATCTTAGTGAAGATTTGACCACGAGTTCTTGTTTGCAAGGAAAGGAAGTTTTGTCACCTTGCCCTCTTTTTGTATTTACGTGACTTTCTGATTGGTGCGGAAAAGTGAAATATCCTACAATTTTCTTACTATCGTCAGTTTGCACGCAAATACTGTCAAACGAGCCAAAAGTAACTGACTGGACTATCAGGAGTTGAGTACCTATAGGTACTCGAATACTACTCTATGTTCCTAAATTTAACTCTTATTAGGTACCAATACGTTTTTCCTTCTTCTTTTCCACACAGAAGTGCACAAATAGATGAGATCTGTTGGCACAAGAAATCGATGCTTTCAGCGAGCTTCTTTCAGGAGTCGGTGTTAAGTACAGACGCAAACAATTTGTACGCCCTGGCTGGCTAGGTAAATTTAGCGCATTCTGCGACTATTGGGCGGTATGCCAAAAGGTCTTTGTTTGATACAAACAATGAAACCTCCCATTTCCGTGAGTCTGGGGCCTGCAATGCCACTGACTTTGTTTAGTCTGCACTATCTAAAATCAGTATTTTGTTCTTGTGTATATAATAAAGACATTCTTATAACCCTTTTTTTTATTTGGATACTTTTATGTATACAGAAGAAAGTCAGTAGACTTAAACTATCGCAGTCATTACCCGGAACATACTTTTAAATGGGTTTCTTTTTTAAAACCTACGTCTACTTCTACCTATTATTCCCACCTCAACCCAAAAGTCCTACCTAGAAGTAGATTTTACAGAATTTGTTAATCTTGGTGGCCGTGTGGTGTCCGGCTGAGTAGAATAGCACCAACCCTTTACACTCATGGGTGTCGTACAAGGCGACTAATGTTTTCGTGGCAAAAGATCATGAGTCTCCGTAGTCTGGAAAATGGACAGCAGCATTTTCCATTGTTATATTTAAACACTGCGATCTCCAACCCGCCTGCCAAGCGTGGAGATTATGGCAATAACCTCCCCTTTCGTGGGAGAGGCCCTAAGTCCTGCAGTGGACTGTTACGGGCTGTGATGGTTTATCTTGGTCACTTCCCACAAATCTGTAAAATCCACTCGTCTAATCTACGTGTTGGATTAACCTACCTCTGTACTGACATGCACAATACAAGTTTAAAATTCATTACCATAATTTCCATGTTTTCGGCGGTTCACGCGACCGTTTCATATTCTTACGCGCATTGTGTTCGCTTTATCTGATGCACATCTAACTTTACGGGTTCCAAGTGGCTGCAGCTTGCCGCTGCTTAAATAAAGATGTCTCCGAACGGTGTTCCGTGCGAATATACCTACAATAAATTCCGGCGAGGCACTGTTCTGGTTCTGCTGAGCCGACCTGCGTAGGGCTGTCGCTGGGCGGTTTGTTTTAAAGTGAGAGTATTGGTGTCTCATGGTTGATTTGTCTCTTGATCAGTAACAAAGTGTATAATCCGCGTCATGAAAGAAGATACTTGTCAAATTGCAGTAGAGGGGATTCCGCGCAGGTAATCGCCAACTAAGCAAGTCGAACCACGTGACCCGCCAAGTCTCTTCTTATTTGACACTAGTTGTAACCAGATTTGAAACTGATTTAACCAGTGGTTCCATTTGAGAAGTTTTTATCTATATACACTGTTGTTAGAGTCGTATAAATTCGTTAATAAATGGTAACTTATATACAATGGTAAGTTTATCTATTTTCTAGTCTTGGCAACGCTAAATGAAATAAAGGAATGATGAAAAATATTTCGTTCTTCAAAAATTTTGATTAAAGTCGACCTTTATCTTGATTAAATTTTTCTTTCTCTAATAAAAAATGCAGTAAATTGTCTTGCTTTTACTGAACACTTGTGTTATTAAAAAAAGGCAGTTAAAGTATGAGAATAAAAATTATTCCACAGAGACGTATAAAGCCACTAATGTCATACCAGCAGACCTCCACAGACTAGGCAATTGACAGCAATGTTCTCTGCTGAGTGTTATGATTACTGCGATCTCCGATCTCTTATGGCAATCAATATAAATACTAACTTATATCCAAACGCTGCACTAGAGGGTCAAGTCCAACACTGGACTGATACAGGTTGATTTGATGTGTTCAAATTCTTACTGATTTATACCTAACTCAGCAGAGGAATAAAAAATCTTACTCAGGGAAAGAGCAGAGAATATTACTTGTCATGCCAATACTCGTACCTCAAGTAGAAAGATGCTTGTTAAAATTTCAAACCCCATGTTTTTAGTATCTCGCTCTGCGTAGTAGTAACCCTAACCACAGGCTCAAGGAAGATGTTAACTTTCCCAAACTTGTTCGACTTATCCGCTACTTTGCACTAACACTTCTTATCAGAATACAAGTTAACGTGGTGAAAACCCAAGTTAATTGAAGGATTCAAACTTCAAGTGGTTATCTAACTTTTTTCGTTTAAACCTGCTTTTGTCCGTTTGGCTTTTTGAAGTAATGTACTTATTTTTGGATCTCTTTGTTACACTACTTTTTCCGTTACAAAAAAGTTTTAAGTAGGTAATCGTATATGTAGCGGGTAAGTTGTATAATTCGCCACATTAATAAACGGCCAACCATTATTCAAAATTCCATATTTCGCCACCTCAAAGTTCACCCGAATTGTCGTTGGCAAAATAGCGCTAATGGTAGGTTTCCGAATATTTTTATTTAACACTTTGTGCAGTGACTTCATGATAGTACTCCATTATATTATGAAATAATTCGCCTGTTGTACTAGATAGTTCAACTTTATTATAAACACACATTTTATTAAATTGCAACCGGTTTCAAATAACTCTTTTTCAGACATTGTTTTAATAAAATAGAACTACTTAGTGTGCAAAATGTAATTTATTCATAGTTTTCGATATTTAGTTCTTACTTCACATTTGTGTGATTAAAATGACCCACCTGGATGGGTATGGGGGCTTCTCAGGTTTATCTATTTCTCCCGCCAACCAAGCAACAATGTTTGCATTGTTATGTTTCGGTTTGAAGAGACATATCATCTTAATCCTTTTAGTAGCAAGGCATCTTCCTGCATTTTTGTTACATACATACACACTCACCCCCCCCCGTATCCCATAGGGGTAGGCAACTTTGTTACTTGAAACCTTATGGGCGACAGTTACCGCTTTCCATCAGGTGGCCTGTCGCTGAGTAGTAAAAAATGCACTACATCTAGAATTCGAAATTCACTGCCGCTATTTCAATAATTCTCAGACTCTTTCAAGCGGCAACTGAAAGTAAAAAATGAAAATTAAATTCCACAAAGATGAAGCTACCTTTTAAAAAAATTTATTCCGCAGTTTGTCGCTATTTCCGCATCGGTCGGCGCCGACTTATATTCCTTCTTGACGATTTAGTATTTCATTGCATTCACGAGACACTACTATGCAAAGTTAAAGCTAACAGAGCAAGTTTGCAGAACTATAGTCTCTTGATGTATTATGTTTGTGAACATCGAGTTCCTTGTATAGTGCTATTCGCCTGAAACGGGTCGCGTGGAGTCAAAGTACGGAATAAGAAATAGACCCGACTTTAATAACGAGTCAAAGGATACTTTCTTCCTTGAAATTATGTTTCCTTTCCAAGAAACTGTTGCAATTTATGTTGAATATATAAGCACGTTTGCAAGAACTTCGTTTAACGAAGGAGCGACTTATGCTGACTTTTAGTTTCCCTGAATAATAGAGTGGCCTTTGTCACTCGATTCCCAGATTTTTTTTTTATGTTCTAGGAAGTGACAAACGAGCAGACAGCTTACCTGATTGTAAGCGGTAACTGTCGCTCATAACATCTACAATTTATGCATTAACGTTGCAGGCAACAAAATTCAGAACCGCAAGTTTCGAATTTTTGACAAAAATTCAAACTCTAAAAAAGTCTCTGCCCAATAAGTGACTAAAGTGAATGAAATAATTAAACCGGGCATTACGAATATTGAAATTTAATTCCAATAAATCTTTGCCCGATAAGTCACAAAGTGAATGAAATAATTAAATTCAATCAACAGGTCAATTTAATTATTTCCATAATTTTATCACATTGTCTGCTCATATTGCGCATTATTTATATTGCCCGGGCATTATAAATAATGCCCTCGAAATAATTGTTCTTTACGTATATCATTTATAAAAGCTATACTAATCGAGGCGTACTAATTTGATTCACAAAGTGCCTGCGACATGTTAAATTATTGTTGTATTTATTTTATTCTTCAGTCTGTGGTGGTTTTGGTAATAGGTAGGGAACCTATCATCATCATCACAGCCCATAACAGTCCACTGCAGGACTTCAGGCCTCTCCCACGAAAGGGAAGGTTATTGCCATAATCTCCACGCTTGGCAGGCGGGTTGGAGATCGCAGTGTTGTAAATATAACAATGGAAAACGCTGCTGCCAATTTTCCAGTCTACGGAGACACTATGATCTTTTGCCTCGAAAACATTAGTCGCCTTGTACGACACCCACGAGTGTAAGGGGTTGGTGCTATTCTACTCTGCCGGGCACCACTCAGCTAAGGAACCTATGCGTTCGCATATTCAAGGACTCTCCAAACTCCTGCGCCTTAGACTAAATAAAACCAAATAACTTTGCTTTGAGCATTAGTGCTAAACTCGAACTACTTACAACACAGTCTGACTCGTAGAACGTTTTAACACCACTCGTCGGACTCGTAAAAATATCCGATTAGGCAAATTGCCTACGAAAGAGACGTGTCTCGGATCTGGAAGACACTAATCAAACTTACATACAAATGAATGCAATTCGGCGCTGTCCCGTTTTACGAACTGCGAATGTGGGATCGGTCGTAAAAGGCGGCGGGACTCAAAATGCAATGTAATTGGTATTCCACCAACGACCGGCCCCTCTCCGTAGATTTGCCGGCTGCGTAGGCCTACGGTAGTGGGGGGATAAAAAGTTTTACGGACACGCTGCGTAGTTCGGAGTTACGGAGTTCTATTGCGGTGTTTGAATTCGTCTCGGCAACTGGTTAGAACAAATATGGCTATATTTGCTTACGGACGAATTAGGTTCAATTTCAGTGATTCATCATCTTGGCGTTAATATCCCGGTTGTGCTCTCGCGCACGAGGGCCGGGGGTCCGCCTTGACCATGATCCAGGATTTGGCAAGTCAGGCAATTACAGTGAAGCGACTGCCATCTGACCTCCATGCTATGCTACCAGGGGAACCTGACCAGATTGGATCATGCTTACAAATTCAGTTGCCCGAATTTGCAGGTTTCATCACGATGTTTCCCTCACATGGCCGGAGCGGAATTCGAACCCGGGACCTCTGGCTTACGAGTCGTATACTCTAACCCCTCGGCCACCGACGCAATCTGAGTGATTATCAGCGTATAATACATACGAGTATGAACCTGATAGACTAGGATTTATGAGTACTTTTTAATGAGTAGCTACAAATTGATTAAATTTTGAGTACTGAGTACGCACTATCTGGGCTCATGTGGTGTAGGATGCCCTAGGCACTAACGTTCGCACTAGATACCTTCCTATACGTATGTATACTTTTTATTCGACGAGTCGACAGCTCTTCACAAACGTCTTCAAAAATCAAGAGTCTTCCAATACACAGGCATACGTTGGCTGTTTTTAGTAAGAACAATAGGTACCTAATGGTAGCACATGATGTGACTGATTACTGGGTACTAGGACTTTTAGGTATTGTCAGTTTTATCAGCGTAGTTAAGTTTCAACAATAGGTACTTCATGCGATTTTTAAAATTCTTATTTCCCGATTTTATCAAGAAGATTTTACTTCGGTGTCTTTTGTTTTTGTGAACTGTACTTAAGTTAGTCTTGGCAACACCTCCATAGGAGGGTCAATTGCGATAACATTAGAGAGAGCGGCAATTTCATTCTTCCTTAAGTGTTTTTACTTATTCATGAAAGAAGGTACCTTTAAAAGACGCCCTTTCATGTTATAGTTATAGCACTATTGTGAAAATCAATATGATATTGCAAACCGTGTTTCAACAACTGTGGTTTCTCATTTTAAAATGTAACAAAGCATACAGACACGACGCGATTGTCGACAGTTAGACACGGCATTTCAAGTAACAATTTGCACCGATTTGTTCAATCACATTCTTCTTTTTGACAAATGGTAAGAAATGTAAAAGGCTGCCCTCAAACCTAAATAAAAATCCGAGATTTTCTATTCTATCTTGATCTGACCGTGTATTGTCCTGCAGAGTAGAGTATATTACAAACTTACACTCACGGTGCTATTGCCTTTTATTGCACTGTGAGAGTTATGGCAAAACTATTAACTGTAGCGGAGTCGCAAAATGAAAACATACTTTCTACATCTATGCTTCAAGTAGTCCGAGATAACGAAGTCAATACTTATTATAGTTATAACTTCAAAAATCGTTATAACGAGAATAACTATAAAAATTGGTATAATCCTCACTCAAACTCAAGTTCAAATAATCACAACGCTGGCGCCATCGCGAGTCACGCGTTTCCCCAAAAATTCACATTTTCCCCCAATTTCCCGGTTTCCCCCAAATTTCCACATCGCGGGCAGTTACAAGTTGAGGCGCAAATGAGAAATGACTGCAAGAGGCTGAATGCAAATACAGAGAGAGCCTTCCCTTGTCCTGGTCTCTGAGATAACTTTTTGACACTCAAAATGGTTGAAATATGACCAAGAGGCTTAAGGGACTAAAGAGGCCACCCGGCGTTGACGTAACTCCTCGTTTTATTTCGGGAGCGATAATAAGTATAGTCCTTTTTGTTTCGTCGCCGGATTATGCACAAAGTGTGAATGATGTGTATCTTCACTCAAAGCGTAAAGTTTCAATTACATATTCAAAAACAGTCGTTTAAGGAAAAACCTTTTTCACGCCAGTCTATAAAATTGGAAAAAAAAAATACTTTTTAATACAACCATTTCCCATAATTACTTCTGTAACATATAATAATTTTTTAATCATTATGTAACGCTTTTGTTTGTTATTTTTTGTCGGGCGCCTCGGCGCGGCGCTTTGAAATGTATGCTGAATAGCTAAATATGTCATTATCAACTTCAAAATTCGAATTGAAAATTCAAACTTTACTATGTACCTATGGAATTATTTTCCCGCTAAACAATATTTTTTCTAATTGTTGTAAATTGTATTTGCAAATGTTTCTTCTTCTTTGAAGCAAATTAATAGATAAAAGTAGTGAAGTGAATTTTCCGCCGCTTTATATCCTTGACGCGTAGTACAATAGAACTGACTCGCAGCTTACTTCCAGCAAAGTTAAGAAAATTTTAGAGTTACGAAATTTTAACATAAAAATGTGAGTGTAGGTAAAATAGTGTATGCAATTGCATACTCGTACAATTAGGTATTAAAACATGAGTGTCAAACTATTACCATACCCGGCTACGCCTCATATGACACTCATGTTTTAACAGCGGAATATGCGGGTGCCGTAGGTTATCCTACATTATCAACTACAACAAAAATTTCACTTTTTAGCGATAGTTTAGGAACCCACAGAACGTTGGTCTGCCCGTGCACAATTTGGCCCAAAAACAATTTTTATTTAATGACTTGAACTTCGATTTTTCCCAGGATTACACATATCATCTTGTGTGGGTTCTACAAATAACGGCGCCCTCACAGTCTAGAAGCTCTAACTAAGCAATAACTACTTTACGTGAATCCCTTCATATTTCAATTATTTAAAATTTCCTTTTATTTTTAAACGGCACCGTCTTCATTTGGTATGTATTCGATTTTGGAAAACACACCTACAACCTCAGCTTGTTCATCCCTTCCTTATGTGTTGGAGAAGTAAATCTTTGCCCCGCATCTTCCGCTTTGCGCACAATGTTTCGGCAATTTGCGTCGCACTCGCGGATGGTAATGCTGAATAGTATGAAATATTGCTTTTGAAGTGTCTGGTTGGGCTTGATAAGCTAATGTACGCATGGCTCTGGCTGGAAGGTTGCCTAAGATGGTTTCTGCAGCAGTTCAACTACATCGCCTTGTTTGAAATGTATCTTTGGTTTAGCTCTGCTACTGCGCTTTTGACTTCTTACTTTATTTCTGTGTGGCTTTTATAACGTTTAAATTATATTTACTTATCGCATAAGTTATTTCTGATCAGTAGATTTATTATATAAAAAAATTAACTTACCTATTTTATCATTGACACGATAAGAAGAAGAAGCAGATTAATAACGTCTATAATGTTCATTTCCTTCTTTTCAATTTCCTGGTATTATCAATTCCCTTCTTTCACTATACCTTAATAACTAATTGTTTTCGTAAAATGCCTCTTTTTGATAGCCAGATACAGTGGAGGCCTTAATTAATATTTCTAAGAATACATATTATTTTCGTAGATCAAATGTCCATATCGCGCAAGACTCCGCTGTTGGCAGCTGTTGGAAGCCATTAATAATGCGAATTCCCTGTCCCTTGGTGGGTACTAATTGGGCCAAGGAGCCTGTGTTGTGCTTTGTTTAATTTAATTACGTGGATGAAGTAAATTTAATGTTTTATCTATCTATACCAAACCAACCTATAGCTACTAAATTGCAGCTCTTTGTGACTGTTCATAAACAGTAGCAGCTTGTGGAGTGAGGAATTAAATTCAAAGGTTTTGTTGTCAAACCACTAGTGCCATCAAACGCAACATAGCTGTTGATAGATAGGTAAAATACAATAAGCTGAACCCTTACCTAGCTACCCTAGCTATATAGCTACATAGTTGTTTTTTGTTATTAAAATTTTCATTCCAATAGGACAAATATTATTGTCTAACTCATTCCATACCTGGAGAACTAATGATGTGTCTATATGTAAAGAAAAGTACAAATTATAATTGAAGTTATTTTAATTATATTTTTGAACCAATCCCAGTAGCAGAATTTTAAGCCAATTAATGTGAATTTTGATCATTTTGTTTTTTTTTATTCTAAATAGGAAGTAAGGCAATTTGTCACTTTGTGCAAATTCCGGTCCCCCCCTCCATTTATTTTAATCTAAAATCGCTCGCGGGCTCCCGGGATGCCGGGTCCCCGTAAGCACTGTGGTTCGCTTCGTTTCCCCTCATAGTTTACGAGTGTAATTCCTTACTTTATGAATATTGCACCTAAGTGATTCCTGTAACTGAAACGAATGGAATGTTTTATTGCCCCCCTTGCTTATTGCGTACCCATAAATACGTTTTTGCATAAATTATTGCCAATTTCGTTCTTAATTTAGCAGCTTTTTAAAATCTTTTTTCTTTCCGTGATATAATATTATTTCCTCAATAGTCGAGTGAGATATTTGATGAACACTTCTTAAATGTAATAATTAAGAAAATAACAGAACAGAATAAAGTGACTATTAAATCAGTATTTTGCGAAAATATAAGTTAAACGCCATTTTCTTTATAAATGGCAGTGCATTTAATCGCAATCTCACTTGATGGAAAATAACGAAGATGGAGCGCGCTTACGCTTACCCAGAAGACGCCAATTTAGAAGATTTTTCTTTTTAGAAGTACTCGTATCATCGTCTGAGCAGGTAATTTATATTAAGGATTCGCGTGATACCACTATCAACCACTTGTCACCTGAGTTGACATCATGTTTCGGTGTATGTATATCAATTTCTGTAGAAATTGATCACATAGAGTTTTAGTCAAAGATATTGATCTGGTGTTATCTGTTATTAGGTATGGATGGTAATACTGGTAACTTGCAAAATACTACTACAACCCGCAAGAATTAATAAAAATTATGAACTTATGGGTAGCTAAAAAAACACACCAACCTACATACCAATAGTAGACCTTTGACCGACTCTCTGCCCCGACAAGATTATCTGAGTACCCGACCTGATATAATCGTTGGTGATAGCTCCGACACTGACAAATGGCGCATTTCCCATTAGCAAAGTGCGGGTTCGAATCCAGACGGCGCAGATGGCACCATGGCGAGATCGCAGAACGCTGAATTAAAATCACCCGATCCCTCGGTTAATTACTTAATTAGACTTTGTATTGAATTAAGTGACGCCTTTTCGATTGTCGGGTCATCATGATGAATAATTCAGCTGTTATTTCCGGTTAATTATAATTATGTTCGTCCAAATATTCGGGATCTTTTTATACTCCTATACAAGTAACAGTGGGTTGTTTCTATTGTAGATATTGAATAGTAGGTCTACTATTGAATAGAAATTAACATCAGGCAGGTGTGTGGTAACCGTTGGAATAGAATAACCACACTAACCTCTTCCAGTGAAGGTTCTGGTTATAATTTAAGGGCTTCGATTCTCGTACTCCGTAGATCTGGATGTCACCATAGTTTTACCATAGGCAAGTGTATTTTCAACTCTGCCATCGGCGTATTACCATAGTAAAATATGTCTAATAAACTATTAAAGTCTACACTTTAAAATGCAAAATCTTATTTTTTTTATATACTCCTATTACGAGTAGATATAAGTTTGTCGAACTCCGCTTAATTTCGGTTGATTCTTAAATTACCGGGCAAGTGCAAGTCTTAATTAAGGACGCCACAGAAGGTTCGCTTGAGTGGGATCCGCGGCTGAATGGAAATTTTAGAATTATGCAAATTTTATGGCCTATGTACTTTGTAGTTCATGACAATATTATACTGGAATACTGAACTTACAAATTATTAGGAGAAACTCCCTTGCCGCTTGGATATTAGACCTTCAGCGTTGAGTAGATTTTTCAAGTAAAATGCTTTTTGTGTGGAATAACTTATAGCAAGCATTTTTTCGTAGGGCATAATCAGGCTGGAATCAAATGAATATGTTGCTAACTAATATTGAGTAATATTTCTCTGAAGATTTATTTATTTCATATTCTATAACAATTTTAAATTTGATAAAATGTATACGTACATACCACAACAATTTAATGACATTTTGAACAATTGTGTAGATACTAACAAATATACAGTCAAATCTGAACAATTCCAATTCGGTAAACAACATCATTAGTAACGAGCGGTGGCAACCGAACATTAGGGATGTATTTATCGATTTCACTCGCCCTGAAACCACATCGTGTTATTGAGATTCAGTGAGAAACGCTAACAAACCAGTACAATTGTTTGTTCGATCCTTTACAAAGGACATAGACAAAGTATTTGGCGAAGTGGGTCTAAATATGAATATTTACCTGTCTTGCGTATGCATTGAGAGCTCAGCATTCTATCTTTACTTAGAGACAACTCCATTTTACGTGTATTTTATACATTTTAAACTGAACTTTGCTTTTTTTTGCAGGTATTCAACGAGTTTGACGGCGGAAAGTGAGTTTTAAAATTTTAAAGTACAGAGTTTTGCCGCATCTGTGTCTAATTGCGTCATTTCAAAAGAAAATGTAATGACATGTCTTTGTTATGACACATACTGTTGTGTCATAACAGTGACATAATTTTGTAACTCTCCTGCACATAAACTAGACCTCAATAAGGATCTATAAGAATATGATTTATTTACCATCCATAAGGAACCGCAAAGAATTGATACATCATCTGTTTTGTACGTGTATCTAAATAATATGTCGTTTTCATAACCGTCTGTCTACATTTGTCTTAGTTTGTTCAAATTCCTTACCTACTTGCTAGGTAGGTACTTGCAAACAAACTACCGACCAAAATCAAAGCTCAAACTGATGAAAGCCAATTGAAGGTTGGCGAACAAAAAAGTCGGATAGTCGGTAGAAAGCGATAAAAAAACCACGTCTGGCGAAACTGCAAGCCTCGCAGTCGAATTCTCGGGTAGAAATTAATTTCATAGACGCCATTAAAGCCCTTTGTACTTTCATCCTGGCGCCAGACTCCTTTTCATACCGAAGTTCGTTAAAACCTGAGTGTTTTTAGGAAACGAAAAATGAATAAGACTTGAGCTACCCGCCGATTTAATAAGATGGAGGTAAATGGATTATTTTGTGGGTACGCCCACCAGCGACTCTCGTAATTAGACGAATAAGCTCTACTTTTCTGCATAAGTGCTCTCCGTAGAATCCACCACAAACCCCCAAAAAATGCTAAAAGGTTATTAAATAATTATGGAAAAAAATTTCCTTTTTAGGAAATTATTCCAAAATACTTTATAATTTACACTCTAAATTGTCCAGTAAATGTGTATGAATATATTTCAAAAATTGTAAATACAGTCCTTAAAAATGATTAACTCCAAAGAGAAAAAACCAAAGTGGCTCACATACCTTCCTTTTAACATTTCACCGTCATTGTCTTCCGAGGCAAAATTGCTTAATTGCAGCTCTCCAGTCAAATGGCTGAATGCGGGTCCCAGGCCGAGCAAACAGCAGGATATGCTAATAATTGGCTAAAGAGTCGCCCAGATTGGCCATTCCGCCGTTGAGCAAAGGACCATCCATAGTCCTATTAGGCAGATAGAGATCTATTAACAAGTTGTACGGCAGTTTGTACGGGATAGAGACGGGCCGGGTCCCAGATTCGTCTTTCTACTCAATAGTTCTGGGAACTTTTGTAGTTACGGATGTAGTAGGTGCCTCCAAAAAGGGTTCGCGCTTATGTAATTTAACCTGTACTTAAACATTGAGAAACTTACTTTTTATTTTGTAGATGAACAAACTTTAATCCGTTTTAACCTTTCGTTGTTAGACCGGCGGTATTACGATGGCCACTCTCCATCATGCGGCTTGATCCAGAGTCATGATGAAATAGGCTTGGTCAAGCTAAATTTATCTCACACGGGTAGAATTTTCCGTCAAGTGGCATAGCCTTCCAATATTTCTCCCCACACACTGTCAGTTTGGCTTGATCAACACTAATTTTATCATGCCTCTGTATTAGTCTGGATCGAGCGGCGTGAAAGTGAGTGGCCACCAAAAATCTGCGGATAACATTATTTCGCTACGCACCCGCATCGGTGGACACGCGGTATCGATTCGGCGGGAACAGGCGGCGTGTTGTCATTTGGCCCTCCCGTCACAGTGTGCTTTACTATTATCATGCTAAACAGAAATCTGGTACGGCTATTATTTGCTGCCCCAATTTAGAGGGTTTTCAGATGCCGCATGTATGACGTATATTATATATATATGAAAATTTTTTACGTATGTTATATATAGGCGGATAGATTTAATTGGGTCATTGTGGGGACATAGACATTATTTATTTAGGAGAAAACCGAAAGTATTAAGTGACACCGTAATTTGTTTGTTCTTAGGATTCACGATGTTTTATACATGCATATTATAATTGAAAAACCCCGAGAACACCCGTACGAAGCCGGGGCGGGTCGCTAGTAAAAACGACATATTTTTTCTTTCACCGTAAAAGCACTTGGCTAGCTTAAAATCTGCTATAGGCCAGAAACAGCTTGCTTCTGACCACGAGTGGGATTTGAAAGTATTTCAAACTGCATCTACTGCGTGCAAAACCACTCGGCCACCACGATTGCAACTTAAATACATTTTAGGTATATAGTCTATTAAGATTAAAGGTTATTTCTATAGACCTATAAGATTAATAGATCACTAAAGTGGATCAATTAGGTTTACTGCATCTCTGCGTGTCAAAGCGAACGCAGAGGATGTGCTGGTTTATTTTACAACGTTGTAAAGTGAGCTTAGCTGCAAGAGGTATATATCGTAACTACCACAGACTAGCTGTAATAGACTTACGAAAAAAGGCGACAAGCGACTAATCTACTACTAAGGAAATGGGGAACAGAGTTTACTAGGGAAATGGGGAACAGAATTTTCTGTACTTAGTGCAGTTTCAACGTTGGTTTTTTCAACCCACCGATTGGAACCCTTGAGGGCAACCGTGGTTTTTGCGGCTGTTACGGACAGTTGACGATGATATACACAATAAAAATAAGCTACATTCATACATACAAGTACCTAGTGCCCGTAGGCAGAGATTATCCCATAAGTGAAGGTAGAGAGAAAAAGTAAGGTGTACTAAAACTATGACACACACAAAAGTTTCTAGAAACCATTGAACCGCTATATGAAGGCAGATCAAAGGTCTACGAACTGCTTACATCACTTGAGTGTTATTTTACGGAATCTATAAAACATAAGTATTTTAGAATTTATCTTCTAACTATTACTTTTTATGTCTACGTTCTGATGATTTTAAGGCTTTACTGCATCTATTATAGAAGTTATAAAAACTAACCTAACGAGTTCTAATGTTTACTGCATGTGTGAAATTCACGGTCCATCACTGATAGTTTATGCGTTTTATGGCGTTGTTAAATATTAAATCCTCCCCTATGTACATTCAACTTTGTAAACATGTTTCGTATGCCTACTTTATGAAGCGAGCGACGTTTTGACGCTCATAACATAAACTCACGCTTGAAATACTTAGTTAGCTATTGATTTACGTGCGTACATGTTGTGGAAAATTAGTTCTCAACATAGAGTACTGATATAAAGTATGGGTAGTTTTTTATGCAATCCTCGACAGTTATTGTCGACAAACACTCAGATATGTCACCTGTCTGATTGTATGTTATCCGAGGATACTCATCCGAGAAGAACACACTATTAAGTAGATTATTTCGTAACCGTAACGTACGGACAATGATTAGTTTGAAAAGGAATATCACCCGTATCAAAAACAATATAATACTTTATCTCTGTGTTGCCTTTCCCTTATGTATATTAGTTGAACACTAACCGATGGTTTTACGGTGAGGGAAAACATCGTGATGAAACCTGCACACTCAGGCGACTGAATGTGTAACTATAATCCAATCTGGTCAGGTTCACGGAGGTCAGATGGCTCCACTGTAATTACCTGATCTGCCAAATCCTGCATCATGGTGAAGGTGGACCCCGAGCGCTCGTGCGCTAGAGCACAACCGGGACATTAACATTGTACACAAAAATAATAAATACAATTTAACAGAAGGTAACTTAAGGTAATTTACTTTCATTATTGGCAATAGGTTTGCTATCGCCAATAATGAATCATCCTGATGGCAAACGATGATGAGATTTTCACCCTTGACTTGAACACCCTAAGGTAATATTTGCTTCCAGTTTTCTAAATGTTTTATTTTAAGACTATTCCCAGTGCGAGGAATATCAGTTGAATATCAAATTAAAATATCAATGTTCGTTGCAATATCGGTCTAAAATATGGAATGCAATAAAAGAGTCTTGCCGACGGCGGCGGATGCAAATCGTATGGCTTCATTCCGATCGATTTGTTCCGACGGGATTGTTCCACCTCCGCCAGATGCTTCGACCGTATAAAAAAGAATCAACCTCGTCATCTTTTTATTGAATAAAAAATAGTATAGGTACCTGTTCTTTCTTTATAATATGTGTACCTATGTGTCAATTCGTCCGGGAAGGAAGAAGATTGCGAAAGAGTACTCTATGTAAGCTGAAGGATGATATGGTGACTAGGTTTATCCTGGTAAAGGTGTTGACATGTGAAGACGCTAAGGGAAAACATCAGCACATTGGCGACTGAATGTGTAACTATGATCCAATCTGGCTAGGTTCCCCTGGTAGCTGGGTCACGGAGGTCAGTCGCTCCACTGTAATTATCTGATCTGCCTAATCCTGGATAATGGTCAAGGTGGACCCCGGTCCCTCGTGCGCGACAGTAAAACCAGGTCATTAACGCCAAGATGACATGTGAAGACTTCAATTACGAATTTTAATCACGCAAATGTATCTAAAGATCGAAAGGAGGCTCCCTAGCCTAGGATACCTAATGTATGTTTAGCTTAGTTTGGCCTAGGCTAAATTAATTTAGAATCATTATTCAAGTAGGTTCATAGTTTTATTCGGAGTTGAATGGTTAAATGTTGATTTTCATGGCAGGTGTATGTATACTACCTGCTGAGCAGCACCGCGTCGACTGGAAAAATATGATTTGTTAGTGTTGGGGTAAATTTACTTTGCAACGTTTAAAACAACCCTTTTCACTTTCAGTGTCTACGAGTATTTATACATACTTTCTCTGATTCTAATGATTCTGTACTAGGTTGATAGAAGGTTGGTAGCTGCTTGATCGGACACTTAAAATTAATAAAAGTTATAAATGATCGTTATTTTCTAACTAAAGTTAACTGCTTTTGCTACTGCTGCCAAGTGATTAAAAATCAATATTTAGAAAAGCTGTCAGAGCGTCGGTGGCCGGGCGGTTGAGTATCCGACTTTTCTGAGTTATTTACATTAGTTGAATTCTAACCGATGCTCTTACGGCGAGTGAAAACATCGTGATGAAACCTGCAAATTCAGGCCACTGAATTTGTAACCATGGTCCAATCTGGTCAGGTTCCTCTGATAGCAGGGTCACGGAGGTCAGATGGTAGTCGCTCTACTTTAATTACCTGATCGACAAATCCTGGATCATGGTCAAGGCGAACCCCGGGCCGCCGTCCTTGAGAGCACAACCGGGATATTAACGCTAAAATAATCATTTTATTTAGCAAAGCTATCGGTAATTTTGCAAATTTTAATTAATTTTATATACCTACTTATTGGATCGCATGAGGAAATTAAACACCGTTCCTGAAATCCAAATATTCATTAGTGATGTTTGTTTGAACGAAGTTTTGGACGGGAAAATTAATTTTCCAAATTAGCTTCACTTTTATAAACGAGAACGGGACCTAAATTGGTAAGTTATAATAGTCTAGCCGTTCTCAGCGGCTTTTCTCTGTGAGCAAAATTTTCCGCGGAACCTACTATTTACCCGGGATCTAAATTTCTATTTACGGGGGGAAAAAGTAGTCTATGCTACTCAATAATGCTATTAGTAAAGGATTAAAAAATATAAAAATAATATTACTTACTTACTGCGCTGGCTCAGCGACCCAAAGTGGATCTGGGCCTCCGACACCAGAGATCGCCACCTCTCCCTATCCTGCGCCATCTCCTGCCAATCGAGGATTCCTAGTGCGTGCAGGTCTTTCAGGACTTCATCCCTCCAGCGATATCTGGGTCGCCCGACCGGTCGCGTCCGCTCGGCCGACCCACATATGCTCTCCTTACGGCGCGATCCTCCCCCATCCTCTCCATGTGGCCAAGCCAACGCAGTCTTGCGGCCTTAATCTCTCCCAGAATATTGGGTTCGGAAATAAGCTGTTCCACCGCCTCGTTCTTTCTTCTCTTCCACATGCCGTCCTCCCCCTGTGTTGGCCCCAGAATTTTCCGGAAGATCTTACGTTCAGCGACCAATAACTTGTTCTTCTCCTTAAGTGTCAGTGTCCAAGCCTCACATCCGTACATCAAGATTGGTCTAATAACTGTTTTATATATCCGAATCTTGGTTTTCCTGCTTATCAGTTAAAAATAATATTAATAAGTATAAATTACTTTTCCCAGCTATCGGTTGAAATGCTAAAATTGCTAGCCTATTGTGTAAATTATGAGTTTTAGGAAATGATAGGTAGTTTGTTTTACAGAGTAGGGGCTTAGATAACTGGTTTAATAAAATTTGGCTACGATACGACTGAATCTTTACATATTACTATTATAGAATCTCTGTTTTTTTTCACTTTATATCTTTAGGTACAGACTACAGAAAATAAGGACTGTCCTGAACTGTGTAGCTCTCGAATACTCTAGATACAGATATCCATATCAATAAAGACCTCCGCAGCCAGACAAACGTGCGACAGCTGAGGCTATAAACATTGATGCGTCCCGGTGGCCGCCAGTTAATGGTGCCTACCTTTAAAATATCATTCAGCGGCGCCAATTCAAACGCAGACTAAATATTTAGCTGGTAACATTTTGTGGCATCGTATCTCTATGGCTTTACCGAAGATTTTGTTTGTCAGGACGATAGTGTAAATCCATAAAAATAAAAAAATAAAGTTTATTCCAATAATATAACGAAGTCCCAACAGCAAATTCATGAGAGCTAGCCACAACAAACAAGAGTTTTAGAAAACTAGGTATAGTTCGCCCTGATTCCTAATTAAGTAAACTTGTATCTTAGGGATCAGTGATCCACCGAGACTAGCATCTCTACACTTAGTCAATAGTTATAATATTGGTACAATTTAGCTATTCATCGGATAGGCAAGTATACATAAAAGATAAGACAGTATAGGTGTGTGTGTGTGTGTGTGTGTGATATTGAATCGAATTCTCGACAAATTAATAAACTTGTGACCAAAACCTATACATAGAGCTTAAGATAAGGCTACTTCATAATCCAATAACACAAGTGGCTAAACGCCTTTATGTAAGTAATCTATTGTGAGAGAGAAAATCGTAACATAATCTGCCTCAGTGGCAATACAATGTCTCCAGCGATAGTCGAAAACCACTAAAAGTGCTATAGAATACCTAGTATTCCTACGACCGCACACGTATGCCGTTGGTAGTAGTTGGTACTTGGTACTCGTGTCTGTACGCGTACGGTGTGATGCTGAGTACCGACATTAAAACGATACGGGCGAGCCCCTAATTGATTTGTGACGCTTAATTTCATAATAGAAATTCATGGTCAATTTGGCCGGCAATGTAACTTGCGTGATAGAGATATCACGCCACGTCGATGAATTGTGATCATGCTTTTAAAAATTATCATTGTATTTGGTGTTTCTAACCTTCGCAAAAGGAAGACCATCTGGTATGGTCTGGGTCCATCGTAAAAGGAAATCAATTGAAACTAAAATTGATTTTTTTTATTGAGCTTTAGGTGCATCCATAGTGTTAGTAACAATATCTCTTACACACTAGTGTTATTGTAGTTCTTATATAAGACGTTTGACTTTGAAATTAGTGTTCGGTGTGGCGCTTCACCCAGTGACGCAGCAGAGAGGAATCCCACAGGTCCTTGAACACATTTAGGAGTCTATTAGTGGTGAATCGGAGCAGCATAGAAGCTGATAGTTTTCGGATTATAGCATAAAAGTCATCCGTATGCACCCCCGCGAACATCCTGGACGCACTGCATCGCCACTCCAGCCCCAGCAGTACCCTATACGCATCATTAAATTGAACGCGTAGGTCGCTGAATACCCGCTTAGTAAAGCAGGTCCAAATGCTGCACGTCTAGAATGACTGGCAGAAGCCTCTGAAAGATAATGGCAGTAATACATTGTGAATACTATGCTCAAAGAGGATTATGAAAACTAAAGACTGAATAGAAGGCCTAAGTAATTTAATTGTTTTTCCTGTTTTAAGATAAAAAGTTTGTGATAATTTAGTACCTACATATAAAACAAGTAGGTAAGTACGTAATGAAAAGTAGATAGTAGTAGTTTAAGTAGATACCTACTTTTTGTGTAGGTAGTGTTGTATAGTTTAACCACAACATAGAAAACTTATGGCTTACCGTTTTTTATTTTGTTGTTTAACCAAATTCGTAACTAAGCGCTTGTTAAATTAATATTTCGGTTTTACGACATGTAAGTAACGGGAGCTAATATGCCAAACAATAAGCTTAGCTTTAGTTAGTGCAATATTATGGTTCGTATTAACGTCAAAAATACCTAAAACTTCTAACACTTTCTCGTCGTTCCGAATCAGCCCACCAAGCCTACGGTAAGCCTCACGTTTGGTAAGCTACTTAATTATAGAGGCAATTTGCGGATGAAGCTCTCAGGCTTGCCGCCTGCCGCCACTGTCGCCAACTTAACAGGGCCTCCTACTCAGCCCAATTACTCCGTCAGGTCGGAACAAAAGGCCATAACGCAGGGGTCAGTCGTCACTGGGCACGGCGTTTGGTGGAATTTCAGGCGGCATGACCTTTGCGGCGGTGCATACAGAATGAACGTCACTTTCGTGACGGCTGGATTCAGTGTCTTTTTTATGTGACAGAGTGGATTACTACATAAAGCTACTACAGGTAGTCTATAAATAGACTGCGGAATACGAATTAGGTAAGCACCCATTCATACCTCATCTTTTAAGTCTGTGTATTAAAATAAAAATGAGTGCGGCCTCAGTCTATTGGCAGCGTGTTTGCGATAACGAAACGTTATCTTTACAAAACGTTAAGCAACGCACACCGATGCTGGTCACTGGATGGGTGACCATTTTATATTTTGAGCTTTATCGAAGTTCAGGAGCGCAACGAGCTCACCTCTCGGCCCCTAATACCGGAAGCGAGATTGGGCTAGGACTTCCGCTGGGGACCGTGATACTGGTTGAACAGTCTCGGGAATTGACAGCTCGTGACGATCGGTATATATAATTATAGCTGAAATGAAAATGTGATTTGATTATAGAGTTAAAGCTTTTTCATTAGTCTAAGCTGAGGTCGAACTATTAAAGGTTGTGCAAGACACGTAAAAACTACTTTCCACGTTTCTATGGACATAGAAAGCTAGACAGTTTATTTTTCGTGGATAATTTATTCGTTTTAGGAGCCTATTGGCACCCCGTGACTATATTACTGGTATTACTGGTTCGTGTTGCATCAAGTTTCTTATCAAGATCGCGATTTCAAAATGTCACATTTATATTCAGCGTGGATAAGCTTTAAATACGCCCAAGTTAATTTGGTCACAGATAATGCATAGGAACAGTATTTCCACGGCAATAACTACCTACTACATAGTTATTTCACTTTCTTAACATGCGAAGGTATAGAGATACACGTAGCCTGCAACAGCAGTTCGCATGAAACCAGTTTCCCAACAGTTGCAGTAAACAAGTAAACACATGAAATTACCAAAGAGGCCCATGTATGGAGACTGTGAGTTCGGTTTATGGTCTGTGTAACGGTTTAGGCACTATTCTGCGGCGACCTTTGCCGCCTGGCATAGGCGGCCATATTGTTTTATGGTTACTGGTCACTGGAAAACGTCTAGTTGAGAGTAGTTTGGCGCGTTTGGAGCCATTTATTGGTCTACAAGCTATTTCTGCTTTCTGCCCGAACGACTTTACGCAGTGAGCTTGAAGTGAACTTATGATAGTAACATAGGTGTAAAATAATTGCCATAACGGCAAATAATGTTTTAAATCAAGAGAGGTAATGTTCAAGAGAGGTAGGGCATAGCGGGGTATCTCGTTCGAATTGGAGCCGCCCGACTGGGGAAGTACCCTCCACCTTACAGAATATCGCAGCTAAATAATACTCTTTTAAATAGTATTGTGTTTCTGCCGGTGAGTAAGGTTTCCAGTGCTCCATGGGGTGGGGATTTGGGGAACCGTGGCTTTGGCAGTGGAGTGGCTTTTGCCTTTTTGCTGCCAGAGCTACGTGTTATAGAGGTGGGCAACGCATTAGCGATACCCTTGGTGTTGCTAATGTCTATAGGCAGTGGTGACCACTTTCCATCAGGTGGCCCGCTTGCCTGTTTGCCTACCGTGACATAAAAAAAAATCGATTCAGTAGTTTCGAAGATACAAACTCACAGTATGTCGGCAGTAGGCCGTGCGACCATGGTCATACGACGGACGTCGATCGACCAATAGGAGACCTCACATCAGCCCGTTGCATGACCATGGTCGCACGACCGTTGCCAATTAAGACAGCGCTATAAACTCAAAAATATACAAACTTTCTTCTTTTTAATATTGTTGTTTAGTAGGTATGTATATTATATAGTATACTTTCAACACTAGGAAAAATAAATACACAATAAACTTGAGGGGAACGCGACACAAAACTGGCTCTTACGACACTTCCACATTCAACACTTTACAAAAAGCCTCGCCACGAATCCGGTTGTGAGTGTTAATTAGTCGAACTTATTTCACGGGTTGCACTGTTTAAACTTTAATTAAGGAACCGGCGCGCCGTTCCATGACTTTCACAGACCCATTCATGGGATCCATATAATAATATGTACAGGATGAATTTTTCAACTATTTAGGTACCATGTAGGTAGATAGGTAGGTACAATGTAAAAGTACCTAGTTTTTACCCAATTGCCAAGGAAGGGTTATGTTTTTCGCATCTGTGTGTATGTATGTTTGTAAATTTATTACCTTGTATCTTCTTAATAACTGGATCAATTTTGACAGTTAAGCTATCGTTAGATTCGTCTCAAAAACATAAGTGTCCTTAGATAGGTGTTATTAAAAATTCTAAATGGCACATTTTGGACGCCATATTATGAAGTTAAAAAAATTAACGGCTTAAAGATCTGATTTCAAAAATATGTATATACTTACTTAAAAGTAGTTTTTAAAGACAATTGACATCCAAAGTTTCGTTTTTACATAAAGTCGTATTACATCTAACAAATGGTAGGTACTACAAAGCGGAAAATGAAAAAGTAAGTAGTTTAAAAACTAAAAACCCGGACTGCTATTAAAAAACTGAAAAGTCAATAAAAAGCCGAATATTGGAAGTAAATATAGTGCAAATGTTAGTTTAATTCAAACTTAAACGCAGTCGGTTATTGAACTTCTTTTTTATAAATTGTTCCATCCACCCTTATGCCCTAGGCTACCTTCCCCGGTGTGCGTTTAACTCTACTCAGCAAAGTTTTATCGCAATCAGATGAATGGTGTAAGTAGTTTAGGGAATACGATATTAAGAAACACGGAATCATTCTTCTTACGATGATATTATAAGTACTGAAGTCTTTTGAGGCATTTATTTGGTCTTGTTTGTGTTTAGCAGTAAAGTTTTTAAGTCGCAAGTCTTCACATTGTTATGTAAAACAACATTATAATACATTTGCGCAATATTCTGTAATAAAAACTTTGATATATGTTGAAAGTTATATTTTCTTCACAAGTTTCGTCTTAAAATTTGAATTTCTTTAGAACTGAAAGCGGTAAAACTTAAAAAGTAACTTGGCGTACATGAAACACTTTGTCTTTTTACTGTAACCTATTAGGTAAATAGCTTTCTAGATATTTCAGTATCTTAACAATGTTTATCTACTGTTTTCACTAGTATGGAATCGGATCGTTAAACTTTCTATAGTTTCCATTTACGTGCGGAAGTCATATCGTACATAATAAGTATATTTTAGTGATTAAACAGAAGCTATATAATATGACAACTCTTCAATAGCGTAGATTTCTAACAAACAGAATTCCATCTATCAGTGTATTCTTTGGACTATGACATGGGATCAATCAAGAGGTATATTAGAGGTCGCTTCAGAGGCGAGCAACCCTCTGGTGTTGCTGATGTCCATAGGCCAGCCCAGTTTACTCGCTACTCCCGCGGTCCGAACCGTTTCGCACGCCAATTCACCCATTATTCGAGCCTTGGGTATGCTCAACGCGCTCCTGGCATCGGCACCCGAGTGTGACTTATTTGACTGGCGATGGATGGATGTGTGCAAGGAATGCTTGAAGTACTGCGAGAGGATTAATGAATGATATTGTTTTGTAATAAATACTGATATATCTTTAGCTTTCAGTGAATTGGTTAATACTGTTATACTGTAAAGTTGTTTTAAATAAAATAAATAAATAAAATAAATAGGCAGCGGTGACTGTCCATCAGGTGGCTCGCTTGCCTGTTTGTCAGCAAAACATACATATTTCATAAACTTACAGTCAACTTTACATATAGTAGTCGTTCTACTGTAATTACCTATTCCGCCAAATTTCTGATCATGGTCAAGCAAACGTACCTCGAACGATACGGGAATAAGTGCTAGGAAGAAGAAGAAGATTACAGACAACTTTACCTCTTTACTTTGTTAGAGTGCAACAATCCATGCGGTCATGTGATCAAGCGGTCAAGATATGATACAAACATCCTGTATACTATTGGCTTCAGTTTGGATAATTTAGTTTTTAAGAGCACTTTTAGTGTTATTGGTGGCTGCATTTATATTAATTATATCGATAGCGGCGTTATGTGATGGCCGTCGTTAAGATACTGACGTGTTTGGTTTAAGCTGGGGTTAATGTTAAAACTTCTTAGTCGAAAGTTCCCAAAGTTGCACTATATCTGTAGAGCTGTATTTTTTTAAATAGTTTTGTTACGTAACACCGGACCACAATTCGAAAAAGTCTAGGATAGCGTTCTGCATTATATTAGGAGAAAGTTGTGAAAAAGCAAGCAGTCAACTCACAACTATTGCAATACCAATAGAAATAGTATTGTCACTTCCCAGTTTTCTTTGGTGGTTGCTTTACAACTTTTGACTAAAGTTGAGTACACATCAACTGTCAAAACAGGGTTTAGACTATAGAGCAACCGGTAATTTCCTAAATTATCTAGAATGGCGGCTAAATTGCCGTGTGGCCGCAACGACCGCAACTTCCAGAATAATCTGGGCAGAGTGCCCGTGGCCGGTAACTGTCCGGCTGTAATTGAGGTAAATACGCTGTATCGGCCATGTTTATTTAATATCGGCCGTTCCGTGCACCCGTTGAACCGGCCATCTACTAGTTCAATAGAAACACTTGGCGAGAAGCACTTATTCTGGTCAACAATGGACCAAGCTAATGAATGATACGTAGGAGTGTTAGGCCGGAGCCCCTTTATATAACCGGTTAAACTGTAATCCAAATTATCATCTTCACTTACCGTGTCGTTTAAGGCGACTAATTATTTGAGCTTTCTATTGTAAAAACGTCACACAACTGTCAGATTGTAACCCAGGAAAGAGATGTATCTCTAATGTTGGAAGCAGCTCATATTGGGTGGGTTGGCACACACAGCAGACAGATAATAAAACGGTTAATAAATAAACGTTTATTTTCTCCCAATAATTAACAATAAAGTGTACTTGTATGTACAATAAAGAGTTATAAATAAATAATTCACAATTTACATCTTAACACTTATGAGATGCCTAAGCTAGGCAAGAAGTCTGTATTTCAGGTCACCAAGCCCAAACAGTATTAACAGCAACATTCAGCGATATAACTGTAGAATATTTTCCCCTGAGAATGAAGCGGCGTCTGGATCTGACAGGCCTCTTACGGATCTAATCTCGGCAGCGGAGTCAGTGTTAAATGGCCGATAATGTCCATTAATCACAACGCAGGGTTAATTTATGGATGGCTAATTTGTGCCGGGTGCCAGTCTGTTACGGGCCGCCTGGCGCTTCCTGCGAACTTGGTCCTGCGAGCGGATGCCGGCGCTCATTGACTCTGGCCCTAATTCAGATCAGCGCGTTTGTTTACGTGGAAACGGTGCTTAGGAATGTTGTCCTGATTTGATGAGCGTAGGCATCGTGTGTGTCATAAAAAGGTTTTTTTATACTATGCGGCGACAAACGAGCAGACAGCCTACCGGATGGTAAGCGATAACTGTCGCCCATAGGTTACGGGCAACAAAAATGCAGAACCGCAGGTGCGTTGTCACTGTAAGGAATAAGACGAAATGGCTGGGGTCTATAATTGTGCTAGCTTTTTTATCCTTCAAACCGGAACTAAAAAATGCAAGCATTGTTTGTTGCTTGGCGGCAGAAATAGATTAGGCGGTGGTACTCACCTAGGCGGACTCCTTAGGCTTGACAGAGTCGTACCACCTGACTGCGTTTCTATTTTAGTTTTCTTCCGAGAGAGTGCTCTGTGTCGCCTAGAATGAATGGAGGCACATTGTGCAAAAAAATTAACAATCCCGATACTGCCGACCACAATCAATCATTTGTAAAAAAAGAATTAAGTAGGTAATATCTGAGTAAGTAAATATCGTTACTCGTAAGTAGAAAATCATAGAAAAACATTTTAAGAAATGGAAAAAAGAAGCAAAAACTTTCTTGTTTCTTTCTTCGAGCAGACCGCAAAACATGGCCACCTTTAGTATAAAAAAAAGAAAAAATCATGGGCGCTGACTGGTATTAGATAGGTGCCTTTTACATTTACCGTTTATAGAAAAAATATATCGGCTGCGTGCAGGTAAACGCGGGCGCAACGAATCCTCGAGGCTTGTATTACGAGATTGCCTAACAAAATTACACCCTTTGATTATTTCCTATTCGATTTTCCACCCTGCGGCGCTGTATTTAGCGTCGACTTTGGCAACGCACGGACTTCCCCCGGGGAGTCGCGTGCTGTGTGGATTCGAACGAAATTTTAATGGAGCAACACGCGTCTCATAAAGTGGTCATAATATCCTCCCCGAGGGACATAATAGGTAGGCTTCTGATCTCGTTTGCAACGCCCGGAATCTCATCTCGCGGGGGCGGCCACGTCGTCTACAGGTTTTCGTTTTTCACGCCACCGAGAACTGTATTGTTACTTTTTATACGGCTTTAGCGGTAAACTACCAAATAGAATTCAACAGGCGTAGAGTTTAATAATAACCATATTGGCGTTAATGTCCCGGTAACTCGCGCACGAAGGCCTGGGGTCCAGCTTGATCATGATCCAGAATTTGGCAGATAAGGTAACTACAGTGGAGCGACTGCCATCTGACCTCCATGTGACCTCCTGATCCTGCTACCAGGGGAACCTGACCAAATTGGATCATGGTAACACATTTAGTCGCCTGAATGTGCAGATTTCATCGTGATGTTTTCCCTCACCATAAGAGAAGAGTCCTCCACCCACCGCCTTAGAAAAGAGTCATTGGTACATTGCCTCGAACCCGGTACCTCTCGCTTACGAGTCGCATACCCTAACCGCTCGGCCACCGACGCTCCTACAGGCTTTTGAGTCTGTTTCAGGAAATGAATCCCATGGGGAGAGTAGCTATTGTCTTAAGCCTAACTATGTACTTAGGTACCATAGCTAGTCTAGATACAACAGCTTACAACAACAGCTGCTTAGCTAATGTTTATAGTTCCACCGATTATCGCGGAACTTCTTTCTTCAAACGGGTTCTACAGGGTAGACAATAAAAATTACAATAATCAATGCTAAATTGTAGTCAAAAAATCAACGCCGTGGCCTTCTTTAGTTTTTTCCTCTGTGTCTTAACCAATCGCTGTATCATAAGAGAAATATCTAAGAATAGCGTTACTTCAATAAATTATGTAGAGTTTTTCGTCGGTGGGAACGACTCTGCTAAGAGGAAAACGTCTAATAATCTGATCTTCCACGAAATTAACAGTTTGTTTTATTCAGTCTTTGACCTATTCTTTTTATCGTTGTCTAAATATGTAGGTCAGGTGGGCAGAGATACAACACAATGCAGTAGGTATGCTTTACCAAGCGGCGTCCAGGGTTCAACAAAGCACTCATTAATACATTATTCATAAAGAAAAACGAAGCTGCCACCACAAGTTTTCCCGGCATTTTTACATGCAAATAATATTCAAAGCCTACAAATTATAGAGCTTTAGCAAGACTTCAATGAATTCGGGACGGAAGTGTAATTAATTTTATGTAAATATTTTAATCAAACTCATTTGTTGATTTATGAAGCTGTTTAATAGTGTAGATTAAAGTCGGTTGTACAGAGTTACCCAGAGATACCGTCAGGACAATCAGGCAAAGCGGGTTACCTGATCAAAAATGGTCATTTGGTATTTTTATATAACAAAAAATGCGAGTGTAGAGTGCGTTGCCGGCCTTGGACGTCTCGTGTCTTGAAGGCTCTAAAGCCTTAAGTTCCCTTTCTATTTAAAAAAAAAAAGGTTGGGGAATAAGCTTCCTAGAGAGTACATACAACTTGCAGTTGCTCAAGAAAGGGGTAGAAGGGGAGAGGGGGGGATACATTGTCGGCAACACGGGAGTTAGTGCCTAAGTTTTGTAATGTTACAAACACCCACGCGACGGAGTATTTCCTACCCTGCCACAACTTTCTTACACAACACTATATACACCCTTAATTAACCCGAAGCCTCGTAACTTAGTAATAGCAGTGACAAATAACTCAGTATCTATATCCATCCGAGTCCTGCGATGAATCACGGGCCGGTCCCGCGTAAACAGCGTCTAACCGCGCCCGCGCTGAGCTCATTTCCCGAAGGGCGGCCTCGGGCGGAGCCGATGGATCAAACGACTCTTGGATAGGGCGGCGCAAGCGGTGGACTAGTAGCGGGTTATACTGCAGACTAACTGGCAAGCGGGCCACCTGATGGAATGTCGTCACCGCCGCCTGTGGACATCAGCAACACCAGTGGCGCTACCAATGCGTTGCCCGCCGCCGAAGAGACCTCTAATATACCTCTTGAACGATCCCATGTTATGCCGAAGGAAAGACTGTGGCTGGCTCATTCAACAGTGCACAGTGTAGGTGCAGTCTGAATTGTTTATTTCATTGAGCAAGGATGTACCTATTTTTATCTCCAAAAATAAACCGAATCAGCTGATTGAAATAGGAAAGTTTGTATGGGAACTTGCTAGGTCGCCCTCTCCACCCAGCAGCACATATCGTCTGTGTTACGTTTCTTAAGGCGTAATTTCTCAAGTTAGGGGTTTGAAGTTTGTCCACGCGTACGAAGTCGCTGGCTAAAACTATAGTAGACCGAAATGAAATTATTGCACGCGCTCGATGTCGCTGGTACCTAAGTACCTAATAGCTGTTTTTAGACTTTTAGGTTTTTAGGCACATAAAGCTTAAGCACAAAGCATCAGCTTTTCCCTTGTCCCTCTCGATAATGTCCAGTCCAAGTATCAAAGATCATCCATTCCGACTAACCGGATTTTTTCCTTGCATGAAAAACTGCGTACCCCCGTCGTATTACGGAAGACACTTATTTCTGACCATAATTTTTTTCAAGAATAACTTTTCCTAGCAGTTTAAGTACCTATTCGTGTTACCGCTCAATGTGTTTATGGTATTATCAGTTTGAATAAGTATGTTACATACACAAAGGTATAGGTAGCGGCGCTCGACGTGGAGAGATACGTCGTAGAGAGGGTCGACATAACGAGGTTCGACATTTGTAGTTTCTACGTATTTTCGGAGAGAGGTATACATTTCGTGAAACTGCGAATTCAGCATATCTAGGTAGCAATTCACCTAAGCCACGTTAAGTAAGCATTAATAATCAGAAATCCATAAATTTGCCGACTGGAGAGAGCGCATTCTCTGTTAAATTCTGTTCCACCGAAATTAACTTCCATAAACCGGTAGCGTGGCGCAAAGTCCCGTATCCCGGCTTATATAATTCCGCCGATTCCGAACCTGTAATAGAGAGAGTCCGGGATAATCCGGGAGTCCAATTTGTCAAGCTTCCCGGGAATGGACACGCATTACGCACACTACGTGCCTTCAGCTGTTTTATTATAGTGCCAACAGAAGTTATACGCTGTGTAATGGATGCTATATTTTGTCATCTGCTGTTACAGCAGATTTATTTTATGAAGGGCGGTGGAGCCTCGAGGCTGGAAGGGTGCCGAAACAATTGTTAAATTGTTTTCATTGTGTCCCTTTTTTCGGTTTTTAAGCGAAAAATATCAGTTGCATGGCCGGAGACGTACCAAAATCACTTGTATTGTAATCCAAAATCATATAACACAATGTTTTAAACTATTACGCGGTTATTATCACACATTTTAAAGGTATATTGTTGTTGGTCCGTGACCATGATGCATGCAACTGCGTCGAAATATCGGGCTACACGTACCTAACTAAGGGTACGCTGTAGGAAACCGGAAGATACCTTTAAAATGCAAAACCATATTATTAGTAGTGTTTCTCAAATTAAGTTGAAGAATACTACTTCTAAAAATAAAGCTATCAAATGTCAAGCTTTCACGTAATTGTAAGTACCCTATTAAGCTACCCTAATTAAGTCTGACACCTTTAACTGAACACCATAAAGAATCCTTACGATAGAAGCTTACAAAAAGTATCATCCTTCCACTTCCTTAAGGATATTGGGTAACTACTTACCTAATTGTATTAACAAGCGAACTTCCTGTGGTTTCCCAAACATCCGATAACGGATATACTCGTATAGGCTGTGATCCCAGCGATCGAGTGGAATCTGTTCGAGTTCAAGGAAACGGGGATTTTGCACCTTTTAGAATCAAACACAAAATTCTGTACAAATCCATATTAGCCCGTGTGTAAAGTATTATAATATTATCCTGTGCCCATGCCCATGTTTTATCTCCATGTACAGAAGTCCTGCATGTTGTTGTTATGTTGTGGCGTGTTTGTCTGTTGGAACCAAAAAGATTGGAAAATTAGCTACCGTCACGGCTGAGCAAATTTTTTTGTTTTTGCTAAGTGGTTGCTACTCTCAAAATATTTGAAAGACACTTAGTATCGAATATTTTTATCTACATACATTGTGTTCGTGGTTCAAAAACCTATCGCACATAACCCTTTATATATAAAAAAGTCGAATCACGCCGTCTGCCTTTCTGATTATGCCCTGTCTCTTCCGTAGGTCTGCTGTAAGATATTTCTTATGATATAAGCTGTAACTGTTGTGTTGTTTTCCTTATGTCTTTATTGTATAAATGTTATTGTGCACAATAAACTGATAAATAAATAAATAATAAATAATCAGGCCGTTTGTATTTATGTACGCTTGGATCGTTTAAACTACGCCACGGATTTCAATGCGGTTTTCAATAATAGATGGAGTAATTCAACAGAAAGGTTTATAAGTAAGAAAAAAGGGTAGGTAGGGGTAAAGTAGGTGTACGAGAACATAGTCGCGCTATGTAGCAAAAATCGTATCAACCTACTTAAGACATCAAAAAGGATATTCGCTAACCGTCTCTGCCACTCCAACCGTCAGGAAAGGGACGAAGGCTTTGTCTACGGCGCGAAATGCTCAGATGTGAAAGGAAAATACACGGAGTTGAGTTTATACACCCTCTTGGCAAGGCTGTATGAACCCGCACTTGACTGACTGAGGACTCTCGATAGGGGCACTCGAACGTACCCTAGTCGTTGGCAAAGCACAATGGGTGTCTGCAGATCTTTGAGCCGCTTTGTTATTCTTGCAACGGCGGGGTCTTTAATGATTCCTGTTTGTAATCTAGATAGGTAGATGTACAGTCGCGGAATGGAAATGTTTGTCAAATGTGCTATTCAGTGGTGATCGAGCAGACAGCTTACCGGGGTGTCAGGTCCGCTAATTTACTAATGTTTCAATTGAATTGTCATTGGATCGCAATAAGAGCTCAACTGCAGTTTGACCCATTCTAGGTGTTCTGCTACAATTAAAACTGCCATTGAGCTGCTATTGCGATGCAGATATATTTCAATCGCGTCTTGGTATATTAGCGAACTTGAGGCCCTGATGGAAAGCGGTAATTGTTGCCCATAACCATAGGCGTAGGAAGGGGGGAGGCCGGGTGGGCCGTGCCCACCCCAGACTGGTCTGGTGCCCACCCCAGGATGGGGTGCTCACTGGCTGTACATTGGCGATTGACTCGGCTTCATCGGCTGGCTGACTTCGCTTGATTTAAATTTGTAGTTGAATGTGTTTCTCGTATATTGTATTTTTGCCATACGAATAAATAAATAAATCGGTCACTACAGGGGCCAGGCCCCCCCTGGAAAATAGCCCTAGGGACGCTAATGCCCATAACATCTATCATGTTGTTTTCTTGTTACAAAAAAACCCGGTTAACTCCGCCACATATTCACGCCAGTACAAATCATGTACATAATGTACTCAGTACAATAATGCAGGCCAACAATGGTAAGCAGAGAAATAAAATATAAAAATATTTTGGTTTATGTGATTATTAGGTACACTTGGAACCCCCAACAAAAATTAATGACAAAAGAAAGAAGAAGATCAATAAATAAGTCCATTCCCTCCACGGCTGACTGTTACTAATATTTTACCTAATAATTTCATTGGGTTTTATTACCTACTTATCTGAATGATGATTACCTATGTATTTGTATTAGCGTGTCGTCGAATAAAGATTCTTTCTTTCTTTCCTTAAAAGCAGGAGTATTTTTTATGCTTTTCGGCAGACAAACAGGCAAGCAGCCCATCTGATGGAAAGTGGTAACCGCCGCCTATGGACATCAGCATCACCATGGGAGTCACCAATGCATTGCCCGCCTCTGAAAAGACCTCTAATATACCTCTTGAACGATCCCATGTCATAGTCCAAAGGAAACACTGTGACTGGGAGCTCATTCCACATCCGGATTGTACGAGCAAGAAACGTTCTTTCAAACCTCATGGTGACCGACAGAGGTAAGGAGGTGCGAAAAAGTAAAAAATTATTGATCAATTATGGTATTCTGTGGTTTAGATAGATATGTCGAGAATTAATAACGGACGAGTATCTTTATTTATGTCGTCTATTTACCACCGGGATAGAGACATTCACAAAGGGTGCAATACAATGGCCTGCCATATAATTCTTTAATAAGATTTTTTCATCGCAAATGGTATTTCATCAAAAAGTTATATTTAGCTGCCGCCGGGCGCTCTTTTTTCTTCCTAATGGGCTTATAAAAGTAATGCGTCGTAGGATTGTCGTAGGCGTATGAAATGGAAATTATCTACATATTATTATTGTAGGTAATGAAATTACGACGAATTCAATAAAGATCTGAGTGGTCTCTCTCGGGTTCGATTCCCGGCCGAGCAGAAATTGAAATGATGAATTTTAATTTCTGTTACGGGTGTGGGTGCTATATGTATAATAAGTATGTATTTAAAAGTATATAGGTAAGTAATTTATCAGCACCCATGACACAAGCTTTGCTTATTTTGGGGCTACATGGCACTGCGTGAATTGTCCAAGCACATTAATAATTGCCTGACAACTTCAAATATTGTACTTATGCTAACTACCCGTTGAACCAAACGCCCAATGCAATGGCATTACGAAACAACTGCCACGGGTACCTAACCTAACCTACATAACTACTTTGAAAATATTGTCCCCATCACATAAACAGACCGCCGTATTGGCCGTGTGGTGTCCGGCAGAGTAGAATAGCGCCAACCCCTTACGAGGCACGAGGCGACTAATGTTTTAGAGGCGTAAGATCTAGTCTCTGTAGGCTAGAAAATGGGCAGCGTTTTCCATTGTTATATTACTGCGATCTCCAACCCGCCTGCCTAACGTGGAGATTATGGCAATCACCTCCCCTTTAGTAGGAGAGCCCTAAGTCCTGCAGTGGATTGTTATGGGCTATGATGACATAAACACAACTATGTAGTTCGTTTACAGGTAGGTACCTAGCAAATTCATTGGTAACTAGGTATTAGTTTTACGAAATTAATATTTAATATTAGAGCATATCTGTAGATAATATTAACAATCTCTATTATTTACTAGTTAACTAGTAAAACACTAATATTACCCAGTTCTCGCCTGATATAGGTACATACAAACGATTCTATTGTAGATGGTAAGAAGCGTTGTCTACATGAATGGTGAATCACCCATTTCTCCGTCGTGGGCTAAAGCGTTTCTGATTGATCATTCAGCTCAAGTCAATGATTAATGTTCTTTCTTCTCGGCTCTAGGAACTAGGTGGATAACCGTAACCGATGCGGCATACTTTGAATTTAGAGTAATCTTCTAACCAATGAAGTTGGACCATACTTTATGATCAAACTGATTTGCTTCTGACTTTGTAATAACAAAGTAAAGTAGATTCACTGTACGTTCTCATAGCGTGCGACTGCTAATGCGCTTATTACATTTGACTTTTTTTTTATGTCACACAGTAGGCAAACAGGCAAGCGAGCTACCTGCTGGGAAGTGGTCACCACTGCCTATAGACATTAGCAACACCAAGAGTATCGCCAATGCGTTCCCCACCTCTATAACACATTGCTCTGGCAGCAAAAAGACAAATGCCCCTCCACTGCCAAAGCCACGGTTCCCCAAATCCCCACCCCATGGAGCACTGGAAACCTTACTCACCGGCAGAAACACAACACTATTTAAAAGAGTATTGTTTAGCTGCGGTATTCTGTAAGGTGGAGGTACTTCCCCAGTCGGGCGGCTCCAATTCGAACGGGATACCCCGCTATGCCCTACCTCTCTTAAACTTCCTCCTCCTTCAACCTCTCTTGACTAAATTCAGAAGCAAAAAGTGTGAGAGCAAATCAAAGCGGAATGTATTGCTCATAAAATCAGGCTCAAGGAGATATTGTACCGACCTCATCTGCTAGGAAAAATAATTAAGTATGTGTACTTTAGGTAGCGTCTGTGGCCGGTAAAGGTATCCGACTCGCAAGGAGGAGGTACCGGGCTCGAATTCCACTACCGCTATGTACCAATGACTCTGTTCTGAGTTATGTACATTAGTTGAACACTAACCGATACCCTTACGGTGAGAGAAAACATCGACACCAAACCTGCACATTCAAGCAACTGAATGTGTAACCATCATCCAATCTGGTCAGGTTCCCCTGGTAGCAGGGTCACGGAGGTCAGATGGCAGTCGCTCCACTGTAAATATCTGTACTACCAAATCCTGGACCATGGTCAAGGCGGACCCGGGGCCTCATACGCGAGAGCACAACCGGGACATTAACGCTAAGAAGATTATTATTATAATTAGGTACATATTTTATAGTCTAAAATTTTGTGGCCCGATGTTTAGTTAGTTATATCTACAATGTTTTATTATTATTCTCAACAAAGTTAGTTAATAACACCCACAGCGGTAATACCACAGAGTAGTAGGTAGTAATACTGCAGGAATTATGGCCGTCTGCATGGTGCTGGCTGAAATTGTTATTTTTGGCACAAACAGAAAATGTCCAGTATCCAGTTCTAAAATATTACTGCAAGGGTGTTTAACGTACCTAGTTAGGTTCTTAGCTACTTTAGATACTTGATATTTCTGAATAAGTATATATTATACAAACTGCGAAACTACATACCCATAAATTAAAACCGCCAAAGCCTAGCGTAAAGTTAAATCTATCTTTTACGTCATGCTACCTGACGAAAGGAGCACAACTGCAAACAGGCGTTTGTCTGTTTCGAAAAATGTATAAGTGGAGCGAATGTAGACTAAAAGTGCAATGGATTTACACCTACTCTTTGAAACACACGCCGTGCTCCTTGCAGTTAAGGTTTTAAAATAATCTGGATAGAAAGTAAAAATAAATCTAAGCCATTATTCTTCTAAAATCGTTCTCGAATACAAATATAATAGTACCAAATAGTCGGAAAATGACTTCCGATATCCACAAGGAAATAATGATTGAATTCGCACACTCCTCGTAAGGGCAAAACTTCTCTTGCAATATACGAGGCATCGTTCGACAACGGCTGTAACTTCTTCAAACTCCGCTCTGCCATGTGACGTTATTGAATGAACTTCTGAACTTCGAGCGGGCAACTTCGCCAGATTGTATTCAATAACAATTAATTTGTATTAGGCGTGCGAAGCAAGCAATATTAGTTGTGTCCAATTTTACGAAATCCACATTTATGTATGTGGTGAATAGTTCCAATTCAACGAATTTCCGTGAGATATAAAGAAAGGAGAACGTATTATTTTTAAAATTTTGTATTTTGATATTGCGGCCTGAGAAAATACCCAGATATGGAACTACAGCGGCATTCATCAACAAAACTTCGTAGTGATATTGTTGCTATTGTATAACTCTAATACTACTTGTATCTATAGCTATATCGAACGCTCAACGCGCCCAGACGGACAGACTCATAAAAGCTAACGTTGCGGACAGCGGGCGAACACTATCGCCTATATACGAAATGGCTGTGGCTAAAAAGCCTTCAGTAAAACCACTATGCGACCACTTCAAATCTATTGGTCTATAAAGATTTCCATTAGTACCACCTTAGTACACGATATCATTTATCGAAGTACCTCTGCCGCTCTAACGTTTGCACATCACGATAAAGCGAACAAAAGGAAATATCTAATCAGCAGTAAAGACACCCGGGCATAAATCTTCACACCTTCTGTATCTGCAATCACTGGACAAATTACACGCCCATATATCTCGACCAATTCCTTTGGGACCGTGGGCGGGGATAGATTCACGTGTATTGGTTATTGGCCTCGCGGGTCAAATGAAAGTGGCCGCCATACGATAGCTGGTGTGGACAATGACAATACGGTGAACGGTCCGCGGCCCGTCTATACAAAAGCCTGAATGGAAGCGCAATTCGAAAAACGCAACAATTGGGCGGTTGATGGAAGTATTTTTGCGGAAATAGCATTGGGGGTAACATCGGATTTCGTCCGTAGAAATAGAGTGGCATGCAATGTGACTTTACATAGACTCAAACAATGCTGGAATCTTTTAACCTAACCGACAGATGTCGGAAACACCCGACAAAGTCTACTTATCGATACTCAAATATCCCAAACTACCGAGCCGATTACAAAGAAACAAGCCAAGAAAAGAACCTTAAAACAAATTTAAATAAATCTGTATTATATTGGTAAATCCGTTCGTACGACACCACAGGCAGACATACAGATACACACGTCAAACTAATTACTCTCGTCTATTTCCGCCGAGGTTTAAAAACACAACTTATTTGCATGTGTTAATGTGTGCATGCACAGATTTTCTAACATTTTCGAGAGTTATTTTACACGCGCTGTCACCATAAAGTGGAACTGAATATTTATATTCACTTGTTCCTCGTTCCCCTTTGGGGAATATATTTACACTTTAAATGATTTATCGAAATAACATCCTAAGAGGTGTACAGCGTACACCTGCGCTGCAGGTAGCGGGTTCATATGATTTATTTTTCGAACCTTTATTAGATATACGTAAATAGGTGGTTTAACCATTAATAACTGATTAGTAGTTAGACTACTTATATATATTTTGACATGTACAGGTAGGGTTGCCAACCCTACTATATAATATAGTATCCTACTATATTATGAGTCTACCTACTATAAATAAAAATTAAAATATAGTAGGCGAAACTACTATATTTAATTAGCTCAACATTACCACTTACCGCAAAACGGAACGCGTCCATAAGATCCTCAAAAGAAAAATGTTCCTGATGCAAATCGAATATTTCAGAACGATCTTGAGTCTTGACATTTGTATGACGTGACGTCAAACTCAAGTTAAATAAAACAAAACAGCTATGAAGCTCAATGTAGCAGAAAATGTACATTTAAGAAATAATATAGGTACGTACATTTTATTTAAAAAGGTCTATATATTTTTTGATCAATTCGCTACTATATTTTTATGGCTTCTAAACCCGAAAATACTATATTTGGTCTAAAAAAATTTGGCAACCCTATGTACAGGTATCATCACATCACAGCACATAACAGTCCCCTGCTGGACTTAGGGCCTTTCCCACAAAAGCGGATTGGAGATCGCAGTATTATAAATATAACAATGGAAAATGCTGCTGCCCATTTTCCAGCTTACGGAGACTATATTTTTTGCCTCAAAAACATTAGTCGCCTTGTACGACACCCACGAGTGTAAGGGGTTAGTGCTATTCTACTCTGCCGGAAACCACACGGCAGGTAAAGCAGAGCGAATTACAACACACTAAATTCGTTTCTGTCCACGAACACCACGTAAATAAAATAAATACATTGAAAGTTACAAAAATAAGCTACGGTATCGTTCCCCCATCGCGCCAATATTATTTCATTTCCTTGTCCCATGGAAGGGTCGCGTTTTCATAGCAAAATACAACGCACTTGTAAACGAAAACAAATCCAAAAATATTAGGTTAACACCCCATTGTTGGGATGTAGGTAACTCGATATTTACGGATTTTCGGGCACATATCGCAGGGTTGCCTCGCTTTGTTGGTTACAATGTTTAGGTTGTCTACTGAAATGCCTGTTAGCAAAATGTTTGAAATACATTTTTAAGCGAATGACCCTCGCGGAATATTGTTTTTAATAAAGGAAAAGAAGGCAAGATGAATGTAATTAAAGTTGAATTTATAAGCGAATGCTCATTTTGTCATATCATATTCACTTGGTGTCATGACAACGGAAATAGAGCATTCTTTCGTTGTTCTATCTCTATTTTCTAGAGTTCAGTTCAGAGTATTCTAACAATAAGAATGTTTGTTCATCTAAGGGTCTAAAAAGCCCATATTAGCGTTTCATATCAGAGTGCCACAAGCTTATCTGATCCGGTGGCTAATACTAGAACTAAGTGACGCCATTTTGAATTGTCATGTCCATGTGAACAACAGCCACACTGCAGATTAGTGTGTGACAAATTAATATGAATCATATGGTAGGCCTGCTGGAAGAGATTTCTTCTAAGATATAAGTAGCGCCTGTTGTGTCATCTATAACACTGTATTTTTCATCAAAGTTTCATGTGTACAATAAACTGAAAAAAAAAAATTAAATCCCCAATTTACCCCTTGAACTGATTCCAGACTGGAGTATCCTCCTCACTATCCGGGCATCGGGTGATCCGCTTGCCCATTTTCTGATCTAAACGTCTCTAGAGCATTCTAGATTATAACGAATTCAAAGATAAAGTACAATCGAATGCTCTAATTCTCCGTGTGCGTGTGATCTTAATGCACCGTAACTTATGATCGTCTCAATAAAAACACTGATTTAATTAAGACCTAACTAAAGCTTACGTCAGCCAACAACATTTACTATATAACAATATTTACTACACAGCACTACTATTTACAAAAACGAATAAACCAAATGGAACAGAAGTGTGCCAACCCTATATGGGTGATAGAATATCCCTTCCCTGTCAGCGGTGAAAAGTAACTAAGGTGTATGAATAGGCGGCTAAACCCTCCTTGCAGCCATTGAATACTCTTGTAATATGTGCTGTTATAGGTGGGTGCGTATATGGAGTAATTCTGAAAGGAATACCGGCGAGAATATCTGCTATCTCTACTGGTATTATGTAACAAATTGACGTGTATACAGAGGTGTGTGGTGATCGGTCATGGATGTAATCTATCTATACGTAGTATACAACAAAGTCGCTTTCTGCCGTCTTTTCCCCCTCTGTCTCTGATCTTTTAAACTGCGTAATAGATTTTCATGCGGCACTGCGATCTCAAACCCACCCGTTAAGCCAATTATGACAATGCCCTAAATATGAAGTTATTTTGGTGTTGTTCAGATTCCTATTTTTATCAGCAGAAGCTGAGAACTTTTTAACTATGTACTTACTCATAGTCCTACTACTCAGTTAAGAAGGTACCTCGCGCGCGAGAGCACATCTGGGACTGACTACAATGATGATGAAGGTACAATTTTGCAACAATATTCCAATCATCTCACGCGTATGAAAACATCGTTCCTATCCTAGAAATGTGTGGCGCTCTTGTATTTGTGTACGAGCATGCTATTACTTGTTTGACGAAAACCCTCGCTTTCCAGGTGGAAACACGAAAGTGGTCCGGAGACAATGGCTGTCTGTCTAGCCGTCGTAGGCATTGTAAGGCTTTCAGACTACCCCCCTTTAATTACAAATGTATTGCGCAAATGCATCCTGCCCCTGTATGATGAAGATTATACACAACTATAAAGTCTACGAAGTAACTGAAGTGAAGCATAGACAAATCCTTAATAACAAAGGCATTCTCGGCACAAGCCCATTCAATTCCAGCTCTCTCGATAGCTTTTGGAATATGAATAGATTTTCGTTCAGCTAATAGAGATAGCATTCGTTTGAATATGTGAAATGGAGCTTATATTTAGTCTCAAATATGAACTGGTAGGTAGCGTTCATTAAGATACGAGAGTGCAAAGTTTCTACTCACGAGGCTCGACAGCCCAAGTCTGTCGGTTAAGTCTAGGTCTAAAATCGGTTAAGTAATGGTACCTTTACAAGCGGAAAGGGGCCATTATTTAACAGTTATAGGGTGAAGGTTACATAATATTAGACCTATGAAATCAATTTGTAGATATCTTTTACAGTTACGTCTAAATGCCGTTCCGGCCACATAATAGCAATATTCTTGTCATAAAATATAAAAATAGGGAAAAGAAATCGCTCCATAAGTAATATTCTAGCCGTATCTACTACTCTAGACAAACTCAGCGAAGTGAATCCCGGTTATCATCAAATCCAGGTAGACTGCCTTTACAGACACGACGCCCGCGTCAGGATATCACAGTCTCAATGTCTGCGCACACAAGTGGTTAAGAAAGCCGTGCAATAACCGAGAGAGCTTCGTTATCTGCACAGGCCGGCGCGACTCAATGGCACTGCAGCAGACCCACCGACGCTTAATTAAGGAAGGCGCTAAGTGCCCACGTTTGAAGCATGCAGTGAATGGGATGCAGTCATTGTTCGATCGTTCCCGAGCTTACCTCGGATTGTTTCGGATTCACGAGCAGATTGCGGCGGCGGTTTGAGGTTTGATTCGGTGCAACGAAAAACAATTATACGGTTCAGTAGGCAAATAAACATAGCATGTTTTATGGGTCTAGACAGATCAAGGGCGGAAAAGAAAAAATGTTGCAGATAGAACTACTACTAATTGTTCGACGTACAGAACGCAGCGCCCCAACCAACCCTGCTTATAATTTATGCGCTTATTACATTTGACTAAATTCAGCCGTCTAAATTCTGAAGCATGAAGCGTGAGACTAAACCAAAGTGGAATGTATTGCTCATAAAATAAGGTCAATTTTTGTACCACTCCTAAAATTAACCTTATTCTATGAGCAATAAATTGCACTTTGTTTTGCTCTCACTCATTTTGCTTCTGAATATAGTCGACTAAATTTAGCCGGTTGTAATAAGAGTATCAGACAGTATCCGTTTATACTTACGCGCATCTATGGTGGTGCTAGCTCATCACAGCCCGTAACAGTCCACTGTAGGACTTAGGGCCTCTCCCACGAAAGGGGAGGTTATTGCCATAATCTCCCCGCTTGGCAGGCGGGTTGGAGATCGCAGTGTTTAAATATAACAATGGAAAATGCTGCTGCCCATTTTCCAAACTACGGAGACTCTTGATCTTTTGCCTCGAAAACATTAGTCGCCTTGTACGATACCCATGAGCGTAAGGGGTTGGTGCTATTCTACTCTGCCGGACACCACACGGCCAAGGTGCTAGCTCATTTTATATATTTTATCGTTGCCTCGTCGTAATGTGAATGCTGAATGTGAATGAAAGGTGATTGTGCCAATATAACGATATTATTTGCGTCTCCTGTTATTTTCCGCATTTTTCGGCAATATATTGGACTGATGTGATGTGAGTGTATAGATATTTTATCTACTTTATTTCTAGTATATCTTCCATTACGATAACATCGATTGTTATTTTACAATTCCGTTATGTTTAGGTTAGTATCAATTTAATAAAATAACAATGTAGATACTAGTGGGTATTCCCTCGATATGTTCCAAAAGAAGTAAACAAGTATGATACTGATAAAATTTGTTTGGTATTGGTAGTATCACAGCAAAAAACATCAAATCAGCCAGTCTAGAAGCTAACTTTCCAATATTTTTGGGTAGTATGTATTTCAAAGTACTTATATAAGTAGTTTATCTGTTATCTAGCACCTATAACACAATTTTGCTTACTTTGGGGCTAGATGGCGCTGTGTGAATTGTCCAAACATATTTATTATTTCAGCAAGTACTTTGTTTTTGTCAGCCAGGTACCTATATATCGAATTAAAGATATAAAACATTATCAGTAATGGCTCCTATTAAATCCACGAAGCATCCAGTCCCCTGGGACAGTAAACTTGCCTTATAAAGGGTGACAAACTAGTCTAGATCTTTTTATTCGCTCCATCGGTCCAGTCCACCGACCATCCAGCATGAAGACGTAGACGACCTAGCTAGATAGATAGAGCTCGTCTAATTTAAAATGACGCGCCCCACTATCGCATTAACGCACACAAGCAAGTTTAAAATATGGACGCAATACATATACAAATGCCGTTGTAATTGGTCATTCAGTTGCCGGTGAGATTCAAACGTTGGAGCACGCGCCGTTCATTGGCTCCCACACAGATGAAGTGTCGTTATTAATATTTGCACTCACACATCGAAATCAACTAACTAAGTAGTGGGGCGCGTCATCTTAGACTAGACGAGCTCTACCTCTTTACGGAGTGGTTTACCCACTTACGTATATTTAGAGAGTTTTATCCGCCACTCGCTATTGTAGATATCTACTTCTGTTGGATAAAAGGTTAGCCCATATAATTCCCCTTCTTCCTCACGGCTTCCATAGCTATATTTGTCTATCTATATAAAATTTTAATGTTTAGTCATCCGAAGCTCTTTCGGACTTGCCTATAGCATTACCGAGGGGAATGAATTTCATTCAACTTGCCTTGGCACTATCAACCCGTAACAGCTCACTGCTGGAGTGGAACCCTCTCCACATTTGTGGTGGCGTTTACCATTATCTTTACGTTTGGCAGGCGGGTTGGAAACGTAGATTTTTTACTAAGGGGGTCTGGCTGACCTTCCTCTAATTAAGACATTAGTCGCACGCATTGTATCCCACCCTTATAGAAAAAAGGGCTGCTATAGTTTACTCATACGACACCACACAGTTTAATTTGACTTGTGTCTCTTTAAAACCAGAAACAATGCTCTAATGGCCGTTTTCACTTAACCCAATCGCCTATGTTCCGTCCTAACTAGTTTTTAGCCAATCAGCAACGTCCAAGTTGAGATAAGGAAGAACTTATCCGATTCCTAAGTTTAGTGAAAACGGCAATCACCAAGTAACAATTAGGTGAGGCGAGATGGCGGTCAAATGCCCAGTAAGTTGCTAGAAAACAAATTATGACTTTGCAGAACACTTTATAATAATAAAGCGCCGTCTGTATTTTAAGAGGCGTCCGTTGTAGTGGCTATTCCATGCCTATAAACTGGTAATAAGCACCGTTATCTGGGCAAGATAGCCTTGGTGGTTATAGTATACTTGGGAAAACGGGTCTGACCATGCCTTTTATGATAATGCTTATTATTGGGCTTTTGGGTATACATATACGCTAGGTTAAAGTTTTGGATGAAGGATTTTTTTTATTAAATATTGTTTTTCTATATTCTATAAATATTTCGCTTATTGACTATAATACATACTTAAATATGTTAATTTTGTACTTTAACTTGATTTGTTTTCTAACTGACTACTTAAATTGTTAGTCACATTGATTTTTATGAAATGTAGACTATAGATTTATTGTAGAGATATAGGATTTTCGCAATTTTTTTTTGTAGAGAGTACATCTCGGGCTACATCGAGCTAACTAAAATAAAAATAATATTTAATTAGTGGGACACTATTCCTAAAAGTTTATTTTACCCCGAAAATATAGGTATACGATGGTATACGCGGGAAGATTTTAAATAGATAGAGCTTTGCATTCGAAAAGCGCGGGAAAACATCTAGCTAAAGAAAAGTTGTGCAAAGGCAAACTGCAAATAGATCAAAGGCTTCTAAAATCTGCGCACCCTCAAAATTAGAACATGATGCTACAAGATGTGCTTTTAAAATTGATAAGCGCTTATTAAACTCATACAGATCTCAAAGATAATTAAACTAAGATGAAAAGGGCCCAAAGCTTCAGTGAAGGACGTGGTAATAACGTATTAATCCATGTAATCCTTTCACTTCATGAACGTGTTTCCAACCTATTAAAATTTAAATTTTAGGGCACGTTCTTACCTAACTATATGAATATTGGTATGATTTGATCATAAATGTAAACTACAGAACGCGGGTTCGCGAATGTACATACAGTGTTCCTCTCCACCAAACTTTAAGCTATCTTATAAAAAATCATATAGGTAGGTCACATGTAGGTAGGTATTTATGTATTTATATTATGCAAATTCCCGCTCCATACTGACGAAGTTTGCCGTTTCCATTGTTTGCGACTTCTCATTCGGAATACAAAATAAAGTTCTATAATCGGATATCCGGATTTATCCTCTTGTCGGCGGTCTGAACCGGTCCGAGCCGGATCAAAGGAGTTAGCGCCGGTCGAGGCCGTTGCGGTCTGTGAAGTCCGCCCAGCAAAGTTACTTACATGCGGTTTTTATTCGGTTTCGTTAACGGAATCCTTCCTTTGTCGGATTTTAATCGGCTGATCAGACCCTTAGCCACTTTGTTGCCAGCGAGATCTCCCTTTTAACTTTCCTTATAAATAGCAAAAATCTTGCCTAATATCGTGCCCTGCGTGTCCAACTAAACATATTATCTGCACGCAGAAGGATCTCATGACAGTGATGACAGCCGCCGATAGCGCTGTCAATGTGCTAAGTTTTGGGCCACAACAAGTTTGTCATTAACACGCTAGGAAGAAGAATAATAAGAAAATTCATTTTAATTTATGTTAGTTTCTTACAAATCTTATAAAATCAATACTTACTTTATGCACAATAAAGTACCATTCAAGAAAAAGACCTCCTGAATTAAGACAACAATTCTGACCTAAATGACTCACACAAACCGTCTGGAAACAAAAACTCTATTGGAGAACAGTTATCCACTTCACAAGCCTTCCATGGCCACTTTGTACAGTTGGCGGCATCAAGTGTCTAACCGTGTAACATGTCAGAATTAGGAAATTTAATCATCATCTACTCAGCCATTGGATGTCCAGTGTTGGACCCCATTGTATATTCGGCGTCATCATGCGTAAAAAATGTAATTAAAATGGAAATACTGCCAAGACAATAGTATGCGATCATAACCTTGGAGACAATGATACTACATCTTCAGCGGTAGGCTTACTTACGACTAGGTACGTTGTCAAATGCCTGGTAAAGAAAATATTTGTTAATTGTTTACAATTTACAGAGTAACACATAGGTACCTAATCAGTTAATTCTCTGAAATTTTCAATTTACTACAATCTGTTTTTTCTTTTCTGTAACTAACTACAACTGATCCGAGACTTTTGTCAGCGAGCGTACCTACGCTACGTGAGTATTCTATGGTCACTGTTACCACGTGAGAGCACTTCCGGGCATTGACCACAAACCGGGGTCTTCCTTGTAGCGGTGACACTTTAGAGAGGATTTGTAGATAGTTTCTAGAAGGTTCTAAGCGCCATACACGCCTGTGACTTTTAGGGATTCTAAATACGTATTAGGTATTGGAGGAGGAGGATTGGGCAAGTAAACCTAATGTTCACCCAGAGACCTAGTCACGTTAGTTTCGAGAAGGTTCTAAGCGCCATGCGCCGAGGTGATTAGGTATTCTAGTTATTAGTTACGGTTGGTACCTGACGTTGACATGTGTTGTGATAGAGTGGCCATGGTGTGTCCGACATAAGTAGTAGAATATAACATCAACTTTAACTTGGGCATCGTACAAGGGAACTATGTCTTAATAGCAGACCAGAAATATTAGTGTCATTGAACCATAATAATAGTTTAGCTAACAATCACGCCGAATCGGTTGTAAGACGAGTCTGGATTTGAGTGCAATAACTGTACACAGTGAAATATATTGGACCCCGGGGAACTATCATTTTTAAAAATATAAAATTTTGCACTTACTTTTTCATCACGAGCACGCAGTCAGGCTTTTGCACTGCAAAATAAAGATTTTAAAAATTAACTGTATGGAACGGTAGTTTTTAACCTACCTAACCTATACCTACTGTTTTCAGACGAGTATTTTTTTCTAGTAAAGCGATGTTATTTGTTAGTTTTATTGGTTTTCCTAAAAATGCACAACAAATAGTATGACATAAATCACTAAGGATTTTAAAAGCTAGGGCAGCACTTAAAGTCGATTTATTCTAATGGCGGTAGTTTCAAGTCCGTCGCTAGTGCCACGTCATGAAGCCTGCAATCATAGGCCGGCGACCCCGCGCTGGTCGATAGAACCTCCGTAGTTTATTACCACCACCGGCCACTGCAGGATAATACACTTTTTACAAGGGACGGCAAAGCTTCTGCGGCGGCAAATGTGTTTTTTATTGTTTTTAATTTAGACGTGGTTTATACAACCCTGGCGCAAATGGACAGAGAGTAGGTCTGTACAGCCTGGAAAGTGGCAACGATGACGTACATTTTAGTTTCTCTCACACGAAAGGACACTATAGAAAACGCTGTTGTCCATTTAATGCCTTCGGTGCCTTCGATGGTTCTAGCTCGTCGTGGTCGTCATAGGTGGTCGTCTACCTCTAAAACAATTGCCTTGTACGAAACCCTCGAAATCATCATCGTCGTCTTAGCGTTAATGTCCTGGTTGTGCTCTCGCGCACAAGAGCCTGGGGCTCACCTTGACCATAATCCAGGATTTTGGCAGATTAGATAATTACAGTGTAGCGACAGCCATCTGACCTCCGTGACCTTGTTAACAAATGAACCTGACCAGATTTGTTCATCAGATTTGATCGACGCTCCAACGAACCCTCGAAATTTCAGCCACTAAATAAGGCTCAAATCTTGCATTGTGCAGGTACGTTGTCATTCTTGCTTGTAATTATGCTGATTAACTTACCTTTCAAACTGAAAGCATTCTAATTTAGAGAATAAATATATAACGTGGTGTGGTCGTACCCAAGCAAGCGGCCTTCTCAGGATTTATAGAATCACTCCACAGAAGAAACACTTAGAAAGTTCTTCAGTGTTAAATGAACGTTGAAGTTAGAGTTTTATTAATTGGCACCGCGCAATCCTGTACCTACTTACTCTACCATCGACGGTATCGTTCGGCTATCAATACAGTAACCATGGTTAGAAGATATGGCTTGTTGCACAGACACTCCCATGGATATATGGTAAGAAATTAAGTATTATTCTGTCATGCAATAGTCCTATGAAACGCTTTGAGAAAAGGTTTGTAGTCGTCGTCCTATTTTAAAACCGGGAATAACCCAACAATAGCATGTGAACCATGGTGTGCTATATGGGTTGAATGAACCTTGAAGTTTGACCTTACTTATTTGGCAACGCGTAGTTCCTGAGCCTACAACCATCAACACCGTGTGAACCGTGGTTGTGTTATATGGCGTATGATGATGGTTTTTGTTCATGTATAGGCATTTGTAATAGATTTAGACGAGCAAAAAGTAGAGGCAGTGTGTGTTGTTTTTTCACCAAAAGGCAATTGGAACTGTATGCGGTAATCGATTAGTATTTCATTTTATGTCGTAACGAAAATGTGTCCAATATTTGTTAATTGTTAGAATTATTTTTACAGCAGCTTGAATGCTTTGATTCGTTGTAGTATATCTAGGGTTTAGGATTTTATTTGTTATCATTATATGATGATTTCTGTTTGTCAAAAATGACTTACACACGCTACAAGACAAATATTACAACGAGGTTACGTTATTTATACTTCCGTTCCGTTCCGTTCCGTTCCAGGTACAACACCAGCCAGAAGTTCTTCTGCAAGGGTGTATGTAGGTCATATCAGAAAGAACCAGGTATGATGTCGCCTACGTCCGTGATTCCGTCGTCTGTACTTGTATTTTGAGCAACCGAGTTCAGCGGGTGGCACGGGTATCACCCGAAGAACTGGTTTGCTCCGGATACCGTCGCGGACGTGGGAGTTGTTGGACTTAAGCGACACCACATCGCGTTCCCGGCTGATTTGCGCTACCTCCAGCCCGAGATACCAGTGCGCACGTAGATGCGAGGGGACTGTAGGGCTTTCGCAGTCAGGATGGGAGCGACAGGAGTTAGATTAGAACCGACAAGAATTCATACATCGAGCCAGTGTGAGGGAGGATAGATAATATACTTGGTGTGTAAATATATAAAAGATGGATGCTATAGACTGCTGTGGTTGGTTCTGCTCCGGTTATGGTGTTCTGTTGGCTCTGCAGTGAGTGTTGTTCCGGGTTGATCCTGTTCATCTTCTGCGGATTTGTTTGCAGTGCAGGAGGTTTGTAGGCTCTCTGGCTCTGATTCGGAATCCGTTTCCTGTGATTTATAT